>OY728123.1:390723621-391973621 GCA_963277665.1 Viscum album | reverse complement strand
AATATTTTAAAGTGGTGTAACATTTAACAGACCGACCTATAAAATATAATAGATTTCTGTATTGTTTTAGTTTAACATTTAGATATATATATATATATTATTTATATCCTCCCTATATACAACCTTGGTATAATAGAGGGAAATCTATATTTATTGACAAATCATCAATTCCTAGCTATAATGCTTTGAGGAACTTATGTTCCTTGTTGGAAAATTTTGCAAATGGATATCTAGATTGAGAATTTATATATACTATATGTTTGACTACCGCATTGAAACCTAGCATATGAAAAAATGATAACCCAAAAATCTAACCATAACTTTGAGTGATCTTGGTTTTTTTATTATGATAGATACTAATATAATTACATATACATATATAATATTATTTATTTTAATATTTCCTCTATGTTTGTATTTAAATTTATAAGGTTTTGGTTTATATATTTTATTAATCATTTAAACCGGTTCAGATAAACAAGATGACATCCATCAAGGGTATCGACATCCAACATTCCACCTACACATGATTGAGGATGATACCCATGTCATAGTATAAGAATTTAGCTCAAGGGGTTCATGTATTCGGTATAACAGTTGGATGGAAATCATAAAAAATATCATATGGATCAAATGCATTTGATTATATGGTACATATATAAATGGAAGATTTTAAGGGAGGGTGAAAAATATCCCTCATAATATTTCCCAAAATTAAGGTTTCAGCTGGTTGATCTCTAATATTATTAAAAACCACTACAACTGAATGGATGTTCCAAGGCACCCGGAGATTGTCACCTATACACACTATTCCCACATGCCTCACACAATCGTGCGGACCTACACAGTTGAACCAATAATCCAACATGCACCATATATGCACTCGGGTGAACAAGTGGGTGCTATGAATGCCCAAACCATTACACCTTCCTCTTCGGGCTGGTAAACATTGGTTAATCCCTCATGTGGTCAACCCCAATGATGTCGTGTGTTTTCGATTCTGGTAGTCCCTTGATTGGCACTAGGTTGGCCAAATAGTTTTTTAGATAAATAAAATTCTAACTACTTAATTAATTTAAAATAAAATATTTAATAATTTTATAGATACATGTAATAATTTAAATAATTTTTTTCTAAAAAGTTCTAAAAATATATTTTACATAATATTTATGTTTCTTAAATATTGTTTATTGAAATTCTATCATAAATTGTAAATAATACATATTATAACTAACATTATACTTTTAAAATATTATTACTAATATTAATATCACCGTAATAATATTTTAGATAGCACAAATTAAAATATTTTTTCTAAAAAAATCATTACCATTAGTCACTTATGACTTTAACGTATTTAACATTTTTTAAAGGGGCTTTTAGAGACATTGAAAAATAAATAAATAAATTTAAATTTGAATAGAATTTAAATTATTTTTTGTAAAAATACAATTTATCAAAAAAATTACTATATTAAAAGCATACAATAATAAAAACATGAGGTGCTGAAAAACATAAATTTTATATAAAAATAATTGTACAGTTAAGTAAATAATTGTCTCTATTTCAATATCAAATTAAAATATATTTTGGATTGAGTTAAAAATATACATACATTTAAATAGTATAAACATATATAAATATTTAAATTAAATTATTCATCAATAAAATTAATATTTCTTCGAAAATAAAATTAATATTTTATAATTTGAAAATTTATTATTATTTTTTAAATAAATAAAACTAATTATTGGAAAAAAATTTAGTCTATGTTAAATTATACTTTTGTTTGTTTTAAATATTAAAAAAATTATTTAATCTAAATTTATTTAAAATGAAAACTATGCTTATAATTTCAAGGATGTTACAATAGATTTTTTCACATTCTAAATTGTGAGTATTATTTCTTCATGCTATGCTCACAAGAGAATGCATGTAAATGATTTTTAATATATATGCTCATAAGATTTTGATTGCCTATGTTTATGATTCCATATAAATATTTTATGGATATTGAATAATGATTACTGATTTATCACTTTTATTGATCATACCTCTATTTATGATATTATTTTGGATTTTATGATCTATGATTTTCTAGGTATGAATATTTGATGATAAGAATATGATCATTATTATATTAATATACCATTATGAGCATCTTATGTTCATATGATTGATGTCTCCCACATTTACCATTATGGTTCATATGATATTAACCTTTCTTATGTTTTTTCCATGATATGAAGAATGGTTTTAAGTATTTTATTTATAATAAGGGTAATATATATGAAGAAAATAGTGGTAGATGTTGTATATTTTTATGAATTTTTTTTATGTATCCATGTTCCCAATGGAAATAAACTGCAATGGTTCTGGAATAGATCACCATGATATGTAATGAATATTAATCTTAAATGATGTAATATTTATATATATAACTTTCGGGTCACTATATTAACTTCATTAAGTTGGGACCTTTCACTCATCAGGATCACTGATTAAAATGACTGCACAAGCACAGAGATGCCCATGAAGGGTGTGAGTATGAAACCTAGTAGGAAACCACCGATGCTTCCTTAAAATAAGTGTAGATAAAATATAATTGTGTACCCAATGATGTAAAATAAAAATATTAATTAACATAAAACCCCCAGGGCAATCATGTGTCATTAATCCTGCCATGATACATGGCCATACCTATATCGACTCACTGCATAGTCAGTACCAAAGTTTCATATAAAACCCATGACCCATCCCTATCACATAAGGCACAACATTGTGGAGAACCGAAACCAAACCCTACATACTCAAGTAGGTCCATCAAGTCACCCAGACCCAATCCACATTTGGAAATTTCCTTGACCCAATACCTCTATTAATAGTAAGTCAATGTAGATCCCCACATATGGCACATCTATATACACATGGAATGAAATGTAAAATAAAATAAAATACATGACCTCAACTCATCCTCAATTCATTCCCAATATCACTTCAATCATCCAACTCATCCCAAGTAATTGTAACAAAATAAAAAATTAGTTTAAAATAATAATATGCTCAATATCTTAATTAATTAATAGGAAAATCCATGATTTAAAAGAATCGTGATATACTATACACATATTATTATTTAATTATCACCATTATAACCTAGCTCTTGATTTTTTGGTATCAAAGGAATTAAAAAAATTATGAAATATATTTATAGTGACCCTACTCAAAACAAATTCATTGATTAATTATTAGAAATTAAGAACTCAGTTTTTCTTGAATTCATTTTTTTCTTCAAAAAATTCATTTTCATGAAAAAAATTCAATATATACCCTAAATTATGCCCATTGGATGAATTTATTTCTTCCATCCACAACAAAAATTAAAATATTATGAGGCTTGGTGCTATTTGTTTATAATGAACATAATATTATTTTCTATAAAGAATAAATCCCAAATGTCACTCTCTTTGTTTTGATAGCAATATTATATTTTAATAAGGATAAACGGATATTATATTATGTTATAAAGTTTTCATGGAAATATGTACACATTATTTTAATGATGACAATTTATTTTAATTTTTTTAGTGATGAAATATTTACATTAAATTCTTACAAAATGGCTTTTCAATTTTTGTGCTCACAGTAGAAAAAAAATCACGTAAATGATTTTGAAAATGAACAAATGTAATATTTGTTGGGTGACTTATGGTGTTTCCCTAGTTTTTTGGATAAATTTAATTTATTACTAATGTGTTAAAGGTTTATATTCACATTACATTATTTTCTTGTTTTTCAATGTCATCTCTGTGAATCATCCCAAAAATGAATTTAACAACATCTTCAATTTAATAATATTTTGTTAAATGAAATAAAGTTAATAAATATCTGGTCATTATCCAGGTTAATTGGATATGTTTTTCAATATCATCCATTATCCTCTTATGGGTATCTTATCCTTTTATAATAACATTGTTGAACCTCAAATAGTAAAATACTTCACTCTCATGGTAATCATCACAATTGTGAATCGGGGTTTAATATCTAAGATAGGGGTTAAAACATAAAATAAACATTTATAAATATTATTGGTTGATATTATTTATTCTTATCATAATCCGAGATTCCAAATCTATCAATTTTTATCAACATAAAAATGAAAATTAATTTTTTTTAATTTAATGCTTTATGTAATTACATGGGTGCCCATCTCCTCTCATATATAAGGAAACCACCTCTCCCCTCTTCCTCACATTTATTTAGCCAATTATCTCAACTAAAACCAATAAAAATATCATATTAAATTTATTAAATACATTTATTAAGTTATTTTAATCATAAAATACAATCCCTAGGGTTCTTAAGAAGATATCTATAAGAGTTTCTTCAAAGAGGTGGCAATCGTCATAACAGAGCGTTTTCAGTGTACTTCTTCCTCTACCACATTAAAGTTTTTCATATCCACTGAAATATAATAATATCATCATTTAATATTTAATGAGATGTTATTATGTTAATGAAATAAATTTATTCATATCATTTTAAATCAAATTGGAAATTACTGTATCACTAGTGTATGCATGTGGACTATCGCCTCCACGTAGCGATTTTATTTATTTTCCATCATCACCTCAAGTGGATATTTTTAATGATATATTTAATGAATATATATTTTACTTATTATATTATTATAGTTATATAATTTTTAATTATTATTTAGCTTTATTTCTTCACATCCATTATTAAATGAAAAGATCACTCATGCGTACTTACAAACTATTGTATTCACATAGTAATCTAATTAATTTTCCAAAAATTATATATTTTAATGGTTATAAATATATATAAGGAATATATTTGATATTAATATTATTATTGACATTATTTATATGAACATACCATGATCAAAGGGTAAATTCCACGACCACTAAACCAAAAAATATAAAAAAATTAAATAGTTAACACCTGAAATGATGATGATAATTAAATATTTGTAATGAATGGGTGATAATATGTAATATGAAAAATATTAATGATATTAATATTACATATATGGCCCTCTTATATTCATATATAAAATTTAAATTTACAGTATAAGAGAATAGAGCAGTTATGAAGCAATTCATAATGGAGGTAAGAGTTTCTCATCACACTTTTATTTCCATGAGGCATATGTCATATTCAACACTTGTTTCAGTTGTGTGGTGTATATAATACCCACTAATTTATTTTATCAAGTTTATCATGATAATTATTATTATTTACGTGACCAACTAATGTTATCTCTATCATGAGGTATTGATTATGATATTTCCGTGGTAGTAATATATTTATGTTATAATCTCATTTCTTTTCATGATTGTCTATTTTAAATTTCCATTTATCGAATTTATAAGCATCATACAATTTAAACCCCATATATTTTCTTCTTCAATTGTTATTCATGGAATTATATAATAATTATATAATTTTCCTCTCCTTCATACTTAAAATGATCGAGATAATATTTTTACGAAAAATAGACGTTATTTTCCCTTAGGGAAGTTGTATTTTTCATAAATGATTATATTATTTTTAAAAGAGTTTTCATGAATGTTTTAACTATTTTAAAATAATTTCTTAATTTTATTTATACATATTTTTTACTTTATTTAAACTTTTTTAGAATTAATATTCGTTTCATTTTCTGAAAATTTTACTTTTCATTAATGGTGTTAATAAAATCTCTGTTTAATCATATAATGCACGAACAACATTTAGAACAATTATGACTACCAATTTTTTTGATAATTCCTATACAATTCTCTATGGTTCAATTCAAATAAAATATTTTTTTGAATATTTTTTAAATTTTTATCTTTTTAATATGTTATTTCAAAAATGAAGAAAAGTATTTTATTTAAGAAATATCACAATAATCTATTAAAGGTATTTTCATCTATCAAAAAATCATTTGATGTTACATATGATTCACTGAGTATATGATATAATGATACAATCCTTATTATCTATTTGGATGGTTAAGGATTATAATGATGAAATATTGACGAAGCCTATATTCTTTTCCATGGATTATGCTATAAAAAATGATAACTATTTTTATGAACATGTAGTATACATATGAATGGAATATGATTATGTGATAGTTGTATTTTTTTATCGCTCTCTAATGAATTGGTTAATCTGATTTTGATATCTCATGGGATGATTATGATAATAATGGTCTTGATTTCAAATAACTTTGTTCACATACTGATACATAATAACAATTTATTCAAGATATGATCATAAGATTATGCATGGGAATGGTGGAGAATAGATTTGAATACATTAGGATATGTGAATATGATTGCTTTTATGTATGATTACAAGATTATGTGGGGTCACGATTTTCAATAGCTATGTTCCCAATATTATGATTTCATTGGGTTATTATTTTAAATGAATATGTTATAACTCTTGAATGATGATCACTGCTTTGACACTCATATTGATCATGTGTGTAAATATGAAATGAGATTTTAGTTTATGATTTATGATTTTATGGGTATAAATTTTTTATTTTCAGAATATGGAATTATTTATTCAGTCACACTCTAATAATATTCTTCTCCTCTTATGATTTAAATCTATCATGTTTACCCTTACCGAGCATCTGAGGTCACTCTTTTTTATATTTTATTTTCCCTAAGCCATGAAGAAGGTTATTAAGTTTGTTATGCAAAATAAAGGTAATATATGTAAATAACATAGTGATATATGATTTATATTTGTTTGAAAAAGTTATTTATTTATCCATGTATATTAATTCACTAAACCTCTTTAGTTCTAGTGTGGATTTTAATGACATGTAACTAATAATCATCTAAAATAATGTAATATTTATGTATGTATTGTTTGGGACTCTATAGTTGGAATCAGATCAAGGTTTAACTTGTTTTAGAAACTATTATGAGGAATATTTAGTGATACATGGTAAGATCACACTAAGTATAAGAGAACACCCATGGATATAGTAAAGAATGGACAATGTTTTTTTTAAAAGATATCCATGAATGGATACCAGTAAGTGGATGAAGCTATGATATAGATGTACCTATAGGTAATAATAACTATGAAATGGGAAGGTATTAACTTGATATTCACCGGTTCATGATGAAATATCCAAAGACTACACACCTAGATAGACACTCTGGGATATATTCCTAGGAAAATCATGTTTTTATTATGAACTACTATGATAGATTTGAACAAATTATGACAATTGATAACCAAAGTAAAAAATAAGTTTTTATTGAATAAAAAGTAGGTATCATGATTTTTAGATCCTATAAATGATTTTCATGGTTATATGATTTAACACTATGATTATTGTTTCTCACATTATGTTTTTTAGTTTTATTCTATTGCCAGAACTAGGAGGAAACCCATTAACATCAAATTTTATAGATAATTAAATGATAGTTATCATGAGAAACAAAAGGAAATATGAGATTGAATGTGAAAAATCATGACCATTATAAATATGATATCTCATTATATTATCAAATACATCAACCTAGGTGAGTTTCTTGACATAACCAATCATAGAAAAATTGGTTTTCATTGGAGGCCTATTAATGCATATTATGGATGAAAGAAGATTTAACTTATTATATGTCAAGTTTGTGGGATGAAGGAAATAGGTAAACATATAAAAGAAATGAGAAGATGTTTTATGTGTGTAAAATAATTTCCTACTAAAATTAATTACTGGGGAAAAATAAGGAGTTTGACAGAGGAAAATGAACTCCACCCTAAGGTACAATTTATATTAAAATGTATTATTTGTTTGGAACTTTTGAATTATTCATGATGATTCTATAATCCAATGGATTACTCAAGAAATAAGGAATGTATTATTATATGTTCATCATTAAAGAAGAATAATTGATATGTACACATATTGCGATTAAAAAATATGTTATATAAGTGTGTTACCAATTATATTCTAGTTATGAGAATTATGAAACATCTAAGGATTATTCTATATTAGTTTTTTTTTCAGGGTTTTTCATTAATATGTCAAATGGTACTGATAAACTAGGACAATGTAATTTTATATAATTCTATGTATTTTTTTAAAATTATTTTGACTATTTTGAGGCAACGTTCTCAGACAACACTTGATTTCGAGACCCGATGAGCCCAGAATATGTGTTTGAACTTTTTTTATGTTTTTTTAAAATACCACACATGTAAAGTTCTTGAAAATTCTAATCGGGTGCTTGGATTAAAAATTTGAGGGCATCATTGAGTTTGGAAGGACAAATTTACCAATGAAATGACTTAACATTAACTGGTGCGAGTCAAGGGGAAAAGTTACTTTTTTGGACTTTTTAAGAAAAATAAAATAAAATATTTTTTAAGGGAAATACAGTAAAAATTAATGTTTATTCTATTTCGAATTTGAATTTTCTTGCAATGTAACAACTTAGCAACCCATGAATAACTGGAAATATATATCACAAATGAAACAGAGTAACGAAGATACAATGCAATGTAACAGAAACACTGAAATGTGTTTTCAGCTTTTTACGGTTTAGCCGGGGATGGTTCGTTTGTATAATCTAAGACCACTCTGAAACCTTACATATTTGGTGTTGGCGAGGGACGGTCGAAGAGCGTTCTCTAATGACAGATTGTGGAGTGATGAACGTAGCAGTGATATCTTCACCAACGAATAATCAAATATTGAGGTATGTGTTTTTTCTTGATAAAATTGATTCCATGTGATTTCATTGTAAACAACAAACACGGATCAACAAACTAATAGGTTGATCATTGAGTCATTTGTTCTTGTTGGAGGGTTACTTGATATTTGGGTTTTTGATTCGGGGTTATACTTTATATAATCTTAAATCCTCCCCCAACTTGTTTTAAAATATAACACGGAGGGATCTGGACAACACGAACAAGACCTAGATCCCTATGTTGTGGGAATTATTATGTTAATGGTGACCAAACCATTAGATTGATGGAAAGACAATTTCGAGACCGTACTATTGATGAAGGAGATCCAATGATCCTGAATACGCATAATGATCTGAAAACGGATCCCCGGAGTGGACTCAGTGGCCCGCGAAAGAGACCACTGGTGCCCCAGCATGGGCACAAGGTGATGAATGCGTGCGGGAGGTGGCACATGCTATGGTGGTGGACAAATCTCGGGGTAGGGGGCCACAAGTACCTCACTATGGTGGATGCTCGATGGTTGTAGTGGTGTGGGAAAGTGGTGCACTACGGCATCAGCGACATGAGGAAACATAGAGAGCCATGGTACGTCTCATGGATGAAGGGATTCTGTCTACCTGGACCACATCGGCAGACCCCATGGAAACTAGCAGGGTGGAGCGAGATGCAGAATGCCTGCCGCATTTTGGCCGGAGTAGGCTGACCCGCTCAAAGTGGGCCGTGTAGGAGGAGGGGGTTTCCCCAGGCATCCGTGCGAGTTGGACCCACACCCCAGCTAGTCCGAGCCATCCCAACATGGTGGTTTAGACTGGGACTAGGACAAGCCAGACCTGGAGCCAGCCTACCCCTTTTTAGTTAAACAAACATAACTCTCAAATCGTACTTTTTATTGACAAGATGTTTGCAGTGTTGGGACCAACACAAAGAGGTTATCATTTTGAAATAATCCAAATGTGTTTCCAAGGAGGTTGAGTTATGACTGATGGATTGAGGATTTTATTTTTTCAGAATAAATCATGCTATGAGCATAAATCCTATGGATGTTTGTCATGAGAGGGAAGTGATGACTGAACCGTAGTGGCTCGGTAACTTAGTGGATATTAGTTGCCCAGTAGACAAATAGACCTCAGTGGCCTAGTAGCCCAGAGGACCTCAGTGGCCCATCACACAAGCATACCTCAGTGGCCCAAAAATCCTTATTTATTCATTAGGAATGAGTCCCATTACAATACAAGATGTTCATATTTGTGACTGATAATCTTTCTTTCTATAATTTTTGTTATACCTATGTGAGCTAAAAAACTTTGTGGGTAATTTTCATTTGTGGCATTTTATTATGGTTTGGGGTCCCTAATGAGTATTGTGTTACTCAACCTTGCAAGGGATTCACCGGAACATGTCGTGTCTTTTGCAGACGACCGATGCTTTGATAGAAACCTTGGTGGTCTAGGACCAGGCACTACCCAGTGAGATTGGGCGGGAGAATTTTACTCCTACGGCTTCTGGAAGATACTAAAAACCTTCCCTTAAGGTAGGGTTTTCTGTAGATGGATTATCATATAACTTTTACTTCCTTATTTTCAAGTTTTCTTTTTTTGGGTTTGTATTCTAGCCCATTTTACTTACAACTTGTACTTATAAATCCATTGGTTGTCTTAGTGACATGCATGTTTTCCTTTTATGAATTTAGGGTTGGGGTTGTGAGTGTGCATGTTTATAGGTACTTAGGAAAAGCCTCCCACCAGAAGGATAAATCCTTCAGTGCTAGTTTCCATCCCCTGAACTTGGGCAGGCAGGCTTTGGGTAGTCACTACATGGGCCATAGGGGTGGGTCGTGAAAAATTGGTATCAAAGGGGGTCAGTTCTATCATAAAGACTGAGATTATGTTGTTTTTTTAAGGAAATAGTGTTGAATATTTTATTCGGACTTTCAGGCTCAGGGAGTCATGTGTGGGTGCATCAATTGATATATCCATACACTAGGACCATGAATTCTTCTTTTTTACTTGGTACATGAAACCACTAGTTTCATTCATCATATAAGATTTTGAGTGTTTCGCCATGTCCTTCTGGATTTCGCTCGCCAGGTACAACCTATTGATCATGGTGCATTTTGATCAATTTAAGGATGCCTCCATACAGACAGCCACTGAGGATTCCAGTGCATGACCATTGGGATGGTATCCCCAATGATGAGGCATCAGTACTGGGACCTGTACTGTAGATGGCCCCATAAAGAGGTGCACCAGTGTTTCCACCACCTGTTGGTCAGTAGTTGCTACTAGAACTACCAATAGTGAATTCTTGTAGGCTCAATTCCAAACATGATATCTAGAGGCATAGACCTCCCATGATCAGAGGGGATACTGACCCCCCAAGTGGCAGAGGATTGGATCGAGGTGGTTATGCAATTCTTTCTTCTAGTGAGGAAGCCTATCGACCAGATGGATATCTTAGCCATGAGCCTTTTTCAGTGCTTGGTGAGGATATGGTGGAGCTTGACGATCTAGACACATGATTATGTGGAACTCACCTAGATAGACGTTGAGTTTCGTTTTATAGAGGATTTATTTCCAGTGATGTTGCGCTCAGTACGCATACAGGAGATACTACATATACAGTAGGGTGGCATGATAGTAGCAAAGTACTCAGCAAGATTCACTATGCTTTCTTGCTACACCATGAACATGGTGTGAGACCAATTCTTTAGGTATTGAGATTTTTGAGCAAGGACTACACTAAAAAATCATAGTTTCCATGGTATCGCTTAGCAACCCTAATCAGGCTAGGGTTTTGGATTGAGCTCTCCTTATGGAGAGATTCCTGGTAGAGTAGGTTCCAGCAGCACGAGATACTAGTAGAACCTAGGGGGTAGAGTCATCAGCAGTGGGTAGCAGGCAGCAGACACAAGGGCCCAAACATGCCAAGGATTTAATGGGACAACCCCAGGATGATGGATTGATAGTAAAAGACCCCAAGGGTTGAGGGATTCGTCTGAGGGATAGGTTGTGCTACTCGTGCAATGAGATGGGGCACATGACATGAAATTTCCCGACTCATCATGAAGATGATAAAAAGATGGTTGAGGGACCACCGAGGAAGAGTCATGGGTTTGAGCGGGGTGGTCCCTTGGGTGGCGGACATGGAAGGGGAACCATATGGGTAGTAGACAGTGGAAAAATGTTCGATGTGCTACCACCACCACCACTAGGTGGTCAACCATAGGCTTTAGGATCTAGTGGACAAGGGAGGCCAGCCACAAGTTATGGAGGCCTATGAACACGATGCCCTATATATGATTAGTGGTATGATTTTTGTCTTCTCCACCTTAGCTACAGTTCTTATAGACATAGGTTCCCATCACTCTTTCCTTTCCATAGAACTTTTGCAGAGCTTATAGATTCTGGTGGAACCACTAGCTCGATCCATATTATAAGAGACTCATACAAGAGGGGATTCGATGATTAAACACTAGTAATTGTAGTGTGAGATTACTCTAGGAGGCAAGAGCTTTGGTTGGGATCTCCTAGTAGCAGTGTCAAGGACTTACAGCGTCATCTTGGGTATGGACTCATTATCCATATGTCAAGATCAGATCAATTGTATTAGGAACAAAGTGTGGTGTGTCCATGAAGATGAGACCAAGTTTTCCTTCATCGGAAAGTAGGGATCCCTTGTTGCACAGGACATACTTTCTCAAAGGAGTGTGAAACCAATCACTCAATAGTTGTCAAGCTTCACCCTCAGGGCAGTGGAAGATAAGAGTATTCACTTTCCCATAGTGGTGGATGAGTATGAAGAAATATATTCTGAGGATGTTCTGGGATTAACCCCTCATAGTGAGGTTGAATTCAATTTTGATCTATACCCTAGGATAGTAGTGATATCCACACTTTCATATTGGATGGCTCCCAGGGAACTTTCTGAGATAAGGGTACAACTAGAGGATTTTCATAGGACGTGCTTCGTGAGGCATGATATTTCACAATGGGTATCCACAACATTTTTTTCCAATAAGGAATATGGGATTTTGAGGTTGTGCATTAACTTCTGGGGATTGAACCAGGTGGATTTGAAGAACAAGTATCCACTGCTGAGGATTGATGACTTCTTCAATCAGCTAAGGGTGTGAGATTGTTCTCAAATATAGACCAGAGATTAGGCTATAATCAGCTTTGTGTACATGATGAGGATGTACCGAAGACAACCTTTAAATATCTGTATTTCCATTATGAGTTCCTGGTGATTCATTTAGGCATAACCAATTCCCCATCAGTGTTCATGGGACTCAAGAATAGGATCTTCTGACCTTACATTGATCGGTTTGTCATTATCTTCATTGATGGCATCCGGGTGTACTCGACGTCTGAGGAGGAGCAATCTACACACCTAAGGATATTCTGGATTGCACTATGAGAGCACTCGAATTATGGGATGATCTCGAAGTGTCAGTTATGGATTCAAGATGTCCACTTTCTAAGAAATATCTTTTTAGAGGCTGGAGTTGTAGTAGATCTAGCAAAGATAGATGTAGTGCTTTCTTGGTAGACACCCAGGAGTGCGACTAAGGAACATAGTTGTTTGGGGTTAGCTAGGTACTACCAGAGGTTTGTTCCTGAAATTTCTAGGGTAGAGTCACCGTTATCATCATTGACACAAATGGGACATCCCTTTCATGTGGATGAAGAAGTTCCAACAGAGTTTCCAGGAGCGAAGGCAGAGACTGACAAGTGACCCTCTCTTGAGATTACCATAGGAGGGCATTGATTATGTATTATTTTGCGACACGTCAATGATCGAACTGAGATGTGTCCTAACGCATTGGAAAGTAGTGACCACCTACGGTTCACAAAAATTGAGGAATAATGATTAGTTCTATGCAACCCATGACCTGGAGATAGCAGTAGTGGTCTTTTCTTTGATGATGTGGAAGAACTACATAATGGGTTAGGGATTTACCATCTAATCTAACCACTAATGTCTCAGGTATATCTTCCCCTAGAAGGACCTAGACATGAGCTAGAGACAGTGGCTAGAGTTACTCATGGACTATGACTTAGATAGAGTCTATACTCATGGGAATGGGAATGTGGTTGAAGACGCACTCAATAGGAGATCTAGTTTCCAATTTTTGAGTGAGGCATCAAAGCAGTTAGCCATGATGTTGATATACTTTGAGGATAGGGATGGAGTATCTCATCTATAGTAAGTGGCTATAACTCCCCTAATCATAGAGTTATTTAGGGAGAAATAACTTTTGGTAATTGACTGTGAGACTCGATGAGCTTATTTATTATCTGGAAAAGGTCGTGATGGATATTTGATTGGTTGGGGGAATGTCATACTTTTTAGAGGGCGCACTGTTATGCCAGTGGAATCACGTGAGGAGGTTATGAGGGAGTTCTAAACCACACATTTTGTGGTACGTATAGGGGTGGATAATATGTACCATGAACTCCGACATCAATACTAGTTACTGGGGATGAAAAAGGAAGTGACATCGTTCGTTTCGAAGTGCCTCACTTGTTACAAAGTGATGGAATAACATCAGGTTCCAGCAGGCTTGACTCATCCACATGAGGTGCCAGAGTGGAAGTGGGATGGTATTTCAATGGACTTCATGATGGTTTTAGCCCGCTCATCCCAGGGGAATGATTCCATTTGGGTGATTGTTGACTGACTCACCAAGTCTCCCGCTTCCTACCCATCTAGGAGAAGTGTTCAATAGAGATATTAGGAAGCCTCTATGTATAGGAGATAGTTCGACTCTATAGGGTCCCATTAATGATAGTATGAAAATGAGACACACGCTTTACATCCCGTTTGTGGAAGGGATTGCAGGAGGATTTCATGACTTATCTTCGCTTGAGCATATCATTCCACCATCAGATAGATCGTTAGAGGGAGAGGACTATCTTGGTTCTAGAGGATATGCTTCAGGCTTGGGACTTCGATCACAATTGGGAGGATCATCTACCATTGGTGTAGTTCATGTACAACAATATCTACCACTCCAACAGTGGTATGACATAGTTTGAGGAGCTGTATGGGAAACCATGAAAATCACCATTATGCTGGACAGACATTGGGGAGTCAGCACTCAGGAGTCCAGAGTTGGTACGGTCTACCACCGAGAAAGTATATGTTATCTAGGAGTGGTTGATGACTACAAAGAGCAGACATAACCCTTATACTAACAAGAGATGGATTCCCTTGGAGTTCACAGAGGGAGACCATGTGTTCCTCTAGGTCTCACCCAATAGGGATTATGGACATATGGCAAGGGTGGAAAGTTTTCTTCAAGATTCATCGACCCTTTCGAAATTCTGAGCATATTTGGTGAGGTGGCATACTTCCTATCTCTTCCCCCACAAATGCACCAGGTGTATAATTTCTTCCACGTATCTCAAATGAGGAGGTACATGCATGATCTGTCAGACATCATTGATAGAGGAGAGCTAGACATTGACGATGGGGTGTCATTTGCGGAGTCTATAATTGAGATTGAGGATCGACAGGTGGAGATTCTTCATGGATGGTCGGTTCCTATGGTGCGCATTCAGTGGCAACACAAGAATCTCCAAGAGTGTTCTTTGGAGTGGGAGGCTCAAATATGTGCTCAGTACCACCATTTTTTTGTTTATAAATTGTTTTGGTTTACGAGGATGTAATGAACTAAAAGTGGGGGTACTTTAATGTCCCTTAATTCCACGTAATTTTTTTAAAATTATATGAGATTATTTCAAGGCCATACACATAGAAAAAATATCATTTTGTGGCCCTATGAGACCAAAATAAGTGTTTGAACTTTTTTTCATTTATTTAAAGTAACGCTAGTCTGTGGATTTTGAAACTTCTAAACAAGTGCCCTAATTAAAAATCTGAGGGCACCATTATGTCCTCAATGTTGAATTTTCAAAATAAAGGAATTAACCTCGACCGACAGTGTTAGAGGGAAAAAAATTAGTTTTTGGACTATTTATGAAAAATAAAATAAAATATTTTTGATTAGGTAAATGAAATAAACAGTAATGTTTATTTTAAGTGAAATTCAAATTTTATTGCAACGTAACAGTGTTGTAACTTGAGTGTAAATGAAATGCGATTTCATATATGAAATAGTGTAACGACACTGCAATGAAACATAAAAAAAACGTTGAAACACATTTTTTTTTCTTTTAATGGTTTAGCAGAGGATGGACCATTGGCATGATCTGGGACTTCTTTGAACCATTGGATATTTTTTTTTGTGAGTGTCGATTGACGAAGAACTACCAAAGATGGATTGTGGAGTGACGAATGTAGTAGTGTGATCTTCCCCATTGAACAACACAATGTCGAGATAGGGGTTTGTTCTTGATAAAATTATTTCCCTGTTATTTCTTTATAAAGAATGAATGTGGATCAAACCACTAACATGTTGATCTGTGGGTCATTTTTTATTTTGGTAGGGTTACATATATGGGGGTTTTGATTTGGGGTTATACTTTATATAATCTCAAAACATCCCCCATATTTTTTTATACTATAAGGCGGAGTGATAGGACTGACACGAACAAGGCCTAGGTCCCTATTTTGAGGAAATTCTTGTGTTATTCATGACAAAACAACAAGATTGATGAAAAAACATTGATCCTGTAACAGGTATGATGACGATTCGAGGCTCAAAAATACACTCACAGGTCGGAAAAAGGATCCCCAGAGCGGACCTAGTGTCCCACAGAAGAGACCATCAGCACATCGGTGCCAGCAGTGGTAGCGTGTGGGAGGTGGTGCGTGCCAATGGCACCCCAGAATGGCAGAAAAATCCCACGGTAGGGGCAGAGGAGGTGTGGTGGCCCAGGGAATCGACTGCGGACGGTGGATCAAGCCTCCGACCATGGCATGAGCGGACATGGAATGATTCGCTGTGGTCCCCTTGGACCACGGAGGTGGACCCCTCTGTGACCCGCAGGATGGAGGGAGACGTGGTGCACCCACCTCGTCTCAACTGTAGCAGTCCAACCAACTCATAGAAGGCTGAGTAGGAGGTGGTAAGCTGCCTCAAGCGGCCTAAGGCTTAGACAAGAGACAACCCAATGGGCTGAACCCGAGACAACCCAGCATGCCGAACTCGTGGCCCAGCGGACCAGATAGTCCGAGATGGGACCAGTAGGAGGGGCCAGGCCCAGTATGCCAGGATGGTGTCAGACTAGGTTAGGTCGGGTCGGTCTAACTGGGTAGGCCATACCCAGACCCAACCAACCCCTTTTTACAAAAACGTACATAGCTCCCAAAACATACGTTCGATTAATGTGTCGTTCACAGCATTGGGAAACTCGCAAAAAGAAAATACTTTTGACATACTATAAGAGAGTTTTTTAGAGGATGAATTATGATTAATAGATTAAGTATTAGATTTTCCTAGAATCAAGAATGCTACGATCAGAAATCCTACGGCTAGCTGTGACGATAACGAGGTGACAAACGAACCTGAGTGACCTGGTAGCCGAGTTGACCTCAAAGACCAGGTAGACAAGCAGACATCTGTGGCCCGATAGCCGAGTGTACCTTAGTGTGCTAGTATCAGAGTGGACCAAAATTTCCCAAAATATGAACCAAACATAGCGGCATGATAGATGTCAGTGACTCATCGGGGATGAGTTCCTCAGCAATAGAATATGTTCATCTTGACGACTGATAATGTTTCTTTATATACTTTAGGTTATACCTATGTGAGCTGAAAATTATTAGTGTAAATTTTTCCATTATGTCCTTTTTTAGTGGTTTGAGGTCCCTACTGAGTATTTTTTTACTCAACACTACATAGGCTTCAGCCGCTCATGTCGTGTCTTGTGTATAAGATCAACGCTTTGACAGAGACCTTGGTAGTCTAAGACCAGGCGGTTCCCAATTAGATAGGACAGGCGAGGTGTACTCCTATAACTTCTGGAATCCACACTACACGTACCCTTTAGGTAGGGTTTTCTATGAACGGATGATCAGATACATTATAATCCATTGTGTACAGCTTTTTTTTGTTGGATTTGTATTCTGTCCCATTTTACTTACAGCTTGTACATATACATTTTGTTGTTGTCTTAGTGTCATGCTTGTTTTCATTTTCTACATTTCAGGCGGGGGTTTTGAGTGTGCATTTGTACATGTACTCTGAAAATTCCTCCCACATGTAGGATAAAGACATCAGTGCTAGTCATCATCCCCTAGCCTTTGGGAGGTGGGTTTGGGGTAGTCGCGACATGGGCCTCAGAGGACGGGTCGTGACATAAGTGTCTTAATTTTACGGTGATATTTTTTGGAAAACTGGTGAATGAGGTATATATAAACCTTGCACATGATCTTCAGCCTAGTTGGTCAAGACTCCTTAAGTGCATCCAGGCGATATGAGATCAAATCCAGGAGGAGGCATATTTCTGGGTACTGTAGCAGTACAGTAGCGTTAACTGTTGTTGTACTGTAGTGGGAACTGTAGTTGGTACTGTAGTTGCTGGGATAGTTCCCCTATTTGGGCCTATGGGCCATTGATATGGTCCTTGAGCCCTTTAAGGCCTTCGGGCTACCCATGACATCAGGACAGTAAGGCTTTCGGGCCACCTCAAGGCCTTTGGGACACCTTAAGTGTAGATTCCAATGATACAAAATACAAGGAACAAGTTCCAAAAGGAGGATGACCAAGAATATTTCTCCAAAGTTGAAGCTAAACGGATTGCAAGAATGAGATGGTATGACACATCCCATCGGGACAATCCTGTGCACGCACGGGAAAGCCTAACTGAATAGCCATGCGAAGGTGGAGTGCTGATTTCCTGATGAAGATGCTGGGGAGGAGCAGTTCCATGTAGTTATTCTATGTTGTATGTAATGTTTAAATCCTACGGGAAATGAATTCTCTTTTTCTTATGGGACTTGTAATACTTCTGCCTACATGCCTTGTAAGGATTCCACCTCACCCCTTAAAAAGGGTATTATAAAAATAAATAAAAAATGAAGGCTTTCTAGCCATTGGAGGGATATATAACCCATAATATATGTTTAATGTTGAGATAATAATGGTTATATGGGTTAAATAGATTATTAATATTTAAAATGTAAATTAGATAGTATTGATGACTTTGAAAATGATTAGTGATTTTATGATAATGCAATTTTTGATATAATTTATTATATTTTTGGATTTATAGAATATATTTGATACTCTATAATTTTATTTTAGAAATAATTATAGAGTTAATTTTTAGAATAATATATGTTTTTATTCGGGTTTTACAGTGATTTAGTTTTTTGGCATGTGATTGGAGAGTTCTTGACCAATGTATTCACATGATTGGTATCTACTATAATGTAATACTTCATGTTGTCTAGAAAAAAATGTTGAATCTATTCCTAGAAAAACATATCTAATCAAATGTTATATATTTTTGTGTATTAAATTTGGTTAAACACAATTTGTATGACTGTTAAAGTTGACTATTTATGGAATCAATTTTGTTGAACTTTGGGTGCCATTATTAATGTTCTAAAAAATACGTTATTATGTAATTCAACATTTCATTTTTTATGATAACGATTTTGGTTTTGGTATTTACATAGATACATAAGCAATGAATTTTTATCTTTTTATAGATCCTTTTATTTGTTAAAAATTAATTTTCATGCATCATCCATGAAAAATTCATTTAGAATATTCATTTTATAGAGTAAGAGATGATGTGGAAAATGGTCAAAGCCCAACCAAATCAAAAAATTATTGTTATGAAGTGGAAAGAAATCAAGTATTTATGTTTCCTAGTGTTCACAATATTGATCTTAAAATAGTCTATCAACTTTATGAAAAGTATATTGGAATAAAATATTTTATTATTTTAAATTCTTTGTTAAATAATTTAGGGTCTTTTTCCCCATCACTAATTTATTGTTTTGTGGTCATTAACTTACTCATGATCATGTTCTCTATCACTCTATATTAGACAATAGACATTAGTTTTATCCTAAATGTCTATATTTTAACTTATCTCGTTTTTTATCCTCATTTGGGATCATTTTTATGTGTTATTTCAGGAAATACTTATATTTCCCACTTCCATTTCTTAAAGGATGTTTTATAATCCCTTTGTATGATGTGATTTTTCAATTATGATATTTTAAAATATTGAACTTTTTATGGATGAGATAAAATTGTGAGGATAATATTTATTTAATTGTGGGGGAGAGAGAATGAAACACCCTAAAAAATCATTTTTTAAATATAATTAAGCCTTTTTAACATGAAACATCATGTTTTAAGTGAATTACGATATACTTTGAAAATGATATTATTTAAATATGATCATTATAATCTAAATATTGAATTAGTAGGTATGAATGAGAGTATCCATATTATGAAATATATGTATAATGGTCTTCGATAATATAAATTTATTGATTAATTCTTTTTAAATAATCACTCAATTTTTAGTGATGTTGTTTTATGCATTAAAAATAATTTTTCCTCAAAAAATTGTTTTTTAATAAATTTTTTGAGTAAAAATTATAATTGATTAATAAAAATTATTATTTTTGAAATGATATTATTTATGAAACATTTATATCAAAATTAGATAAATGTGAATGTTTGCGTATTTTTTGAAAAGAATAATTATTTTGTGGATAGTGAAAAATATTGATTGTATTTGAAAGTTTATTTTATATTGAATTATTTATGAATAAAAAATTTGTTTTTTTTTGATTTTGAAACTTTAGAATTTCATTTATTTAAACATAATACAATTAATTTCATTGTAATGTATATTGTGTTTAATTTTGGTGTAAAAACATTTTTATACTTAAAAATTTATTTTCTGGAAAAACATATTAATCATGTTTTGTGTGTTTGTTGTAAAATTAATTTCTACAATTTATAGAGATAAAATTTGATAAAATAGAGTCAATTATTGGATTGATCATTTTAAATTTTGTTGAAAAGTTGATATTTTTATGTCATAATGTATATTAATTGTGGTAAATATTATTTGTATTGATAAGGGTAAATTTGATTATTCGAGTTAAAATTCATCATGTAAGGCTGTAAAAATATATATAACACCTAAAATATATCTTTAATAGGAGTTTATTTATGAAATAATCATCAAATATTATATTATATGGTAACTTTTTCCATTATTCATGGATAATTACATTTATATTATTTTAAGTAAAGAATAAATATAAAATGCCACTCTCATTGTTTTAGTAACTCAAATATTTTTTTTATTATGATAAAAGTTGGATATGTGTAGTTATAAATATTTCATCGATATATTTATGAATTATTATTATTGTAATTTATTTTCAATATTTAATAATGATATAATTAACTTAAATTCTTATGTTATGCCCACAATATTCCTATACCAGTAGAAGAAAAAAAATAGTAAATGAATTTAAAAAAATTGATTTTTGTATTTAGTGTGTATGTTATGGTATTACATTAATTTTTTAGATAAATATATTCTATTATTGATTTTATAAAGGTTCACATTTTAATTACCTTACTATAGTTATATTTCAAAAAATCTATTATGTTAATATCCACAAAAATGACATTAATGGTAACTGATATTAAATAATATTTTATGAAATGAATTAATATTCATAAGATTCTTATAATTTGACATGTGAATGAGATAAAATATATAATATCAAAAAAATTTCCCTTATTGTTCAATTTTCATTTTATAGTGACATTATCGACCCCTAAATATTTAAAAACATTGATATTAGGTTATTCACCAAAAAGGCTAACATGGCTTAAAACTAATTTATAATGTTTAAAAGATATGACAAACATAAATAAATATTACTGGATGAGATATCTTTAAAGTATATTAATAATATAATCAATATATATCAATTGTAGTCACTTAAAAATTAAAATAAATCTCTATTAATTTTACACCTTATGTAATTCCAAGAGTTCCCATCTCCCCTCTTATATAAGGATTCCACGTCTCATCTCTTACACGATGATATTGAGCCATTTAGATTAACCAAGAACTATAAAAACACCTCCTTAAATTCCATATATATATATATATATATATATTATAGTAGTTCTTTTATTTTTAAAATACTATCACAAGGGCCATGAAGAATATATTCAAAGGAGGATCATTAAAGGGGAGGTAATCACCTTTACCAAGATTTTTCATTGTAACCCTTCATATACCTTCTTAAATTACATAAAAACTATTAAAATATAATAAAATCACTATCTTCCATATTTTAATATGTAATTATGATAATATAATATCCTTAATCATCTCATTTATCATCGAATGGACAATGAAATTATCACTTGTGCGTACATGTGAACTATCGCCTCCACGTAGCGATATTATTCATTTCCCATCACCAACTCGCATATATATTTATAATGATAGAATTAGTTAATATATAAGATATTATAATTATTCTATATAGATGAATTATAATTTAACCTTCATTCCTTCTATCTACCCAAAAATTAAAACATCACTTTTTTGTACGTACAAACTACCATCTCCACATAGTGATGCAGTTATTTTTTCATCAGTACTTTATAAGAATGTCAATAAATATTAATATAATGAATATATATGATATTTATATTTTTTTCAAAATTATGGATCTTAATGAACCATGATCAAATGGAAATGAGCATAACTATCGAACCAAAACCTACATGAGAAACAAAGTAGTTAACACATGGAATGTCGCTGATAATGAACTATTATTAATGAATGTTTGAAAAAACTAAACAGTGTATCGTATTATAGGTTTGTATATGGTTAGGATATATAATTTAAATAAATTTACATTTATAATATATGAGGTTCTAGTGCTTGTGAAGAAATATAGAATAGAGGTAAGTGTTTTATCATCTCACTTTTATTTCTGTAATTTATATTTCTTATTATCCAATTATTTCATTTCAGTGATGTGTATACTACCCATGAATGAATTTTAGAATTAATCTCTTTAAAACTATAAGGATTGAAATATTCATCTATGATTATCTATTTCATGAGTTTTAGATCCAGATATTACCCAGGTTATAATTGATTTATGTTACAATCTCATTTCTTTTTGGGATTTGTAATAATAAATTTCCTTTAAAGGAAATTATATAGATATCACCATTAAAACCCAATTTATTTATTTCTCCTCAGTTTATTCATGTAATTTTCATGTAATGGAAATATTTTCCTCTCATTACAACTTAAAATGATGGATATATATTTTTATGAAAAGTAGAAATTTTTCTTGTTTGTTTATGGATATTTTTCTTCTAATTCAATGTTATATTTACAAATATCTAAAAAGGTTATTAATATTATCACTTTATTTATTAAATCCAATTTTACCTATGGTTTTATTTCTTTAAAAAGTTTTAAAATCAATCTTTTTGTTGTTTTTTAAAGATGTTACATTATACCAATGGTGTAAATATAATATTTGTTTCAACATATAGTACATTGAATGAAATTTTCTACTATCATGACTATTATTTTATTTGAACATTTCATTTTGATATTACATGGTTATTTTTTATGAATTTTTTTTCATAATATTCTGGAAATTTTTAGTTTTTAAATTTGTGATTTTAAAAAAATTATTTTCCTAAAGGAATATTACATTGATCATTTAAAGGTATTTTTATATATCACAATATAAATTTGTGTTGCTTATGTTTCATATGGGATATGATCAAATGATACCATCCTTATTCTGTCTCTATATGGTAATTTCTTATAGTGTTGAAATCTTGAGGAATCAAATTTTTATTTCCATAGGTTAATTTATAAATACATGATATCAATTTCCAAGACATTACTCCACATATAATAATGGATTATTATTATATGAGGGATGTTTTCACTATATCAATCCAATTTATTGGATAATGGATATTGATATCAAATGGCATAATAAGGATAATCATGGAAATGATTGTGAATATAATTTTATTCTATATTTATGTGTGAGTATGATTGCTTATAGATATGATCATAAGATTATTCCAAGACAAGATTATGAATATCTATAACATCTTGAGACATGAATTCTTAGATCTAGTATTAAAACTATAATGTGTTTTTTTTAATAAAATGTAACTAACAAATATACAGTCCTTTACATGCACATGTATATTTTGTGGTATAGTATTTTATCAATTAGGAAAATTGCTTAAAAAAACATTGTTTTATACAATTTAAAAATTAAAATCTATATTTTAATTTACTTGTTTTGGAACCTTAAATGTAACCAAACGTCTTATAACTTATAAATATCCCATTAATTTTTTCTTAAAATACAGGGCGAGAAACAAATTACCCAATAAAGTGTTTTAAACCCAAGGAAAAAATACATTAAATATGTTGGAAAATATTATAGAAAGAGATTTATATAAAATATATAAAATTTGATATAATTATAATTTTCTAAAAAATGAAAAAATATTTTATTAACAAAATCCATAAAGAAATAATTTTTACAAAACAATAACAGATATAATATTTTGAAAATCCATTTGAAATAAAAATAATAAAATTATAAAATATGAATTGGATGTATCCTTTATAATCAATTTGAAAATAATAACTTTTATAGAGATTAAAAAGATTCATGGAAAAAAATAAGAAATACATGTTTTCACTATTAGTATAATCTTTCAGAAAACATCCCCTTCAGGTAGTTAGATCACTTCATTTCTCATAAACTCATTCAATACCCACATGTCATATTTTTATTTTAAAAAAATTGTTTTTTGTTAGTTTTTCCTCTCTCATTTATAATTAGTTAAAAAAAATTTATGAAAATACGTAAATTAGTTTCAAAGTCGAAAATTATTTTATGAAATATAAAAATTTGAAAAATATATTTTTCATAAAATTAATAATAGTTAGGAGAAATCCATAATGCAACGACCCAAACATTCATTATTGAAAATCCCTCTTGATCTAATTAAATGTCTATTTTTGTAAAATGTTTATATAAAATATAAACGTCTACGGTTTTATGTTTTTGGATTTTAAAATACTATTATGAATTGTGACTGTTGTTAATATAGCCATTGAACAGTGATCACATGATTAGTATAAATATAGGTATTTAACGAATCTAATTTACTTAGAAAAAGGAATCGATGGCCTTATCCAGTAGCTTTACCCCATGTGAAGTGAATTTGTCAGAGCTTCAAAAAGAGGTGGAATCATTGGTATTCTCTCTTGACCATGCCCAAGACGAGTTTCAACAGGTTAAGCTCAAGCGTGACCGCCCATGAAAGAAGTGGAAGTTGATATAGATTACCAACCGAGTAATGTTATCCGAGCCACCCCAAGAGTCTGTCACCATCACACACCTTACTCTTTGTACATATGAGTGTGTTATAAGGGTTTTTGTAACAAGACCTTAGAACTATGGTTATGTACATTTTTTTTGTATATAATAATGAATATACTTTCATTTTATTATTGTTACCTTGTAAATAGATTTTAATGCACAAATAGTATTTTTAGTTAATGTTCAACTAAGAAATAAATTCTAATTAATTAATGGATTTTTGAATTAAATAAAATTTTAATAAAATAATAATATTATTATTATATTTATTAATTATAAATTATTGTATATTTTTATGAATGCAATAGTATTTTTATTAAGGTTTGAAAGACATTTTGGTCAAAACCCATGAATTTTCGATAAACGTCAGTTTTTATTTTAAAAGTGAAAATTAAAATATTTAGAAAATTATTTAGATAAAATGAATGTTATTTCAAGAATCAGGATATCAAAATTTACCAATGGTGAATTTTTCATAATTTTCTCAGACATACAATCTTTTGGGTAAAAATTAAATACCGTTTAAATATATAATGTGTATTATGACATCATAATGTCCCAATAGTGATTTAATAAAATACAATAAGCCTTATTATTGGAAAATATATGTTTTATCGTTAAAATGATGTGATTTTGGGTTTTTTGGACTTATTTTACGAAGCATTAATTGACCCTTAGATGCTTATTAAACATCTTTTCATTTTAAATCGATTTCCTTGGGAGTGTGACTCACCTCCACAGAAGCAACCCCATTATTTTAAGAAGTTAGGACTTTGGCCATATAAAGTACTATTTTCCACTTCCATTTTTCAAAAACCATGGGAAAAAACTATGGGATGGTTTGTGGGTTCGATTAGTATAATTCGAGGTATCCCAAACCTAAATAATAAAGAATTCCCTCACCTTTCCTATATAAACCCGCCCAAGATCCCACTTTATCCTCGCAAAAATACATTTGAGTTCATTAAACCTCTTCCCTAGTCTCTCTATAATCCTCACACGGTGCCCCAAGCTCCCAAGAATACTCTCTATATCCTCTCTCAATCCTTTAGAAGCACACTTCCATGAAAGGGTTTTTTCTTCCTTTCTCATTTTTGTCCAATTTTCTTAATGTTGATATGCCCTTTAAATTTCAATTATAATTGTTGGGGTATAGTTTCAAACCTCCCCCATAGTTATCTATTTTTGTTTTAATGATGGTATACCCCTTTCTCTCTCATTAAATTCCTCCAATGTACACCTGTTACAATGCCAAAATTTCGAAAGAAATTTCCCTCTCTTCTTTTACATTCGAGAAATTATTTTTTATCATGACTCTAAATTCCATTTCAACTATTGGGACATGTATCTATATGAACAACTTACAGTCCATTCTAGGTACATATGATGAGACAACCCTTTCTCCCTCATCAATCATTTTTATGAATTCTTACGTCATGCCGTTACGCTGCCGAATTTGCACCGATTATCCAAGCCAATGTCAATGTGTAGTGAATACCATGACCATTTCTCTATCAAGGGTATTAACCTTTATGAACATTTACTTATTGATTAAAAAGTTTCATGTATTAATTACAAATTGCTTTATTTTTGAATAAATGATTATGTTTTATGAATCTGTGTTATATGATCCATGTGGCACACTTATGCATGAAATGAAATGTTTTAGAAGGGTGCTCCCTTATAACGCTCCAATGCATTAGGTTAAGAATTGTATCATGATACGTCATGTGAAATGGGTGTTTTCTCATGCTAATTTAATTGAAGCATGGGTTTACTTGTGATTCATGTGCAATGAGGATTTACTCATGCTCCATGTGCAATGATCCTGGTCTCATACTAATTCCATGTTATGTGTTGTTGCCACATTTCCACGTTATGATTATCATGCTTTATCATTCCTTTATTTCTAAGCTTCTATTGTTCTATAATTATATTCCTATTGTCTAAAATGTGTTTTATTCCTTATGTTACTCCATGTTTATTCCCTTATTGGTCTTTTTAGCTCACCCTTTTCTTATGCATGTCCTCTGGTTATCCCATGCAATGCTAAGTACGAGGGAATGTAGTGGTAATGTAAAGGAAGTTTAAAATAAAGATGTTGCATTTCATGTTTTAAGTTGTTATGTAATGATCCTAAGCCCCATGTACACTAGACCACTTGATCTTCTATGTTGTATCAAGTGAAGTTTTTGTAATAAATTATGTTTAATTGTGTAATAAAAAGAAGGGTTGTCATAGTTGGTATTACAGGATAGGTTTAGTTATTTTTGGGATTAGGATTAAAAAAACCCCAGAAAAGCATTAGAGACAAGACTAATTATAATAAAAACATCCATATGTTTTGGTGAGTATTTATTATGTGTTTTATCAAGAAAATACATCCCTGTCTAGATACGAGCAGGTAGAGGCGGCTCTGGCACAAATGTATCCTAGGGGTAAAACACGAAAACACTGCTTTGAGCTAGAATCGAACGGGAACTGGTGCATGACAATAGGCCTTATGACACTCTTGGTTACGACACTCCTGGGGGATATGCTTTGGTAAATTCACAAGATTAGTATAAACCATTATTAAGGGACAAAGAAAATTCTCGAAGAATATATGTTAGAATGTAAATCATGGATAACATAGACCGAAGCCAATAGATTCATATATTAAGGAAATAAATGTTATTTATAAGTCATCAATTTTTTCCATGGATTACCCATTATGTGTTACCCCTAAATTTCCTTTTATTCCATCCAATGGGCGAAAATAGGAGGACTCAGGCTAAAAACCAATGTGCAGATCAATGTGATGACTCTACTAATGAGATGCCCAATCCAATGGGAGCAGGAATCACGAACATTGTCACACTTATCTCTCAACTAACTCAAGATTTGAATAGAAAAATGGGTCAAGAGGAATGTCCAACCCCCCCCCCCCACTAAGAAAGAAAAATTCACTATAGAGAGCTTCATAAGACAAAGGCCTCATACTATTAATGGATCATCTGATCCCTCAATCGCTAAAAAGTGGATTAAATCCATTGAAAAGAACTTTTCCATCCTTCAATGTTCTGAACAAGAGAAGGTTCTCTTGGCTGCTTATCGTATGGAGGGTAAAGCTGATCATTGGTGGATATTGATAAAAAATACGAAGTCTGAGTAGGAGATTGAGGCATTGGAATGGTTGGATATCCATAATATTATTTTCGATAAATTTTTAATGTGCACCCTCTGGCATAAGATCGAAATGGAATTCCTTTCACTCATTAAAAAGATGAATAATCTATTGGGGCATATGAGGAAAAATTCACAGGGCTTGCACGATACACTTCTGGCTTTGTCATTACCCCCGAATGCACGGTTGACTGCTTCTTTGGTGGGTTGAAACCTATCATGCGTAAAGCACTGAAAATATGTGGCTTCGGCAGCTATGAAGAAATTTTTTTATGTGCCCTCAAGGTTGAAATGGAGATCAGAGAATCTTAGGGGTATGATGGGGATGATAAGAGTAAGGTGGAATTCAATACTGGTGGTTTGATGGATAAATCCAAAGGTTCTAAGAAGATCCAGCACCCCACCTACCAAAGGTGCAGAAAGAAGCACCCCAGAAATTGCTTGAAGGGGACAAGGAAATGCTTTAGGTGTGGAAGAGAAGGGCACATTATTGTTAACTGCTGAAAAGAAAAACATGTGGCTTAAATAGAGCACATGAATGATCTATTCGTGCCTCAAAACTTTGTTCATTTCTACAATTGCTGAGAACCAGAGCATCTTGAAAATTAGTGCCCTTAGCTAAGGGTTTTCAGAGGCAACCAACAACCTCTAAGTTAGAAAGGGTGAGATTTTTCCATCAATACTGTTGAAGTGAACCCTGACAATGGAGTTGTGATAGGTATGCTATTTATTCATTCAAGAATAGAAAACATTATTTTTTTATTCAAGTTCTATGCATTATTTTATATCTCGAATGTTTAGTAGATCAATCCCAGCACCACCACAAATCATGGAAGTAAAGATGTCGGTGAGTACTGAAAATGGGGAAATCATTACATCACATGAATATAAATCCTCCCCTATCATAATATGTGGACTAAACTTCCCTGAAAACCTCATCATACTCTCTCTGGTGGAATTTGATGCAATTCTCGGCATGGATTGGATTTCCTTATATAGAGCCAACATAAATTTCCGTGAGAGGGAAATCACTCTCCATGTTGAAAATCAACCCCCAATTCTATACAAGTGTAAGGAGGAAATTGAATCTTATTTAGATCCATCATCTCACTCGTGGATATTATTGACCTATGAGCTCACATATCTGGCTCTGATGATTGAGTCTAAGGAGGCATCCATCCTATAGGACATGACTATTGTGAGGTAATTTGCTGAAGTGTTTCCCGAGGAATTGCCTGGTCTTCCTCCTAGAATAGATGTTGAATTCTCAATTGAACTTATACCTGGGGCATTACCAATATTCATGACTCCATATAGAATGGTTCTTTTGGAGCTTGAGGAGCTGAAAAAACAACTACAGGATAATCTGGATAAAGGATTTATATGCCCAAATGTTTCACCATGGGGTGCACTAGTTCACTTCATCAAGAAGAAGGATGGGTCAATGCGCCTTTGCATTGATTATTGTGAGCTCAAAAACATCACAATATAGAACACGTATCTTTTCCCATGAATTGTTGACTTGATCGATCAGCTACATGGATCACAATACTTCTCCAAGGTAGATTTGTGGTCGGGATATTATCAAGAAAGGGTGAAGAAGGAAGATATCCCCAAGACTACTTTTCGTACAAGATACAGGCACAATTATTTCATAGTAATGCCTTTCGAACTCACTGATTCTCTAGAAATATTCATGTACATGATGAATAGAGTATTTAGAAATTACCTCGACAAATTTGTGGTAGTATTTATAGAAGATATTTGGATATACTCCAAAACCAAGGAGGATCATGAAAAGCATCTGAGAACTGTACGAGAGACCATATGGAAGGAGAAGCTCTATGCAAAGTACAACAAGTGTGAGTTCTGGTTGTAGGATGTCTCATTCATGGGTCATATCATCACAAGAAATGAGATATCTATGGACCACTCCAAAATAGATGAAATTGAAGGATGAGAGAGACCAACATCGGTAACTGATATCCATAGATTCATTGGGTTAGCTGAATATTATTATCGATTTGTGATAAGTTTCTCAGGATTTTCCAACCCTCTTATCAAGCTAACTCGAAAGGGAGTAAAGTTTTATTGGAATAATGAATGCAAATAAAGATTCAAGGAGTTGAAAATGAGGCTTATCACTGTGCCTGTTCTCACACTACCCATAAGTGGAGAACTCATTGTGGTATTCAGTGATGCTTCGAAGAAGGGTATGGGATGTGTGTTGATGAAAAATGACAAAGTCATTTCCAATGCTTCAAGGCAATTGAATTTTCACGAACAAAACTATCCAACAAATGACCTTGAGTTGGCTTCAGTGATCTTCTCTTTGAAAATTTGGTGGCACAATCTCTTTGGGGAGAAGTGTGAAATATATACGGACCACAAAAACCTCAGGTATATATTCCAACAAAAAGAGTTGAACATGCACCAATGACGATGGTTAGAGCTGATCAAAGACTATGACTTCTCAATCCATTACCACCCTAAGAAAATGAACAAGGTGGTGGATGACCTATGTAGAAAGGCCCCAGCTATTCTATCATTGATGAGAATTGAAAAAGATCCAATATTCTTGATTTGATGAAGATGGACATGGGAATCATAAAGAAGGGAACATCATCAATCCTTTCACAAATTATTTCTATAATGTCAGTTTTGGAAAGGATAAAGGATGCTCAAAAAGATGATGTGGGAATTTAGGAAAAAGTGGAAGCTAATGGAAAATGGAAATCCTTAGAGTTTAATGTTAATGAAGGAGGAATTGTATGATTTGGGAAAAGACTATGTGTTCCATCAAGTCTGGAGCTGAAGATTGAACTTTTGGATGATGCACATAGTTCAAATTTCTATATTCACCTAGGAAACAAAAAAAATGTATCAAGATCTCTGAGAGCATTATTGGTGGGATAATATGAAGATGGATATCGTTGGATATACATCAATGTGCCTGGTGTGTCAGCAAGTGAAGGAAGAGAGGCAGAAGTCTAAGGGGATGATGCAACCATTGCCTATACCAGAATGGAAATGGGAGAACATCACCATGGACATTGTCACTGGACTTTCGAAGACATCCAAAGGCTACAATGAAATCTGGGTTGTTGTGGATCATCTTACAAAGGCTGCACACTTCATTTCTATTCAGGATGATTTCTCATTAGATGAACTGACACAGATATATATCAGGGAAGTGGTAAGGCTGCATGGAGTACCACTATCTATTATGTCCAATCGATATCCATGATTCACCTCTATGTTTAGAAAGAGTCTTCAACATGCTCTAAATACTGAACTGAACTTCAGTAGAACCAATCATCCCAAAACTGATGGCCAATCCGAGCGGACTATCCAAACACTTGAGTACTTGTTGAGAGGATTCTCAATGGACTTTAAAGGATGATGGGATCAACATCTTCCTCTGGTTGATTTCTCTTATAATAACAGTTTCCACTCGAGCAACCAAATGGCACTATATGAATCCCTTTTTGGGAAAAGGTGAAGAACATCAGCGTGTTGGGATGAGATTGGTGAGCGTAAGCTGCTTGGACCAGAAATCGTCGAAGAAATGGTGGAGAATGTGAAAACCATTCCGTAGCATATCATGGTAGCCAAGAGTCGACAGAAGAGTTATTAAGATAACCATTGACGAGAACATGAGTTTAATGCTGGAGACATGGATTTTCTATACATTTCTCCATGGATGAAGATCATGAGGTTTGGAATGAAATGGAAGTTATGTCCAAGGTACATCGGCCCCTTCGAGATTCTTAATCATGACGGGGCTACGACCTATCGACTAGAACATCCACCTACCATGCCCAAAGTACATGATTTATTTCATTTATCCCTCTCAAGTAAGTACATACCAGACCCTTCACATGTACTCTCTTCAGAGGTGGTATAGTTAGAGTATGATCTTTCTTATGAGGATCAACTAGGGAAGATCATAGATCTTAGAGAAAAAGCTCTATGAAATAAGATAATTCCCCTCATCACGGTGTTGTGGTGAAACCAAAAGTTGGAATAAGAAATATGGGAATCAGAGGAAATGATGATGCAGAGTTACCCACACCTGTTTTAGTGTGAGAAAAGGAAATTTCGAGGGCGAAATGTTTTAAGTGGGGAAGATTGTAACGACCCAAAATTTCATTAATGGAAATCCCTCTTGATGAAATTAAATGTATATTTATGTAAAATGTCTATAAAAAATGTCAACTTCTTTGGTTTTATATTTTTGGATTTTAAAATACTGTTAAGAATTTTGACGGTTGTTAATATAGCTATTGAACAGGGATCACATGATTAGTATAAATATAGGTCTTTAACGAATCTAATTTACTCAGAAAAAGGAAGCGATGACCTCATCCAATAGACGTGCCCCATACAAAGCCCATTTATCAGAGCTCAAAAAATAGGTTCCATCATTGAGCTTCTATCTTGGCCAAGACCAAGCCATGTTTTAATAGGTAAAGCTCGAGCGGGACCGCCTACAAGAGAAGTGGAAGTTGATAAAGATTACCACCCGAGAATTGTTATCCAAGCCACCCATGAGTCTGTAAGCATTGAACACCTTACTATTCTGTCTTATGCGAGTGTTATAAGGGGTTATGAAACAATACCTTAGCACTATGGTTATGTACATTATTTTTTGTATATAATAATGAATATACTTTCATTTTATTATTGTTACCCTGTAAATAGTTTTTAAATCACAAATAGAATTTTTAGTTAATATTCAACTAAGAAATATATTTTGATGAATTAATGGATTTTTGAATTAAATAATATTTTAATAAAATATTATTAATATTATTAAATTTATTAAATATAAATGACTGTATAATTTTATGAATGCAATAGTATGTTTTATTAATGTTTGAAATCCATTTTTGTCAAAACCCATTAATTTTCAATAAATGTCAGTTTTTATTTTAAAAGTGAAAATTAACACAATTAGAAAATTATTTAGATATAATGAATTTTATTTCTAGATTCAGGGTGTTGAAATTATCCAATGATGAATTTTTCATAATTTTCTGAGACCGTGAAATTTTTGGGTAAAAATTAAATACCGTTTAAATATATAATGTGTTTTAGGACATCATAATGACTCAATAGTGATGTAATAAAATACTACAAGCCTTATGTTCGGCCAATATATGTTTTACCATTAATATAATGTTAGTTTAGGTTTGTTTGACTTATTTTAGAAAGCATCAATGGACCCTTTAAGGCTTATTAAACGTCTTGTCTTTTTAAATTATTTTCCATGGGAGTGTGACTCCATATAAGCAACCCCATTATTTTAAGACGTTCATACTTTGGACTTATAAAGTATTTTTTCCACTTCCCTTTGTCAAAATCCATTGGGAAAAACCATGGGATGTTTTGTGGTTTGGATTAGTTTAATGTGAGGTGTCCCAAACCTAAATTATAAAGAATTACATCACCTTTCATATATAAACCCTCCCAAGCTCCCACTTTTTCCTCACTCAAATCTATTGGAGTTCTTCCAACCTCTTCCCTAATCTCTCTATAATCTTCCCAAGGTGCCCCAGGCACCCAAGAAGCCTATCTCAAGCCACTCTCAAGCCTTTTGAAGCACACTTCCATGTAAGGATTTTTTTCTTCCTTTCTCATTTTGTCCAATTTTCATAATGTTTTTATGTCATTTTAATTTAAATTATAAATGTTGGAGTATGGTTTCTCACCTACCCCATACATACCTATTTATGTTTGAATTATGGGAGACCCATTTCTCTCTCATTAAATGCCTCCCATGTATACCCATAACTATGAATAAATTCAGAATGAAATTTCTCTCTCTTCTTTTATATTCAAGCAATTATTTTGTATCATGACACTAAATTCCATTTCAATTATTGGGAAATGTATCTATACTTCCACATTAATGTCCATTTCATGTACATATGATTAAAAAAACCTTTCTCTATCATCAACCATTTTTATGAATTCTTACGTCCGGCCGTTACGATGCCGAAATTGCACTGATTTCCCATGAAAATGTCATTATGTAGTTAATACCATGCCCATTTATCTATCATGGGTATTCAACTTTATGCACATTTACTTATTGATTATAATGTTTAATTATTGAATTCCAAATTCTTTTATCATGGAATAAATGATAATGTTTTATGAATCCATGTTATATGTTCCATGTGGCACACTTATACCTGAAATGAAATTTTTATGAAGGGTGCGCCCTTATAGAGCTTAAATTCATGGGTTAAGAATAATATCATGATACGTCATGTGAAATGGGTGTTTACTCATTCTAATTCAACTGCAATGTGGTTTTACTCATGCTTCATGTGCAATGAGTATTTACTCATGCTCCATGTGCAATGAGCCTTGGCTCATGCTAATTCCTTGTTAAGTGTTATTGCCGCATTTCCTCGTTATGATTATCAGTATTTATCATGACTTTATGTTTATGCTTATAATTTTCTATAATGATATGCCTATTGTATAAATTGTATTTTATTACTCATGTTACTCCATGTTTATTCCCTTACTGGGCTTTATAGCTCACCATTTTTTATACATGTCCTCAGGTTATTCCATGCAATGCTCAGTATGAGGGAATATAGAGGTCATTTAAAGGAAGTTTTCAATAAAGATGTTGTATTTCATGTTTTAAGTTGTTATGTAATTATCCTAATCCCCATATACACTAGACCACTCGATCTTCTATGTTGTATCAAGTGATGTTTCTGTAATAAAATATGTTTAATTGTGTAATAAAAAACAGGGTTGTCATACATAATGTTAAAATAAATTATTAAATTCCAAGGTAGAATTCATAAAAACTTATAACATTGAAAATTAATTTATTAATATTTAGGAAATGTCATTGAAAATTATAGTATATGTCCATAATTATTATAAATAACTTCTGTTAAAATAAGTTACATTTTACACATAAAATGATATATGTTATCATTTCAAAATCATACTTATAATAGAAAACACACTTCCTTTTAGAAAGTAATTTTCTAAACTTTAATATGTATATTTTTAACGAGAATTGATTATAAATTAAAACTCCTCTATATAGTGGCTTCAAAAAAATAAATCTACATTAAAAGGGTTTCAAAATAAAACTAAATTAATCTTTAAAAATAATAATCCCTTATTTAGAATAGAATATTGAAATTAAATAAATATCAACCATTGAATAAAATAATCAGTTTAAAATATAGGAGTTATGTAAAAATAAGTTCCCCTATACAAAACAATAAATTATAAAATATATTTTCTATATAAAAAGGGTCATGAAATAAAAATATCCCACCCATACATATTTAAAAAATACTTTACAAAAATATTTTTATTAAAAATATAAAACCCTAAAATAAAATAGTGATTTTTAAAATAATACTCCCATATAGGAAGGGATTTTGAAAATCAAACATAGAAAATAAAATCTTAAAATAATATTTCTCTTCAATAAATTATGATTTAATTTTGAATATTTGAAAATAAATAGTTTATTATAAAAAGTAATAGTCCTCTTATCTCAATCTTAATATACAAATGAGATATGGTATCTTACTGCTAGCGATTGAATGTTTAGAACATGAAAGAAGATATATATATATATATAAATATAGAGAGAGATAGTTATCATGGGGAGTAAGGAATAAGGACTTTATATCGAAAAGGAATACATTGTACTCATTTTTTTTATTTGATAGTTGTGTAACATTTAATAGATTGACCCATAAATTATAATAGAAGTATTATTCGGTTTTGGATAAACATTATAACATATATATATATATATAATATTTATATCCTCGCTGTATACAACAATGAAAAAATAAAGGGAGTTCTCAGTTTCTTGATAACTCATCAATTATCAGATTTGAAGTTTTGAGGAAATTATTTTCCTTGTGGAGAAAGTTTATAAAACAAGTATATTGATTAATAATATATATATAGATATATTAATATTTATTTTCACTACTGAAATAGACTTGAGGAGAAAATTGTTTCTTGAAAACTGAACCATAACTAAGGTTCATCATGGGTTTTTGATTGCGAAAACTGCTAATACAAATAATATCATACAAAGAAACACACACACACACAGATATATATATCTGTGTGTGTTTGTGTGTATTATAACTTGTTTAATAGTTCTATTGAGCATAAATCATAATTCTAAAGTTTTTTTTATACATTTTATAACTCAGTTAAATTAATTTTGAAGAACACAAAGAAATACATCAAGGGTATCCATATTGAACTTGATGTGTACATTTGGTTAATAATGATACAAGATTATAGAAGAAGGATTAACGTTAAGGGTTTTAATAATTTGGTGTAGGAGGATGATAATGGTCTCTTGAAATATTGGGTGGATCAGATAAGTTTGATTGTATGGTATGGATTTAAATAGATGATTTTAAGGGTGCGTGAATAGTATCCTTCATAATCTTTTCCAACATTAGTATTTTAGCTAGTTAATCTCATATATTTATAACAACCACTCCCATTTAAATAATGTTCTAAGGTACTGGGGGATCAACACCAACACACACTATTCACACATTTCACATACATCTGTGTCTGCCCTAACTATTACACTTGAAGACCAATGTGCACCATGAAAGTGCTCATATGCACCCAGTGGTATCTACGCATACCAAAACATTCAAACATTCTACCTATGGCTGGTTATGTTTGACTACCACCCAAACAATGTTTACCCATATGGCCCCACAAATGTGTGGTTGAAGTCATCCCTTCATTGGTTATAGGTTGCCCTAATTTTTTTGTATAGGTAAAATTTATATTAATCAATCTAATTATATTACAAAATATAATTATATTATATAAACATGTACTTCATTAAACACATTTTTATCTACAAACTTCTCATTCCCATTCTATTTATACTACTTATATATTTTTTTATTAAAATTATAACATAATTTAATAATATTAAATAGTATCATTAACATTTTACACTGTAAATACTATTACTAATACTAAAATCTTAGAAATAATATTTTCGAAAGTAGTCATTAAAATCATTTTCTAATAAAAATAATTATAGTTATTATCTTAAAACTTTAATTTATTTAACATTTTGGAAAAATATCCAATAAACATTAATCAAAATAAATAAATAAATTTACATTAAAATATAATTTATATTATTTTTAATAAAAAATTATTTTCTTGAAAAAAGTAGTATATTCAAAAACTATACTATAAAAAAATGATCTGTTGAAAATGTTAATGATTATATCAAAATAAATTTTATATTAAATAAATAATAATCTCCCTTTAAATATCATTTTAAAATATTTTTTTTCTTGATCTGTAGAAAATAAAAATATTTAATGATTATAAAAATCTAGAAATATTTTCATTAAAATATTCCTTAATAAAAAATACTATATATTTGAAAATAGAAGATTTATTTTGAAATTTGAATATTTTATCTATATTTATAATCAAATTCTAAATTGATTATTAAAAAACATTTCATTTTATGTTAAATTATACTTTTGTTGGTTTTATTTATTAAAAAAATTATTTAATCAACATTTATTAAAAAGTAAAATTATTCTTATAATTTACGGGTTGTTATATTCTCCCCCTCCTAATGGAATTTTTCCATCTCAATTATTTCATTGTAGTTTTTGAAATTCTGAATTTCCATCATCAGAATTTGGTAGAGAAAGGGTTCCTAAAACTTATTTTCAATTACGATTTACCTAATTACCTAGAACATAAAAAAAGTCTACAACTATTAAATGTGCCTCAAACTAAAATTTCATAATCTCTAATATTTTCAAAACCATTTCTTGGATAGAAGTTAGAACATCCTAAGACTCAAAATCCTAGATCTGGTGCTATGAATATTATTTATGTTTTTTATAAAAATTTACTAATAAATATTCAGTCCTTCACACACCTAAGAATATTTTATATTATAGGTTTTGGTGTGTTAGGAAATAAAAACACACAATATATAGATTTTTACATAATTTAAAATTTAAAACTAAAATTTTTCTCACTCAACCTCGCTCACCCTCGCTCCATAACAATAACCAAACATCTTTGAACTTTTAAAGATCCTATGAAAAAAAAATTAAATATAGGGTGAGAATAAAATTTCTTAAGAAGGGATTTTTGAAAAAAGGGTAATTTCCTATAAAAAACTAACATATTTTAGAAATATTTTTTAGATTAGATAAAAAACAATTGATATAATATATAATTTTTTAAAAAATGAACAACTAGGGTGTTTAATGAAATCCATATCAAAATTCTTTTCAAAACCCATTAAAAGATATAAAATTTGGAATATCCATTTGATTTCAAAATAAGTAACATTTGAGAACTTATTTGGATCTCTAATTTTAAATCATTTTGAATATAATAAGTTTCATATAGATTTAATTGATACTTGAAAAAATTAAGAAACTGAAGTGTCCACTATAAGTTTAATATTTTGGATAACATCTCCTTGATGCCATTGGATTATTCCATTCCTTATAAACTCATTCGGTACCCATGTTCCAAATTATTAGTTTACGAAAATATTTATTTTTGTTAGGATATCCTTAATCATTTATAATCCCTTCAAAACATCTCAAACCATACTTGAATTATTTTCAAATTAGAAAATAATTTTATATATTCTAAACATTAGAAAAAGTTATTTTTCAAAAAATCATAATATTTAGGAAAAATCTATAATTTTAGAAGAAATTATTAAATTTAAGGGAATTATTCACAAAAAATTAGAACAAACATAAATTATTGTATTAATATGTATTAAATTTCAATTAAAATTATATTATATGGATAAAGATATTATTAATTGAATTTGATGAAATTAATGAACATATCATACATAAACTGATAGAATTTATCATTTGAAAATCATAATTGATATAGAATACAAACTACCTTTTAAAAATGATTTATCTGAAATTGAATACTGAAAATTTTAAAGAAAATTGAAGATAAATTCATAATTTTATTCCTGGAGGTATTAGTAAAGAAATATCTCCCTTAAAATTGGGTTTTAAAATAGAACAATTACAATTTAAAAATAAAACTCCTTTATTTATAATAGAATTTTTAAATTAAATGAAAATCAATCATTGATTTAAAAATAAATTTAAATATGGATGTTTTGAAAATAATTTGTTTCCTTATCTAAAATATTAAATATTAAAATAAAATTCCCATAAAACATTTCTTAATAAAAATAGATCACCCTTACATAATGTTCAAAAATAATACTCCCTTACATAAATATATGTTTTAAAAATAAAAATCCCTTACATAAAATTATGATTTTTGAAATAAAACTCAACAATATGTAGGTATTTTAAAAAAATAAATTAAATATAAATTTTAAAAATAATATTTTTCTTCTATAAATTATGATTTTCTTCTAAAATTATAAAAAAAATTCTTAAAATTTTTAATATCTCTATTCTTTAAAATGAAGATAAAAATGAGCTATGGAACTTATAAATAGTGCTTGATTGTTTAGAACAGGAGAGAAAAAAGAATGAGATATATATAAATATGTATATATACATATATATAGAAAGAGAGTGAAGGAGTAAGGAGAAATGAATTTATCTAGTAAAGCAATACACAGTAGAAATATTTTAATATTTTAATGTCGTGAAACATTTAAGAGATCGAACTCTAAAATATTATAAAATTCTGTTTCGTTTTGGTTTAACATTTAGATATATATATATATAATGTATTTATATCCTCACCATATAAAACTTTGGTATAATAGAGGGAAATCTATATTTCTTGAGAAATCATCAATTCCGAGCTATAATGTTTTGATGAACATATGATCCTTGTGGAGAAATTTTGTAAATGGCTATTTGGATTGAGAATTTATATATATTATATGTTTGATTTCCGCAACTGAAACATAGCATAGAAGAAAATGATAACCCAAAAATCAAACCTTATTGTGTGTGATCTTGGTTTCTTTATTGTGATAAATACTGATATAATTACATACATATATAATATTACTTATTTTAATAGTTCCACTTAGTTTCTGTTTCAATTTTTAAGGTTCTGGTTTATAAATTTTATTACTCATTTAAAACAGTTTAGATAAGCATGACAACATCCATCGAGGGTTTCAACATCAAACATGCCATGTACACATGGTGTAGGATGATACCCATGTCAGATTATAAGAAATTAGCTTCAGGGGTTCATAAATTCGGTGCAAGAGTCTGAGGAAGATCATAGAAAATATTGTATGGATCAAATGCATTTGATTCGATGGTATTGATATTAATGGATGATTTTAAGGGAGGGTGAAAAATATGCATCACAATATTTAACCAAATTAGGGTTTTAGCTGGTTGATCTCCCATATTTATAACAACCACTACAATTAAATGGATGTTCTTATGGACCAAAGGATTGTCACCTAGACCAACTATCGACAAATGCCTCACATAATCGTGCTGACCTACACGGTTTAACCAACAACCAAATATGCACCATATATGTGCTCGTGTGAACAAGTGGGTACTATGAATGCCCAAACCTTTACACCTTTCTCTTCTAGCTGGTCAACGTTGGCTATATCCCTCATGTGGTCTACCCCAATGGTCTTGTGTGTTTTCAGTTGTGCTGGTCCCTTGATTGGCACTATGTTGGCCAAATATTTTTTCAGATAAATAAAATTCTAACTACTTAATTGAATTAAAATAGAAAATAAAATTATTTTTTTATAAAATAACTAATTAAAAAAAATTATCTAAATATTTCTAAAAATATCATTCTCATTATATTTATGTTACTTAAATATTGTTTATTAAAATTCTATCATAAATTATAAATATTACATATTATCACTAACATTATACTTTCAAAATATCATTACTAATATTCATATCATAATAATAATATTTTAGAAATCACAAATTAAAATATATTTTCTAAAAATATCATTACAATGAGGAACTTAAGACTTTATTGTATTTAACATTTTGAAAGAAAATTTTATAGAAATTTAAAAATAAATAAATAAATTTAAATTATTATAGAATTTAAATTTTTTTAAATGAAAATAATATTTATAAAAGAAATATTACTATATTAAAAACCTAAAATACTAAAAACATGAGGTGGTCAAAACCATATATTTTATATAAAAATATATGTAAATTTAAATAATGAATAGTCCCTATTTAAATATCAAGTTAAAATATATTTTCTATCTATTTAAAAATATACATACATTTAAATAGTATAAACAAATATAAATATATAAATTAAAATATTCATCAATAAAATTAATATTTCATGGAAAATTAAATTAATATTTTATAATTTAAAAATTTGATATTAATTTTTAAATAAATTAATCTAAATGTTGGAATTTTTTTGGTCTATGTTAAATTATACTTTAGTTTGTTTTAATTATAAAACTAATCATTTAATAAAAATTTATTTAAAATGAAAACTATGCTTAGAAATTCAAGTATGTTATAATATATTTTTTCACATTCTAAATTGTGAGTATGATTTCTTCTATCTATGCTCACAAGAATATTCATGGAAATGATTTTGAATATATATTCTCATAATATTTTGATTTTTTATGTTTATGATTCCACATACATATGTTATGAATATTGAATAATGATTACTGATTTAGTAACCTTATTGATCATACCTCTATTTATGAAATTATTTTGGAGTTTATGATCTCTGATTTTCTAGTTATGAATATTTGATGATAAGAATATGAACTTTATTATGTTATCATAGCATTATGATCATCTTATGTTCTTGTGATTGAGGTCTCCCACATTTACCCTTATTGTGCATACGATATAAACTTTTCTTATGTTTTCCCATGATATGAAGAATGGTTTTAATTATGTTATTCATAATAATGGTACTATATATGAATAACATAGTGGAAGATGATGTATATTTTTTTGAACATGTTTTTTATGTTTCCATGTTTCCAATGATAGTAAAATACTATGGTTATGGAATGTATCACCACAATATTTAGTTAATATTCCTCTTAAATGATGTAATATTTATATATTTAAATTTTGGGTCAATATATTAACTTCATTAAGTTGGGATCCTTCCCTCATCTGGATCACTAATAAAAATTACTGCACATGCACTGAGATGCCCAGGAAGGGTGTGAATATGAAACCTTGTAGGACACCACTGATTCCTCTTTAAAATAAGTGTAGATATAATATAAAAGTGTAAATAGTGATGTAAAATAAAATAAAAATTAACATAAAACCCCCTAGGCAATCATGTGTCCAGAATCCTACCATGATACTTGGCCATACCTATATAAACTCACTACAGGATGAATCAATAGTCCGTACCATATTTTCATATAAAACCAATGACCCATTCCAATAACTTATGTCACAACATTTTGATGAACCTCCACCTAACCCTACATAATTAGGTAGATCCATCAAGTCACCCAGGACCAAGCCACATTTGGAAAGGTCCCTGACCCAATACCCTTGTTAGGACTTGGTCATCACATTGACTCATCCCCAAAAAAACATAGGAGGATAATCAATCACATTGGCCGATCACAATGGACCCTAGGGAGCCTATATAAAAGTAAATAATTCCATAATTGTTGGTTTATAGGAGGAAAAATACATGCACAACATCTCATCACTGAATTTTGTAAGGAGTAAACGTAGAGTAAAAAAGAAAAAAAATCAAAATTTTCAAATACCATAGCAGAAACATACCCCAAACTGTTTCATCATTCATGATGAAAATTACAACCTACCTGAACAATCCCACTCATGTCCACCCTCTCAACTATCTTATAGGAAATCCATAACACTCATAGGAAACCTGAACCACTATAATAACCTAAAAACAAACATATAACATAACTAAAATTGAGTAAATGAACACACCACTCAAGCCCCTAAATCGTATACCCAAGTCATATATGCCCTTCTTGGTCCAAAAGGAAACATTACCAGACAGAACATCCAAGAAGACAACCCTGCCATTATATCCTTTCCAAAGTCCTTGTTTTTCAATTCAAAAGACCACCCTTCAATGTAATCTCTACCTAATCTCATATTTCATTTACCCTATCCATTCCAACATAAACTGAGTTTAAATTCTCATTTTTATCCAAACATCCTTAGATTATATCCATATGCACATAACTATCATAAAGATAATTTTTATAATTTTCATCACATATATGTCAAAATCCCACTATAATGGGAAACCATTTTGATATGAAGCTCAACCACACACTTGGAAACCAAAATAATAGGTCTCATAAGGATACATACAAAAAAATTAAAATCTAGGCATACCATTTAATACAAATACATAATATGTAAAATACATCCATACCTAATCATGATAGAGACTAATTTTCAAGTGTAACTACTAATATTGATTTGTAAACATTTTTGATTTGAAATGTTCCATAAAATAATAAAATTAGGTTTCTTAAAAGGAGAACAAAAAAAACAAGAATCTAGGGCTTATATGGTGTTTGTAATATTGAGTGGAATCAACTTTAACCAATAACACTTCAAATTTTCAAAAAATGAGGAAGAGGGATAAAAAACAATATGGGGATCCCCAATCAATCCCTGGTCATGTTTTAGTCAGTAAGAATATGTAATGGGATATAATGGGATTCAAAGGAGAAACAATCACCATTCCACCCAAAACATCCCAAAATAATTTAATGTTCTAAAAGGTTGTTTTATATCATGTATCATTGAGATAGAAAACCCATTGGACCGTAGATTGATTTTCATTGTTTTTCACCACATACCTCACATTAAAATTCATAAAACAACACCCGGTTAGTTATAGGTCTCTCTCAATCCTCCCATGTTCTATATTAGGCCACCTAAATGGAAGGAGTGGAAAACATAACATTTATCACATGAAAATTAAAAGTGAGATTAAAACCCCTTACCTTGTGTCTTGACTCTCTCCGTACTCATACAAGATTCATAAATAATAAATATAAATTTATTATACATATTTAACATAATTATATTATTATACATAACAACATATATGTTTTTATTATGACATTATTCTTCCAATTTTTAATGATCTTATGTTAAAGATTCATTTTGGTTAAAATTAACTTTGTTCTTTGAGAGTCTCATAATTTGTAACAACTTTGGTCCTTATACTTATATCATAATTTTATAATGTAAAATACAGAATAAATATAGGGTATATAAATTATATTTATATTATAAAAATATATATAGTATAGGAGTATGAAATGGAATACACCATTCATGGATATAGTAAGTTGTACATACGCTTGAATGTTTTTTCTATCTATATTATCATATTGAATGAAAAATTATAAATGAAATATAAATATATTATAATTTTAGAATTAATATATCATATATATCATATAATATCATTAAAACAATCCTTAATACATTCAATGTGGTGTGTGTACGAATCACATCACTTTGAGGGGGCGGTAGCCCACACTTCCTCAAACGAGATTATCGTTTTAACACTAAAAGGAAGGTAAAAAACTGTGCTGTAAAAGGAATATAGAATATTAAATATATAATAAATATAATATATTACACATATAAATATATTGTATTTCATAATGGCCACCAAGATTAGTGGTAAAGGAGAAATGAACAATCATCGTTTTGTGATGCAGTAGTTCGCAGTGTACCGAAACAATATGTTCACCATCCATTAAATGGATGTGCGTGTAGGTGTAGGTCATAAACGTTGCATAAAAACATACTAGAATATTTATGAAATATAATTTATCATAATATATGGGTATAAAAAGATTTTATGGGGATGATATGTAAAATAATGGAAAAGAGCTTGAGAGAAGATGTTACCTCTTAATCGGGTAACTCCTTTTGGTTTGTGCCATAAGGATTCATTGAAAGGGTTTATGACCAAATAATGGTTTCAATATCGAAGGGAGGATTTTTTTGAGGAAATTTAGGAAGATCATTTCCAAAAATAATAGGTTGGATATGTGTGAGGAATGTTTATATGTGGTGGCCTTTTCTAGGGAGAGAAAAGGACTCACATGGAATTTTTAGAAAAAAATTAGGTGTGCACATGTTCGTACCTAAACAAAGAATTACCAAACCAAAAAAACTCAATAATGTAATTTTTATGGAAGAAATATTTAAATAAAATGGGTTTTGGACAAGTTAATAGGTCATTTGGGCACTAAATGTTAATGTTTAGTCCCTAATTAAACATAATTTGGTCGCAATTGATGTGATTAATTTTAATCACTTTTACCAAATATTTTGGTAAAAAATTAACATGGCACCATTAGACGTTAAATATTAGACTGAATAAAATGTTTTATGTGGGATTTTGAAAATTACCTTAATAAAAGTGTCAAAATTAAGATTAGTGCTAATCTCGTTGATGAGTCGAAATAATGTGGTTTTAATGTATGAAAAAAGTTCAATAGTTTGTTAACATTTTATATTTAGTTTCAAATTGAAATTGATCCTATTTTATTAATATATGTAATTTTAATATAATGGGACCTTAAAAAGTATTTAAAATATCATTTCACATTAATAATTAACTATAAAAAGGAAATTTTAACTAAAAATACGTACTTGTCACTTTTCATAAAAAATGATGTTACTAAGAAAAATCTCAAAAATTCACCCTAGGATGATTTTTATGTTATGAATAAAAAAATGAAGTTTATTTTTTACAATTAAATTTCTAAATGTTTCTAAAAATAATTTAATTAATAAATCAAACTCATTCTAGAAAATGATATGTTTTTAATATAAAATTGACTACAAAAAATAATATCCTTTATTATCAATATGTTTTATTTATATAAAAAATTATAAAAAATATATAAAAATTATTAAATAATATTAATGTTAATATGTTTAACTATTAGATTCCAATTATCATATTTATGTAATTAAAACAATAAAAAGAGATATTTCAAAGAAAATCAATGTTGTGTGTATCACATGCCAACTCAATGTTGCATGTATTATATGAAATAATGGACTAGCATGGAACATTCACTAAGTAGGTGTTTCGAGGAACGTACGCCAAGTCATTGTTTCATGTGATATACACAGAGTCAGTTCTATATGGATGTAATCTTTGAATTATTTCATTGCAAGATATAATTGAAAATTTATATTTATAAAAAAACATTCCAATAAAAACTCAGAGTGTTACATTATACCCCCTTTAAAATGAATTTTTTCGTTGAAATTCGGCTAAGTTATCAAAGGTTTAGTACCTGAATGTTTCATTTATAGAAACCCACGTCTTAAAAATGGATTCTAAAACATCCCTTAAAAATGGAAATTTGAAACCAAAACGGTTAACCAAAGTAACACATAACTGGGTTTCCACATAGGATAACATAGGTTAGGATTGAAGATTAGACATAGAGGGAAAATATAACTTTTTTAAGGAGTGATTGAGGTAATCAATCACAAATAAGTGAATGATCAAGGGAAAGTTGAGGGCCTCAAATTAATAAATCTATGATGATTCTATAATCCATTGGTTTAACAAAATTTAAGGTACTTGGATAAAAAAAATTTGTATCACCTTTAAAATGTTGAGTAATTCTTGATAAATTTCTATAAACAAAATTTCATTCATGGTTTTTGCTTTGTAAAATTTCTAATACATCCATTACCTCAAAGAATGAATGTCTAAAAATTAAATTTGATGAATAAACCACTAAAATATGATTTTAATAGATATTAAAGACCATAAAAGAATAAAAAGTCTAACTATTTGTCTCTTAAAAAAATCAACAAGCATTAAAAAAAACTAACACTACTGGTTCATCCTAAATATTTATTCATAAAAAATATTTATACATTAATTAAGAAATCACATAGGCCAGTGGTAGGTGTGAAACACTTATCGTTCTTCATTTATGGGTTCAAGACCCACGACCTTGTAGGTTTCGGGCGTAGAGGAAGTGCGTTGGTTGGTTTACCCAACTTTGATTTTTCCCGTTAACAATGATCAATCCAAGATCCATCACAATAATAAAGTGATGGATCATCAGATTATAATGAATAATGAATGAATTTAAGGGAGTCCTAGAACCATAGATAGAAAAATCATTTGTTGGTTATAATTAATTTAATTAAAATCTTAGAATTACCTTGATAGAATTACGTATCTGTTGATGTTTCCAGTCACGATATGATGTGATCTGTCATTGTGTCATTGTTTCCGACGCTTTCCGCTGTGGCGCGCACACCTCCGTCATGCAGGGGAGGATGCACGGCTTGTGTCCCTGCATTCTCGCTTTCCAGAGGTGGGAGACATTCGTTCCTTGTTCAGGTACGTCTGCTCCTTGATCGAAACCGGGATTATGGGATGTTGGTTCTTCCTTCCATGGATTTATCCTCAGAACTCGTCACCAAGTCCGGGTCTCCCTCATAGATTTAATATGGGTTTTTGAATCTCATTCCTGGTGTCATATCTCCATGGACACCATTTAATTATGCTGCTTTCGTCGAGACGCTCCAAATGGTCTGGTTGGGGCAGCAACCTTCGGTGAGGAGAATGGTCACACTGGGGCGTCTAGGGGTTTGGTATGTCTGCATTCTGTCCCTTATTATAGGGCTTCTCATGGGCGTAGAATCCCGAGGCATACACATCGAACGCGGGGAATTGGCATGCCATAGGCTTGTATCTGAGGTTTTCCTCATCTTCCCATGTTCAACAGGGGGTATGCCACGAGTTTAACATCTTTCAGAGACGGTTACGCCAAGGGCGTGTCTTATGAGGTTTTCCTCAGCTTCCCATGTTTAACACGGGGTATGCCGTGAGTTTAACATCTTGCGGAGACATATCAGAATGATCGGAACAGTAAGAGTGGATTAGATAAAAGGACCCCCTGAAGGGAACTCTGATGTTGGGGCCAGCACGTGGGTGGCTTCCTAGATACTGTGGTGTGGAATGAGGTGACATGATCCCATCGGGATGTGGCGGCCTGGGTAGGAATCAGGATGGGTGATGGAGTGAAGGCGTCTTGAACCTCATGGAGGCTTCCTATGTACCATGCCCGGACATGGATAAAAGTCCCCGTAGATCGAGCATACAGTTTAAATCCATGCGGGACGGGGCCATTTTGGGGCTTAAGCTCTGAGGCGGCCCATGATGGATGGATATGGGGCCTACGCTTTGAGGCGGCCCATAATGGTGGATATGGGGCTTACACTTTGAGGCCGCCCATGATGGATGGATATAGGGCTTAAGCTCTGAGGCTGCCCATAATGGTGGATATGGGGCTTACGCTCTGAGGCAGCCCATAATGATGGATATGGGGTTTACGCTCTGAGCTGACCCATAATGGTGGTTGGTGAACCGAAACTAAGTGGTCAGAACAACCTAGTGATGGGCTTGAACATCGTGGAGGCTAGCTATGTACCATGCCTTGACATGGATCAAAGTACACGTTGTTCAAGAATAAAGTATAACATCATGATAGATGGTATACAGTTTAACATCATGTGGGACGAGGCAAACTGTTTAACGTTATGCTTGACGGGAAATTTGTGGCTTATTCTCTGAGGTATCCCAAAGTGTTGGCGAACCGACGTGAAGAGGTTGGAACGACTGGGTGGTGGTCTTGAACATCATGAAGGCTACATACGTATCGTGCTTTAGCACGGATCAAAGTCCTTGTAGTTCACTGGGATGGGGCTTATGGTCTGAGGAGGCCCATGCAGGGTGTCATGGTCCATGCTCACTCTAAGCCCACGTGAGTCATGATCAGTGTGAGAAACAAGAGGTAGCAGGGACCAGACGATCACGTCATGAAGGGTGCGTCCGTGAGAAGTGGATAGGGGCTTACGCGTTGAGAGGCCCATGGTATTGTGGCTTATTCTAGGATAGAGGCCCGTGATGCGACAAATCATATATGGAGAGGGATTTGGGACCGAACAAAGGAGATGCCTCATTCCCTATCACACCCTCACCTCACCTTAGCGGTGGGGTAGTATGGAGGTGCATGGGTGCTACCTTCCGCAAGAGAGGCTAGGGGCTTACGCAATAAGGCAGCCCTTCCCCCATGGACAAACGCCACTCCGAGAGGGAAGATATCATTCCATGTGAGGAAGATTCCATTCTCGTGGAGACGATCAGTGTAAATAATTTCCGAGCAAGGGGGAACCTTCGTGCGAGGCACGGGGCCGGATAACAGATTAACGTCATTTGTTGAGGACGAGGAGCTCGACAGTTTAACGTCCTACAGCTCGGGCGAGGTGGGATCGCTCCACACCCCTAGGGCTTACATTCCCAACACCCTCTACCCCTTGTGGGAGGTAAGTCATCGGGAAGGTCATGGTGAAAGGGGGCCAAAGGGCGATCCATCGAGGGGTCCACGTTTGCGTGGCAATGTGATGAAGAAATAGTCGTTAGCGTGCCTATGCGAAGGAGCATAAGGAAAAGCAACGCAATGGGAAACATCGCCAAAGGTACCATGAGGTTACTTCGTACGAGATTGGAAGGACACACGGGAAAACAACGCATTTCATGCATGGCCAGTATGGAGGACATCGAGCGCCTATGCAGGGAGGCACCCCGGGGGGCGTCAAGGTGAGGGGTCCTGGGGTTTGCGCGCAAAGATAAGTATTGCATGAAAAACACAGGGATGGCGCGCAATTGGGGAAGAGGGATTGTGTGCGGCTATGGGGATTTCGTGAAACAGGACTGGATTGCGCACGGGGGCAATGGCTGATCCCTAAGGTAGGGAAAAACCTAACGATGGGATTGCGTGCAATTGGGTTTCGCACGCAAAGGAGGGAGTGCGCGCAATGGATGTGATTGCGCGCAAAGGAGGAACCCTGAGGAGTTTTCAATTTTATTTAAGACGGTGGGATTGTGCACAAAGGTGAACCCCAGGGAAAGGTTGTGCGAATAGGTTCAATACCTAAAAGTCATATTGCACGTGTGGAAGTTCAATTTCATGCATGGGAGCTAGTCCGAATTCCAACACCCCGAAACAAAAGGGTTCTCCTTCTATTTATAGGCCACAGGCATCGCGGAATCTGGGCAACATGAGAAATCTTCTGCGCAAGGACCGGTCTGTGCGAAAGGCCGCACCACGCCGAACCGGTTGTGCAAAATTGTATGCCCCACCAGTTCTTTTTCACAAATCCCGTAATTCCTTCGCACGGGCAACATTTTTTCGCGCACGTCCTTCGTAATTTCGCACACCACTTCCGGGCCCTCCAGACCAAGCCTCTGGGTCCGAATATGACTTCGCTTCGTCATTTCAAAACATTCTTTAGTACATACATACTTTTTCAGTGTCTAAAAATGCCCCCCCATCGGAATTGGATCGGCAAGAGGTCGCAATGATCGGATTCTGAGGGAAACGCCGAAATGCCGAAGTGGTGGATTTCGTGGGCACTTTGCGCGCAAAAGCCAAACGGGGCGCGCAAAACTCCGGGATGGCGTGGAATTCTCTTTCCGCGCGACGTGGAACCCAGTCCTCACCTATAAAAAGGGGAACTGGGTCCCAAGATCTGTCCTCATGCTTTTCCGCACAATAGGCTCCAAGATCTCACGCGCGAAATTGCCTTGGAGACGACACGAAAAACACCTGGTGTTAGCGCGTAATTCCTTCCATGATCCGGTCGCATTTACGCGCGAACTCGGGATATTCCGAACCCAGTGCTCTGATTTAGAGGCTAACTTCTGGATTGCATGTCGAAGTCCCAAATTTCGTGCCAATCTCAAAACATTTGAGATGGCCGCAAACCCAGTCGATGAGGGGAAAGCCACCGCTCGTACAACTGAAATGGCGGCGAATGAGGAGGTTTATGGCGCCAGAGTGGTCGTTTCCAACAACCTTACCTTGTTCCACCTACTGACCCTTCCCCATAAAGAGTATCCTCTATCAAAAAACCTCCCGCTCTAGAACTTCGGCATCCTGGAGGAGGTCCCACTACCTGGCTTCGAGGTGGACACACCGCAGTCATGGATGAACCAGGAGGACAACCTTCCCCGTTAAAACATCACCAACAATGGTCATCCTGGTAGAGAGACCAGACACATTGATGTGTATGTCCTGAACCTGAGGACCAGGACCATTGATGGAGGTGATCTTGTTGTGGAGATCTCCCCAACCCTTTATACAAGCACATTCCGTCAGAGTATCACGGACGACACTAAGGACTGGCTACAAGTTGGGACTTGCAGTCTGGGGGTAACTTCACCAGTCAGTGGGCCTGGGAATACTGGGTTCCCCATACGTGCGACCAATTCGGAGCTGAGCTATGAAACATTGGTCTGTTCGAGGCGGTATAGACGTCGCAATTCCAATTCTACCGTCAACCTGAACTCGGGCCTGAGCTGTTTACCCGATGGTCCCCTGACACCAACACATTCCATCTTCACCATGGGGAAGTTGGCATCAGCCTCTGGGATGTTCACTAAATCTGAGGTATCCCACTAGAGGGCTACCAATACTATGAGTTCATCCCTCTAATGAACACCTGGGAAGAAAGGTCATGGACCCCATGCTGATATGGCACCTGTTGGAGCTGCCCAAAGAGAGGCTGGAAGTCAAGGACTTCCTGAAGGACATTGCCTACAAGGAATGGTTCAGCCAGTTCATAGAGAAGGACCCGGCTGTCAAGATGCCAGGGAGGGGAAAATTTTGCCTGACTACGGCTTAGAGGAGCAGGAATGGATCGTATTAGAGGACCCTAGAGGCTGGGAAATACCAATCGTGGGGCTACGACATCATTGAGGCCTGGGACCCTAACAACCGATATGTCGGGTTCCTCTTCACCTTCCTGAGCGGGTGGCTCCTACCAGTGCAGGAATCAAGAATGGGCGTCCGTCCAGCAACACTGGTGATGGCAGGCACCATGGCATCCAATAGAAGGCTCAATATGGGGTTCCCCATGCTGGATAGGTTGTGTGCTATTCTGGGATGCATCTCCAGAGGGGGGTCTCCTTGGAGGGTGTGTGGCCCCTTCCAGATCATTCACGGCTGGGTGGCAGCTCATCTTGGTGGATACACCTTCTCGAATGCCTTTCATCCTCCGGTCAACGACATGTGGCCTCATCTCCAGAATATTTATGGAGTTTCACCTATGACACTCCACGAGGAGGGCGTAAGGATCCGAATCACTAACCATGCCAATTTCAACTTCTGCACGTTCCCCACCCCGGTCATCTTGATAGTGGATAATGGGAAAGGCTCGCTAGAGAAGCAAGAATACTTCCAGAGCATCTGAGGCGGGGTGCTTGTAGCTCGGATTGAAGGGAGGATCATCTGTGAGCCTTACGTGCCGTCCTGGTTTTCCAGGCAGTTCGGGTGCTTCCAGCGAATGCCGAAGAAGGTATTCACGGACATCCGGGAGGAGAAGAATCCCTACGTCCTTCTCCAGATGTGGTTTTTGTTAACCACTTATGGCTCTGGTGACATCATTACCCTTCCTCCCACTGGGGTTGATGATGGATTATCAACCGAGTATGCCGAACATTGGACCATCGCGTACCCTGAGGGGCTTTTACGCAAGCGATACTGGCAACTCTAGACTACCCACGTGGAAACTGGGCGAAGGGGGAGCAGGCAAGGTGCTGCTAGGAGGGGGAAACCAGGGGCACGTCAGGCAGCGAGGCCTGCGTAGGCCGGGACCTCAGCAGCGGGGACATCGCATGGGGTCGCTGTGACCTCGTTGCCCAGAGGGGCATCACATGAGGCGGCTAGATAGCTTCCCAGGAAGTACATATGATACCTACTCAATCCTTCCCAAGATGCAATTTTCCTGGCTTTGTGGTCTTCCTGGATGACCCTACGACAATCAATGAGCGTTGAAGCCATCTGGTAGAAAATAATTCAGGATGAGATCTAGCTGCCAGAGGTCAGGCTCATTCTAGTTACCGACCTGCTAAACATCAATCGGCGGGATGCATATCTAACGGCCATGGACACACATGCTCGCCAAAGGGGTCAGCGTGCGGAGCCACCTTTCCTGGTGAAGGTGATGCTTGGCCAAGAGCATGATCCGGATGTGATGTTGCTGGGAGAAGGTGACAGTGATAAGGAGTCAGAGGGGGAGGAGGAAATATGAGAAGATGAAGGCAAAGGGGAAGATTAAGGTGAAGAAGAACCCAAAGGTAAGGGGTCGCAAGGGGCGACCTACCAAGGGTGTCTCTGAGAGAGTGGCAAGATTTTTGGCTTTGATCTTGACATTACTGAGATACTCGAGGTTTGTCTCTATCCTTATTCATATTCCTTCTGAGTTCATTCTCTTCTAAAATTTCAAATCAATCTCTCTATTTCACTCAAGATCACATAGGTGCTAATCAGGCGTTCCCAAGAGAGGAAGGAGGAGAAGCACCTGTGGGAATGGATGGGGCTCTGACGCCCATTATTGAACTGACAAGTGCAGACGGGTCACCTTCCACGACGACTCCTGTAGCGGCTGGAACATTGGAGGCTGATGCTCTCGGTTCCTGTAAGTCCCATTCTTCGCTACTGGTGATCACTGTCAGAAATCCCAACTAATCAGGATGCTCCTCATACAATTATCTCAGCGTTGGAGGCTCGTCGGGCTGCTGAGCCCAGGCCGTCCGTGACTGGACCAGTGGCAGACGTACCACCTCCTCCAGAACATACCTGCAAACTTAGTCAGTCCCAGTTATTGGTGAGCATGGGGCGGTAGACATCAGCGGTGCTGTCATTGGAGCAAGTCTAGAAGCTGATGGAGGCACCACCATTGTCGGGGCGAGAGAGGAAGGTCGCCAAGACATCGAGGATCCTATTTCTTGTGGAGGCATCCATAAGGCAGACCCTGCTACTGACTTGCTGGATGCCTTTCCGGTGTATCAGCCTGATGATCCCAAGGAGATAGATGATTCAGACTCGGAAGCGGCCGAGGAGAGCCGGATGACATGACACAAAGGGTGGAAGTGTATCCAGCGCTTCCTCAGGCAGCCTTAGGCGGATGGGCTGAGGCAGATTGGATCACTCCAGAGCTGGTTGCGCTTCCTATGTGCTGGAGGGGATGACTCTCAACACCTTCATCTAACTGTCCGTGATTACATGGCCGAGAAGATACATGAGAGCATCCAACGCACTGACATTGCCCAATGTGGGGACGAATCATTGAGCACATGAGCATTCCTATGGGCGGAGCAGGATGTTTGGTGCCTTGAAGGGTAGGAGACAGAGAAGGAGTTCTTTATTGCAACATGCTCTGAGCTCATGGAGCAACTAACGACCCAGCTGGCTGACACCCAATAACAATTGATGGAGGCGAGTCACCAGATGATCGTACTTCAAACCAAACGGGCGCACGCACAAGCTAGGGTTGGCGAACTGTGCTCTGCGGCTTCTGATGAACAGAGAGCCTTCCGGGAATGAGAAGTAGTCCTGGAGGCCACCAACCAAAGGGTATCATCGTTGGAAAGATCAATCCTACATGATGATCCTTAAGTGCTCTGTTTTGGCCAACTCATGAACTTTTTCTTGTACTACTCATCATTATGATCAAATATATGGACAAATACATTTATTTTTACCTTTGGTTTGATATGATCAACCATAATCCCCAAATGAATAATAACTCACCACTATGGTCATGTGGGTCGCACCCAATGTGAGAAACAATGGATGCTCATGTTATCATTTCATCCAATTATGGGGCGTCAACCAAGCTTTAGGCATCCGAAGTCGAGCCCGGACTTCTGAGGAGGGGACCTCATACCGATAGATATATTGTCTTCTCAAAGTTTTAGGATACACGAGCGGGGAAATGCCGGGGGCATTGAAATACATCCGAACATAGGGAGATGAAAAAGGTGAATCACGTTACCCAAATTCGGAACACTATGGAGGGCGCGACGTTAGAAGATCACTGTTAACTGTGGCAGAAACACAGCATCTATATTGAATTGGCCTAAAATGGGGACAATAAATGAGGGCTGACTGCTGACCATGTTCGCAGTACGAGGCCTAACTCAAATATCATCGATCAGTCTTCTAGAACGTTGGACCAGGACAGCAGGCGGACCATAGGTCAATCATCCATATTGTTCAATAGGCATACCTAAGTTCAATCATCCATATTGTTATAGAAGGTAGACCATAGGTCTAGCATCCATACTGTTATGGGGTCCCATCAAACATGACCAGTCTTCTGGAACGTTGGCCCATGACAGCAGGCGGACCATAGGTCAATCATCCATATTGTTACAATAGGTGGACAAAGGTCTATCATCCATATTGTTACAACATGAAGACTAAAGGTATAACATCCATACTGTTAGGGGGTCCTGTCAAACATGACCAGTCTTCTGGAACATTGGCCCATGAAGGCAGGCGGACCGTAGGTCAATCATCCATATTGTTACAATAGGTGGATGAAAGGTCTATCATCCTCATTGTTACAGCATGCAGAACAAAAGTCTAGCATCCATACTGTTATGGAGTCCCATCAAACATGACCAGTCATCCGTAATGTTGGACCAGGACAGCAAGCGGACCGTAGGTCAATCATCCATATTGTTACAATAGGCGGAACAAAGGTCTATCATCAATATTGTTACAGTAGGTGGACCAATGGTCTACCATCCATACTTTGAGAGGGTCCCATAAAACATAAAAGAGGACGAAGATTCTAATAAAAGGGGAACACAAAGCGTGGAATGTGGAGTGGTGGTTTTTTTTAACAGAATCCAACACTCCCAAAATTGCACCACTGTGGTGGAGGCACATTAGGCAGACGTATTAATCTATTCACGGATCATCCCAATTTTTAGATAGGACCTCTATAGCGAGAGAACTGTCACTTACCAATATCACTATGTGGCATCGTGAACTTATTCAGGGAAAATGCTGCAATTACACCACTCCCCATGAAGTCAGGCCAAGTGGTTGACAATGAGGAGGGACGTGATTTGGTAATCCCTGGGGCTGGACCCAAGACAAAATGTCCAGGAGTTTCTATGTATCTCATAAGGATGAGAATCAAGCCACATGTAGTTATATAAAAGGATCATAGTTTAAGGTCTTACATCTCGGACCAAAAGAGTAAGGGAAGTGTAAGACACATGGTAAAGTGGTTGTGAAACCCGATGTGAATGTGGGAAAGGTCATGCTTAACATGTGCTCTTTTGAGACGTGTTTAGGTTAAGGGACCGAACATGAAAGTTAGGTTGGGCCTGTGGGGAAGTGCCCAGGCGCTCCTACATATCTCATAAGGATGATAATCAAGCCATACATAGTTCTTGGTGGTTCCTTTTAACGTCGTGAAGTATGAGAAACAGGAGGGCTAATTCTCATAACAGGGCGCACGTTGTGTGGTTATCGCGAACCTCACGTGAATGAGGACATATTCTTGCTCACTACGCAATGCGGCCCCATGCTCAAGGACCCAAAGGCGGGACAAACACGATTAATTAGCGGCCAAGCATGACCCAAGGAGGCGTATGGGTCCAACCCTCGCACCAAGAGAAGCGGTATTTGATACATCTTGTTTGTCCTTGAAGGTGAATGCTTTTTCTTTTGTTGAACGACCGGCCTAGGGTAGAAAGTCCAGGAATCGCCACAATAATCAAGCTATAATAGGAGTTGAAAAATGGTATGGTAATGGAATAATACCCAGTGTGTTTTCCCCTATGGGGAGGTCACCACAATGCAGTGCCGTTTTTTCGTCGTGTGGCTGAGACAATATCATAACAGTTTATAGTCGTGTGGTAGGACCAATCAGCACAGTTTAAGGTCATATGAATTGGACCTAGGGGAACATGCACGATGTGATAAGGCACACCTGATGTAGATGAGGGAATATCCTCCTACCGTCATCGCACACGATTTCGGGAGAGGAGCCTCGGGCCAAGGAGCCGATGAGGGTCCAACAATTAGGGGGGGCAGGAGACACTAGCTTCCTGCTGATCTGGTCCAGAACGCAATGTTTGGGAAAATCTTTGTTTCCCATGGTGATGAGGGTCAAGTTTTTCATGATCCTTAGAGAAAACCCAAGCATTTAACCTTGGCGCTTGGATCACGGGAGCCCCGAGAGATGCCATCACGCCGCTTTTCCGCCTGACGTGTGGAGGTGCACTGAGGGTTACTGCAAGGAGTGTTGAGTTTCCTCTTTGAAATGATGGGGTGAAACATAATGTGAACCATGGAACCAAAATTCAGGGCCTAAAGGAGCCGGCGTGACGATGGAGGATTACTGCTGACCATGTTCGCAACACAACATCATGTCGCATTAGCCTAAAATGGGGACAAACCAATGAGCATCGATCGCTGACAATGTTCGCAATGCAATATTTGTATCAATTTTTTGTCTAAAACCATCAGGGGAATTGGCTCGTGACGGTAGGATAGCCCTTAGGCATTGTATCTAAGCCGTTCATGGGGGTCCCTCTGAGTGTGAAAGATAACGGGGGCCCGAATGAAAGAGAGAACAAAGCTTGAAAAGTGGATAAAAACTTGCCTAAGTCAAATCTGACACTCCATGTCCTAGACCAGAGAACTCTGAGCACATTAGTAGAACACTGGAAATGGTCAAAGGGCTCAGTTTGAGTGTGGCCAAAAGATGGCGGATTCCTGGGAGAAGGGGGCATGATGCCAAAAACCCTGTACCACACCTATACATCCCACCGTGGGGAGGGACATGCCAAGAGACCGAGGTGACCGGGGGATCATGGGATCTCTTAAGAGATGGGGCTGGACTTGAAACCTAGACGTTCAGGTGGTCCTACCTATCCCATGAGGATGGGAATCAAGCCGCATGTAGTTCTAAAAGCACATTTTAATGTCTTGTTTGATGATGAGAGGCATATCATCCAGGAATGTGCATGGAATGACGGGTAACCCATCGTGAATGAGGACATAATCCTACACCACACTGCACACTCTGGGTAAGGACTGGGGCTAAGGGGCCTGAGAAGGTCAAGGGGCCTAAGGCTAGGCCTCGGTCAGGAAGGCCTAACTAGCTTGCAGTTTAACGTCTTGCAATGAGGACAAGCATGCAGTTTAAGGTCATGTGGGACCACAAGGATCTTTTTTAAGGTCTTAGAACTTGGACCAAAGGGGATCAGATGTAGGGACAAGTGCTGTTATAGGTCTTGCTAGACTAAGTGTAGTTTAGGGTCATACAGGATTGAGTGCAGTTTAGGGGTTATGCGGGACCGGGTGCAGTTTAGGGTCATGCGGGACCGGGTGCAGTTTAGGGTCATGTGGGACCGGGTGCAGTTTATGGTCATGTGGGACCGGGTGCAGTTTAGGGACATGCCGGACCGTTATCCAGTTTAAGGTCAAGGGGGACCTAGTAGGGTCAGGAAAAATAATGCTTGATGAACTTTGCGTTGGTGGGAGGCATGATATGCTCGCCATCCATAGTCACTAGGGAGTACGCACCATTGGGATAGACCTTATGGACTATGAAAGGCCCCTCCCATTTGGGTTCCAACATTGGTGGTTTCCTGCTGGGAGTCATTGGAACCCTGTGGGCCAGTACCAGGTCACCTTGCAGGATAGAGCGGAAGCGATCCTTTTCGTTGAAAGCTCGAGCCATCCTGCTCTGATGCCTTTCCTGGTTGTACAAAGGGCAAAGCCTATTCTCGTCCAACGCTTCTAATTCAGCTAGACGGATTTCGGAAACTGTATTCGGTGCATTCTGGTCATAGACCTCCGTGCGAAATGAGGGAAACTGAATCTCGACGGGCAGGGCGGCCTCATCTCCTTACACCATGGAATACGGGGTCACCTGGGTGGAATTACGAGTCGTCGTCCAATAAGCCCATAGAGCATTGGAGAGCTTGACTGGCCAACTTTTTTTCTTCTAACCAAGAATTTTTATCAGAATTTTATAGAGGGTTTTATTAAACGCCTCGATCTGTTCATTCTCCTATGCATGATAGCAGGAGGTATGGTTGGAGAGAATGTTGTACTTGGCGTACAATTTCATCAGTTCGGCCAATCAGAAGTTGGTTTCGTTATCCGTGAGGATAGCGTGAGGCACTCCAAATCGATAGATGATGTTGGAACTCACGAATTCACCGATAGAACGGGCTTTGACTTCCTTGAGTAGAATGGCCTCTACCCACTTGGAAAATAAATTCGTAGCGGTCATAAGGAACCAGCATTGGCGATCCGTCACCGGTGGGTAAGTTCCTTAGACATCCAACCCCCAGACTGCAAAGGGACAAGAATAATTGGTAGTGTGGAGAGGCTTCGGTGGCCGATGCAAAAATTTAGCATGAACATGGCATGCATGACACCTCTTGGAAAAATCGATGCCATCATAGATCATGGAGGGCTAGAAGTACCCGAGCCACCGAATTTGGTGAGACAACTTCGACCCGGCCTGATGGGCACCACCAGAACCAGCTTGAACCTCTTGCATGACCTGAGGGATCTCGACTCCTTGAAGGCAACAGAGGAGAACACAATCAAATCCACGTCTGTAAAGGATCTGCTCAAGGTTGGGACCAATATGAAGGTTAAAATGCAGCGCGCGGCGTCAGATTTGCTCGCGCTCCGCCCGGACTGATGGAAGATTACCACATTGGAGGTATTCAACCAAGGGTGTCCTCCAATCAGGAACTACTTCGATCACAGTATCTGAAGTACCCGGGGCCCCCGACGTAGGAGCACCAGTGGCAATATGTTTCACCCGTGGGCCACGATCATCCTCCGGGGTAACAGGAGTAATGACTCTACGGTGCCCTGCGTGGATAATCAGGCCGTCCTGTTCGGGCTCCGTAAGTGACGCGGCCAGGCTGGCCAAAGCATCTGCTCAACTGTTCTACGCCCAGGGAATATGAACGACTTCCATCTAAGAGGGGAATTGAGCCATTAGATGGAGGGTGCACTCCAGAAATGGCAAGAGTTCTGGATTTTTTACAACATAATCACCATTGAACTGCCGGATGACCAGCTCAGAGTCCCCTTTCACATGCAGATGGGGAACCTCGATCTTGAGGGCTAGTTCGAGGCCAGTGATGAGGTCCTGATACTCTTCCTCATTGTTGGTGTATCCCTTAGACAATAGAAACAAATATGGCAGAACTGCTTGCACCAGGGTGAGGAAGACGATACCCAGACCCACTCCATTGAGCCTGGGATCGTTGAGTCTTCTACTGGTGGGGCTCCAAGAGGCACCGTAAAAGTGCATCTGCCAGCATGGGATGACATGATCGACTAAGAGGATTAACTTATTAGGAAAATTTAGGTCCAATGGCTGATCTGTGGATGTTGGGTGAGCCACTAAAAAGTCTCCCAATTCCTGTCCTTTGATCACCTTCTGAGGTACAGACCTGATGTCGAGCTGCTAGAGGATCACCGCCCACCGCGCTAGTCGGCCATTCAACATTGGTCGGTTCAGGATGTACTTCAACGGGTCTATCTGAGAGACCTGCTGTACCTCGTGGTGCTGCAGCTAGTGCCACAATTTCTGAATGGAAAATACAAGTACCAGGCATCTCTTCTCAAAGGGTGAATATCTAATTTCAGTATTGAGGAGCATGCGGCTGAGGTAGTAGAGGTTGTTCTCTGTTCCCTCATTTTTCATCCGGGCGAGAAGTGCGCTGAGGGACCATTCTAGGTCAGTCACGTAAAGGACCAGTGGCTTCCCGAAATAGTTGGCATCAAGGCCAAAGATTGGTGTAGATATTTCTTAATTTCCTCAAAGGCAGTCTGACACTCTTCATCCCATTCATAAGTGGCACCTTTCTTCAAGAGCCGGGAAAAGGGATTACACTTTCCCTTTATATTCGCAATGAATCAGTGTATGTAGGCTAAGTGGTCTTAGAGACCTCGAAGCTCCTGAATATTTCTCGAGTGAGGCATCTGGCTGATGGACTTGATCTTGTCCGGGTCGATCTCGATTCCTCGGTATCTGAAAACAAAGCCAAGAAACATCCCGGAGGTGACCCCAAAGGCACACTTCAATGGGTTCATCTTCAGGTGGTGAGAAAGGAGGAAGCTGAACACTTTCTCAAGGTCCTTGAGATGGTCCTGGAGCTGGCGAGATATGACCACCAGATCATCCACGTAGCATTCCACCAACGTCCTAAGAATTGGCTTGAATATGCGATGCATGGCCCATTGATAGGCGGCACCCGCATTGTTTAGGCCTAAGGGCATAACCTGGTAATAGAAAGTACCTTGGGGGGCCCTGAAGGAAGTGAACCCTTCTTCCTCAGGGGCTATCCAGATCTGGTTGTACCTATAATACCCATCCATGAAAGAGTGGGCTTGGAACCCGGTCGTGGAATCAATCAACAACTCTTTCACTGTAAGAGGAAAATCAACCTTCAAACAGTGGTGGTTGAGGTCGCAGAAGTCGATACAGACCCCGATCTGTCTGTTCTTCTTCTTGACTGGCACAATGTTGGCTATCCACTGGGGGTACTGAACTTCATTGATGAAGTTGGATTTAATAATCTTGTCAACTTAGGCCTCAACCATGGCACCGTGAGAAGGGTGAATCTTTCTGGGAGGCTTCATGAACCCACGATGGCTTACTGGAAGGCCAAGGTGGTGGACAGCTACCTAGGGATCTAGTCCTGGCATCTAGTCATAACTCCTAGAAAACACATCGCGGTGCTATTTAATAAAGGCCACGTACTGTTGCTGCTCCTCGGGGGGGCATGGTGGCACTGACCAACGTGGTTATTGGGTCCGCCTCGCTACCAAGGCTCACCTGTACTAACTTGTCGACCGTGGTAGAGATGCCTTCTTCAAAGGTAGGGGAGCATCCTCCAGATCCCCTTCTCCAATTGTGGAAGGATCTTCTGTGGGAGGAGCTATTTCGATGATACCAGACCATGATGGGAAGTTGTTTCCATCTTTGGTGATAGTGGTCATCATATCAGGAGACTCACGCGTCACTGAGACTATAGCGATGAAGGCAGTCGATCCAATCCCATCTGGTCTTCGGCCCAAGGGGCCACGCTTGATGGCATCAAAGAATTAGTGGTGCGTCAACTTGAGCCGGTTAATTCTAGCTCGGTGGAAGAGACAGGTATGACGTACTGCTGTTGCCATGAGCTTGATGTTCCGATACCGTATAGGGGTAGGAGGTTCGGGAATCACCTGTGCCTGGTTGGTGTAGGAGTATGTGGTGATTTTCCATCGTCACTTGGAACTAGGAATATGCCTTAATCTTGTACCTGAAACCACAAAATATTGCCCCATGTCAAGGGTTGTGGCCTCCAAATGATGGATTGGGAAGATGTAATCATCATCCAAACCTACCCAGGGATCACTTGCGAAAGTGGCAGGCTCAACCTCACATGCCAAAACCTGCTTATCCTTCCTCTTGTAATAGTCGACGTCAATATAGCGGGCTTCACAAGAGGTGAAAGGAGATGCATCTCCTTGGAGTACGCCTACTCATCCATTAAGGTAGTATTTTAGGCATTGGTGATATGATGATGGGACCACCGCGTGAAGGTGGAGCCACAACCTACCCATCAACGCAATGTAAGCGGTGTCCTGAGAGACAACCATGAATTCGGTGCTAGAAATTAGGCCATCGAATTGGGTCTTCAAGAGAATCTTTCCGACTGGAGTTTTCTCGGTCCTATCATACCCCTGAATCCTGAGGTCGGAGAGAGTTAAATCATCCTCAGGCAGGCCCAGTTTCCCCAGCGTCTGAGTTTGGATTCGGTTAATCCTAGAACCCGTGTCAACAAGACAGCGGCAGAATTCCACGCCATTGAACTGGCATGTTATGTACAGTGGTCGAATGTGCCCCTCTATGGGAGGGTATTCATCTTCACCGGATAATGGGATAACTGCCTAGCATTCGGTGTTCTCAGTTACCTTAGCGTGGAAGGCTTCCGCAGCTGCTACCTCCGTCTCAAACTGCAGGGGGCTCCTTAGGGCCTTGGCGAGCGCCTCACACATTTCAGATGACAACTAAAGAGCCTCAAAGATAGAAAGCCTTGCCGGGATGATGTCCAGGTGCTTCATGACATCATATTTTTGTGCCAAATGCGAGAATATACATACAGGAGTCTGCTATGCGATTAGAGGCATGACGTGCCCTTCTGGCTGGAAAGGTGGCTGACTGGTACTGGGCACGTCTCGCTGTTCACTAGTCGAATCCCGGAGAGTGGCTACCGAATTAGGACTGGAATGCTGTTGGAGACTAGTAGTAGGGCGGAGCTGGTCATGGAATGGCCAAGGTGGTTCTGCCTGATCCAGCAACAGAAACGGTGGAAGAGGCGAACCTGTCGACATCAGATAAATGGGTCGTGTGTGCTGATCTCTATACTGGGCCAGCTACCTGGTCTCGGTGGGGTGCATGGAATGGCTGGAGGTTCCAACTGTCGTGCCCAAACTATTCATGTAGCCACAGCTCTGCTGACATTGACGACAGCTGGGGACATTGGGAAGGACCACCTGGCGTCCCACATTTTCGGGAGTCAAAAAGGGATTTACCAACTCTACGATGTTATCCGAACTGTACCCCTGACTATCACTCGAGGAGTCATCCATAACCAGGAGGAGTCTCGGAGGGATCCCTATTCCTGGGGGCATGATGTCTCCAAGAGTGTGGGATGACAACGACATTGGAAGGGCACGTTCTTTCTTCTTGCGCCACCGCCTCATGCTCTTCTGGGAAGTGGCTGGCTAGGACGACAATGCCGAGGTAGCAACCATAGCTTCTTAGGGATCTGGATGATTTAGGTGTGCGCGAATGATGCCATGCGCATGAGAAACCATCTTGCGGTCCATCCAGTCACTGTACCTCTGGATGGCATAGTCAGAAACTTGCTTCCATTCATTCTCGTCGCCACTACTGTCATCTGATCTCACAAAGACACCTACCACTTATGCCGGGGTTGGGCCCAATCTGACTATATTGTTGTCAATATAGTCTTGGAGATAGTCCTTGAACATGTAGCATCACTGGATGGTGTTCCCCAGGGCCTGGTGATAAGGGCAGTGGTTGGGGTGATCAGTGAGATGCACATCTTCTAGATTCCGGCACTCAGGCAGCCGTACAATTCTCTATTCCAAAGAATTATGAAAGTAACCAGGGACCTGAGCCTCATCAAACGATTATGTTTGATTCCTTCTGTTTGGAAAGGGGGCTCTAGGGGGATGGCCCTGATGAGGGGCTGAAGGAGGATGCTGAGGAGGCACACATAATTATCTCGCCTAGGTGTTGGTTGTGCGTTACGCGGAAGTGTCTGCCAATTTTGAGGCGGTCACTGCTAGGCTGGAGGTTACGCTCTTGGAGGCGGACCCCTATGGGGCTGTAGAGCTAGCCTCACTGGTAGCAACTCTAGTTCCCTAGGGGCCTCTATCTGGGCCACAACAGTGGGCTCGACTCTGGCAGCACTCCTTGTAGGGATTACAGGAGGTAACGGGCGTGCCAGACTGGCCCGTTGCAGGGCCTCATCGAGGCGCTGAGCCTTGTATGTGAAGTCCCGGAACCCTCCAGGGTAATTCTAAGTGATCAGAGAAGGAACCAGATCTTCCTTAATGTTCCATACTCACATTTTAAGTAATTTCTCTTGAGTTAGTGGCATGTCAATGGAGTATGTGAGCGCCTTCCAGTGGGCGATGAAGTCTGCGCCTCGCTCATCGGGCCTTTTCTTGCACCTGAAGTGGTATGCGATGTTCGACATCTGGGTTGTGGAACTGAACTGGTAGAGGAATTGCCTGCGAAGGTCCTCCCAGTTAGTCACAGATCCGATAGAGAGCTGGTTGTACTAGATGAATATTGGCCCCTCTAGTTTCTGAACAAAGAAAAAGATCTTGGAAGCCTCCTACTGCGCTGCAGTTCCTAACATAGGCCCACACCTCGAGTTGAAGTGGGTCAGGTGTTTTGGCGGGTCTCTTGTCCCGTTAAAGGGGGAGAAAGTGGGGTTCCCAAATCCCGATGGGGCTGGCATATCATCCACCCATGCTGGGTCTGGCTTTCCGTCCGGTGGGATTTCCACCTTTCGAGTTTCCAGAGCCTCTATGTGGGTGATGAGTGCCACCATCGGATCATCTGGACATGGGTTCCTATCCTGATGGGGATCCCTAACCACAAGCGCATTTTCGGGCTCTTAAATCAAATAGTCAAGCTCAGAATATCACGGGGTGGCTGGTGGAGAAACTATTGGGGCATCGGGAGGAAACCGAGCGGGGTCCCTTGGGTGATCACGGCGCTCAGGAGGGTTCAGCCAAACGTATCGTGCCCTCTTGCCATGAGCTCCGGAATCTCCTCTGTCGGCGAACATGGCATGATCGCGGTTGCCCGGGAGAATCTCATCGGGGGTAGTTGTTCCTGCCCCTACTGTACTGGTCTAGGATCACCGTAGACAGGTCGCCGCTCTGCAATGCATTCGGCCATGAGCTCATTGACCAGCCTCTTCTGCTCAGCAAGCTATTGGTGCAGCGCAACCTTCTCGGGATGATCCTCTTCCATCTGCACTGAGGTAGATGGGTCGGCGATCTTGACAGCCCCAACACGCTCTTTACCCTTGCTGATATTCCGGCTCAATGTTAATGCCTCAGTGGGTGCAAGGAGACCTAGGATGTTTCTATGTATTCGGGTAACCCTCCTGGATGGATCCAGTAGTGGCATGTCCTCAGGGGGTGAGTCCCCATCAAGATGTTCCAAACTGTTCCCCTCTCCCGACAGGTCATCCATGTTGACCGCTCCTGCCCTAAGGGGCATGCCCTCAAAACGGCTCAGTGATTCGGGCTACCGGCATATCGTACTGAAGAAAAGGACAGCGTACTGCCCCCATCCACGGATGTGCGCGTGGGGGGTGGCTTCCTCGATAACATTGCGGAGTACTTGAAAACCTTGGATTCATTATTGTTGGAGGGACATATGGTGGCCAAGTGACTCGGGGTGCTGAACCGCGGGGAGCGTGGCCAGGTCAACCTGACGACATTGCTCACCGATATCCTTGAGATGTGATTCACTCTCGGGATAAGGAACTTTCTAATAGCAAAGGCAGGACTGAGTCGCCCAGAGAATCTGGGGAAAAATTCAAACAATCCTGGGGTGAGCAATTCTGGTATACCAAAATCTGATCCTATGACCGACCAAAACTTTTCAGGGAAGTGGCCTGCTGCAAGGATGGTCCCGAAGTGACACGGCTCAGGTTCAAGATCCAGTTCTTACTGGACGCGCTCATCAACCGAGAATGGCTGGGGAACTGGTAGAGGTTCCGCGGGAGGCCGCTAGGCTGGCCGGTGGAGAATACGGAGAGTAGGCCGATTGGCCACCGAATCCTAAGTCTCCCTCCAAGGGTTGCAGTGTCCTAGAATCCACGTCACGATAGGATGGGCCGGAGAACATGCCTACTGTCATTGTGTCAGCGCTTGCTGAGGGTGTGCCATGTCGCAACGCTTCTGTCAGTTCCCTGAAAAGTTCTTCAGCCTCTCTGACCAAGGTGGAAGGTGCTTCCAGAGAGGCAAACAGTAACTGCAGGTTTGATCCCTGGGGGTACTCCATGTCCTCGTCCTCCTGGATATACCTTCCGAGGGTGCGGGGATCATACGGATCTCACATTCAGGGAGTACGAGGCTGATGTGCCGCATCCCTATCCCTGCCCTTGACTCATAGGACAGGGGGAGGGATCCATCACCGAGTCGTACTCCGCCTCAGAGTCCGAGAAATGGACTGGTCTGATTTCTGTCCGGCCTTCCTTGGTGTTTCTCTTGTGGTGACGGCGTCCCTCCTTCATACCCCTGGGTAGCTCTTCGGGGCAGGGATGATTTCCGTCATGGAGTCCTCTGGCCACAATGGAATTGGGGTAGAGAGGATCGAGGGCTTGGGTGGGAGGAGCACTGGGGAAGACACCGAAATGGACATGGGGAGGACCTCCATGTGGGTGAGTGACCGGACATGCAACAACTTTGTACTCGTGGTCTGCGCTGGGGGAAGTGACCCCGTACCTAGTGTAGTGAGCGCGGGAAAGAGTCCTACCTGAAGCGATACTGTCATGGAGAATCCTTTTTCTTGTGGCGAGGGTGGCACCAGGCAGGCCTCCATGCTGAGGTTGGAAGAATGGAGGACCCATACCCCTCAAAATGGTGGTATGGAGTATTCCTTCACATTGGATGGCACTTCTGTGAATTGGTCCACAGTGGCCATTGCCTGTGCCAGCGACCGGGAGAGTCGACCCAACCTACCTTTGGGGCAGTCGGGGCCTCGATCCTGGTCGGGCATGTAACTAACCCTACTCAACGTGTGTGCGGATTTGATGACAAGAGCTAGTAGTGGCTCATGCCACAGCGGTTGCTGATGTTGATGCCCCATGGCGGGCATCCTCTTCTACTCGTGTCTGACGCTGGCGTCAGTTCAAATGGGTTGGAGCCGGTGGTGCGGACACATGGATTGCTTTCTCTTCTGCTCGAGGATTCGGGCGGCAACATCGATGTGGCCTGGTGGGGGCCCTTGCCGTTTAACCCCTGGAGTGGGTCCCCGATCAGGCGAACTCAGAAATCCTCCACCTCATTGGCATAGGGAAGGTAGGTGTCGAGGCATTCCGGGGATAGGCCCCCGAAACGGTTAAAATTCGGCGTGGGAAGAAACGGCTCCCAGCGTGGCCCTCGGGGGTGGTGATGGGTGTGAGGCGCAGCTACCTCAAGATACAAACTGGCCATGTCCCTGGTCGGGATGACCCCTTCCTCCTCATACCTACTCACAAGGTCGTTGATCACCCCCCATTGGATAATCTCTGACAGAGAGAGGGGGCGCGAGAGCCAGGCAGTCGTGGCGGTCGAATTAGCTATGGAAAAGGTGGGACCACAAGGGTTGGCCACGTCAGTACTGCCCCTACCCCTGCGCCAGTGGGCCGATGGAAATCAAGCTCCAGATGCAGCGATCTGACTCATGAAAGCAGGGAGATGAACCCATTAACAGTAGATGGAAAAGGAATCGACAAACAATAGACCAACTTCATTTAGCCTTCCATGGTTTATAAGAGGGATCAACGATGACGATGTCGCAGAACGGAGTGCTCAACGTCCTGACCGCCCCAACCCCAGGTGGGTTTCACTTCCTGGTGCTGGGTGCCCAGACCTGGTGATGTTCTAATCTTCCGACACCCAAAATGCTACCAGTCTCCATATTTAGGAGAAGAGATTAACGCTGGGTTCACCATTTTTTTGTTTCTGACGCTTTTCACCGGGGCGCACGCACATCCATCACGCAGGGGAGGATGCGCGGCTTGTGGCCCCGTATTCCCTCTTTCCAAAGGCAGGTGACATCTTTTCCTTGTTCAAGGATGTCTGATCCTTGATCAAAACTGGGATGATGGGATGTCGGTTCGTCCTTCTCTGGATTTCTCCTCAGAACTCATCACCTAGTCCACGTCTCCCACATAGATTTAAGACGGGTTCGTGAATCTCATTCTTGGTGCCATATCTTCATGGACACCGGTTAATTACGCTGATTCGGTCGAGATGATCCAAGGAGACTCGTCGGGGCAGCAACCTTCGATGAGGATAATGGTCACGCTGGGGTGTCGTTGACGTGTCTTGACGCTGGGGGATTGACATGTCTGTCTTCTGTCCCTTATTATAGAACTTCTCGAGGGTGCGAAAGCCCGAGGAATCCTACATCGAACGCGGGGAATTGTGATGCCATTGGCATGTATCTGAGGTTTTCCTCAGCTTCCCAAGTTCAACACGGGGTATGTCGCGAGTTTAATGTCTTGCGGAGACGGTTACACCAAGGGCATGTCTATTGGGGTTTTCATCAGCTTACCATATTTAACATGTGGTATTCCGTGAGTTTAACATCTTGTAGAGATGGATGGGACTGATCAGAACACTGCGAGTGGATCAGATAAAAGGACCCCCGGAAGGGAACTCCGATGTTGTGGCCGACACATGGGCAGATTCCCGGATACTATGGAGTGGAATGAGGTGGCATGATCCCATAGGGATGTGGTGGCCTGGGTAGGAATCAGGATGGGTGATGGAGTGAAGGAGTCTTGAACCTCGTGGAGGCTTCCTACGTACCACGCCTTGACATGGATCAATGTCCCTGTAGTTCGAGCATACAGTTTAATGCCATGCGGGACGTGGGAATTTAGGGCTTACGCTCTGAGGTGGCCCATAATGGATGGATATGGGGCTTACACTTTGAGGTGGCTCATTATGGTTGATATGGGGCTTACACTTCGAGGCGGCCCATGATTGATGGATATGGGGCATACGCTCTGAGGTGGCCCATCAGGGTGGATATGGGTCTTATGCTCTGAGACGACCCTCAATAGTGGATATGTGTCTTATGCTCTGAGGAGGCCCATAATGGTGGATATGGGGCTTACACTCTCAGGCGGCCCATAATGGTGGTTGGTGAACCAAAACTAAGGGGTTTGAACAACCGAGTGATGGGCTCGAACCTCGTGGAGGCTACCTACGTACCATTCCTTGACATGGATAAAAGTCCATGTAGTTTGGGCATGCAGTTTAATGTCATGCGGGACAATATACAGTTTAACATCATGCGGGATGAGGCAGTCAGTTTAACATCATGCTGGATGTGCAATTTGGGGATAACACTCTAAGGCGGCCCAAAGTGTTAGTGAACCGATGTGAAGATGTCGGAACGACTGGGTGGTGGGATTGAACCTCATGGAGGCTACGTATTTACCGTGCTTTAGCATGGATCAAAGTCCCCGTAGTTCACCGGAATGGGGCTTACGCTCCGAGGCGTCCCATGTAGGGTGTCATGGTCCTTGCTCACTCTAAGCCCATGTGAGTCATGATCGGTCTGAGAAACAAGAGGCAGCAGGGACCAGATGATCACGTCGCGAAGGGCGCGTCCGTGAGAAGTGGAGAGGGGCTTACACGTTGAGTGGCCCATGGTGTCGGGGCTTACTCCAGGATGGAGGCTCGTGATGCGACAAAGCACATAGGTAGAGGGATTTGGGACCGAACAAAGGAGATGCATCGTTACCCATCACACCCTCACCTAGACTTGGCGGTGGGGATGTACTGAGGTGCATGGTGCTACCTTCCACAGGAGAGGCTAGGGGATTAGCTCTGAGGCGGCCCTTCCCCCGTGGACAGACGCCACTCCGAGAGAGAGGATATCATTCCTTGTGAGTATGATTCCATTCCTATGGAGACGAGCGGTGTAAAGAATGTCCGAGCTGGGGGGACGCTGCGTGCGAGGCACGGGGTCATATCACAGTTTAATTTCATGTGTTGAGGATGAGGTGCTCGGCAGTTTAATGTCCTGCAGCTCGGAGGAGGTGGGTTCACTCAACACCCCTAGGGCTTACATACCCAACACCCTCTACCCCTTGTGGGAGGAACGGCATCGGCAAAACCATGGTGAAAGGGGGCCGCAGGGTGAACCAACAAGGGGTCCATGTTAGCATGGCTATGTGAAGAAGAAATAGCCTTTAGCGTGCCTATGAAAAGTAGAATAAGGAAAATAAACGCAAAGGGAAACACCGCCCAAGGGACCTTGAGGTTACTTCATACGAGCCTGGAAGGATCTACGGGAAAACAATGCATGGAATGCATGCCCGGTATAGAGGACATAGGGAGCCTATGCAGGGAGGCACCCTGGGGGGTGTCATGGTGAGGGGTCCTGGGGTTTGCGCACAAAGAGATGGTTTGCGCACAAAACACCGGGATGTCACGCAATTGTGGCAAAGGGATTGCGCGTGGATAGGGAGATTGCGTGCAACGGGCTTGGATTGCACGCGGGGGAAACAGTCGACCCCTAAGGTAGGGAAAAACCTAATGACGGGATTGTACACAATTGGGTTTCGTGCGCAAAAGAGGGAGTGCGCGCAATGGATGTGAATGCATGCAAAGGAGGAACCCTGAGGAGTTTCCAATTTTATTTAAGATGGTGGGATTACGTGAAAAGGCGAACCTCATGGCAAGGTTGCGCGAAAAGGGTCAACACCTGAGAGTAATTTTGCGCACACGGGAGTCCAATTTCGGGCATGGGAGCTGGTCCGAATTCCGAAACCCTGAAACGGAAGGGGTCTCCTACTATTTATAGGACGCAGGCATCGCAGAATCCATGCGACGCGAGAAATATTCCGCACCAGGACAGGTCAGTGCAAACGGCCGCACCGTGCAGAACCGGTAGCACAAAATTGCACACCCACCGGTTCTTTTTTGCGAATCCTAGACATCCTTCGCACGGGAAACATTTTTTTGCACAAGTCCTTCATAATCTTGTGCACCACTTTTGGGCCCTCCGAACCAAGCATGCGGGTCCGAATATGACTTCTCTTCGTTATTTCGAAACCTCCTTTAAGAATTATGGACTTGTTCGGCATCTATAGTCATAAAAGCCAAGTGTAGGCTTCCTCTAGAAGTGATCAACATGTTATTCATGTATCACTGGACATCTCCAAATGTATCTCCAGGTTCTAGCATGGAAGAGAATTCGCTTGTGATGTCTAACTTTGATCATATTGAGAGCTGCTTGCAAAGTGCTCTCCTTGATCTGGTGGAGGAGGTTCTCTCTGGTACCATGAGATCATTCCTGGAAGAAAAGAATTCTCTCCTGGATTGATATCTTTCTCTAGATCTGTTGTTCCCATCCACCAAAACATTTCTAGGGTAATGAGAATTATATAATTGGGATTTTAATTACATTTAATAATAAAATTAATTAATTACCCGAAAGCATTTATTCAATTCATTTAATTCATAGTAAGACCCCTTGTCTAATAATAACAGTTCACTATTATTTTTATTTGACATGTTCTCAACGAATTACATCGAATATTATTTAATTAAATAAATAATATTATTTCTTAAAAATCTCTAGAAAAATTACATGGTGTGTATATTAATATACATAGCATGTACTTTTGTTTTTTCATTTTCTTTAATTTCACCACCACATTTATTAGACCTTGAATAATGGCTATTTATTTCACAAATAAATATAACTGCATTACTACCTAATAAATATATTATTTTCCCCACAATATATTCTCTCGAATAACTAGTGACAAAATAAATACGATCAGGCATCCTTGAATAATTATTAAAAAACAATTGGATATAATATTTATTCAACTTATTAAATTAATATTTAACTAAGATAATTGTACACACATTGTGTGTGACCATCTAGGAATATTTCTCAGTGGAATTAGGAAGATCCTACCAAAATTACAAGGATAGAATCTATCAACATGCCATGGAACCCATAGAAAAAGAAGTTCACACTGCAATGACGTGTCACCTCCTATGAACACGTACCGTGTAAGGTAATCCCATTTTCTCGATATCTCAAATCAAGTGGGTTTCATGCTAGTGTCATAAACCCATTTTCTTGATTATTATTTCCTTGAATTTCAAGAATTGAACTTTCCCATTCCATACCATGGCCATGTATTTATTTAGGATATGTCACTTCCATCAAAGGACCTGAGATATCTTCTTCAGTTATGGACCATAAGGGACATATCCTTTCTTGCATTACCTATTAATTCATTATTACTCATGACGCACCCAATATATCATACCTCATAGTGAATAGTGTATCATCACAGTTTTCATCAATACATCTATGTCTGTGCGTTGTAATGCCCATTAATAATAATATTAAAGTCCAAGGACCAATACAAACATTCATAGATAGGAACATCAAATGACACTATGAAATGGGGATATCCTGCTGGCGGGTATCATTCTCATAATATCTTCCTTGATATTATCAAGTACGCACACCATGAGAATATGCCTCATTGTTTTTTGAGCCCTCACCCCTAATGGTCTCTATTATTTGTGTCCCTAAAATAACATCATCCATCCATATAACATATATATTCAATAATAGTGTTATGGAACTTCCGGGTTCTCATCATAGTAGGGATCTGCTATGACCCTTTATTGCAATAGCTATCCTTTGGACATTACCACATGCATTGTCACGCAAAATAACAATCAAGATGTAATATGGTATTCATTAATAAATAAACTAAAAAGTAGTTGGTTCTAGGCCTCCAACTCCAAAAGACTCCCACTTTGACAACAACCAAATGCTAACAATCTTTAACCCACTAGATCTCACAAGATATTCATGCTTCTGCAAAGATAGGCCTTTAGTTAAGGGTTCTACCACGTTATCTTCCCTGAACACTCTACTCACTACAACATTACCCCTTTGATAGAAATACCTTAATAGGTTATACTTTTGGATAATTTTCTTTGTCTGTTGATGGGACCTTGGTTATTTAGCATGATCCACCACTGTAGTATTATCACAAAAAAATGTGATAGGATCTTTACTTCTAGGCACCGCATCAAGATCCTAGACATAGTTCCAAATCCAGACGGCTTCCTTGGCTATATATGAAGCCACTATATATTCAGACTCCGCTGTATAATCGGCGACAACTGTCTTCTTTGAACTCTTCCATCTCACAACTCCTCCATTGAGACAAAAAAAAGATAATGATTGTGACTTCATATTGATCTGATCTGTATGAAAATTAGCATCATCATACCCTCTGATGAAAAGCTCTTTGTATCCTCCATACACTAGGAACATATCTTTTGTTCTTTATAGATACTTATGGATAGTTTTAACAACATTCCAATATTTTTCTCCTATATCTACTTAATATATGCCTACCATGCTCAGTGCATAGGCAACATCAAGCCTCGTACATAACATGGGATTCATTATGGATCCTATAGCTGAAGCATGTGGGATCTTAATCATCCTATACTTCTACTATTGTATATAAGGACACATTATCATTGAAAGATGTAGGCCATGAAACACTAGAAACAATCCCCTATTATATTGTTCCATACTAAATCTATTTAGTATTTATTCAATGTTTGTACGCTGACTCAGTCCAAGAAACCTATTGGATCTATCATGAATGATATTGATCCCTAGAATTTTGGATGCTTCACCTAAGTCCTTCATGTAGAAACACTTGTTCAACCAGTCCTTAACTGACTGTAAGACTGTTAAATCATTTCCAATAAATAATATTCCATCAACATATACTACTAGTATAATGATAAAATTCCCATTAATCCTCTTATAAACACATGGATCACATTTGTTCTTTATGAAACCGATTTTTTATGGCTTCATCAAACTAAATGTTCCATGACCAAGATGCATTCATTAATCCATAAATGGATTTCTCCAACTTGCAAACCAGTTTGGATTCACTTGGTGTCAAAAACCCGTCTAGTTGTGTCATATAGACATCTTCCAAAATGTTCCCATTAACAAATTATGGTTTGACATCCATCTTCCAAATATCATAGTGCTGGTAAGCTGCTATGACAAGTATGAATATTAGGGATTTAGATATGGAAATTGGTGAGAAGGTTTCATCATTTTAAATTACTTGAAGCTGTCTAAATTTTTTAGCCACTAGCCTTGATTTATAGGTGCTAATTTGACCTTCTATGTCTATATTTCTCATGAATAACCCATTAAATCCAACATGATTTACATCAATTGGCTCATCTACTCGAACCCAAACATGGTACTGAAACATGGAATCCTTCTCAAAATTTCTAGATTTTAGCCATCTTACAGCTTATGAGCTTTCTACTGCTTCATTATAGGAGATAGGTTCATCATTGCCCAAAAATAATGATTCACCATCCTCAGTGACTAGAAAACCAAATCTCTCTAGTTTCCATACATCTCTTGAGCTCCTAAGCAGTTCTTGTGTATCTATAACCTCTTCCCCAGAGACCGTTGGAACTTGTTCTTGTACAAACTCCTTTATATCTCATGCATCAAATTCATCGAAGTCAATCTTTCTCCCACTATCCCTTCTGTAGATGTTCTGCCTCTCAATAAAGATGTCTTGTGTGGGTACAATAACTTTCTTATCTGAAGGGTTATATAGGTTATATCCTTTTGTTTCCTTGGGATATCGTATAAAGATATACCTTGTGCCCTAGGGTGGAATTTTGTTTCCCGATAAGGCCTTAAAAAATTCCATGCATTCCCATACATGTGTGTGTGACAAAATGGGTTTCTTTCCATTCCATAACTCAGAGCGAATTCCATTTTCCACCTTATTTGGTACTCGGATTAATGTGTATGCTATAGTTTGTAATTCATATCGCAAAAAGGATAATGAAAGATCTGCATGAACCATCATCAACCTCACCATGTCCAACAATGTGTGGTTCCTCCTTTCACTAACACCAGTCCACTGTGGTGTATAAGGAGGAGTGAGATGAGATAGAATACAAGACTCCCATAGAAGATTGATGAACTCTTGGTTCAAATATTCTCCACCTCGATCTGATTGAAGTTTCTTTATCCTCTTATCAATTTGATTCTCTACTTCATTCGTGAATTCCTTAAATTTCTCTAAGACTCTGACTTATACCTCATTAAGTAGACAGATCCATATCTAACCAAATAATCAGTAAAACTAATGAAGTAAGAAAATACACATATAGCTTCTACTATAAATCGTTCACACACATCTGTATGCAACGATCCTAGACGAAATGTGGCCCTTTCAACTTGTCCACCAAAAGGCAGCTTCGTAATTTTACCTTGTAAACAATAGTGACACTTATCTAGTCATTTTAGCTTTGTTGAGTCTAAATAAACATCTCGATAGATCTTGATCAAGTGCTTCCATTTTAATGAATGAGATGGTGATTCCAGAATTGGGTGATGTATGAGTCATGTGAGTTTGTTTCTTTATCCATTTCTAACACTTGGTTTTCAATATTTTAATACAAACAAAAATTGTTTTAAATGTGAAATACTATAACATAGATTTTTTTTATAAAATAGAAAACCTTTTTTTTCAAACATGAAAATAAATCCTTGCATATCCATACATGATATAGAAATTATGTACCTGGTAACACTAGTCACATAATAACAGTTATGTAAAACCAAATGCATCCTAGTTGGCAATGAGATATGGTAATCGACAATGGCCAATGCAGTAAACCTCGTACCATTGTTAGCACGATGATCCACCACTCCTCTAGAAATATTTCTTAATCTACATGGTTCTAACATTTGAATATGGATACGATCCCCAAAAGCTGTATCTAATTACCAATGTTTAGAAATGGAAAGATTACACTCGATAATGAATTCACCTTTATCCCCCCATTCTTCTGGGTGCAGTTCCTCTTTTAGTTTACTAGCTTGCAACATGAAAAACATACTTCCTCTCATTAATTGCCCTACCTCTGGATCTTCCCCTTCTTGGAGGGATGGTGCTCAGGGGCATCATACTATTTATGAATCATTGGCCCATTTACCATTTCCTTCCTTTTCATATTCACCATAAAGACTATGAGTTTTTTAGGCCCCATGTACTTATCAACCTGGAGAATTAAAGTTAGAAGTTCCGATATAATATTCACATTTTTTTCATGTTTTAGATGACAATAAATCTAGAGAAGGTCTTGGGAAGTGATGATAGGATGAGATTTATATGCAACTCATTCGGGAACATAATCCCTATGATGTTATGGCATTCAATGTAGCCAATAATCGTGACTACATGAGGCCCAAATGGCATAGAATCTCCACGATTAGTTGTAAAAAAAGCAATGGAGATCTTATATATTTCATTTCTCACCTTCTCTTGATAAATATCTTTAAGGAGAGACATCATTCTATACGCGTCTATGTTTTCATGTTGCTTCAAGAGCTCATTAGACATGGAATCTAGCATGAAACATTGGACATCTGTGGAATAATCCATATGTTTCATATAGAGAGATATTTCATCATCATTGGCACCATTTCAAGGTGCAACTCGAATAGTATCCTCGAGCATGCACAATTTCCTCTCATATTGATGGATGATGTGTAAACACCACTTCCATTCCTAGAAATTGGTGCTGGTGAGAAGGTTTTCCTTCTCGATTATTGTTCTAAATGATATGGTTAAAGTCATTTTTCTTACCATTTCTAAAAATTATGATAAGAAAAGGTTGTGTACTTTATCATGATAAAACTGAGACAAATAAATAATTTAATACTTATTAATCTCCCACTATTTTATCGAAATCCAATAGTCCTTACCACTGACTTTGGAATATTCTATTGCCTTAATATTCTAGTGACAAGGATCCATACTTCCATTCGTATTTACCCAAGTAGGTTAGGTCAAGAAATTTGAAGGGTTTTAGCCTGGCATTCCAAATGCCAACTGCATTAACTCACAGCTCCTTGATCCATTGAGTGGACTCCCTAATCCTGAAATCCTTTTTTTTGGGTTTCCTCAACCTTTGCCTCTTGGTCACACCAAGTCCTGCTATGTCAATAAACCCTTGATGTGAGCCACGTGAAGTCAACCTAAAAACTAGAATTATAATTCCATGATAATTGAAAGCCCCCCAAATAGGGTTGGTCAAGCACTTTGAACTTTTGTTCGATTTTAACCAAGATTATAGAAGGCTATATCGACATAATATTTTCATTGAGGGATTTTATCCTTATCCGTAAATTTTCATTTTATTATCCTTGATTACATGATTTTTAATATTATTTGGTATATAATTAATTAATTAACCATGTATAAGAAAATATTTACGCATAATACTGTCTTATTTTAGTTCCATCTTGAATACTTGTTTAATTAATTAATTGTGGGATTGTGACCACATACCGACAATAAATAAACCATGAAACAAATAGAAATAAAATAATTTTTATGATCATGATCTTGTTTTATTGGTTTTTTTATCTAGTGGTTGATAATCTAACCCATGACCTAGGGGAGAAACAGCTTGAACCTTTTGGGTTCATGTTTACCACTTTCCACCTGTCCACCTTTGTATCTCCTTGGATTGGTTTCACCTTGGATCCAAACTTGAGTCACTTCCACTAGCATGGGAGCTCCATCAATTACATATTCTTTTATCTCACTCGTGGTTGAGGGTTAAAATGGGTTTTTATATAAAAGAAACGTTGGGCACGCATGCCATACAAGTTAATGAGGAGAAGGCTCGTAGGACAACAAATTTAATTTAAATAAATAAAATAAAAGAAACCATTCACATACAAAAGTTTTTGTCCAGCTCATGATCATCCATACATGCAACAATATTTACATATATATATATAACTATAAATCCATTATTTAATCGTTCTTGTTTAAGATAAATCATTCTTGAATCAATTAATTATCTTTAATTAATTAATCCTTTTATCTTAAACCCTTTTTATAAATTTCCTTTAGATTCTAATCCAACATAAATTTAAACAATTAAATTCATTTAAAATTATATTTTTACGTAACATGTACCTTTGAGGAAACGTAGTGAATTTCCATTCATAACTACCAAATGAGTAGAATTGAACATTACACAAATGATAAATTAATCACATAAATTTAAAACACCAAGCATGTGTTGTGCCTCAGCTTTACGCCCACACTATGGTACACATCTCAAGGGTTTGTATAATATAATAATAAATGTTAATAAATATATGTAATTTGGATGAGTAGACAACGTGTAGTTCCGACTACACGATGTGTAGTTTTTTCATCGTCCATCCGATGTACACACTTAGGGATATGACATGTAGATGTACTTCAAGAATCATCAGAGTACATGGCGTGTTCAGTGGGACACATGCCATGTAGTATCCATATTGCACAGTTTCCAGCTGGGAAATCCATGTATGGGGTACATGGTCTAACCAAAACTCAGAGGGACTACATGTCGTGTTCAGTGGGAAACACGATGTGCAACCCATAAACCATGTGACACCTATTCCTGTTCAACACAGAGTCTTAAAGACTTAGATAGAATCCAATGACATGACCTGATTTGGTGGACCATCCTGATGCATGGAACCTATAATATATGCCATGTAATACCGAATACTTGCTATGGGATCTTGTGTTTTATGGACAGGATGCTTCGGCGCCTCCGGATGAGATCCAATATTTTATTTTAATCAAAATTAAAAGAAAAAAATCATTTCCATAAGATGAGCATGAAATGAAAGAGGAGGAATAGATCCTAAGATTTAGAGTTATAAAATGATTAACATGAATTGAAATAACTAAATAATTAAATTCATAAATCATCAATGAAAAACTAAATATTTATAATCAACATTATGAACCCTCTGATACCACTTGTAGGTTCCATGAACAATGGAAGTGCGTTGGTGGATTTACCCAACATTGATTTTTCCCATTAACAACGATCAATCAGTGATCCTTTACGATAATAAAATTCCAGATCTTCAGAATTGAATGAAGAAACAAAGAAGGAAGTGAGTCCCATAATTATATAGTGGATAATCATATGTTTGTTATAATTAATTTAATTTAAAGACCATAATTACCTTGATGGAATTCTCTCTCTGTTGATGTTTCTGTTCACGAACTGATGTGAACTTTCTTTGAATCATAGAAGCCAAGTGTAGGATTCCTCTAGAGGTGATCCAAATGTGCTCGACATATGTCTGTATGTCACTAAAGGGATCTCTAAGTTCTATCACAAAAAATCCTTCTATTGCGATGTCCATGTTCAATCACCTTGAGAGCCACTTGCAAAGCGCTCTCTCTAATCCGGTGGAGGAGGATCTCTCTTATACCTTGAGAGCATTCTTGGAAGAAAATTATTCTCACTTGGCTTGAGATATTTCTCAAGATATGTTATTCAAAACCAACAAAAAATGGCTTGGCCAATGATAATTATATAATTTGGATTTTAATTACATATAATAATAAAATTAATTAATTACTCAAAATACATTATTCATTTAAATTAATTATTAGTAAGACCCCATGTTTAATAATAACTTTTGAATATTTTTATTACTTAAACTGATCTCAGAGAATTACAACTAATATTATTTAATTAAATAAATAACATTATTTCTCACAAATCTCTAGAAAAATTACACAGCGTTTACTTTTTTTTCCAATTTCATTATTTTCATCCCTCAGATTTATTAGACCTTGAATAATGGATATCTATTTCCAAAATAAATATCACTACATTACGCACTAATAAATATATTATTTCTCCCAAAATATATTCTCTCAATTAACTAGTGTTGAAATAAATTTGATCGGGCATCCTTAAATAATTAATAAACCACGATCGGGAATAATCATTATTCAGCTTGTTAAATTAATATTTTACTAAGATACTTCGACACACATTTTGTGTGACCCTCTAGGCCTTCTTATCATTGGAATTAGGTGGAGCCAGCCTAAAGTCCATAGACTGTGTCTAGAAACATGCCATGGCACCCATAGAGAATGAAGTTAATTCCGCAAAGACATGTCACCTCTTACAAACAATTAACATGTAATGTAATCCCTTTGTCTCGATATCTCGAATCAAGCGGGATGCATGCTAGTTCCATAAACTCGTGTTCTCAATTAATATTTCTTTGAATTTCTGTAATTGAACTCTCACATTCCTTACCATGGCCATTAATTTATTCAGGATATATCAATTCCATTAAATGGCTTGAGATATCTACTTTAGTTGTGGAATAGAAGGTACAAATCATTTCTCGCAGTATCTACTAATGCATTATTACTAATGATGCACCCAACACATCCAACCTCACTAGGAACAGTGTGTCTTCACAGTTTTAATAAATACATCTAAGTGTGCACATTTTAATACCCATTAATAATAATTTTAAAGTCTAAGGACCAATACACATGTCTTCCTATAGGAACATACAATGAACCTATGAAATGTGGGTTTCCTACTGGAGGGTATCGTCCTCATCATATCCTCTAGAATATTATCAAGGGTTCACACCATGAGAAGATGACTCAAGGTTTTATTATTCCTCTCCCCTAAGGGAATTTATTATTTGTGTACCTAAAATAACATCATCCATCCATATAACATATATATTCAAGAATACTGTTATGGAACTTCCAGGTTCTCATCATAGCAGGGATCCATAATGACCCTTTAAACCAAAAAGTATCCTTAGGAAATTATCACAAGTATTTTCACTTTCGGGTTCTCATCATAAATATTTAATCATAAAAAATGATTATACATTAACTAGGACATCACATATTCGAGTGGTATCTGTGAATCCTTTATCATTATTCAGTTATGGGTTCAAGAATCATGACCTTTTTAGACTTTATTTGTTTTCACCAAACATACATGAAGTCCTTTTAATAAAAAATATATAAGATATACCTCCTTGAAATAATTTTAATCAATGATTATCATTTTAACCATGGGTTTCAACACAAACTCAGTGCACAAATACTTCATCTAAAGCTTAACTTAAACTTTTCCTGAACGGTTAACCTTATAACCCTTATCAAATGTTAAATTCAAAATCTATTGAAATAGAGTCACAAAATCAGATTAATATTAATTCCCTTGTATATCACAAAGTATATATTGTTTGTCACATTCCAAACATGTGAATAACTTCATTATATATTCTCTTGAAACATGGTAATAACCTAAATTACCCTGAATCCTTTTGGAAAACATGCATGCTTCCTTATTCCAATGATTATTGGATATATTCCTAATATCCATGAAATTTTAAACTACATCATTGATGACATAGAAATTTTTTTCAACAATCAAATCCAAGGAAATATATACCATCCAATTTACATATTCATATCTAATATATCTTTATCCAAACATCATTATCTTTTCATCAAGCATTAATTAAAGATTACCTTCCCCTAATCAAAATATATTCTTTCTATTAAATCTCTTTTCCTGTCCATCAAAACCATTCAACGTATTATTATAAATCCTTAGAAAAAAATAAACTAAACAATTCATACATAGTTCAACATTCATAATTCTAGAATCCAAAGATATAAATACATGAATCCTTCATCTTTAATATTTGGAATGGAATAGGTCCTTACTTGTTTTACTAGTAAATCCTTAGCTAGGGGCCTTTTTGGGAAATTCCTAAGTTCTCCATAGATAAGACAATGAACTCCATGACAACTTTTCACTCTAGGAAAATTTTTCCCATCAAATAACATATTCCCCACCATTTGAGGTATTCCTCAAGTTTCATCATACATTCTTATTGACATGCAGGAAGTATAATCTTTTTTCTTATATGTTCCTTATAATTAATGTATGTATTTCTTTTATTTGAACTGTTAGCAATATTACAAAATATAACATTGTTAATCATATACCACGATAGTTGATTCTTTATAATCATAATGACGTTTTCTCCACAGGTCAACCCATTTGACTGTTAATCATAAAATCTTCAATCACTTTGAACATTAATCCATTTAATTCTCATTCAATCCATTGACTAAGATGAGAAGAATAGTGTGAGAAATACTTAACATAGCATAAAACAATATATTCACGAAAATAATTACTTATAGGATCTCTAAATAATGACTTCATTGATAATCTACGACACCTTAGGTTTATCCTAGGTTATTTATAGATAAATTATATATAAATCCTCCATTATAGATCATGAAGAGTTTGTGAATTCCAAAAGCATATCCCGTTGGAGTGTCAAAAATGTGTGTGAAATAAGGCCCTTTGTCGTGTAACAGATTACCCCGAGTGAAGCCCGGAACATATTGTTGGAGTTATTACCCCTAGGTACAGCTGTTGTAGAGCCACATTAATTTGTAGTATCCAGGTTGGTATATATTTCTTGGACACCAATCACTCTATACTTTACCAAAATTACATTACATTTTCCTATATTTTAACACAACTTATACTTATCCTTAGATACATCCCAAGATATATCCTTAGAAGTAATCCTAGGGATATCACTTTGGTTTTCCCATCTTAGTTTCCAAAGGTGTACCGAACCATTCCTTTGATATCAATAATAGCGACATAGGCTTAACATACATGGATATTACCTCATTTTAGATGAATATTCAATTAATTAAAAAAATAAATGCTAGACAACAATAATAGTTTAGTGTCTTTGGAAACATGGAAACAAAATATTATATCCTGGTGAATGATCTTTAAAATCTCCTATAATGATCTCTACCTATAGTACTTCTACCTAAAACCATTATTTATAACCTGGAGAAAGGATACATAAGAATGGTGTGAGATTAAATGATAAGTGAAGGTCAGAAAGGGAGACATGTAAGCATAAACATGATCCTAAGCGTATGGTAATTTGATCATGAAAATAGAATATCATACCCTACATATCAGAGATCATAAAGATGAATCATAGAATAATGTTTGGCAGTTTATAAGACACAAATCATAAGTAACTAATAATGATAATCCATATATTCATAACATTAGATTAAGATAGATAATTTTGGCATACATAGAAATATGATATCAATCATTGTAAGTCAAGATGTATTGCTAGAAATTTTTCTGGAACATCATGGGAACTGCATCCACTGGGTAGGATAGACTACCATCCCTATTCACAACTCTTTCCTCATAAGGGATCAGGTTTCCATATTTCCCCATAATGGATCATGTTTCCCCCTCATCCATCATCACGGTGACTACAACTACTGGTTAGGACAAACCATCATCCCTAGTGGAAGTCCTTTCTTTGTATGGGATCAGACATCCCCATCTTCCCATAGTGGATCACTCCCGACAACTTGATTCCAATAATTATCTCATGAGATATATATCTTTACCCATTATATTGACGTGATTTATAGGTCCCACATGTCTCATAATGAAATCATGCAAACATGTTCCACATGATAATAAATAAATATATCACATATCATAACCCATGAAATGAAACGAGTAACACAAACCTATACAGACATCATAACCCATGGAAAGATAAAGGTTTAATAATCATTTCATGATAAAAATAATCTGTGAAATAAATTGGGTTTCAAAATAAAATAACCCAAGAAGAATTTAGGATCATTACAAAACATATGAATACAATGAGTCTAAAAAGAAAGAAAATTGAGACAAAACATTTTTACCGTTTCGGTCACTTTTGAAACATAATCCTCCTGAAAGAAGGATCATAAAATGTTCATTTGAATACCCATAAATTTATTTACATGATTCATAGAATACAATGAAGGACATTACATACACCGCACAAGAAAAAATAGGGGTGAACATAACATTTATCTCATGAAAATTTAACGTCTGATGAAAACCCCATAGCTTGTGACTTGACTCTCTTTGTACTCATACAAGCTTCCTATATAATAAATATAAATATATTACACATATTTTAAAGGAGAGTATTCTTATATATAATATAAAATATGTTTTGATTATGACCATATACTACTGACTTGTTAATGATTCTATGTTAATGTTTCACTTTGGGTAAAATTCACTTTGTTCATCGTGTGTGTCTTAATTTCTTACATCTTTGGTCCTTTTACTTATATCACGATTCCATAATGTAAAACATGATATAAATATTATTTATATTATATATATATTATAATAATATCTATAATACAACATTAAAAAATGGAATACACCATTCATGGAGACGGTAAGCCATACGTACACATGAACATTCTTTCCATCTTTATTATCATATTGAATGAAAGAATGTAAATGAAATATACCTAAGTAAGTATGTATATATATATATATGTAATTATTATATTAGAATTAATCTATCATTTATATCATATAATTTCATTAAACCAACCTTTAATACATTCCATGTTGTGTGTGAACGAATCACATCACTTTGAGAGGGTGTTAGTCTATACATCCTCAAATGAGTTTATTTTATTAACACAAAATGGAAGGTAAAAAGATGTTAATTGTAAAATGAATAAATAATATTGAATACATAATAAATATAATGTATTAAATATTTAATTGGAGTGTCCATCATAATTTCCACCAAGATTTATGGTAAAGTAGAAATGAACAATCATCGTTTCGTGAGGCAATAGTTCACCGTACACAAAAATAGTGTATTCAACATCGATTATATTGAGGTTTGTGTAAGTTTAGGACATTCCAATTTCATAAAAAAATAATATTATATAGAGGATATTGGTATCATCACACAAGATGTTTATAAATATAGGGGAAGGGGTGGAGAAGGAAAATAAGGGAAAGGATCTTGAGAGAAGGCATTACCTCTTAATCGGGTAACTCATTTTGGTTTGTGCTGAAAGGATTCCATGAAAGGGTTTCAGAATAAAGGGAGGATTCCAAGTAAAAGGGAAGATTTTTTGGAGTCAATTTGGGAAGGTCTTTTCCAAAATTAAGAGTCTTCATAAGTGTGATTAATAGGTATAGGTGGTGGCGTTTATAGGGAAGGAAAATGACTCACATTAAATTTTTAGAAAAAATTTGGTGTGCAGATGTTCTTACCTAACCAAAGTTTTACCAAAAAACCAAAATAAATATTTGAATGATTATTGACAAAATATGGACATAAAAGGTGTTTTTTACAAGAATTTGTGTCATTTGGACTCGTAATTTTAAGGTTTAGTCCCTAATTAAGCTTAATTTTGATTTAATTGTTGTGACTAATTTTAATCACTTTTACTAATCATTTGGGTCAAAATTTAACACAGTATCATTAAAATATAAATATTATACTGCATAAAATGTCCTATGTAGGATTTTTGAAATTCAATTCACATAAATAGCAAAATTATGATTAGTGATAATCCCACAGACGGGTCGAAATAACGTGATTTTAAAGTTGGAAAAAGTTAAAAAGTTCGTTTAGATTTTATTATCAGTTTAAAAGTAAAATTTATTCTATTGTATTAATATATATAATATTCATATAAATTTACATTAAATTATATTTATACTATAATTTAATGTGAATAATTAATTAGAAAAAATGAATTTTTTCTAAAAAGCAGTACTTTTCACTATTCATCAAAAAATGAAGATTCTTAGAAAAATACCAAAAATTCACCTTCGGATTATTTTGAAATTTTAAATTCAAAAATTAATTTTATATTATCCATTTCATTTTATAAATTTTTCTAAAATTTATTTTATTATTAAAATCAGTTCATTTGAGAAAACGATCTTTTTAAACATAAAAATGACTTTAAAATCAGTTCATTCGAGAAAACAATCTTTTTAAACATAAAAATGACTTTACCAAAAATAACATCATTTATTATCATTATCTTTTATTTATATAAAATAATTATAACCAATATATAAAAATTAGTTATTACTTTCAACATTACTATGCTTAACCGATATGTTACTATTATCTTATTTATATAATTAAAACAATAAAAAGAGTTATTTCGTAGAAAATCAATATTGTGTGTATCATACACTAAATCAGTATTGCATGAATCATACTCCAAGTCAGTGTTTCATGGAACATATGACAAGTTAGTGTTGCATGGAAAATATTATAAGTCAATTTTCCATGTAAAGTATGATGTTTGAGTTCTGTGTTAAAGAAATATTTGACATAATTCATTGCACGATATAAATGAAAATTAAAATTTATTCAAAAAAAGAGGTCCATAAAAACTCAGGGTGTTACAAAACCACCTTTAAGAACATAGGGTTTCCATTATAGTTGAAAATCAATGGGTATATTCTAGAAACTACTATATGATTAGAAAATTTATTCTACTTAGACCCACCACAAGATTCTTCACCCTTCCTCTTTTATTTATATTAATTCACATAACCACTAGGAGAAAAACTAAGCCCTTCCAAACATGCCTTACAAGAAAATTCCATTTAGACCATTAATGCTCTATCCAGTGCATCACCACAAGAAAAAATAATCAAAAAATAAAACATAAGAAATTTATCTTATTGAATAACTAACTCGAACCATTTTTGTATTCATCTTCTCATTAGAGATAATCCTAGGTGAAAATTTCACAAGGTCAGAAAAATGGTTTTAATACTCAGTCGCAGTCTTTCCAGCCTGCTCAAGTTATGAAAAACTATATACTTGAACAACATTAATGAATCTGGATATAATTAGATTGTGAAAATATCATTGATGTCTTCCATTCTAATTCCCTATTCTTCTTATCCATCCCTATCATGTACCACCATATCCTTCTACGTCTCTCCAGTATAATGGTGTCACACTTCACCTTGATTTAATCAGGTACCTCCAAGAATTAAAATAGATGCCCAATCATTCTCAACCATTCCTTTTCCTCTTTAGGATCATTGGAGCCTTTTAATATTGGAGGATTCTAGAGAAGGAACTCATGATAATGATTCAAGAAAATATCCCTCTGAGGATCTACAACTATGGACGGAATTCTAACATGTGGGGGGACTATCCCAGAGCTTGGACAATATGAAGAATCACCAAAACTAGAATCAGGTCCATATTATTTTATCAATATGGTTCATCAACATCTCCATCTTATATCTAATTATCACATCTTATTGGAGGCATGATGCTAAAAAAACATTTGTAGAAAACATTGAATACATTATATTAACACTAAAATTGAGTAATGTGGGTAATAAATCCCAAACGAGAGACAAAAATATTTTGATTTCAATCTATCCAAATAAAATAAAAGGAAAATACTAGAACTAATTCTCAAGGAATCCTTCTCAAAACCACCCCATGTGACTTAAGGCTCATTATGGTGAGAGATAGTTAGACACTCAATGAAAACTACTTTCTAAGCCCCAATATGATTTCCCAACATTATAATAACATCATGGAATGAAGAATAACTCTCAAGTCTGATACCACTTTGTAACTAACTAGCCCAGATTCCCTGGTAAACTGACAACCAATCTGGTATTGACACAGCTTGCAGGTAATTCCCAATCCCCATAGGTTGGAAACTAGAACATGGTATCATAAAATAAGAGACCTAGAATTAATTTTCCACAAAAAATGGAATAAAAATAAAAAATTCAGTATGCATACAAGAAAAAATCTATAGGGAGAAGTGTACCAGAAAATTGGATGGTGAAAAACCAAATTCCCAATAGACACAACTCTTTAGGCCCAAGGATCACCATATACTTCCACCTCCATGTGATTCCATACCCTTTCTTGAACCAGTAAGAAGATAATCTACAAACACCTAAATGCATGGGTAGGGTGTATGAAAAAATCCCAATAGGTTCTCACTAAGAGTTCCATAATAATATACCAATAATTAGTTAACTAAATAAACCTTTCACATTTAAATAAAAATTCATGGAAGTGTAAAATAAAATATGAAAACAATCATTCATTTCAATTTAAATGATGGAAATATTTTAAACAAATTTATTAATAATCTCTGTTGTGAAATAATATATACAAATATAGAAGGATTGTTTAAAACAAATTTCACTAAATAATGGAATATGTTTCAAATAAAAATAACTGGAAACATGGTCATCTGTCAAAAGGTACAATAATTACAGTGTATAAGATCTCACACACATAAAGGTGATCATGTAGATATGTGTATACACATATCTCTATGAAACTATACAAATATGATTCAAACCATCCCATTAGGGATGTGACCTAGTGCAATTGGTTTTGTTTCAGTTACAAAGCTTCTAAAAGACTATAATACTAATAAATCACTGACTACATAGACATCCATGTTTTTTAATCACATCCAATTATTGGAAATTTATTTTCAAATTTTTTAAATTACAATTCATCAAATTCATTAATTTTATATATTCCTAATTCCATTTAAAATCTAACACACATTTTTTAATCAAAATATTACTTTTTCTATATAAAACCATCAGTTTCCTTTCAAAACCATTTTAAACCCTTTCTAAAAAAACCAATTTGATTTCATTTTCTTCAAATCAATTCCATAATTTAAATTTCAAAAAATTCCTCCAACATCATAAACATGTCCCAATTCAATAAAATTGGGGGTTTTCCAAATTTCATGACAAATAAAATCCAAATCCCCCTATTCAATGTATTTGTGTATTTAATTATTTTATATAAATAAATACATAAATCAATTGAATTTAAAATTATAAATTTAATTTGAATTAATAAATTTAGTGTTAATAAAAATTTTCCATCAAAATGGAACCACATACCTTTTTCACAAAACACAACTCCCATAATAGAACCCACCAATAGTAACGAAGGTGAAAATGATCTTGGAACTCAACCTAGAAAAAATATTCAAAACATGATATTTAGATCCCTCAATCCCGAGACGATCTATAAATTACAAGGAGGAAAAGAGAAATAGACGATGAGACAGGGAGACCTTTTACCTAGAGAGTCACACCACAACTATAACAATGATCAATTGATAAATGAAATGACCCAGAAGGGATAATGGGATTCAAAATCACCTCAGTATGGCTCTTAGGTCTAGATAAATGATGTATGATGAATAAGGAATATAAATATCATTCGATCCATGAGTTTAAAAACAACTTTCAGGACATTACATGATGTGTAACCCAATTACATGACATGTAATCAACATGTCCAATAAACTATGAAAAATTCATCACCTTTAATTAATGAGTGGTTGTATTATTATTTTAGATATTACATGTTGTGTACCCATACTAAAAAAAATTAAATCCACATAAATCTACATAACAAGTAGGTTTTATGCATAAAAAATCCAACAAATCTCTAACATCACCAGTATAGGTATCCTCCTAACTCCTTCTAAACCTTACCCAGACAATGAAACTAAAACAATGACAAGGCATAAAACATACATGATAGAATAGTTATGAGATTTTAATAAAGTATAGGATTGACCATTAAATATGCATAAAACACGATAAACATAATCTTTCATTAGAGATCATTCAAGGTGTATAACAAATATGGTAGGAGAGATTATTTGGTCAAACACCATTTTTATTTGGGGATCTATTTCATATTATGAACAATATAGGGATCCAAATTGAAAAGACTCAATATGTGGAGGTGAATATGATGGTATTTTTGGGGAGATATCAATTATGTGGGAGGGACTCCACTATGCACATCAATATGATGTATAAGTATATAGATGTGTGCAATACAAACATGATATCAAGGAGAGGGCCCTAGAATAGAAAAATGACTGATATGGACACAGAATGTAGGATATGGATCTCTATACATATCTCATGACACCATTATCTATCCATATATAGTTCTATAATTCAACATGGTAGAAGACTGATACCATAGAGAGATCTTCTCATGTGAGGGAAAATGTATCACACAAAAATAATTTGCATTATAGGGATGTGTACCATTCCATTTAATGTATTATGGCAGGGAGGTTGGTCATGAAGTTTAATGTATTATAGTGATAATGAGGATTCATATAGTTTAATGTCATGAAACAAGGATGGTAGGGTTGTTTCTAGGTTTATATAATAATAGGGGCAGTGAGAACAGAAAATATAAGGAAGAACCAGGTGCGAGGTGCAAATAAATGTTGATTTATTTTTGGGGAACATACTCGTATTTGTAGAATAGTGAATCCGTTTCTAGTAATTTAAGGTCATTTATCATTGAACAATATACTAAAAATTTAAGGTCGTGGGGCTTGTACTGATGGAGAGCACATGTTTTTGTGGCATGAAAGAGAGTGTGGTCACCTTGTCAAAGGAGGTCCAAGGAGGCCTCTCAGCTGACAAACATCTCCAAGATATCTTTTACATAGTTTATGGTCATGAATATTTGACCATAAGTATTCTACAATGTTAAGGTAGAGGATCTTGGATTATAGTGGGTTGTTCCATAAGTATTTATATATCACATAAGAGTTCTAATCCAAAAATAATAGAGGTTCAAATGGGAAACTCACTAAAAAAATCCCTGGAAAAAATTACACACAGTTTAAAGTCATGATGTCTGGACTATAAGGGTGATATGGTCTATTTTTACTCAGTGGAACATGCTTGACATGAATGGAAGGGACAATGTGGGTTCTAAAATGATAATCTAAGAAATGGAATCTCATGGAAAGAGTTTCACATGTTTTAAAATCATATGTGAGGGTCATTTCAAATAGTTTATGTTCATGATTTTTGGAAAAAAGTATTGCATCCATTTAATGGTCATAGATCATAGATCGAAGGGTGTTGTTTGTAATGGATTTGTGTGGTTCTCTAGAGTTGAAACCATATGTAAGTAGCATACCAAAGAGGCCTCATTCCATGTATACATACCTAGAATTATTTTTACATAGTTTATGTTCATTATGATTGGATTGAAAGGTGAATTAGTTAATCTCAACCATACATAAGAGGCACTACATATATTTCATTAACCCCTATCACCCATTCTCAATGTTAGAAAAAATTAATTTCAAGGAGCCTCTCCTCTGGCTTGGGCATGAAGGACAGTGGAGTTGATAATATAGTTTATATAGTCCCAACTACATTTAATTACTTGGTCAACAAGAATGAATTTATTTAAGGGTAACACTGAGGGTGTTGAAATTCCACCAAAACAAAGGGTGGTTGAGAGGAACGAAATAATGACTTCTGAGATCATGAAAACAAAAGGAAGGTTAGGAATTACATTTGAACATGCTTAAAACACAATATCCACAACCACAATATTCAATGATGGGGTGGCCAAATGTTTTATCGATCATTGACTATGATCAATACATGATATCTATAACATTTCAAAATAAGTATTTCAAGTTTTTTTCCAAATATGAGAGGTTATATAGTTTGGACTAGAACCATCATCATTAAGGGATCCATCCCATACTTAAAAGATGAAAAACATCAATATATAAGAATTATTACTATGGAGAGATGAACTAGAAGAGAGTTCATATAGAATTAATTAATCCATTCTACACACCACTACACATTTGATCACACCAATGTGACCTATGAGTGATTGAGATTCAATCAAATTCTTAAGGATGGATGTCAAAAAATGGATCAATGTCTAGGTATTTAACTAGGATATGGTATAATAGTGTCACAAAATTTTCCATGATATGGGAATAAAGAATGACATAGTTCAATAACATGGTACAGTAGATGACTGACATTGATGGAGATAGTCCTCTTAGGAAATGTTCAAAGTATCACTTAGTTTTACATTATGTGATACAAACATGGACCATAAAGTTTAATATACTACAAAAAGAACATTTTCATTCTTAGATCATGAAAATAAGATATGGGATCTGCCTTTTATGTTATTTTGAATAGCATCGATTGTGAGGGTGAGACAACCTCACCAAATAGTAATAATGAACTCACCACGAATATAGGCCTTAGGTATAGAGACCCATATCTTTATAAATTTTTATTACATCATAAAATTAGAATATTAATTATATAACATTATGATCCACTCTAGAATCATATTTGTTTACTGTCTTTGGAATCTTGGATACATAAACAACTTGTTCATAATATATTTACATCATCTACTTTTCATTTCCTCATAACCATCACCCTTCTTAGAAATTTCATTCATAAAACTAATATTTATAACCTGGGGAAAGGAAACATACTAAAGGATGAGCTCAGATGCTTGGTAATGGTAATAAGGATGATATAAATTATCACTTAAGCATAAACCAATAATTTGGGAAAATAACATGATCTCAACATTTTTAAACCATATTGTACATATCAAAGAATATAATACTGGACCATGTAATAAATCGTGGTAGTTCATAAGAGAAAATCATAATAAAGTTAATGATCACGAGCCATTAGAATATAACATTGGAATAATAAATAAGTTCTTAACATAAAAAAATATAAGAAATCATTTCCATAGTCATTTATCACTTCCAATACTATAATAGTGGATTGAGTTCTCTATCCATTCCATCATATCATTGGAAATTGTTCACTCCTAACTCTATCATAGTGGAGAGATCCCCTTACAAATTTCCTTTAACTGAAAATTCTTGTCCTTATTTTCTTATGATATATCCATATTTTTCAAATGAATTAGATATATAAATAATTTCAGTACCACCCATTATATAATCATATTACATTAATAAGTCTTTCTTTATATCATAAATCATTCACATGAATCATAACCAATGGAATGAAAATGATTTTTATATAACATTTTAACATTTCATCATAACAAAAACCATATAAAATAAATAGGGTTTATAGACCTATAATAATTATAAAACATTAAGTTAATTAATAAAGATTATATCCTTTTATCAAAACCCCATTAATTCATACATAACATGGAATTACTTTACTATATATGAAAAATTCCATTAAAATGTCTCTCAAATCTTTTTTCAGAAAAATACAATTTGAAATTTGAAATTACTTATTTAAGATATAATTGTTTTCAAAATATTTAGGAAATAATTTTCTACAAATAACCATGTAAAATTTTAAAGGAATATTCAATGAATTGAGTGATTATTATGGAAGAATTTTTTTTCATAGCATCCATGTAAAAAGAATGAATCCTTTCACATTTTTAGAAAAAAATCAAAAGAATCTTGTTCAGAAAATAAAAATAAAATTCTAATTAATTCATATTTTAAAAATTAAAACGTGTGTAAAATGATATAAATCAATCAATTCTTATAATGGAAACCATTTTTTAAAACGATTTTTGAAAAACATCGGCATGGATGAAAATTTATTTTCGATAGAGGAGAGAAATCGTATCTATTTTCCTTAAAAACATAGATTTTATATATTTGGTTATAAAAGAGACTAAAGTTTAAGGAAAATAAGTAATAACTATAAATAACTAGTGTATAATAAAATTCATGGGATTCGTTTTGGATAGTTCATAAAATCTCAAGCTCCAAAACTTGATCAGAAATAGTCTTGATAAATTATTAATTTGTAACATAAATCCTTACCCCATTGGTAACATTTGAATCAATATCTAATGGAAGAGAGAAAATTAGTTTTATATTTAAATAACCATAATTTTAATTATTATAATAATAAAATATATTAATGTTATGTATATACTCCATATAAAAGAAACAATTGATGAAAATGACATTCCCTAATAGAAATAAATGTGAGACGAAATTCCCATACCTGAAGATAAAATTGCTTAAAGACGGACTATAATCTTGTATTATTATTTTATATTTTTTATAATTATATAAAGGAATCATTTATATACATATAATATTATATATTATCCATTTATAACCTTTAGATATACATTTATTAAAAATTCGTTATTAAAATTGTCATTTAAAAGTGTTAACCTTTTCATTTTTGATGAGAATTTAAGTTTTTTTGTTCTGTTACATTTAAATTGATCATCATTACCTAATATCCAAAATTTTAACCATGATATAAATATCATATATGTTCATTTAATATATATATATATATATATATATTTACATCTATACATGGTAGATATAGAAAAATTAATTACTTTGTTAATAAAGATGGTAGGTTACAAGTACGCATGAATGTTGCTTTAACTTTTTGAAAGTTGGGGTGAAGGAATGTTAAATAATATATCACCATTACATAATAATTGTTATATCATATTTAACATATATATTCTCTAATTATATACTTATTACCATCCTTGTAATGTGGAAATGAAAAATGAATCAAATCACTTTATGGAGATGGTAGTCCACCCGTATGCACGAGTGACATTATATTTTTTCCATAAATATAAAGGTAAAAAGATATATTTGATATTATAAAAAAAATAATTATTTTATAAATATAATATATACCCATTATAATAACTATCTATGAAATATTTTTAAGTAAAATTAATTGTATCGCTATGTGGAAGTGATAGTTCACACAAACACACAATAGATGCTTTCACATCACATTTGACGGAATAACGGATGAATATTGGTGATTATATAATAAAAATAAAATTTTATTATATTTTGGATACTGAATATATTATTTAATTTTGAAAACCATTTATTTAGAGGAGGTATAAGAATAAATTAATTGAAATTTGAAAGGTAATACAAATACCACTTCTTTGGTGGGCCACCATTAGATTATTTATTAATGACTCTTGGTATGATTTTTTAATGAGAAAACAATATATAATTCATGTATACAGAAGTTTATAATAGATTTGGGTAGGTATTTATAGAGATATATGGTTTAACATAGTTTAAATAAGAGAAAGGAGGGTTGTCCTTTTGAATGTGGGGGAGAGGACACACTTTGAATTTCTTAACAGATTAAAATATAATAGAATAATAATCAAGAAAAATGATTCCAAATGGCCACAGAATCAAAGGTAGGATATTATAAGACCAAAATATAGGGATAAAATATGATTTATATATGTTTATTTTGAAAACATACCCTCATCACTTGGTTTGACCCTTGGTAAACTAGTTTTAACTATAATCGTGGTATTGCATTTTTACTATATTTACTATTAATTATGACAAAAAATTAAGTTGAAATTATTAAATAAAATTATTTATTTTGACTAAAAAATGTAATATTTTTTCTCCAATTCAATTAATATAAATGGAATAATTTAACTTAAAACCAATCCAAAAAAATAATAATAAATGTGGTTTAAAAACAACTTTCTTAAGTATAAAACAATTTTATATTAAAAATAAAATTTAAAATGATTAAAATGACCTAAATTATATTATTAATAATATAATTTATCAATTTTTTAAAAACATTTAATGAAACAAAAAATTTAAAAATATTTAAATTAAAATCCAATTTTAAATGAAAAACAATATTTTTCAATATTCATCGAAAAGTCAATCTTTTCAATGACTTTTCAAAAATTAACTCTTAGATAATTTTGACATGTTTATTTAAAAAATAATTATCATTTATTAAAATTAATTTTAAAAATGTTGATTAAATAATTATAATATTTTCTCACCAAAATGAAAAAATCATTTTGGATGAAAAATATATTTTTAAACTTTTAATGGATTTACTAAAAATTGAGCACATATTTATCAATACATTTTTGTATCTAAAACCATAATAAATAATTTTTAAAATGTTTTTATTACTATTAATTATTCAAATTCAAGAGAAATAATATAATTTTTTACTATATTATATTTCATATATACATGTTGTTTTATGTACCACATGATATCGAAAAATTAAATTTATTTGAAGATAAATATATGATAATGTATTTGGGTGTTACATTAGGGGATGAATTATAGTGATGATAGTCTCACATTGGAGGGATAATTTTTTTCCGAACATAAGATAGGGGTCTAGGCATCACAATGTATCACATGAAAATATAATCAAGTCATATGTAGTTCTTAAAGTAAATGTGGTATGAGACTTCACCTAAAACAAGAGTTCTATGATCTTAGGTGAGGATAATGATCCAATTATATAGTTTAAAAAGTCATACAATGAGATTCCATCTATGCAGTTTAAAGTCATGTAGGTAGGACAATGAGGGTATGTCTTGGGGATATTTTTGAAGCACAGAAGTGTAGTAACCGGATGTGAAAATAGGATCCACTACATTTATAAGGATTATTAAATATATTTTAAGGTCTTTTTTCTTGGACCTAATAGGTTTGTGGATTTGGAATGTTTGTGTTTCACAACCATAATGGGCATGAACCTCTCTTAACTCATAATATAAAATGATCCATAATAGGTGTGAGAGACAAGTTGTGGTGATATGTTACTCTTTTCACATGGTAGCAGATGATAGGGGAGAAGTAGTCCAGCTTTAGAGGGTTCCAATGATACCCACAAGATTGAGTTAACAAGTAAATAATAATGAGGGTGTTAAGATTTTAATAGAAGAGGGGGAGGTGGAAAACAATTATATTAGAAATTATGAGATTTGGATCATGAAAGGATGAAAAATAATGGGAATTGAATGACTACTAACCATGTTTGAAATATAGGGTCCATAATCACATTAGTTACAGACATGGTAAGAATGTTTTGTATCAATTTTTTCAATCATCAAACAATAATAACCATAACCTATCATAAGGAGTCCTTCAGGGTATTAACCCAGGATGAGAGGGGATCCAGTTTAGAAGTGAACAATCTCCATTAGGGGAGCCTTCTAAGGCCCGAAGGATAAACATGATCCTAATAAAGTATTACTGAATGTTTGTATGTGAATATTGTGGGATGTTTAAGGGATAGTTAAAAGCTTTAGGGGATATTCCACCAGGAATTCAAACACCCCATGTTGTAATTTCAGTGAGTGAGTATTGAACATTTTCCTATGTGATAATATACTTGAAATAAGTTGTGGCTAGGACATGCATAGTCTGTGAGATCAGAGAATACCTATGCCTCCCATTATAATTGGGGATAAAGACATACATTAATCTATATAGAGGGATAAGTGGTGTCTAATTCTAGAAGGATAGGTCTTATTAGACAGGGGATTTGAAATCATGAATATTTTATGCCATGCAATGAGGATTTCAACTAATATTTTTTAAATCTTATAGAAAGGATTTTTTATGAGCATTTTACCATCTTATAGTGAGTATAGTGCATCATGAAGTTTAATGTCTTGTTAAAATGATGTGTGATTTCTTTGACAAAATTATTTCATATAGTTTATGGTCAGGATGTTCAAACCATGGTTCCATATTGAATAATGTCATGTGACCAAGAAATTGTTCTATAGATTAACATAGTATGACTAAAAAACTAGGTAAACGTTCCTAGAATGTACAACTTGATTAACCTAGTATTAGTGGGAGTTTTGATTCTCTCCCCATCCATGGTGATCAATCAATATTAACCATTGAAGTAGAACATATTAATTAAAAAAGTTCCATATTATTTTAGTTTTAGCATTGGTGAATTATTCAACGGTATTATTGGTTTCATTAGTGAAAATATCATATCCACTTAATTAAAGAATTATAGGTAAACCATTTTATTAAATGTCCATGAAACTCGGTTCTAATTAATTTCAAGGTTATGTAGTTCTAGGAGCCTAATTTATTTTAAGCCTTCCAAATAATAAATATAGACTCCAACACTCATTTTTGTTTCTTATTATCCTAAAAACACATCCATTGTTATAATAATGGAACCTCATTAGGTAAAAATTTCATTATTTCATACAACTAGAAGTATAGATTGTCCTGGGTGTAATTTCATAGTATGACCTAACAGGTTTGGAGGAAATTTGAAATATTATTTGGTCAAATATTCTTTTTTTCAACCACCATCTTCATTAGGATGTCATATATGGGCATGTTAAATTCCTTAATATTCAAATTCAGTTGCTAATGATAGAGAGAGGTGTGATTGGACTAGATGTTATACTTATCATAAAACATCTTCTACTCAGCTACTCAAAAATTGGTTACATTATATTTGAGAATGTTGTGTGGGATCCGGAATCAATATATGATATGTGAATTAAAAAAATCAATCATGGACTAAGACTTGACTTCTATTTGGATGATGGATTCCACCCTCTTCGATAAGAAGACAATGGAAGTCAAAATGAACCAACACTATCAAACTATGGGTGGCGTTTAGGGGATTAAAACACCGAGTCCCAATATAAATTAATACGGTGAGTACATGGTGACATCGATAAGATTTGGAAGATGATTCATGAATATGGTATGGATATTCAATTCCTGAAACTTACTTGTGAAGTCAATGTATTAAAAATTCATTTTGGGCATGAATTATCACAACATCTAGATCTAGTTGAAATTCATCAATCCTACATAATTGGACCCACATTACATGGCATGTAATTTTTATAGGACATGAGGAACCTACATACCATTGATGAAACATAGAAGGAATCAATCAAATTCTTCTCTATAAATGGTCTTCTCTAGGATAGGAATGTCCTAGAGGGTATATTTATATACACATCAAAGGATCATATCACAATCAACTCAGTCTGGTAGGAGGGTCCCATGTTGGAGATACTAAATGATGGGAGTCAACTAATTGGGTGACTATTTGACTATGATGGGAGTTTTGTGTCACTATTGTAGAATTTCTGGTGTCTATATGGTTCACTTGTTGTTCATCAACATTAGATTTGATATGGGAAATAACTATTCATTGTGTTACATGAATGATAAATTCATATTGTTTAGGATTTGTGAGGGGGTGGTTAGGCATTTCAAGGACTCATCATAGTTATTAATGGATCGTGTAACATGATTCACCTTCATATGGTATGGGAATTAGGATTTCATCTCATGTTTTCACTCCAATAAGGGAAAAATTTCGTGGTTCCAAATGATGTAATCACCATTGAAATTCTTGATGATTAGTTCAGACACTACCACCATAAGAACATGGGTGACATAATTCTCAAGAGACAACTAAAGACCAACGATTAGATCATGATACTAATCCTCATTATAGTTATGTAATTCAATAAAAGGGAACCAGTATAGAAAGAAAACATGTGAAGGAGTGTTGAAGGCTGTCTTGAGGCCCACTCTATTGAATATGCAGTTTTTAGACTGATCTCGATTGAGATCCAGGAGGCATCGTCAATGTCAATCTTCCAAAAATGGAATTACCTGATTAATGGATAAAATTTATTTTTCCAATGAGTCAACATCTAGGGGATGTTATTTAGTTCACAGATGTAAGACTAGGAAATCTACGGGTGCTTAAAACATAAAATATTTATTAGTGATAAACCTGATATCAAACAAATACAAAATTTCTACCATCCACCCCAATTTACTAGTCAAGATTGGAAAATTCATAATTTTATTCAATGTATTGATATTTTATACCATCTTTTTCACTTTTTTTCTATGGTCTACCACAATTGATGAACTATGAATACCATGGTGAGGTACTTCTTCCCAATTAGAAAATATTTTTTATTTGTAACTCATATCATGTATCTATGGTAGTACATGTTGTTCTCCTTATCATCATAATTTTTCTGAGTTAAGAGGGATCAAAGGGACCATTCTAGTTCAATAATATATAGGATTGGAGGCTTTCCTTAGATGGGTGGAATCAAGATCAGATCATGTAGAAGATACTTCCTGATCTCATCAAATGCATTACTTCTTTATTCATCCCACTTATAGATAGTTCCTTAATTCATAATCCATAAAAATAGATAACAAATTTTAACTATATTATCATTAAATCCTCTAATATAAGCCAGATGACCCTATAGGACTCATAAAACCTAAAGGTTTTATTGAGGAGGCATTTGTTTGTCAACCATAATCCTCTCCAGATTAATTTTGATGCTTATGTACCCGATGAATACGCTAATGATTTTCCCTAAGGTGAACCTAGATAGAAAATTCATGGGATTTGTCTTTAGGTTATAGGAGTAAATGATTTCAAACAAATTCATATGATCCTTGATATGGTCTTCAGATTAGATGGATTTTACCACCAAATCATTCAAAATATCATTCCTCTAATGTCCCAAGGAACGACTTGAAGATGTGGTGCATTGAATTTTGGTATGTATCCTTATAATTCATCAAAATTAATAACACCAATAAATAATAAAATGGATCCATCAGGTTCCCTGAATGTGGAAGATTATTTATCCTTAGGGGACATACATATTTGATTATACCCAGAGAATCCATACATGTAGTTCGGGGACTATAAATATGAATTTTCATCAATTAGATGCTCTATCACTAGGAGCGGAAAATCATCATTTGGGAATTGTAAGTTGATGTCTTAGAAGTCAATTTTGGCTAGATATTTCCATTAATATTACTAATTTGGATGACGTTGGCAAGTCACATGGGGTATTGAACTTCTCTAACAACATTGGCCTTGATGATCTTTACAAATTCAGTCTCAACCATGGCCCCATAGGGAGTGTTCATATTTAAGGGAGCCTATTTGAACATTAGTTGGACCATCAGTATGTAAAAGTGATGAATAGAAACATGGAGGATGAGAATTGGAATTTTTCTGTAGCTCTAGTTGAAAATGTCTCTGTAGTATTTTAAAATATTCATGTATCACTACTACTCCACTGGAAACATGACCCTGCTAATCAGTGTCAACCTCAGATCATCCTTGTTGTTAATATTATCCCAGTATTATTTTTCAATAGTGGTCAAAGGTGGGAGGTGCATCATCCAAATCCTAGTTTTCATCTGAAACGTGGTGATCAAAGTAATGAGGTTACTCCCCCATATATGTATATCATGGAGTGGTACTCCCATCTACTTCAAAATGGGTGGGATCCTCATAGTGGGACTCCTTCTCTATGGATAATATTGATAAAAATTCTAATTAGATGAAACCCAATGGTTTTTGATGAGGATATACACCTTTGATATCAATAATGTAATGAAAATTGGCACACAATGGGTAATACATATTATTTGGAAGGTATGATGTTGTCGTGATTTAACAACAACGGGATGAACCTATCTATACTAAACATTAGTAGAAATTTAATGTTTCCTTCATTCCAATACTACATAGGAATAAAATGCATTTATAAATAATTCCATATTTTTTGGGGCCATGAAATGGTTTCTAAGTCATTTTTTTGGGTTAGACTAGTGGATTGACATGATGAATTGGAATTTCAAATCCTCCCACGGATCCACCAAGGTGGCAATCAAATCATTGTGGGGGAATTGATATGATCTACCCTATTGATTTGAAGCTTCTTCCCCTCCATTTTTAATAACTAACCTATTTTAAAGTGAAAAATGATATTTTAAGGGAGGATCATCACCATTGAGTAGACCTACATAAAAATAGAGGGCATATTTGAGGAATTATTGGTATGAAGAGGGGACAATTTCATGAAGAGGGTGACATGGCCTCCCCAACAGAGTGTTGTGGGCAGTTTCCTTATAGATAACCATAAAATCAAAATTTTATACCAAGTAAAAAAATTTGTTCTTTATCCAAATATTACTTAGTTACTTCTACTCACATTTTCCATACTTCAGAATTAAATACAAAAAAAAGGCTTATACCAACAAGTATTTATTAAAAGATAATTTATCTATTGGTTAAAATAAAAATTTCCAATAGATATTTTGTTTTATTGGTATGAATTTTTATACCAACATTTACTTTAATAAATAGATATATCTATTTGTATTGTTTGTTCAATACCAATATATCATTTACCAACAGTTAAATCTATTGAATTAGCATACTAATACCAAATGTTTTTTTACTAACAGATGAATCTGTTATGAATAATGACTATTACCAACAACTCCTTTTTCATCAATAAAAAATGTTACAGTAAACCATACAATAAAAAACATTTATTAATAAAAAATTAGAAAAACATAGTGTGTGTGTGTTTATATATATATATATTATTTTTATTCTTACAACCAAAGTAAATTTTTTTTTTCTGGGGGTTTTATTAAAAACATATCATAATTTACTTTAGTTTTCTACTTTCGTGAAATATTATATGTTTTTATATTTTTCAATACTCTTATTCAATTTTCTATAAATAGTAATTTTTTAGAATTTTTAAATATTATATATTTAATAAACATTAATATACTTTTTAAAAAAACACAACCCTAATCCGCATATAATTGCATCTTCCCTGCCCCGCTTCCCTACCACCCTGCCCTGCCTCCCGCTGCCCCGCTAAGCCTCCAGCCACCTTGCCTTTCCTCCCATCACCCTCACATCCCCCAATCCTCAAATCTTCCCTATGCCTTTTTTCTCCCCCTAATTTATCACCTGTCGCTTCCACATCGGTGATCTCTTCCTGCAATAAAAAACCTAGTTCATCGTTTTTCTCCCCAGTAAGGGATCTCCCTCCCATGGATTTCCACTTATTGCTTGGTTTTTTTCTTCGCTCGCATTCGGTGACTCGTTCTCCTTCTTGAATTGGATGCTGTGTAGGGTCGGTCTTGTATAGTGATTTTGGTTTTGTTTAGGTTTCTGTTGGTGTTTAATTTTTAGGGTTTCTTCCCCGTCATCTCGGATTGACCGTCGGCTTGAGTTGATCGTATGTTTCTCTATTTCCCTTTAGGGTCTATCGATTTACGCTTCAAACAACTTTGACCCCCTATAATTAAGGATGGCTTCACGGGTCATGTCCAGTGGTCCATCTAGGTATTGAAGATGGCCCTTTTAACCAAGGGTGAGGTTTGTCTATCCATCTTTATCCAACGAGAATGGGATGCTTCTTCATAGTCATGCTCCCTAGTAGTGAAGGGTGGTCAGTTCAATACTATTCTTCTCTTTCACACCATGTATTTGGCGGGTGAATGTGATGGATCTGTTGTTTATTGAAGGTTCTTTTTTTTCTCAGATGGTTGGCGAACAAGCTGATTTGGATAGGTTAGTTCCCCCTGGTGGGTTCTTTTTTTCTGATTTACATGTTTTTTTACTAAAAAGGAATACACCGAAAAATGAAGATGGAAGTGATTTTGGGATAGATTTGTCTTCTCTGTCAGGTCAGTTCAAGATGAGGAACATGTGTATAACATGCTATTGATGTAAAAGAAGGTGGATCTCCTCTAGTTGTCATAGAATATTGGAATCTTAATAGAGATTCAGGTTTTTATGTTTCTTACTTTTTATTTCATTCCAATTTCGTTTTTTCATGGTTTTATTCAAGTTCATTGCTTTATTTTTTATTGCGTTTTGATTATCTTGCTTGTTAATTATGGTAAATTTTGGTGGGGGATTGGGAATGATTAAATCGTAATCTCTATAGACGTTTGATTAGAATATTCTGATGGGCACACCTGTGTTCTCTAGTTCTATTTTATTTGTAGTTATTTTTTATTGGATATTTTTACCTCATTTGTGAGCGTTCTTTTAGGAATTAGGGGTTGTATGCACAATGCATTGGAGGTGGTCATTGAAGTGGAGTAGATACTGGAGGAGAGTTATTTTGATTTTATTTTGATGACAGGAATGCAAGGATTATAGTGGATATCCTATATGATGTTCTTCATGGTGTTCTTTGTTGATTATATCATAGTGTTCGGTTTCCCACAATTGGAAACATTAAGGCTCATATTCACTACACTCGCCTGATATGCACATCATTATTCAAGTCTGGCATGTAATTGTTACTTTCCATCTTTTCTCTAACAATTTTTCTTTGCAATCATCCCATATATTTTTCACCTTCAGGTTATAAGAATCCCATATCTTGTGTTATTTCATGTCCACAATGAAAACTGAACTAAAACCCGTATGCCCATCTTTCCCAATCCATGCATTTTCACTTTTTACATGATTTACTTGTAGGTAATTCATAGTCCTAATCACATTAAGACCAATTTTTTGTTCTAGGGTTTTGGGTAATTCCTCAAAAGAAATAGTAGTAGATTCGTAAAGAAACTTCTCAATGCCTTCAATATACGAGATCTTCTACATCAAAGTGGAATACATGGTAATACCAATAGCACTACCACCAAGTATCAACTTTTTATTCTTGATAATTTTTCATCCAAGGGTATAAAAACATGAAAATTCCTTAACAATTAATTTATAAGATTTTTTATAACACCCATTGGAAGAACGGTGCAAGCTTTTGGCTTTAAACGCTCCATGATGAAAGAAAAACCTGGCCACTGATCCACTTGACCTAAAAAATAACATCTTTTATTCCCATATAGAATTCTTTATGTTTATTGGATCTATTTAAAAGAACATTTCCACAAGCCTTCACTACCGTGTTGTCTTCTTTTTTCAATCATATAATGACACTAACTCAAGATTTTCTTAAGTAATGGCATGCCAAATCACTCAACCCTCTCCCATATATAGCCAAATATAGATTCATCTTTTCATTTTATATCTCATGATTATAATTATAAATTTCATTTTTCATAATCCCTAACATCTTCTCTCACCAAATCTTCATTTGTTTTGATCTCTAAATTCTGATACTCTAGGGGAAATTCAAGAAGAAAGATACAGTGGTTCAGGACCCTTTTCACATTTTTTCGGGGGTAACAGTCTTTTCTCAATTTTTCAAGGGCAAAAAAGTCTCTGTTGAACATTACACATTTACGAAGTTCCACACCAACTGTTTTCATAACATCGACTGCTAAATCTGATATGAGATCCCTGAATTTCCTAGTAAATTTTTTACCAATGCAACTCTTCACCAGTCCAAGCATTACAACATGATCATTCACATTGATATGCATCATAAAATTGGATTATTTTATTAGTCGTCTTTTCAATGTGACCCATGATGATAATAATACATGAATGCCATCATTTTTTACGTATGTTTTTACTTGTAGATTCCTCTACCTCTTGTGGATGAAATGAATAAAGTTGTCAGAGATGTCAACATGGACATGTGGTATTATTTTGATTCCTTAATAATGTCTATCATTAAGAGCCGGAAGGTGATACTTAATCCATAGTTGGTCATGGAATATGTGGAGTATTCAAGACCACATGTTTAAGGTAATATATTGATGCCTCCTTACAGTGTTAGTGTTCCCACTAAAATCTTAATTCCCCTCACCACTTTATAATTACTTGGTTTGAAATATGGAAAGTATTTTAGTCTTCTCAATAACAATATATTAATTCCTTGTTCATTTATGCAATCTATGTAGAATATATGTGTGTTTTTTATTGTGTGTGAAATCTAGATTGAATGTACTGTTTGGGAAATCTATAATTTTCATTGTTGGGAGAGCATGAGAATCAAAGGCTAGGCCCACATGGTCTGGCTTATGGTGAAACATTACCAGCTTCTGCAGGGGAGGAATGAGGCCACAGAGAAGAGGTTGGATGTCCTTTCCATAAGAAGATACTTTCTAAACATGTACTTATACATTTTATTATATGGATGAATCTATATTTACATAAATTGTTCATGTAGAATGTAAAGGGAAAAGACATTTAATAAAAAAATGTACACTCACCTATCTTTCTCTTAATAAAGCAATTACCCTGCCATAGAGAACCATTTAAAAGATGAAATTTCCACTAGTTAAATCTGATGAGAGTAATTAGAAAGTATACATCAGTTATTGTGCATAGGGCATATTTTTATACCTATGCATATTTTTAGTTACTATAAATACAATGTGAATTGATTTCTATGAAATTTATCTTCTCACCAATTTTTCATCTAGGTTTCATAGTGTTCCACTTTGGAAACATAGCATGGATTCCACATAGATTTCACCCATAGCCTATGTGTGAAATCTGGAATCTGGAATTTGTTTTAGTGTTCTCATTTCATTATCTTTGGAATTTATTATCTATTTTAGTGTTCTCATCATCATTTCTGATAGGGAATGTTAATAATACACTGATGTGTAGTAGATTGGGCAATCATATTCAAATTACAGTTGATGGTATCATCTATGTTCATGTACCAAGGAGTGATGTGACCCATAATTGTATGTCTTCTACCTTCTCTTTGATTCTCGGTTTCTTTTTTGGCATTCTAGTGGCAAGGTGTATAGGTACTTATCATTTTATTTGAGATCGGGTAGCCCATGTTGCCTTTAGAATCTAAATGGTAAGATGCTTCCTCAACCCATGATTTTTTTTTGATTTTCCTTAATTACTTTATAGAGGTGGATTTGGATCATGGTTTGATATTCTGATGTGTTTTTCCTTCCGTTATTTTATTCATAGTATTGACATAGTCAAAATTTTTCACATATTCCATTAAAAGTCATTAACTAGTTTCTTTTTATCTTTGATTAATTTAGTTGTTGGAATTATCTTGTATGTTAGAAGATAAATCAGTAGGATATAAAAAAATGATTATGTAAAACAACCTTGATAATAATAGGATTTAGGAGAACAAATTATCATTAGTGAAAGAAAGTATCCCCTATGGGGTATAAAAGTGGATGTTTATTATATTCAGAATAGAGGGGAATCAAATTTATTTCCCTATAATCTTGGTGCATCCTCTAGTATCTTCCCATGAAATATCTTCAACAATTTTATTAATGGGAACCTATGTATATTTTTCTCATGAGGTTTTCATTTGGAGTCCCTAATCATTCCCCCTTTTTTCCTCCACCCTCAAAATGATATGCATTCACATATCCAATACGATCTTCCATTTCTTTGTTTTTTTCTTCAAATGATTTTATATTGTTTATTATTTTTCCTCCGTCATCCTTCCCCTTCTATATTCTTTTTCCTAAACCATATTTTTTGGTCTCTTAATATATTTTCCTACCTCCAGATTCATTCCCCATGCTATCTTCGTCTACATTTTTGTTGCCTTTTCCCCCTAATCTATATATTTTTATTTTATTTTATTGTATTCTAGTTTTTTGGCCATTATGCATGTATTTATTGTTGGATATTTGGTTTCGTTTTATGTTACTCTTCTTGTCATAATGAATTATTGGATAAATAAAAGGTTTTCTTTGAATTAATATTTGCTTGTTGTGCATGTACTACATTCATTTGAAAGTCAAAAATAATTCAAAACCATTGTAGGAAGTTCAACATAAATGTTTAGTCCTTGTTGTGAAGGTACTACCTTTCACCCATTGGGGTAAACTATTTATATCACTTTTTTGTATACACTTGTTTGTGTACCTCCCTAACCAAAAATTTTTATTCCTTGTTTGTGTATACACTGGAGCTAGCATGAATGGGTCTGGGACTGGAGTTAACATCTAATAGAGTGGGAATGGATGGGCTGGAGCTAGAGCTGACATAGACTAGAGCTAGAGCTGGATGACCTGGAATAGACCAGAGATGGCTTGGATGAGGCTCGGGCAAGAGTTGACATGGATGGGCTAGTGCTGGAGTCACTGGTGATGATGGGCTGGAGCTAATAGGCTGGTTTATACTGTTTTGGAGGGATCCAACATGGTGACTATAATTGTGGAACAGAATTCTGTGTGGGGGTGGCAGTGGGTAGGGTTGTCCAGGATAGTTCTGGGCAGATATCCAACAATATCTATTTGTAATGAATTTAATTTTTTATATAATTAATTATTTACTAATTTTGAATTTGTTAAAATAGTTTTCAGTTTATTAATTAAAACATATGTATTATATATAATAAATTAATAAATAAAATTTGAAATTTTACTCATAATAAAAATTTATAATTTTTATTTAATTGTATTTTATAAACAAATATTATAAATTGGTAATATTTTTACCAACAAATAAATTTGTAATCAAAACCTGTTGCTAAACACTTACCAACATATATATTATCTGTTGGTATTATTATAATTGCAACAGAACTATTTTATATATTGAAAAAACATTTAGAGACATAGTTTTTACCAACAATTTAGTGTCACGGACATATATGTTGGTAAAACGTTTTACCAAATGAAAATGCACTTTTACCAGTAGATATGTCCCTATTGGAAAAAGTGAAATATTTTGTAGTGATTTTAAGGTTGGTGGGGAACATATATGCCTCTATGATCTATAGCTTTTATAGTTTCCAGGTTGGGCTTGGATTGATCCTAAAGATAATGTACATAATGAAATGATGTATTTACATACTGTTGAACAATTATGTGACATAAATATGGAAAATGTTCCCTTAAATAGTTGAACCCATTTCTTATTTGCTGAAGGAATTTTTGGATTGATGTTCTTCTTGTTTGGTTTCCACTTCGTGATATACCTCGATGGTGGATACCTTGATATATGATATGAGTGGGATCTGTAGTTACTCAATGAGAGAGTAATCCATATATTTTTGTAGTTTGAGTGAATTAATTATCTAGAATCACACCGATATACTGGAATGGTGGTTCAACATAAGATATATTTGAAAAAGTGGAATACTTGTCTTGGCTAAGGGTATCTCTTTAATAGGGAGCATAATAGGAACATTTTTTGAAGTACTGGGTCCTATATCAAGTCTTTTTATGTTTTGATAATGATATAGTCTCTTAGAATGAGAATTAGACAACTGAGATCAGTACATGGCCAGCAAGGGATGATCATTGGGATGTTGTGGAGATGCCACACGATCAAAAAATATGGTTGATTGTGGATGCATACCCTATGGTGTATCATACAAGGATTATTCCTAATGATCCCTACATAAGTAATGATTATTATTTTCATTGATAGGATTTTTTTAATTTTAAATTACTAACTTAAACATCTTTCATGCCAACGCGATGCCTTATCTTCATTCAAATACATCAACTAGTGGTTCTTAAAGTGTATACATGGTGTTCTTCACCTATTACTACGAAAAACAAGGCACCATCCTAATAGAATTGATAGAATAACACTCTTAATATTCATTATTATAATATTAGTGGACATAACGGGAATTGGTAGCTTCTCTAAATTTGATAGGTTTGAATTCTCCCAGAGGGCAATATAGTTTTGGGGTTGGAAGGGGACTATGATTTCCTTAGAGTCATATGTTCATTTTTTCATGATACATGGAAGGACCTATCAATATTGGGGTGTACATAAGGGAAATAGAAATTATAGGAGGTATTTTTCTACTCAATTGAGCATAGATAATGCTATGTGAAAAAGTGACCATCTTGCGATCCAATCAGTCATTATACTTTTTCATACATGGATAGTAACCAATTACCATCCCACAAAGTATTCATCATCACCATCATAGGTGATGTAGAAATATTCCACCTACACTGGGACATCACCAAACTTGATGAGGCCATAGTATAATTTGTCCTGGAGCTAATAATTAAAGACAAAACACTCTTTTATGTTCTGTCCAAGTACATTGTGGAATGGGAAATAGTCAACATGATTTGTCAATCTATCCACTTGTGGCCTCCTAGATTCATTAAAATTCATATAATTTTACATGGAATATATGAAATACCCTAGGAAATGTGATTAATGGAAGGAGATGATATGGGTATTCCTTTCTATGAAGGGAACCATGGGTGTCTTTCCTTGATGAGGGGCTTAGAAAGCATTCACATGATAATGACATTCATGGAAAGGAATATCCAATATAGGTGAATAGTGGAATATTGGATGTGTGTATTTTTTCTACATGGTTGTGGAATTTTCTTCCTTCACATGGGGTTTTCAAGGGACATGGAATAGATAATGGGTGTGAACACTACTTGGTCAACAACAATGATTCTTCCAAATGGTAATTACTTTTGGCGAATTTCATTTTTTTTCATAGATATATTATAATGATGAGGGTATGGACCAGCTCATATTGGACATTCTCATCACACATTTTTATATATGTTCTTAGTACTTCAATACATTAAGGATTTAAAGGAACCCCTTCTATAAGGTGGGGAAATCATAACCCCCTCTTCATCCCACAAATTTAATTTAAAGAGGCCACCAATACTGGTTTCCCACAAGGTAAATCTATATTGGTAGAAATAAATCCTATGAATATCCTCCCAATTTAAAATATATCGAAGGTAAATATTGATTAACTAAACAAATGAAGTCCCAACCAAGTTCTGTATGAAACACTGATATTTGAATTTTCATGTTTCTCTAGAGTTCCTAGCATCAGGTATCATTGGGAAAAAGGGGGAAATATGTTGTAGTAATTTTCATGTACCACTGAATGAGGTGAATCTTAGATTACCAAATTATAGGTGTGGAAAAATGTGTTTAACCAATTCTAGATACATTTTAAATTCAGGGGATATTGAATATTTATTTCACTCTATATACTGATGACTAATAATGATAGAAATTATCACATTTTCAGGATGAATATTTGTATTCACTAACACGTTGAATATCCTACTAGCTGGAGAGGAGAAGCAGTTATGGTCTCGAAATGGGAAAAAACATTGTTTAGGGTCTAGGCTGGTTATATCATAGTAATTTTTAAAATCCACCAACCTATAACATAATTGGGTGCATGAGACTAACCACCTCATCTCTAGGTGACTGGCCATGAAGGATCAAATGTTAACCTAGAAGAGGGGTATGGTATCATCAGTTGTTTTCTCAGTTTGAGCATTAATCGATGCGTATTTTAGGGGAGAGTATCTATTATCCCTCAATATACAGTATAAAATAATTAATTCTATTATATGTTTCAAATTCTAAAATATCCTCATATGGTTTGATGAACTCAATGATTCACTTTCCCTTGTCAATATTTTGATTAGCATGTGGCAACATAAGTGGGAATCTATATTCCCAACATTTGTCTCTTTTAATGAGAACAAGCACAAATTGGGGAATATTTATAGTTTAGAATCTCCCCTTGTGGGGTATTCTCTCTATCATTCCCCATGTCATCAGTATGATTTCTCTTATTTCTTAATGGATTTATCATGATGACATTTATGGTAGCGGTGGTTGGAGAGGAACTTTTACTACCAGTGGGTAGGTTATCCTTATAATCATGTTATCAATTTGAAATGGGAATTAATTGGTGGAATTTATACTACATCCATCCCCTTATCTACACATGGGTTGAGGCCTGTTTCATAACCTAATGAAGCTCAGTGAGGTTCATTAGATAGGTCTGTTGGAAGATACTGTGATAACTATATTAGTCAGGGTGATCAGCTACCTAGAGTGTTGAAAAATCGACACTATGAAAAATTGAATAGTTATCCTCAAGATGTTTATTTCCTCCTAGAAAGGTTATATAGAAGAATCAAAATATGTTGAATATCCCCCAAATATATGGGCATTGGAATGTCACTTGTTCCTCTGTGAGAAAATCCTGGATAGTAAAGTGTAGGATATTAGGTGGAAATAACATGAATATTATAGTGTTAGTGGATAGGATTTCCCAAACTCTTTCCTCGTCCTACTCATTATCTACCAATAAATCCATCCCATAATCTCCCAATTCCATAATAAATTATAGTTGGGAAGATGAGGGTGGTAGTGATGCATAAATTCCCTCATATTGTATTTATGATAGTGTGGGAATCAAATAGGATAACCATCCTGGAAGTGTCAGAGTATCTTTTAGAGGTAGATCTAGAATGATAACCATAAAGATGTAGGTAGTGGTATCTTTATCACTTACTATCCATGAATATCTCCCTACCCCTTATCTCAACACATGTCTCTCCATTACCTAAGAGTTCCAATCTATACTATAACATCTCCCATACTTCAAAGGAATTGGTGGAAATAAGGGGGGATTATAGAGGTGGTTACAATTTCATAGAGATTCCATGAAAGTAATCTAGTAAATAATATATATTTAGGTACATGTAGGGGGATGTGGGGACCTTTTGTATCTCGTCATAGGGATTGATAATATTACCTGACATACTTAGGCCACCATCTATAGTTGTGGAGCCAGATGCTTTTTTGACGAGTCGTCAATCACTTTAAACTCTGAGAAATTGATGATAATGTGTGATTTTACACATAAAAAAATATAATGATAAAGAGTTACCCTAGAATTAGAATTTTATAGTCACATTTATTCATTATAAACATTAATTTTCTATGCTATAGGTCCCCCCCTACATTTTTCATTTTCCATTCTTCCATGGAATGGATATTTACAGAAGGTAATTATTTGGAAAAGGGGGAACCTCTATGTCAGCTAATGGATACATAGAGAGGGCCTCTGTGTTTATTTTAATCATGATGAGATGTCATATGAAAGATAAATATGGAAAATATAGTAGGGATACTAAAACCAAGCATCATATAATGTGGTTGGGGTCTCGATCCCAACAAAGAGAATACATGCCTCCACATATTAGTTTCGAGGGATGGTGGATGTATGCCAATTTTGGAAGTAAAAAATATATTTATCAAAGATGACTCATGTTAATATGGGTTAGTGGACTACCCCTAGTGTTGGAATTGGAAATTCTTAACCAACTCTAGTGGTGAAAGGATTATTTCATTTGGATTGTTAGCCTATGAATAAAGTTAATTTTTCTTTATGGTCTGGTTGGATCTGTCGTATGTGACCCAAAGGTAGTGGTTGCAAAAGGAATAACATGTGTATACCATAACTCCTTAGAATAGTGGGGTGAGTTTTTGGAGTGCTCAGGGGAGATATTCCTGAAACGATTCACTAATATGATGGGGGAGGTGGTAATCCATCCCACAACCATTTATGGTGGCGCTTTTAGCCTGGTGTTGTGACTTCCATGTCTTGTTGACTCATTTACCATGTTAGGATGACCCCTTATTATTTATATCAATGAAGAAAGGAATTTTTCACCCTATATTGGATGATATCATAAGGGGATACATAGAGAGGTCACCCAGTAGCTGTGGGAGTGGTGTTCATCATTGAAGGAGAAAGTTTGTGTAGGATTACCACACCACATGTCCTCCTTCCGCCACACCTATCAGCTTTTTTTATTGGTAATTACATACAACCTTTTTTCCTTTATGATATATGAGGTCAAAAATTAGAACACGTTTGGTGAAGGTCATGTCCCACATGGACAATTTTATTCATCCTCTCAAGGGTGAATATGTGATTCACATAAAAAATTCTTATAACTAGTGATGCATAAAACTAATCATTTTCCAATAGTTGTAGGAGAAGAGAATCATTTTAGATTCTTAATTTTTTTCAACACTATATCAAACTCATACATTAAGTATACTTTCTCTATAGTTTTCCACATACTTGGACTGATTTTGGCCCATCTAGTCTGGTTTCCCACATTCCATATTTCAAATGGTAGGTTGCATTAAACAACATTGATTTTGATGTTTATTCCTTGATTAGAACAAGATAATAAGATTTTGGCTCATCCTTCCATTTATTCATCCTTGGAGTTCATTTCATTGAATGGGTCTCCCTCATATATTTAATAAATATTCATTAATCTCATTTCATATGCCATTTTAAAGTGTACAATGGTTAATTACATTCCTTTTTATCTTGATTGGTACGATACCATTGGTCGGATCAAATAATGGAGTTGGGAATGTATAGAATCTATGAATTTTGGGAATGATGGGAATATGTAAAATTATTTCACTTTCAAAGTAGATTGAATAAAATTTTTAAGGAGTAATAACTATAAAACACAAGTAATACCATGAATATTAAATGGAAACATATTCTAGGGGCGTAAGGTATCAAAGGATCATTTCTTTATGTATCCTATACTTTTTAGGGAAGGAGACTCCCATTTATTATGTGTTACACAAGGAATCTAAAAATCATTGTTAAAATAAATGTATTTGTGTCCCAGAAGGCATATTTGGATTCTCAAATAATGTATATCATGCTCATCACTTAAGGTACATATTTTGGTTCATCATGAGGGGTTATAGGATTAATTTCGGGTGAGGTAATATCACATATATAGAGTCTATTCCATATTATCCCATATACGCTCATCCTGTATTGGTAGTTCATAGTATTAAATTATTTTTTGATGTTTCACATAAACACTCATCATTTATTATTATGAACACTTTTTTTGACATTGGGTAATATATAAGTCAAGTGGGAACCTTAAATAAGGATGGTGATAGGGTTGTTCATGATCTTAGAAGGTTTGGGGCTACTGACTTTTGGTGGAAAGATGATTTGGGGTGTTTTTTTATTAAAAACATTTGAGGTATCCAATATACCCTATTAGAATATAAGGATCAAAACCTATATAATTAGAGTACACATTTTAAGGTCATGTGACTAGAATATTCCCTGTAGTTTAACATCATGTCGTAAGGAATCATGTTTCATAGAAGGAGCTATAATAAGTGATGGTCTGGGGACTATGCATAGTGGATGCCAAAATGATGGGGGTGTCATATCAATCCTATAACATTAAGAATATTTTGTTCATCACATAAGTTATGACATTAGTTTAAAATAATGTGTTGAGGATGTTTTCAAGATGTTTAACATCGTATGACTAGGACATTAGTGTGGTTTCTTTTGTTTTCTTACATCTTACAATTTGTTTCAATGATTACATAGAGATTTTCCCATTACCAATTACTATAGGAGGATATTAGGATATGGGGATCCCAAATTCCAAAATCTAATGGGTAATTAGTTGGTTGCCCTTGATAGGTCAACTATTATAAATTACATGTCTATTGTGTTATTACTTTTGGATTGAAAAATAAATAGACACTTCCAATTTTAGGAAAAATGCATTGGTCATGAGTTTAGTGAGCCTATGATTAAGAGAAAACAAATTTGATCCCATACTAACCATGTTTTATGCAATGGGTCTAGTCATAATTGATTATGTTACTAGTTTATTGGATTATTGAGGCATGAGTATACCTATGTTTGATTGGTACAAGGTCCATTATAACTCATCATTAATGATGCTATGTATATAGAAATTAGGAATTATATAGGGGCCTATAAGGTTGGTTTCATAGAGGTTATGGGGTTTAGAAAAGTGAAACATTCATAAAACATAGATTACATTCCTAATATTGGATTTTAGACTGATATGATAGGATTTTCATGAATTATACAGGTCACATATCACGCTATGGGTCATGAGGTATATGCACCTAGCTTGTAGGGTGTGACATTTATTAATATTATCACAACTCTGATATTTTTGTTTCTAAAGTAGTTATTGTATTTCAATAAAAAATTATGCAAACCTATTGGAATCCATGTTTCCTTGTTTTCATGAAGTTTTAGGGTTAGTGAATTCCTATCTTTGGGTGGAATATCAATGGTCCAATTCCCCTTATGTGAAGTGTGAATGTTGTATTTATAGGTTTTGTATTGGTTTGGACATATGTTCTGTGAAATATTACCATATAAATTTATAATGACATTTCAATGATCTTATAAACCTTTAATGAAACCCAAATCTTTCATGATAGATGGATCATTCACGAATTCAATCCTTTGGGTTATTTTTAGCCTATTTTTGTATGGATTTTCCTCGAATCATCCATGACCTCCTCGATATAACACATAGTTCATGTTTTAAAAAATAAAAAATATATTTTTATATACTCAAAATTCTATAAAATTCATTTATAATTTATCCGTATATGTATATCTGTTAATTATTTTCTATTTTCAATTTCAGGTGCGAGTAATCTTGATCATTCTGAAGTAGTTCCATAATCTCAATTTTTTTATTCACTGTTATCCAAATTTTTATCATTAAAAATATTAAAAGTTCTTGAATTTTTTTGGGATAGTTTATAATTCTAATTTCATTCAATGAGGGTTATTCGTAAAATTCATTTAGACAAAATTTAGGACAAGCATGTCTTGGTTATTTAAAAAAAAGAAATAACATTCTTATTGATTATAATTTTTATATTAAACTATCCAAAAAAATTAATAATTAATAATTTATTATTAATATCCAAGAATAATTTTCTAATGTGATAAATGATATAATTATTTTTATCATTTTTCATTTAGGTGGTTACACTGAACTAATAGGAATATACTGTAATCTATGAGTGAGTATAGTGATAAAGGATATTATTTTGTTATTATCATTATCATAAATTATAATTAAACGATTTAGATTTTATTAAGCTGATTAATAATAATTTTATGATATATGATAAAAATGTAATGAATTTTTTAACAAATAAATCTATTTTCCTGTTGGTGTGTTCATTTAAGGCGGTTTGTTTTACAATGAATGATTATTGTTCATATTACATATAAAATGATTAATTTATATATCAAGAATATTTATCATAACATTTATAATATTTCTATTCACAAAATACATTTCTATAAACATCTTTTAAAGGAGGTGATAAAAATGAAAACATGACATTCATGGAGGTGGTAGTCTACGCACATGCATGATCACTATTTTCCTTTTTATTGAATATGAGGGTAATAGATAATGATTATAAAATAAATATAATTCAATATAATTATATTATTTATAAAATTTAATTATATAAATATGGATATAATGATTTGAAATAATATGGAAAAGAAGTTTAAATAAAGAAATTAAAATGGAAAGTAATACTTATGTTTGAAATTCATATATTCTCAAGAATCATCCTCTAGAAATGAAGGACATAATGTAATTTTTTTAGGAAATAGAATACGATATGTGTATCAGCTCTCTAGAAGATGTAAATGGGGTAGTGTTTCATGGTAATTTTTATCATTGGGTGTGTAAGTACCTGACCATAAATGATTTATATTCTACTAATTTTAAACTAGTATCCATATTATTACATTCCAAATATTCTTTTATTATTAGAGTTTTAGAGAATTAGGAAAATTTTTACAAAGTAAACTCATAAATTATAAGTGGGCTCATATACTCAGAATACAATTTTTCTACAAAAGGAAACCCTTTTGAAAATAAAAGATCATTTCTTTTATGAAAATTCTTGATGAATTTCAACATGACTTGTTCAAATCCCATTATCATCCTTAAATATTTTGGAGACATTTAAAAACATCAGATGAGCATAAAAAATCAATAAGGGATATAAAATGAAGGAAACCTTTAGTTCAATAAATACATAAAAAATAATATACTGTTAACATTTATCTTCCATATTATTTTGGAATATAAATTAATACATTTTCACATTTAAAACAAACAATTTTCTCAAATAAAATCATTAAAACCCATATAAAATAATTAAAACTCATTTAGGTTAGTTAGAGCAACATACATATAAAACCCATTCAACTACCAATTAATTGGAATAAAAATATGTCCAAATTTAAAATGTATCATCACCCATTTCAATGGATATCTATAATGGGTATCATCCTTCGTATAAGCTATATCAGGCTCTCCTATTTCTCATGAGCTATAAGGATATTGAACCCATCATATAAGCTATATCGGGATCACCCATGTGCTATAATGGGGTTCAAACTTTCATATATGATGTATCAGGCTCATCCATATCATATAATTCTCATGTACCATATCAAGAGTAAAAATTATCATTATAAAACCCTTTTAAACCATCTTTAAACCCATATGAAAACACAATCCAAAAAATGCATCCTTTTCTTTTGAGAAAAAATTTTCAATACAAAAGAATAATTTAAAAAAACTAGATTCAGTTCTAAAATATACAAAAACGATAAAGATGCTTTTTCAATTATGTAACTGTCAAATCATGTAATAGAAAAAAACATAAAATAATGTTCATTGTGGAAATAACTTCATTGTCGACGTGTACGTTAATAATAACATATTCCTTTTGTTATTTTTCAAAACCTTAAATGTCAAACATGTAAAAATATTACTTCTTGAAAAAATATTAAAATTATTAAAAATATAAATAAAATTTATATTATATTACCTTAAAAAAATAAACAAATTTAATAATATCATGAATACTGACATGGAGTAAAATATTTGGAAATTAAATCTTTAAACATTCAATGTATCTTATACCAATATAAAAATTTTGATCACAACTACCATGAATGAATAGAATTTTATAAAACATTAAATAACATGAGACAACATACCATATTGATATAGAATGCCAAAGGGGATATATATAAACCTTATAAAAGAACAATGTTTCATATCAAAAATAAATTCCTCAATGAAAAAAGGTAGAGATGAAATCCATTACCTCACATTTGACTTCCATAAAACATGATAAAACCAACATTATAATGGTTTAATGAAATTCATTAACTCATTTATGAACTGTATTCATATATATAGTACTGTATATGATGATTTTATAACATATTACGACATATTCATTAATAATATTTCATTATCTTCATGGTTTCAGGTGAATTTGTTTCATAGTTTCATTAATGATTAATTTCTGTAAAATTGTGGATGTTATTATAAAATGTGATTAAACATACAAAGGTGGGATAAAATTGTATTAATATAATTTAATTATTATAAATGGTCCCATATATATTATTTATTTCTTACATGATTATGATTCATTAGATAAACCATTAATGATAAACGTTTAGTTTATTTAGGCATTTTTTCCGAACACCATGAAGTAGTTTCATTTTGTTAATATTTGAATATATATTTCTTAAATAATATGAAATAGGTTATAATATAAATAGAGAAATATAATTTATTCAGAAAAATATTTTTTATACCAACCATGAATGTGGTAATGATAAAAGAAAAAAAACATTATCCACGAAGATGATTAACCAGCATAACATGGAAAATAATTTTTTTCCTTTGAATAATATGATGTGAAAAGTGAAATGTATATGATATATTCTATTAGAAACATAAAAATATAGTATATACATGATTCTAGAGTTATCATGAATTTATGGATGAAGAATAAGAGTATAAAGTATAAAAATTAAAGAAATTAAGATAGGTACATTGAAAAAATTACCTCTTGAATATCACCTCCATGAAATACCCTTGAAGACCTTGGGTTTGGTATTTTGTTGATACCATAAGAACTTGGATGTTAGAAGAGTAAGTATGAGTAGTTATGTTATAGATTTTTTAGGTGTTACAAGGCTTTTTTGGTTGAAATGGGGTGATATTTATACTTTAGGAGAGGTGTGTTTGAATGAATAAAATAATGAATATTTAATATTTAAAGCCAACAACTTTGAGGAGGAATTAAATACAAGGAATTTGTCTGAAAATTAATATTTTTGAGGCTTGATAGGGTTGAGAAACACATCATAAAACCTTTAAAATTTGGTATTTTTTTATTTTAATACTTTAGCTTCTTCATATTAACATTATTCATTTTCTACTAATAAAACGGTAAATATATTTTTTTACCATGGACACATTTCTTTTAGATAGAAATGAAATTGAATTTTAAAAATAATTTTTAAATTATGATTAAAAATATGGAATCTATTTTAAATAATTTAATTCTTAGAATTAAAATATCTAGATTTAAAATAAATCCTATAGACAAAATGAAATCATGTTTTTGAAATGAAACATTCCAAATATTGAAATATTTTTATATATAATTTTAATTTAAAATTGAATAAAATGAAATAAATTTGTTTTATTAATGTATAATTTAAATAATTATACTTTAAAATAAATTTAAAATATAATTTGACAATATAATTAAATTATATGAAAAAAGTAGTTTTCAAATTAAATATAGTGTTTTTCACTGTTTGTCAAAAAACGAAAATTATCAAGAAAATACCAAATATTCACTCAAAGATAATTTTGATATCCTCATTTAAAAAACTAAGTTCATTTTTTCATATAAAATTTATAAAATTGTGAAAAAATATATTTAAAATAACTTCACCAATAAGAGGCGGTAAAACTACCATTTAAAAATATAGTGGTTTTTATGCTTAAAATTGGATTTATTATTATTTTAAGACTATAGAATTTATTATAGGAATGAAATAACATTTAATAAACATGTTTAAACATAATAAAGTTATTCCTATTTATTCCTTACGACACAACAACTAGGAGATAACAATAACTTAAAATATAATATTAATAAATATTATCTTTTAATATAACTCAGTCTTTCATGCAACATAAGATTTCTTAGAAAATCATTTTCATGTGTTGAGTATGGTATAATAAATAGAATATATTTTAAGGTAAAATTAATATCTAATTAAAAAATTCTAAAAAATATGATAAATAATTATTCTATCATTACCAGGGATGTTACGTCATGTTCCCCTAAAAATGAATTTCTCCCTTGAAACATATCTTGGCTATCAAATGATTTACGTTTCAATAATTGATTTATTGAATCCCAAATAATACAAAGGGTTAATAAAATAGCCTCTTAAAAATTTAAAATAGGAAACAATATAGTCACCAGAAGTTATTCATAACTATGATTCAACATAAATGATCATTGTTGGGGAATTAAAAGACAAATTTGGAAGGGAAAACTAATTCCCATGAAAAAATATATAGATATCAAGAATATTTTCTAGAGGATGTAAATGATGAAAAAAATACAAATATATGTGTAAAATGTCATATATATCAGTAGAAATGATAGTAATATGATATAATTTTATTTCAATATCTTTTTACTAGATTTGAAGGATTCCTTCACCATCTATTCGAGGAGCATACAGAAATATACTTACATGATTCATATAGATTCATCCTTTAAGAAACCTCTAACTAAAAAAAATTTAGTGATCCAAAAAATGTTCATCCAAGATGATTATCCATGCCTAAATAATTAGAATAAACTTCTAAAAGATCCTATAATCCTCCAAAGGATAACACGATATTCCTCATAACATTAGATATTAACTAAAACAAACATATTTAGAAAATGTAAGATAATTAAAACATTAATGTTATGATATTATGCATTAATATATAACGTTAAATAATAATTCCTAAAGTTAAATATAATTAATTCCATTTATATATAAACATAATGGTCACCAATAACACTAAACATAAATCTACACAATTAGATGTATTATTCTTCAAATAACATTTAAATATATACGTAATAAATAAATTTAAATTCAATAAATGAATCCCAAGGTATTTAAATTATTTAAAACATTAAAAGTATGGTGCCTAAGACATTTTTCTTATGATCATTCTTCAAAAAATTATGAAATCCCTAGAGCATCAATCACTTCACCAGATAGCCCAATATCACCTATAGATGTAACAAATGATTTCTTTATCCCCAATTCATTATAACTAAGAGGAGTTTCACCAAGAGTAAGTTTCCTTACAAAAATGTTAAAATAATTTTACAAATTATTATACCTAATGAATGTCACTATTTACTGGATATCTATTATCTCATTTTTGGATTTTTTTGGAATCATTTCCTGGTAGTAAGAAACTGAGTGACCAAAATTACAACACTAGTAACACTTTCTAGATTCTAAAATACATTCCCAAAAATGTATTTTACAACACTAAAAACATTTTTTACAATTAATTCTAGGATTTTTAGTTAGATTCTCAATATTTCGTTCATCCTTTATTGTCTATTACTCTTTTCATCTCATGGCATGTAAAAGTCAAAAAAATTTATTTCAACGTTGTTAGAACAAAACACCCATTTTTGAAAACTTTTAAATTCTCGAACGGAATAATATATTCCTATAACTTGTTTCAATCCTGATTTAATTCTACTAATTTTACTACCACTGACTCGAATTAAATCTAAGTCACACCTATCCAATATTGTGAAGTTTTCTTTTTTAAGTAATGATTGAATATTCATTATTTTTCTTCAATTCAATGAATTGTTTCTCTATCCTAAGCCAAAAAACCACAAGGAAATACTACTCATGGAATATATTCTTAATATTTTCCCATTATATGGAGAAAATATTATATTTATCTCAAGTATTATGAACAAAATACACCCATTGATCAACTTTACATTTAAAATTATAAATTGAAATGGTTAACATCTGAAATTCCAAACATACCATGACATCAAATATATTTTCTAAATCATTGATCCATCCTTATACTATGAATGGCTAAGATGATCAAAAAATGATGAAGGATTCTACCTCATGAAATTATTCCAATTTTTTTCCCATTGCGATTGATTGGGTTCCACTCTAGCATGGATACCACCACCGTTGATTTCTCGAGTGAACTGCTACATTACTATATAAAACTATTTTTTATGATTTGGACCATCTTAGGATACTGATTTAGAAGGATATCTTCCTATTAGTTACATAAAACTACCAATTCCCTATTTTTCATAGGGAAACCCATTATACACAAACATATATTAGTTGAATAAACATGGTAATCATTAAATTATATATCATTTTAACTTAACCATAATGTAAAATCTTCTATGGGAATGCTATTAACAAAATATTAACCTCTAAATCTATCTAAACCTTATATTTAAGATCAGTTGTATGGACTTAGACATAAAGATTACATATTCTTTTAATTTTAGTTTAGAATCCACAATATTATATTCCAATGATTCTATTTGAATTATAGTTTTAGAGAATTATGAAAATTATTACAAACTAAACTCATAAATTATAAGTAGAATCTTATACTAAGTATCCAATTTTTCCACAAAATGAAACCCATTTAAAATAAAACATGATTTATTTTATGAAATCTCTTCCTGAACTTGAACATTAATTCTTCAAATCCCCCCTCATCCTAAAATCACATGGAAAAAATAAAAAATTTGTGATTATCATAAAAATCTCAGTAATGGATATAAAAATAAATAAAATCATTAGATTAGTAAAAAATGAAAACTCATATACAATTTACCTTAAATTCAATTTTGATTGAGAATATAAAAAAACATTTACGCATGAAAATACAAACATTTTTATGAATGAAAATCATTAAAACACATTGTAATCTATAAAAATTCTTTTAGGTGATTTAGAGTATCATTTACATAAAACCCTTTAAAAACCTTTTAATTGAAAAAACCCATAAGGATGGATTAAAAAATTATAAATAAACAACTCATTGGATATCTATAATTGATTTCACCATTTTTAAAAGATATGTCGGGATCACCTATTTCAAATTAGCGGTAATGGGGATCAACTCTTCATATATTTTAGATCAGGCTCACCATTGGGTTATAATGGGGCTCAAATCTTTGTATAGACTGTATCAGGATCACCCGTTTCATGTTATTCTCAAGTACCATATCTATAGTAAAATAATATCATCATATAACCCTTTAAAATCACTTTTTAAAACCATAAAAAACACAAGTGGATAAAAATATTCTTTTCTTTTTAGATCTCATTATCAATAACCAACCAAAATTTTCATTGAAAACCCATTTTCAATACCCAAATACCTTAAAATATAAAGATAGTTTTTAATTTATGGAAATTTGAAATCATTATAATCAATGCAAAATTAAAATAATTTTCATAGTGATGGAAAAGTCATTTTCTACATATACCTTAAGAATAGAATTTCCCTTTTTTAATTTATCAAAAAATTCCGTATCAAACAAGTAAAAAGATTAATTTTTGAATTTTTTTTAAAACATTTATAAAATGATTTTTTTTATTTTATAATACCATTATCAAAAAACGTATAAAATAATATGAATAATATCGATATGGGGAAAAATATCAGAAATTTAAATCTTTAAATATTCAAAATGTCTCATACCACTTTGAACATTTAAATCATAAGAATCATGAAAGAATAAATTATTTAAAAACGTCAGATAACATGGAATAGATAATATATGTATATATTATGTCAAAGTTTTCTTTATATACACCTTATAAATGAATAATGGTTCATATCAATACGAAATTCATTATTGGAAGGGGATTTTGATGAAATCTATTACCTCACGATCGACTTCCTTCAATCTTGTTAAAAAACCTTCTATAATTCTTTAAATAAGGTTATTAGCTCATTATTAAACTATATTAATATTCATAGTACCTTATATGATTTTTTATAATATCTTATGACCAATTAATTAATAATATTTTGTTATTTTCATTGATTTGGAAGCGTTAGTTTATAGTTTCATGATCAATTCATCTGTGTAAAATTATGAATGTTATAGTAAATTGATATTAATACTCAATAAATGGATTTAAATAGTACTAATGTACATAAATTAGTATAAATGGTCTCATATATAATTTTTATTTATTACTTGTGGTTGATTCATGACATAAAATGTTAATGATAAACATTTACTATATTTTGGCGGTTTTTCCATACACCATGAACTGGTTTCATTTTAATTAATATTATGAGTGTATATTAGTTTAATAATATGAAAAGGTCTATAATATAAATATTAATATCTTATTTAAATATAAAAATATTTTTAATACCAACCATGAAAGATGTAATGGAAAAGGAAAAAACATTATTCACATAGGGGATTAACAAGCATAACATGGACTATAATTTCATTTATTTGAATAAGAAGAGATGAGAAATTAATTTGATATGGGATATTAAATTATAAAAATAAAAATCCAATAAATAAATTATTATGGTGTTATCATGAATTTATGTATGATTTTTTGAGGAGATACTTGAAAAAGAATAGAAATTAGGAGAGATACATTTGGAGAATTGTCTCTTGAATATCACCTCCTTGAGAGACCGTTGAGGACCTTGGATTTTGTCTTTATGTGATACCATAAGCACACGAACATGGGGAGAGTGAGGGGAGAGTATTTTTTATATATTTGAAGAGATTAAAGGATTTTTGGTTCAAAATGGGGTGGTATTTATACTCATAGAGAGGAGGTTTTGAGTGACTGAAATAATAAATATTTTTTATTTGAAGCCAACCACTTTTAGGTGGAATTAAATTAATTTTTTTAATAAAATTAATATTTTTAAGAAATATATGGTTAATAATAACCTCATAATAACTTTAAATTTTGTATTTTTATAGTAATTTATTAATTTTCCTTTTTAACTTTAACCCGATTCATTGTTTACCTATACAACAGTAAATACTTCTTTTACCATGGTAACAATTTCTATGAATAAAAATTAAATTAAAAATAAAACCTAATTTGAATATTATTATTTCAAATATGAATCCATTTTACCAAATTCAACTCATATAATTGATAGAATTATATTTAAAAATAATCTCAGAGACCAAATGAAAAAGTAGGTTTTTAAAGTGAAATGATCAATAGTTTGAAATCTTTCTATATAAAATTTCAATGATAAATTTAATCAAATGATGTTAATTGGATTTATTGATATATAATTCAACTAATTAATCTTGAAATAAAATTTAAAATATAATTTATCTTTATAAAAAGGTTATATGAAAAAACAGTTTAGACATAAAATGCAGTATTTTTCACTATTCTTCAAAAAAAGAAACATAACAGGAACATTCAAAACAATTACCCCTATGAAAATTTTGATATTAAAATTTGAAAAATGAATTTTTTATTTGAATATAAAATTTATAAAAGTTTCAAAAATTATATTTAAAATAGATTTGTAATTAAAAGACAACCAAACAACCTTTTAAAAATATAGATCTTCTTATGCATAATATTAGATTTATTCTTATTTTAATCCTATAAAATTTATTGGATGAATATAGAAAAATTTAATAAAAATGTTTAAGAATAATAAATTTATTACTATTTATTCCCTCCAATACAACGACTAGGTGATAACAACCACCTAAAATAATAATATTAACAGAAATTATTTTTTAGTATAACTTAGTCTAGCAGTAAACACAATATTATAGAGAAACTCATTGTTTCTTATTTCAGAAAAATATTCAATTTTTTGTTAAAAATACTATATAATTCATAAATATTAAAAAAATATGATAAATAATCATTCAATAACTAACTAGGATGTTACAGGTTGTAGTTGGAAAAGGGTGGAAGTGAGAAACTTTTATAAATAAAAAAGTGGGACACATCTTTAAAAAATAATTCAAATTAAAGTATAAGAATATAAATTCCTGAGAGTTAGTTTAGATTGGTGGTTTAAATTTTTGTGATAAATATAGGTGTGACTATCCATATAAAAATGTATTCTATAGGGATTCAGTGTCAAATTGATTTTGTAAAATTTGAGTCCATTTTTACACTTATTAATCTTGATTGAAATTTAACTAAGGTAATTATTTTCTTACAAAAAATATATGTTTACCCAAATAAATAAATTTAGAAATGAAAACCCAAATTATTAATATGTCTAATCTTAATAATTTACTAAATATTAGAAAAAAATTTCTTTAAATTTAAAACCTGGAATGTGCAAAACAATTATTCTTGTAGAGATATTTTGTTTAAATTAGTTTGTGTTTTTAATCATAATTATCAATTTTTTAAAATTAAATTATGGTTAATTTATTAATATAGATGTTTAAAAATATCATTAGGGAATTTATTTTATAAAAAAATTGATTTAATTTAGAAGAAAAAAATTTACAAAAATATCATTCCTTGGAAAATAAATTATTTACCATGGAAAATATTATTTAACTTGATAACATATTATTATTCCTAAAAATGAAATTTATTGAATGAAAATATCATTTTTATTATATATATTCAAATAATTTTATAAGATTCAATTTCTTAAATTGAAAAAAAAAAACCAATTTTAATATAACTGCATACAATGCAAAAAAAGAAATTTTAAGAAAAATGAATCTTTTATGAATAAAATAAATTTATTACTTAATATGTAATAAATATTGGTGAGATTTTATATTATATTTTTGTATATATTATTAATAATATATATTTTAAGCATTATTTAATGACAACAAACATCAAAATTAATAAAAAAGGACAATTATTGAAAAAATATATTTTTATGTATAAAATGATTTTAATTTTTATTTAGATATAATAGTTTAATTTTAACAAAGAATTATAATTAATAATGATATTTAGTATTAATTTATATAAATATATATCAAAATTTAGTCACCTTAATAGTTACCCCAAAATGTAATGAATACATTTTAACAGCTATATAATGTTATGTGGTTCATTTTGGTTATGTGTCGAACGTTAAAAAGATATTGAAAGCATTCAGTTTTAGAAGAAAAAATATATAGTAAATTCATAGTTTGTTACATACTCCCAAATTAAATAAATTATTTCCACATAATTTTAATTATCAAATACTAATTAAAATATCTAAAGATACATCAAACATAGATATGTTTGATGTTATAATTTGTAGAGAGGTATCAACTTTGAAAATATAAGAATAATATATTTTTTATTAGAATAAGATTATAACCAAATTTTAGTTCTTTTCTCTATCCATTTGACCCAATATTATATCAATAATTAGTATCGAGACTCATATTATGTTTTTTTTATCTAAAATCAATTCATAATCATCCTTGAATTGATTTATTATAATGGGTAGATGTGTATTATTTATTTATAATAATTCTTAATTATTAGTAGAGATAATAAACCATAATTAAATTAGTCTAATGGAAAGATAATAATATTTTCACAAGGAACATTCCCATATTATTCAATATATGATATAATACAATATGATTTTTTCTTAGGTAATCAAATCATTCAGGTGGTGATTTAATGATCTTAGAAAATTTACATGATATAGTAGGGTCTTTAGAATAAAAAAAGTACATCAAGAATAATGGAGTTAAGGATAATTATGAATTCATTTTTATGATCAACTTTATTGGTAGACATTTCATAGGTTGTTCATTGTTTCTTGGTTTTTGGGGGTCTCTAGTTTCTATTATATTCATTAGACTTTGGATTAGGGTATCTATTTTCATAATTCCTCATAACCATACATTTGAAGCAATGGAAATTATATTCCTCTATTGAATTTTATAGAACTGTTTAACCATCATGATAATCATGAGAATTATGGCCACTTTTTCCACACATAAATCATTTCTGGGTTCCTCTTAAAAAATTTCCTATAAGATTCCATCCATAGGTTTTTCATGCATGTGATTGTGATTTCATCCACTTTATATTTTAGATTATATGTTAAATGAATTACCATTTTCTTTTCCAGTATTTGAAAGAATGACAGTCCCTAACTTCCAATTCCACCATAAGCGCATATCAAACCACCTATTCATAACTATAAAAGTATCATATAGGTTATTCCTTTAAATGGATCAATTGTAGGCCACAAAATAATCATTTTATATTATATTAAAGGTTAGTAATAATCATTGAGTAATACCTTGTGAGTCTTATTATATTTTCGTTATATTTACTCACATATTCATCCTCATTATTTTATATCCAATAATTATCTCTAAATTTTTGTGAAAATATTTACAAGAAAATATTTTTTAGTAAATACATTCTTGAACTCCTCTCATTCAATAGTGTTGAATTTTTCCATTTTTTAATAATTTATGATATTACACCATTTATCAGTCTCTACTTCTAAATGATAAATTCCTAAAATGAGAATATCATTGATTTAATATTGGAGAAGAAGAAAATATCTTCTCCATCCCATTGATCCATTTTTCAAAAATTAGTTGGTTTGAAGATCTAGTTGAAGTGGGTGGATGTCCTTATATAAAATAATCAGTAGTATTTTTTCCATTCCCTGGTGTGTTTAGGATCCAACCAAGTATTTTATTGATAGTCATAAACTAGGATTACATTTCACTAATGTTTTTCACTCCATTATAAATCACATTATTTTTCTTATCAGGACATCCATTTCATTATCCATTAAACTCATTTTAAACTAATTTTCTATTTTCACAAACCAATACATAAATAAAGGAACATTTACTTGTAATAAAATTAATAAATTCATAAAAGGGATATTATTAACATAGAGGAAGTAACCCATAAATGATGTTCATATACTGACTTATTAGTCACTATGATTTAATCAAGGTTATCCATGGTTATTATTCTAAATAATCTAGTAATATAATCAAATCCATTATAATGTTCAATAAAGATAATGTGATTTAACTAATGAATATGATCCATGATTTTCAAACTAGGTGTGCAGTTAAGAAAAACAATTGTTACCACGTGATGATTGACTTAATACCCAACACTCCCTTTTCAGGGTTGTTACCCCAAAGTACATCTATACAAGATCTTATATTCACATGTAGTATCCATAAACGATATAATTTCTACAGAACCGTTAAAATATATACATTATCAAAACAAAATAAATTTATACTATATTTATATCTTTTATATATGATAAACCTTAAATAAAAAAATATTTTTTCAATCCCATGAATGGAATGTTTATTGTCTTTGAGTAACAGTAATATAGGAACATTATTTTAAAAAACTTGTGATCATTTTTAATATAAATGAAAAATTCCAGACTGCCTTCTAGACATCCTCTATGTTATAATAATATTCATTTTATAGGGAAGGAAATCATATGAGAGAGGCTAGATAAAAAGTCCTATAAGGGAAATCATATAAAAATTTCATCATGGGATAGATCATAATCAAACGAGAAAACATGCTGAGGGGAGAAATATATTTTTAAAAATAACATGGAATAATAAGAGTTATCCATAAGTCATTATGGAAGGGGTTATAAAATCAAAATAAAAAATTATACCATCAGAATATAAGGTAGAAACATGATATAATTATTAAGTTAAATTGATCATAACATTAGAATATAACATAGAATTAGGTCAAACACACAATCATACTTATTAAAAACCTTTTTAACATAGGTAACCACATCATGTTTACACTAATTTTTTTGGATATAGTTATTCTGAATCATGTTGATGCTTAATCTTGTGAATGTAGATTATTTACACTGTGACCATTATTAATCATTTTAATGTAGATAATATGGATCATGTTCACACTTAATTATGTCAATGCAGCTAATAAAAATAATTTTCACTGTCATTATCATTACCTCAATAGGTATAAATAAATATCCAATGATTTTTATGGTGATATAGACCATATCCATTATCATCCTTATATATGTGTCCAATAAGATGTAAATAAGTCTAAATATCATGAAAATCATTGGAAAGAAAACCATTTTCATTCACCATATAAAAAATAATACATGTAATAGAAAAATGGGTATCACAACACTTCAATATAGTAGAACCAAAATTGACCACAATCATGTAAATGATTGATAGCCAAAATTAAATCTCCCAAAAAGAGTATTTTATAATACTATTTAGAAGGTGATTCATCAAAAATAATTTATAACGGAATAAATGATTTTATGAAAATGTGGAAAATGGTGGTTAAATATTAAAAGTTTTTTTTTCAATTCCATTATCATTGGTGTAATGGAAGACGTTATGATCATTTTGAAAAGTCTTTTTTTAAAAGTTGATGTGAAAATCAATAAAAAATATATAAATTTAATAAAGAAGTTCTAATAATAGATCCTTGTTAAGGAAATAATGGTTTCAAAATGGGTAAGTGAATAAAATTTTAAGAATTTTAATTTTAAAATTATTAACAAATAATATACATTTGAGATGGTTAATAGTTATCAAAAAATGGAGTTGAAGATAAAACTATTTCTTTTATGTGGATGGAAAAACGTTTTGAACACTTTGTAATGAACATGTTTAAAATATAAATAAAAAAATATTAACCAATCATCATTTAAAAATAGTAAAAGTTAAATTTGAAGGGCATATGAGATAAAAAATAACTAGGTTCCTAATTAAAAGGGATAAAATTTGTAGGAAATAAAATTATGCACAAGGATGGGAAATTGTTGTTATAGTGGATGGAATTTAATCTCAATAGTAATATAATTTTTGATAAATAAATTCATAAATGAAACGAGTTGAATCACAAGTTATATTTCTTCTAGATAACAGAATTTTCATATCAAAAAATTATAGAATAAATCCATCATTTATAAACATAATAAAAAAGGAAACATTTTGATTCAAGAAAGAAGTTAAGTAATTAAAAAATCTTACAACATTTAAATTATTTGAGTAAAAATCCCACGAGAGAAGGAACATTGAATAGAAAATTGAATATCATTAAATATAGAATAATTATTATTCCAAAATACTAAATGTAATTTGATAAACCATTACAAATAAATCATGGCGTATATTCAGAAATAAGACTAAAATGATAAAAATTATGATAAGAAACCATTATGGTGAATTCATTATTACACAAATACACTTTAGGATAACATATATAAAAACATAAATATCATAAAAACTTATTTTAATACCACATTCATATACATAACCTCTTAAAAACATAATTTACCATATTTTCATGGCATACATATCAATTATTTATTACTTAATTTCAATATCATGTGTGATTAATCTTTATCATTTTTCACTATTTTTGTAGATATGGTTTTATTATTAACTCTTATCATAAATATCATCAAAAAAATTTCATTGAATTTACATAAATCATTGTTTTATAATAATTTATATAATTATAATTTCAATTTGTTGTACTTTTTGTAATGATTCTGTAGATGAAATTGGTGATGAGCATGTTTCAGTGTTTTTAAAAAAATAGTAGAAACATAATTAATGGGATTAATATTTATATTGAAAAAATTAAAAAAAAATCCATATTTATATATTAATATCCAATACTAATTTTCCTATTCCATTGGTGGTAGAAATTTATTCATTTCTCAAAAAGGTGGTCAAACCAACCCAATAAGAATTTAATACAATTTATATTTGAGTATCATTGTGGAAGAGATTATTTTGTTATAATATCATGATAAAAAATTATATTGGAATAATTTCTATTTAATTAAAATAAAAATCCAAATTGGTATGCTTTATAATAATATGTTAAATGAAAAAGAATTTTCCACTTATAAATATATTGTTTTTCCACATTGATTATTTTTTAGGTGATTAGTATTAAAATTATCACTAATTTATAATATTAATTATACAATGAATAAAATATTTTTACTAAAAATAATTATTGAATTAAATAATATATATTCACTGTAAATATTTCTTGAACCCTTCCAATAAGTAGGGGATGAAAAAACATATTATTTATGGGGGCGATATTCTGTATACACACATTAAAAATGTTTTCATTTTTTCGATTGAATAAGTGGGGAATAGATAATGGTTATAACATCAATATAATAACATTTATGTATATTAAATATATGATTTTATAATAAAAATATTGTAATAATTGTTCGGATGAGGGTGGATGAGAAGGATAAATAATGTTAGTAAAATGGTAAGTAATACATATGTTGGGAATTTAGATCTTCTCTTAAAGTATCATTTAAAAAGGTAGGACTTAAGGAATATTATTGGAGAAAGGGGATATTATTATTTTACATGGGATATAGATGATTTAAATTTGGAATGGATTGATAGAAATGTTGAACTATGGGTGTGGCATTAAAAATGTAAAAGTGAGTTCATTTTATAGGTGAAATAGAGGAAAAAATAATTTGAAAAGATTGTTCGGTAAATAATAAAAATGGAAGTTCTTGAGAGATAAGTGAGTTAGGTAGTGGAAATGCAGTTAATATATATAGGTATGAATTTATAACCATTAAATGTTATTTCATAGGTCATAAGTGTCAAAATAATTTAGTAAAATTGAAGCCACATTAGATTAACCATTTTAACGTATATTAATCTTGATTAAAATTTTACAATGGTAATTATTTATCTAAAAATTATAAAATTCCCCTTAATTAAAAATTATGCCGCGATGAATAAAATTTTGGACTTCATTTAATAAAATTTTTTTTTCATAATATTAGTAAATTGAATTTTAAATTAAAACATATAATCGTTTTCCAATGTAATTTTTTCCTTCAAAAATCTTATTTTAATCTTAATTGTTCATAATATTATTTAACATAGATTAAAAATAAATGAGTTACAATTTTTACAAAAAAATGATTATAAAAAATATTAGGGTCATTATTTTATACATCAATCAATTTAATTTAAAAGTTTAATATTTTGAAAATTATCATTCATTAAAAAAAACATATTTTATTGTGATAACCAATATTTACCTTTGTAAGATAATTTTATGCCTAAAAATGAAATTTATATAAATGGAAAAATATTGTGTTTTTATATTTAAATGATTTTATATTGTTAAATTTCTAAAAGTTATGAAATTGGAATCTAATATTTTGCGCCTAACACAAAACTAATTTTAAGAAAAAAGTATTTGTCTAAGAATAATTTAATTTTATTAATTATTTGGAAATAAATATCATAGGGATGATAACTTATTTTAGTGTATATATTATTAATAAAATCCATTTAATTAATTATTTAACCAAAAATAATCATCATGGAACATGAAAATTAATTTTTTTATGAAAATATATTCTGACACATAATTTTGTTTCTATTTTAATTTAATTGTATTGATTCATTAGTCTTAATAGTTAAATTAATTTTAATTTATATGTATATTTCATAAATTGGTTATCTATATATTTAAAAACTAATTTATGAAATCGTTTTAAATGGTTATACTATGGTTTGTGGTTCTTTTTGGTGTAGTGTTGTTTGTGATACAAGTTTTTGAACACATTAGGTTTAAATAAAAAATATTTATATACATAATAAAATATTTGGTTATTATGTTATCACAATTTATTTAAATTAAATAATTGAAATTTTAATTTTCTTCACTAATATAAATATATAATGTTATCTTAAAAAGTATATGTCCATATAGTTATAATTTGTAGGGATAAATTAAAATTTCAAACATTAATAACATATCTTTTTTCCTTATAATAGGCTTACCCAAAAAAATAAATTTTCATTCTCCAATTATTTGATATAATAGTCTATTTTTATTTAGAATATTGACCCAAATTGTTTAATTTTATGACAAAGAGTGTTCATAATTATCCTTTCATTGATAAAATACAATATGTTGTTGTGATTTCCTTATTTACTATTGTTTTTAATGTTTATATATAGAGGAAAATCATTAATTAAATTAATATGAAGGATGTATAATAATATTCTCACTAGGGACATTCCCATATGCCTCACCTTCGTATATAATACAATAAGATGATTTATTCAATAATCAAATTATTATAGAGATGATTTAATTATTTTAGAAATTTGTTGTGATATAATAGGGTATTAGATAAAAAAAATAACATGATGTGAATAATTATAGAGTGTAGGAACATTATGAATTAATTATCCTCATCCACTTTAGTGGTAATCATTGCATAGTTTCGTCACGATTCCTTTAGTATTTGAGGTATCTATCTTTTGTTATCCAACTTATCCTTTGGAATAGATCATCGATTTACATAATTACATAATAATTTTCATTTGAATAATCATACATTATCAAACTATATTTAATATTATTGTATCTTTGTCTGTATTCAATAATCATGATCACGGTGGCCACCAATTCCACACATGAATCCCTTACCAGTTCTTCTCATGAATTTCTAATGTGATTCCAAAAACATTTTTTTGCATGTCGGTGATTATAATTTCAACCATCTAGGAGATTTTCCATTAGAGTTTTGTTGAATTTTAACCTTTTTTTCTAATTTATAGAATAATGAGAGTCCCAAACATTTATTTACACCTTATGTACATTGAATAATCATTTTCCATGAAATAATGTATTTTGTTTAAAATTAAATTCAATGAATTGTTTTCTTTGGAAATTATAGAATCATTCATTTCTATGCTTAGGGTTTGCTATGAAAACTGAAGAATACATTGTGTGTCTTATTATGTTTTGTTCATTCATAGTCACTGATTCATCCTCCATTTTATTCAACTCAAATAATTCACTCTCTATTTAGCTGTGATGTTTTTCACGAAAACATTTAGTATCAAATACATTCTTGAACTCCTACCATTCAATAGTGTCAAATTATTATATATTTTTTGTTTTATTAATGATAATCCACCATTGATTAATCACACATTCTAGATGATAAATAGCTAAAAGGAATTTCGCATGGATTTATCATTGATGAACACAAAATTTCATCTCTATCACTTTTATCCATTGATTGGAAATTATTTTGTTGGAATATCTACTAAAGGAGGGTGGATTTGTTTTAAAAAATACACAATATTATTCTTCCCTGGTGTATTAGGGTGGTCAATTTTTTTGTAACTCATAAACAGATATAACGTATTCATAAAAGTGTTCACCCCATTTTCCATCAGACTATTTTTCTCATCGGGTCAATCATTTAATTCTCCATTTCACCCACTATAAACTCAATTTATCCTCGATCTAGTAATTACATAAATAATATGATGCTGACTTAATATAAAATTAACAAATAAAATAGAAATTATAATCATATATGTGTAACTCATAAATGATGTGAATATCATATTTTACGAATCAACATGAATTTTTCTTTGCTATCCATGGATAGTTTTCCAACTGAACTACATAAAATTTATGATCATAAGAGTATCTCAAAAAACTATAAGAGTTGGGGGTGAATAGTAGTTTATAAATAAAACAACTTGTTATCATAACCTCCTTATGTAGGTTAACTAGATGGATACAATGTTGATTTGTAAAAATGTTTCAGAAAAATAGGTGTTCTTATGCTTATATTATTAGTGCTAAATAAATTATTATAACATAAAAATTTCCATAAACACATTCATAGTGGAAATAAAAACTTGTAAAAAATGTAAAATGAACCTTTATAAAGTTATAATGGAAACATACATATCAATTATAAAATATATCCACACTTTAACCTTTTGTGTTAACAATGTAAAAAATTTGGACATTGTGAACCCATGTTTTTCACCCAACCATGAAGGGATATCTTTCATAAACAATGAATCATACAATTTAAAGATCCAAATAAATCTATTTCCCTAGAAATGAGAACCCTCAATAAAAAATATCACACGGACATTGACTTCCTATCCTCGAAATCCATTTATAACACTAGATCATAAAAACAATTATAAACAAAGAATTAATTATGGATTTTAAAAATATCCTCAAAAAGTGGATTATATAAGTAAAAACACTCTAAATAATTATAATGACGATATTAATAAAAGTACAAATATGTTACAAAAATAATCACAATTAATCTTATATCAATAGTGATAAAAAAAACTCCCTCCTCCTTGAATACATCTTTTATTTATAGGAAAATCCTCTAATATAATTTTTGACACTCTATTTTGATGTTAAAAGAAAAAAATAAAATGATGATAACTCAATTAATAGATAATGGAAATACATCAATATATCATATGTTTTCCCAATTACTCCCACACATTACCAAACCTGCATCACCACGCATGTTGAATGATTTCACACAAAATCATCAAAAAGGTCTAGAATGACCCACTCTATGTCATCACATTGGTCCAAGAATGAATTCACAAAGACTCATGATGATCACACCTATGTGAGATACCTACATGATTGAAATTTATGAACTATCTTCTTCACCCATGATCCTAATAATTCCTTTCAATACGGCCCTTGGGATTTTAATTTCAAATGATTAGTATACTACAAGAAGCCTCCAAGCATCACTCGCCCATGTCCTTTTCCTAATACCTTGAAACCATCCATTTAGCGTTTCATTCATTTAAGGAAGAGGGAATTAAAGTATTGTAGTGGAATTAATGTTCTTACATTGTTTGAAATGAAATGTACCTAGATGATGATCCATTTACACTATTCCTAAAGTATTAGAGAGAAGGTCACATTACAGGCTCAAGACATGCACGAGACCCTTATAGAAGCTCCCAAGGAGGCCCTTAGATGTTTGGGTGAAGTATCTACAACATTTTTAATAGGTTTATCTTCATCTATGCTCGACCAAGAATCTCACTGATGAAGCAATATCAAGGTCACCTATGCATCACCTTGGAAAACATCATCCATATCTCCTAGGCTTCACTTGGGTGAAACACCCTCTTCTCACATTTCCCAAATTGGGAAATCCTTTATCCTAGTCACCCATTCATGGGGGACACAACCAAGACCTCCACCAAAGCCTCGAGATATATATGATCAAAGAAAATGACATACTGGTGTTTCCACTTGATTGTAAATTCTTATTATAATGGAAGTCAAAAATTTATTTTAAATAATAGGTTGAATCCAAATAGTGTTATCAATCATAAAATACTATTGTAATGGGGATACCAACATTAGGGTGGTGAAAGATGAATTTTCAGGCTTGGTGGTGACATCTACTGTCTAAAATGTGATGAAAATCATATTAAAAGACTCCACAATCATTTGGAGCCCCATCCTCATCCTCTCTTACACCCTTATAATTAGGATGAGGGGAGTGTCTCTATTATGTAATCTTTACCAGATTAATACCTTTGTCTTTATTGCAGGATTATTAATTCTCCCACCTTCCATATCCCCATCATCTTTCACCAGTTGAGGAAGGAGACTATATAGATTGCTGGATAGTTTACTTACTCTTATTTGTCACACCAAGAATGAATCATGCGGGCTTCGAAATTTGTATAAATCATGTCATATTCATGATAGTATATCCAATTTGGCCTCCTATCAGGTGTAGTCCTAGACCATACTCACCAAATTTGGCCTCCTACATGGTGTAAACTCAATAAACATGCTCATTTCATTCAAATGACCATATTCCTTATGATTAAATCCATCAATGGTCAATATTCCCAATAAATATACCATAAGACCCCTCCATAATTGTAATCCCAAACCATTATAAACTACATGATATTTTATTCCTATCCAAATGGGATAAATAAAAAGCCTCCCTGAGGATCAAATCCAACACCCCAAATGCACACTAATATCTATTGGGACATATTCTTAGTAGGGTCATATCCATACAGGGATGTTATATCCCTTTTAGTTACACAATTCCAATTTATAATAAGTCCCACGATATTCCTTAGCTATAATTTTTTTCCTCTACATATTTTCTATATGATAATAAACTACACGGTTTGGTCCTCATCACATGACCTTAAAATATTTTTTGTGTCCCATTAAGTGGAACCAAACTATGTGGGTTATCATTCATTTCATAGGAATACAGGTAAATCCCATCTCTTGGGTCCAATCCCAACATTCAAACAAATTCCATCTACATGGATGATGATAAATTCCAAAGCACCCCACTACGTAGCATAAAACCAATATCACGATAATGAAAAACATCATAATTTATAATATGTATAGAAAAGGGTACCATTGATCGAGAAACATGGATGCACACATACACACAGACACACACACACACATGTATCCATCAATGAATAACCTTGGATTCATAAATATGATTCTAGAGATGATACATGCTGTAAATTGATTGTTAATATAAGGTTGATCAGTTCTTTTTTTGGGATTTAATAAAGTATTCATGAAAATAACTTAAAAATATAAGATATTTTTTGAGTAGGAAATAATTCCCCCCCCCCAATGGTGAGAGGATCCCAACCACCCATCCTTTTGACAAATGGGATCCCCCATGTGTTATTGGATCCATTTCACAATGGGCACCTTCCATTGGAACATAGGTTTGTGAACATCGTTTATAAGGGAGCCATTGTGGGTTACTTGTTCCGTGAATAATCCTCATTGTAAAATGACCCCTTGCAAAGATCAAAAAAATAGTAATACCGATGGGAATCCATAACAAAATTGACTATATCACCAACATTATAGGCCCCTTTTACACTCTTACAAAATTAAAGTTGGAAAAACATGGATTTCTATAAATAATTTCTTATGCATGTGTTCATTTATTGAGATTATTCGTAGACATATATTTCTTTATTTGTTATTATTGTTTATATTCATGAAAATTTTGTAATAAATCCATTCAATCTAATGTATTGGTTCCAACTAACCAGAATATATGCATCCGATGCTGCACAAGTTGGTTTATTATCTATCCAAATAACACCATCACCAACCCAACATCTTCAATTCCAGTTTTCAAACACACTAGTTCAGAAGTACCACCTTAATGGAACCATTTCAACCCTAGAGTTTTCTCAACAATAACTCCATCACATGGATCCCAGCTAACCATCAACTCATTGATGTATAGTGGTCCCGATGTGATGATGCCAATTTCAAAATTGAAACATTTCAAGAGAATTTCACCAAAATTTAACAACAAGTTCAACCCTTACCTTAGGGATGTGGACCAAGAGGCCATTAGTGGAATTTTCTCAATAACATTGGAGTGTCTACAAAGTGATAATACTCGTAACCACTCCTTCTAATACCACATGGTGTACCTCAGCATGATGGGGATTTCACCCTATGATCTCCAACTAATGTCACCTAGTCCCAAGCATCTATGATATCCCACTAAGAATATAGAACAAACAATTGGTAATAGGTTCATATTCATGTCTAGGCTAGGTAATCCATCCCAAAATACATAGATGTAACCTATGAGTATGTGAATATACCTTATGACACCGGTAAAGTATAGAAATTCAATTTTTGAATAACCAGATAATTCTTCTAGAATTCCCAGGTAATAAGAATGGGACACACCCATGTCTATACCCTCACACGAGACGATTATCTAAATATACCAAATATAAATGGAAGACATGAGAAGGGTCACATAAATGATTAAAATATGGAATGGGAAGTAATTCTTGTTATGGATGTGGAATTAATCTAACATATAATAGGATTTATTGAAGGGAAAGAGTATATCCCTTATTCTATAGTACAAACTTTAATAGAGATAATTATTTCACTATTAATGGTTATAATATGGGAATAAAACCATGCATATACATTTAGATTGGCCTTATAGTACAATGAGAAGGTCACCCAGGAGTATAAATGTATTAAGGCTACTTTCTATGAGAGTAACATGTTAATTTATGTAATGACAGGGCAACCAGATTGAGAACACATCTCAATTAAAACTAGAGTTCAGTAGTACACTTCTATAGATGTTCTAGTGTAGGCATATATCCATGTTAAAAACATAGAGTCTTGTCGGAAACATCTAATAGAAACAGAGGATCCACTAAAACTAGATCTCGTATAGGGATGTCATTATCTGTATTACATGATTATATCTTCCTATGGGAGGACATCAAGGATGAAATCCCACCTAGGGTAGTTTTAAATTTCATAGTTGGATCACACATTGACTCTACTAAAACATGATATTCGTGAATCCCTAAAAAAATTATCAATGGTGTCCTAATATCTTACTATCCTACCACCTTATAGAAGTAGTGTTCATGTTGGTGAAGGTCCTCATTGAAATGTTACTAACATAAATTCTAGAGTTCCTCCCAAAAATATTTACCTCAAAGGATCCATTTTTGGTTAAATTATTGATCATGAGATCCCAAATCTTGTTAAAATCTACAATGGCCCTCCTCACCATGATAAAATCAAATAAAAAAGGGAAACCACTTTCTATTATCTATAATGAGACCATCCCCAGGTAATGTATCATTTAGACAAGGAACTCCCCAACTTATCAAATTAATTATGAGAAAGACCTCATATTCTATGGTTCTTAGAAAGATAGGGTCATCCCTTCCCCAATGACTATTATTAAAAAGTGATATACATTCTCAAAAAGAGGACTTTTTGAGAAAACAATCATCCTTTGAACCACCTATTGAACATTTTCATTATATAATGTTAAATGAGATCCATATTAACCCCAATGTCTATAAAAAATAAGCAAGGAAATTACGACATTGGACTTATCAAGTGGAAAAATATATATCAGAAGAAGAGGAGAATAAATTAATCATTAAAAGGAAACTATAAAAGGATAATATACTCATCTTGTTTTTACCCTTACCCACTTTTTAGATTGTAATTCTAGATGCACTTTTAGAATAATTCGTATAAAGTATCCATTTGAAACTATAGAAAACCCTTTTTTAACAAAAAATTATGTTCTTTCCGTATGAAGGGAATGCTGAAAAAGTTAAAATAATATAACAATTTCCTGAGAAAATTGACTTTTCAGACATTATAGCTACCAGACACCCAAAATTTGGATAAAAATAGAAGGATTTTCAACATTATTTCCTTAATAGAATAGATGAATTAAATATTATGATCATCAATTACCGACCTGGTGTTCATATCAGTGGATGGGGTTGAACTCGATGTTTTTTTATCTCACCTACCTCTCTAATTAGAAAAATTCACCATAAGTGACATCATGTAACTTTATCACGTGAGTTGGTTCTCAGTTGCGAGAACCACAAAAAAAAATTTAACACATCATGAATTGGTCCCAAACAAGTCTCATAGGTGTTAGTCATAATGATATAAATATATTAAAATACTCTTGCTCTAGGAATTCCATAACATCGATCAAGCTTCATGATTAATGGAAGTCAATCATTATAATCCACTGATGACTTCAGAGGAAAGTGGGTCATGTGAAGACCATATATTGAACCAATATCATTTTCAAATTAGGTTTAATAATATTAAGAGATTATACATAGTAGATACATCTACCATAAAATAGGAACAACATAGATCAAAGGGATTGTGATTTTTTTAAGTTAAATTTTCCCTTCAAGGCTAAAACATTTGGCCAAGGGAATGAAAACATTGTAATGGGAGAATCCCTAGACAAAAAGGTTTGTAAAAGTTTTACCTCAACTTTATTTACAAGGAAAATTATTATTTTTTTCATTACGGTGGAACACCAAAAAATGAATCGTCCTAGTTCTTCCCATCTCATGACTCAGTTCCCTCATTAAGAATGTGTATTGTAATGTTTTGTTGATTTTCCCATCATGTGACCCTTTTCCAAGTATCTCTAATAGAATTCCAAATGGGTGGGAAGAGGTTAAGTAATAATCATAATAAAATATTTATCATGGGTACAACTACCCTGTGAGATCATAATGCCTTTAGTAGGTGACATGGGTACAATAATCCCTCTTAAAATTAAACATCTGATATAACATCTAAAACATATTATGTGTCTATAAATTTTTTCAACACTACTCTGGTGGAAAATATTGACGATGAATAAATCGTATAGTATATAAAATAGGATTATTATATTCAATTAATAGTCTATATTTAGATAAATGTAGAATGTTTCATGCCAGGCAATAATATTTCACCAAATACTTGTGGGATTCATTAAATATTCTACCACCACCACCTTGATGTGCTTACACAATGGAAAAGGGTGAGGGAAAAAATATTTCACATCATATGATATAAAGATTAGAATAACTCATGATTGTATATTTGTTCGTGCAATATGAGATGAACATATAAGAGCAGAGGAATTTAAATGAAAAACTACTCAGAATCAATATTCAAATTAGGTAAGTCCTTTATGTGGAGCCTCATACCACCCTCATAGTTGATAACCCTAAAATATATGGGTTCTTTATATTAATGAGAGAGGATTCAATGAACCCACAAAAACCTTGGACTATAAAATCTATTTATTTATATCCAAAATAGTATGGCATTAGTAATTCCCCCCATCATGGAAATATATATCTAAACTTTGAAAAACATAAATGGTAACCCCTGTTAGGTGTCAACCACACGTATTGGGGTAGTGAACACATAAATCCTTACATATTGTTACCATTGGTCAAAATACTATTCAGAATACCATACCCCAGGGACATACCAATACTGTAAGTTCATTGGAAGCTTGATTAGTGGTTGTGGTGGAACAATGAACACCAGTAAAAATATAATAAAATACATTCCATAAATCGGTTGATGAAATCCATCCCTCATAAAACATTGGTGTCCCTAAATTTCCAATATTTAATAGCCCATTGGACCAGAATCAATATATGAAAATTTTTGTGTCAAATTGTGATCCCATTATGGAAACCCCTACACAATAATAACCGGTTAAACATAGGTTCCTTATACAAATATTTCATGGGCCACCCTCTGTGTTGAATATAAATTTTATGGCTCGATCAATCACCATATGGGAAGATATTTGTCTAAAATTTCTACTTCAATTGAACTAAATGCTAAAGAAGAATACAATCATCGACATATCAAACAATAAAGAGTGAGATAATGAGAGGGTTTCATATTTAATTACGAGGTAGAAGGTGTTGACTTACTCCCTAAACATATAGCTTCCACATGATGATTTTCCCCTATATATAGTGAATCATCATGAGGAGTTGAAAAGGCCACTCATCCATATGAAATATATTGGCAGGTTATAAGATATTTCTATATTTTTTCATATATTTTAAGATTCAATATTATGATCTAAGGACATGTCACAAATAGTTCCATCGACTAAAGGGAATATAACAAGTAAAGATATTATTTTCACTATAAATCTTAAGTCAGCATCTACGCTAGCTCTAACACAAAATCCCACACCATATCATGCGAAAAATACTCCTAATAATAAAAAAACACCCTCCTCATTTGGATGAGTGAAAGGGAAAAAGTAAAATTATTTCAAGTAATGCAAGAATTAATTTTAGTCATTCTATGATTAGAAATTTCGCGACTACTCTGTAGCCTCTTTGGTGAACAATGTACTCATATCTCCAATTCTTAATAGGTTTTCTCAGGTTGGTCATAAAGATCCCACTAACTAATTCCCATTTATATCTAATTTGGGGAAATAATTTGTTAATAATTTGTTTTTCAAAGATACCCCAAGAAAATTTTAGACTTTGGGAAAGTGAGTTTTGGAAAACCAGCAACACAAGTGACATATATATTTTTTTGAAAATTCCCTAGAAGAAGAATGTGAGTAGGCAGAAGTTTTTACCAATGGAAACTAAATTTTAGTGATTCTATATATAAGTATGTTATAAAAAACACAAGATATCCTTATGTAGAAATTGAATCATCCAAATGTCCCCCAATTTCTCATACTATGGCCTAACAAACCTCATTGGTACCATTGTCATCTAATAAACTGTCCTCTGAGAAGTAGTGTAAATAGATAAGAAAAAATGTAGTATAGGAATAAAATACTAAAAAATTCCAAAACCATCCATGATTCTATCATAATTTATAACCGCATCATAGAGGAAATAGAATCCATCCTCCTAAGAAGTACCACAAGACTTGAACCACCAAACATAATAGTCATCATAATAATCCTTAATATTTTGTTCCATTAATTCCAATAATTTAGTCTAATCCTTCTATAATGATGTGTATATACATTAATATGAGTTCCTTTCACCTGATTGGGTAACTAGGTGAAGATTAGATATGATTTGAGGGTCTATGGGAAGGTGCATTCATGACAAAACTCAATATTCCAACTATGACTCTTCTAGGGTTGTCTATGCTGCCCAAACTCATAAGTGATCCCTATAGTAGGACCGATGTGATATGTTATGTTCCCCCACATATTCCTATAGTTTGTTTGACCTAATTAACCTAGAATTCCAAATAATGGGGTCGTAATTTTATGACCAACTATAATAATAAGGTATACCTCTACAGCCTAAATCACCAAGGATAGATGTACGTTCAATTCCTTTTATAAGGGTTTATCTTATAACATAAATTTATTTAGCTCTTAAAATTCATATGATAGAGAATTGTGATTCTATGAGGCACATACCTTTAGCCCAGATTTATGATATTTTTATGTAATTATCCCTTTTTGAGTAGTTTTTCCATCCTAGATTCATTATGTTTTTCGAGTGACCTTCCAAAAGCCCATATAATTGATTTACTAATCCCTTGAGAGTTTGAAGTAGAAGTTTCCACTATTGATTTAGATCATGTAGAATTAAACATGAATATTTATTTCCTATATAAATAAAATTATGAAAATATAATAGGACACATCATACACTTGGATATATAGATAAAGATAAATGATGTTGATATTTTATGAGGCCTCATTAATAATGGCTATGGAGTCAACCATATTTTAGTCAGAACACTTTGTCAACTAGGATATAATGTAGCCAACTTATCCCCTTTAACTATAAGACTACCCGATTTAGAAAAATGTGATAAAAATCCCCATGGAAGAATCAGGTTCATAGATTTTTTTGGGAATCTCATATCAAAAATGGATTTTCTTGGTGTTTGGTAGTTCCTGTCCTTCAATGTTCTACTAGGAAGGCCTTGGTTTCAACAACATTACGAAGTCCCATAATCATACAAGAAATTTCACAAGTATGAAATTAATTATAAAATTTGGGTGTTTCATAGAGATAAATCCCTATTTCAATATTGAAACATTAAATATATGGATGCATGATTCTACTAGGGGGAGGATAAAAACACCTGATTGATGGAGTCACATGGGTCACTACATGGCAAAGTGTAGAAATGAACCTGGACAATTTGTTCAAATAGATCAGTGAATAATATGTGTTTCTAATAAATTATATCAAATATATGAGGCCAAATTTAGTTATATATTCAATAAAATTCATGATATGAGTTATGATAGCTCATCCCAACAATGCTGAAAATGTTATCACCCCTCAATACTAAGGTAAAAGCATAGGCGATAATTCAATCATTCCATTCATTGAACCTAAATACATCCCTACCTCATCAGTTGAATCAAAAAAATATTTCATTTTAATGAGATGGAGTAGAGATACTTTTTATCCTTCCGTCATATTCCACTAGGATCTTTAATGAAACCCCATGTCATCTGTTAGGCCAAAGGAAGCTACTTAATCTTCTATATGTCAAAATGTTTACCCCTTTCCTAACTCTAAAATATTTCCTCCATCACCTACATCCATTAAGATTTAAGAAGAAGGGAAAGAGTAATATGAATATTAAGAGGAAGAGGAAGTGGAAGAGGAAGAGGAAGAGGAAGAGGAGGATGATACCAGAAATTCCCAGATGTCATTCCAGAAATATGTCTCGACCACTATTGAGGAACTCAAAATAAAAACATGGAGTTGGAGGAGGACCCACAAAAAACATTGATTCTTTTATAAATGTATTATGAAGAAATTTTTTTAAATAATTCTTTTATAAAGTTTAATTTGGATGTTTTTTATTATAATTACATATAAATGACATGCCTTGATCCTGAGGTGGCCAATCACCACAAAGGAATGTCCAAAAACTACTAGGGTTATAAATAAGATTCCATAAGGACACAACAAACTCATACTGGGAAAATTGATGTTTATTTGACAAGATCATCAAATAAAATTTTATTCAGGATGTCCATTATCCAAAATGGATATCCAATATAGTGTTATAAAAGAAGAAGAATATGAAAAATAGGATTTTCATCAACTGTACAAGTATCAACCGGCATTATCTAAAATATGATTTCCTAACTCTAATAATAGAACTACTAAATGATGATATGACTGGATATCCTGACCTTTCCTTCATGGATGAATATTCAACGTGAAATAAAAAACTGATATTCTATAAGGATGAGGAACCCTCATCGTTCATATCACCATATAGGGTTGTAAATATATCTGGTAATTCCCATGGGTTTGAGTAATTTTTTTTCAACATACAAACATGACAAGCATCTTATTTTAAAATAATTATTGGGGAGATTTGATGATTACTATGTTTAATATTTTGTGGATAAATCTCATCAATGATCTGAATACCCTTCTGATCATGAGAAGATATTCAATAATCTACAAAATCATGGACTAAAAAATAACCACATGAAATGTTCTTTCAGAGATACGTTATGAATGTTTCAAACCTACATCGTATTCCATCATGGAATCAAAGTAGATCCTGATAATTAATAAAATATCCTTTATATTTTACCCCCACAAAAGATCCAATATTTTATACGGTTTTAAGGACTTCTTACTTATATTAAATTCAATATAAAAAACCGCTCAAGAAAGCCTTTCCCCATCACTAGGTTGAAAAAAATGGGGTCACATATTAGCGAACTGATGAATCTCATGATGAATTTGATAGTATTAAAAAATATCATTTTATTAAACTATTGTTGATGTATCATGTTGAAGGAAAACTACAAATTTTGTATGTTACATCCGTAGAATTGTCATTGGGATCTTTCCTTTTAGAAAAGAATGATTGTGGGAATGAATACATCCTCTATTATCTCAGCTGATCCATTATTAGTATTGGAAGTATCCATTCAGATATATAGAAGATATTTTTGATTCTAATTCTTATTTTTCATAATATAAGGCCCTACATGAAACACCATGAAGTATTCTTGGTATCATAAAGTAACCCACTCAAATACATCATCAATCGTCCTATTTTGATTAGACGAGTGGAATGATGGGTGGTCCTCTTACAATAGTTTAACATTAATTTCATGCCTCATAAAATGGTAATAGATAAGGCATTAGTATAACTAATTTCATATCATCCCCATTTAGATAAAAATTAATTAAATACTGAATTTCTTTGAAGGGAAAATAATATCTTTCTAAGAGGTCCCCTAAATATGGAAGATTTAGTTTGATAACATATTCATAAGACCAATATAGAAGAGATTGGAATACCCCAAGCTCAATAAATTCTATTTGGGAGTAGTTCAAATCTCCCCAGGAATGGTAGCCATAACTTACTCTTTACTATTGTCATAAGGTTGTACAAACAATGAGGCAGGGTATCAGGCCCTTGATTATAGAGCAAGAACATTCACTTAAAATGCTAGTGGACCACATGAAGGTAAAAGGTGACTCAAAATTGGTATTTTTGGATTAAAAAGAATATTTTTTGATTATGAAAATAGACTCTTTATGTTTGACCAGTATCCAAAAATATCAGGAAGGATTCTTATTGATAAATTTTGATTATTAAATTATAAATGAAGAGCTAATACCCTACTTGATTTTTTATGAATAATAATGGTATATTTACCATTATATTTGACATTGAATGAAATCCAAATATCATATAATTCCCTTGTAGATTAATTATTAAACCCATATACAACTTTTGAAAATCATTAATGGGATAAAATAATAATCCACATTTTTCACCACTAAATGGTGTCCCGTTTTGTTCATCTCATCAAGAAATAAAACAACTAGATTAATTACATCCATGAATTGGAAATTACTGCAACTAATTAGATGATTACTATTATGGGATATATCCCAAACAAAATACTCTCATTAGAAAATGTTGGGAAAGAGTAAACAAAATTAAAATAAATTAACTTTACTCTTTATAATATAAAAAACACCTAAAATTCCTCTATAAATGGGGCTTCATTGATGTCATTACATGGTGTACTAATTGATAAAAGACTATTTATGTCATGAAAAATTATAAATAGGTTCCTATGGTACCCACCAATTAGGGATCAATAATTCCCACTAAATCTAGAATCCTGAATACTTATGTCATCGAATGATGAATGATTTCACAAAATTCACAAAAATATGTCATTCCATCTTTTTGAAGATAAACTTCATCCATCAACCCAAAAATATAAAATTAATTTAAAAATACTATTTTTCCATTCTCAATCTGGGGATTTGATGTTATAGGGACATATCCTCTAACTACATTCAAGCTGTTCACGTACATTCTCACTTCCATTTATTTTTTATCCATGTGATATGGGGATTGAACCCTCAAATAAGTTAGAAAAAAATATTATCGACTTCAAAAAATGTAATATAATTTCTATATTTGTTATCCCTTTAATTATACTGATACAAAATTGCACCAATTTCTATTATGTTGAGTTGGAAATGATATATCAAGAGTATTGTATTAAAATCCAAACATTAATACCTCTATCTTGTAGAGGATAATGGATATATATAAATTCTATAAGACATTATCAAACACTGTCAAGATGATGGTAAATAGATATATTTTTTTTCATAACATGATTTTTGAAGCCTTGTGGGACTACCATACTACAACCCACACTACCGGATAGAAGACCTGTATTCACTGGTATATGTGATAGAAGAAGTACGTCCCATTATGGCCCAATTACCCTCTCTTCATGTTTCAATCTATGATCAACTATGTGAAAAAAATAAATACAATATATGATAAGATGAATTAGAGTTAATTGATTATAAAATATTGCATACCTTGCATCACTTGAAAGTACACCAAAATCATATATCATGGACTTTTGAAAAGAAATTTCACCTATGATCATTCCTCTATGGAGAATTGGTACTGGTTCATAGGACTCTGATGATACCAGTGAATAAACCTTAATGGATTGAACCATGTGTGAGGGAACCTATTCTGTACATAATTTCCACTTGAGTAGAGCATATACCTTGATATTTATGGATTTAGATCTTATTATGACCCCTACCAACATAATGATTATAAATAAATACTTCATGTAATCATGAATAACAATCATCCTCATAGGACAATAAAAGTAATTACATATAAAACTTGTTATAAGACACTAAATTTCATGACACTGTGGTGCTAGTCAAAATAACATAAACTACAAGACACTAAATTCTGTGTTGTAGGACACAAAACCACATAGCCTAATGTTATAGTGACCAGAAAGAAAAAATTATAAAAAATTTCTTTACCTCATGCTACAATACATCATGGTTCATATCCATGATGGATGTTTCATATCTTTATAATAATTCAGTCCAAGAATGAGAAGACCCAAATTCATGTTGTTGGTCTCCTGCTACACCACCAACCAATATTTATTAAGAACTACATGTGTATTGATTTTTATTCCACTGAGATATATAGTGATTCCTAGAACCCATTTCATTGGACATTCTATGAAATAAGGAAAAGTAACCCTCACATGAATACACACAAAATCAATAATGGGGACTCCAACATGGATCCTTTCATTGGCTAGCCAGTTTTATGTAAAATTTCATTCTCTCTACATGTGAGTCAGATCTCTAAAGGTAATCATATTAATCACTATATATAGATTTATTCTCAACCGATAAGATTTTTATCGATGCCTAGATCCTTTTTCTTAGTCCCAACCCCACGATATTACCAGAAAACCCTAAAAGGAATGACTCATATGGCCCTAGTCGCATGACCTAAAACTACAAGACACCATTCGTCTATACTATATGATGAAATACTATACAAAGAGTTCCTTGTCACACGAACCTAAAAGGAACAACCCATATCATCCAAGTAATAAAAAATTAAATTGTACAAAAAGTTTTTCATCAAATGAATTTATTATGTAGTCTTAACCCATGTACAATGCATATGATGTCTTGAAAAACTAGCTTAGGAATCCTCATGCCACAAACATAGGATACGTCTCATGACAAGAATTACCTAACATCTAGATAATGTTTATGAGAATTCATTCCTTTTTTAATTTTTTCTAACCTTCAACCTTAGCAAAAGATATTAAAATAAATTTCTATAATCTCTATCATTCGATATTAATATACTCCTAGAACTAAGATTAACTTTACTCTCACCCCTATAAGTTAGATAATAATGCTTAGATCTTATATCCTGGTATAGACACAACATTCTCTGTCGTGAAAGAAACCTTTTTCACTCCTTTTTCTAACACTGATCATAGCTCTTGTGGGTATATGGATTTTGGTAAGGGATTCCCCGCATGATCGATACATACTATTTCATGTTTGGGTTAGTAGGATCCATGATTCATGAACATAAAAGGAACACAAAACATCTTTACCAGATTATGTTCTAATGAATTCTTGATATCTTTTGCATGATATAAAAATGTGTATTTCCTTGGACTTCACTTGGGTTGACCACTATCCTTGGTGTTGGTCTCCCACCACACCTCCATTAAAGAACTACGTGTGTCATTATTCCTACCATCATAGGATACACAATTTTTACCATATCTCAAATCATCGGTCTTGATGCAATATAAAATAAAGTCTCCTTCCCACACAAGAATTTTATCAGTGTGGGGGATATATCCTAGTACTACATGTGTATTTATTATTAAATTAATGAGATATGTATCGATGTAAGGATCCCATGTCATTGACTAGAAATAATTTATAATAAAACGTGTTCCCCTCCCTATGTATGTTTCATACCTAAAAAGGAAACTTTTTCCCATAAATTGGTTGATTTCATAAAAAAAGGTCATTCTATACCAAGGAACATACCTTACACTAATCATAATTTGTGTATAAGGAAATATAGATGTCTTAATCTTTCCTTATCCATCATTAATAGAATTTATAATTTTGAAATACATAATTGTTAGAATCTACATAATATGACATTGTTTGTCCTTTCATATATCTCCACTAGTAGGGTTTGTCCACTAGAAGCACCATAATCCTAATGATAAACCTATTAAAACTTTGTACACCTATACAAAAACATTCTAGAACAAACTATTCAAACATTCTACATAGTAATTCCCTATATACTTTACCCTATAACATTTATTGTCCAAAATCCCTTAGATTCTGGATTAATACAATCCATCTTTATTCCCAAAAAATGGAACATTCATCCTCATATCACTATGAAATGGAAAATCACTAATCATCCATTCAAAGAAAAATATTCATCACTCTATTATCTCAACATCTGTTACACAAGATTTTCAACTATATGTTCCATGTATTTGTCTCATGAAATTAAAATTTATGATGATTTAATACAAATACTTGTTTACCAAGAACCACATATTTATTGATTCTCATCATAATGAGATATGTAGAAACAACTATATCCTTTATTATAGGCATAGCTGTGATTACATCAACAACATGCGTGTTCCTAAATTCATGGAAACAGCCTTGAATCAGGCATGATATTGTTCATTTCTTCCAGGTCCCCTCCTTTTCAAGATCATGGTTGAAATACATTTCCCCATTATTTACATTCAAACCAAATTTGTGTAGGGGTGGTAGATGGGGGTGTCTCTTACTAGTCCTATGCTGACCCATATGATTCATCCATTCTCATACACATTCCATTCACAAACAATCCTTTATACTTTTGAAAAATATGGATCCTCATAACCCCCCTTTTGAAATTTTTTATATAGACATCCAAATCCACAGGACACCTTTGTTTTACTATGCATAATATTTCCCATTATGGATTTTTATAAGACACCCCTAGCAAGGAATATCAACCAGAGGCACTATTATCATTATTAAAGGCCCCTTTAATCACTATACAACCTAAATACATCATTTTTGATACCTCTTTGTAAACATTCTCCATATTCATTCCCTAAGTAATAATATCATATCATTTATTCAGATCTAAAATCATATGATCATGACTTAAAAAATCCTTTTAAATATTGTAGAAATGATATAACATTCCCATCAAACAAACCACACTGGATCTTTCACTCACATAACTCATAGTTGAAGTTGTTTGACATAAAATATTTGTTTCATTAGTCCACATTGCATGACTATAAGGTGACAATGTAATGAGATGTGATCCTCAATAGGATAAAAGTGCAAAGGTATCCCTGGGTGAAATTTATTTATTAGCTCTATAAACATTCCCTCTACATGATTTAGGAAGGTATTAGTAATGGAAAATAAAAAAATATTGAGGCATAAAAATTGTTTGGTTATGAACCTATAATGGGAGGAAAAATAAAATGTAGAGTCTCTCTCGATAAGTCTTATTTATATTTGACAGAGTAAAAACACTATGGTGGTGATTTCGAAGGCCCAAAAGTTCATATGATCAATTACTTGATTCTAAAAATATTTGAACTATGATCACTAGTTCGGATGACCTAGGAAAAATTATATCACCTCCCATTCATATTGTTTTAATTACAACACATTTACATAATGATGATCGATCAAATGATTCATATTCTACGTAATTTTGTTATAAAAACGTGGATTGAAACAGAGTAATATATGATTGAGAATAAAATCATCTTTATTTGTTGATCAAAAATTCATAAAAACATCCAAAAATTGGTGTCTAATTGTTTGTTATTAAAGGTGGAAGACCTCATAATATTTGATCTATCGAAGGGTCTCTTCGGATAAAATGTAATATGTTTAAATCTAATAAATTATGTTGTAACCATTTACTCAACAAAATTAGTTTTATCCTTTTCTATACCAATGGATTGTTTCCCCTAAGCCTAAACCCTCATTAATGTTTTTTGAGTTATAAAAGCATTCCATTAACAACATCCAACTCTTCTTAAAGGAATATCATATAAATAGATATCTCCTTAATTTGGAATTGATTCTCCTATAATTCCTTATAATGAATATGTTCCACATAGGTTATTGTATCTCTAAGGATTTAATGTTTACTAAGAAGTTGTGAATCAACCTGTTGTGACCTCTTCTCTTTCTCTCACTTCCCTATGATCTCATTCACAATATGATAGATTGATCGGGAATAAAACACACCATAAAAAATTAGTGAACATGGTATGAAGTTAGAGAAATAATGGGGGGGGGGGGGTCTTCAAGAGGCATCTTCAAAACTAACCTCTAGATTTCTCTCCATATGAATCCACTTGGGACATGGAATGTATCTAAGTCCTCTAATCCTATATTAGAGCCACTATTGGAAGGGGATGAATAAACTATGATCAATTTTATCATGGAAGAATCTTGTGATATTACTTCTTGAGTAACTTCACCCTCACTTCGAACCACTAGTTGAGATAAGGCTAATGCCTTCCCTTCAGGTTCAACCATAGAAGCAGATGGAGCTAAATAAAAAATGAAATCGGTTATTAATATTAGAAGGCAATGAAAATATGGATAAAAGGGTGATAAAAAATTCCTGATGAACTCACACATTAATGTCCCAATAATTGCGATTGATTCCTCCTTGACATACATGGTCTAAAATGTTGGAATTATGATATCATAAGAAGTAAAATCAGCTTGAGTTTACTCGAAATTCATGATGGAAGGATAAAACAAATCTCCCACTTCAGGACCCACAACTATTGTTCCCTCATTAAAGAATGTAGGATGGACATCTAGACCATGGCCATGGATCTCCTTGGTGTTAGTGTTTTTCTAATAAAGTCGTAAAAGTCATGATCTTTGATTTAAGGAATCAAACATATTGATATCATTTATTATTGAAAACTCAGGTCCATCCAATTATATATTATCTTCATAAAACTCTTATAAAGAGACATGAAAATCAAATTCATGAAAAATTTAATCCATTGTAATTATTTAATTAAATGATGATTCTTGTCTAATAGAATCCCCATAACTAGGAATATCTAAGACACCTGGTTCCGAAGAAAAATCTACACCACCTTTAGATCTTTTTTCCTTCTTCTTAATAGGTATAACCCTATCATGCCCCACCAAATCAAGATCAACCCTAGCACCTTAATCATATGTTATGGGGTCCCTATTATCCCCTTCAAGGATTTTGATAGGATAATCGTTCATGGTTGCAAGGTCCTCCAGGGTAATAGAAATATCTGAAATATCATAAGGAAGGGATGTAAGTGATAGGAAAATGACACCTTTGGATAATTCTCATATTATTATACCTCTAAAAAGTCTTCAATCCTCGAAACATCATGATCAGTTTCATTGTGAGAGTTAGCAAATATAGAAGTATAAGACTTTTTGACACTTTCTTCTTCAACTGCAATTGATTTCACCAAATAGTTAGAAATTTATTCATCACATCAAGATATTTCATTCCATGAATTCTTAATAAATTTAAGAACATTATAATCTTATTTATATTGATTCTTTTTTGTCATAATTTTTTTTAAATTTTACATATAAATGGATGAAGGATCCATTAATTTTTTGAGATTAATACCCTTACAATTTAACTAATTCAGGAAATATAGATTGTAAAATTAATAGAGGATAAATAGATATAAATTATTCCTATAGTGAAACTAAAATATTTTCATTTAATTCCTCATAAACATTCAAAATAGATTCAACAACTTTGTCTTTATTGTATATTTTATTATTATAATTATTATTTTCTTCTTGTTTCAGATTATCAAAGTATTTTGTGTCTAAGGTAAGGAATCATCCTTTTCCAATAAAAAATCTGATCATCTAGATTATTTGATACTTTATGTTTCATAAAATCCACTAATTCCTCAATATATATGTTTTCAATTTCTTATATTGCAGTGGGGTGATAATACTCCATCATTTCTCATTTGTAAAATTTTTTCTTCAAAAATACTTATATGTAATTTGGACACAAATCTATCTAATTTATCAGAAAAAATTATCAAATAGGATGTAAACATGAGGATCATCTTACAGATTTTTTCATCAATGATGAAAGATTATTTCTCCCTTAGAGTAATAGAATTCTTATAAATATAATATAATTTCATAATGATAACTATAATTAAATTAATGAAACAAGGAAACTTGATATTCTTCAACTTTATAGCTCCATGCTTGATTGCTTCAATACATATTGTAACAAAAATTAAAAGTTTGAACATCCTCATATTACACAAAAAATCAAAAAACATAAATATCCTGAACCTTTAGAGTTACCTTGTCCCATTTTCGTTGATTAAACTAATTTTTTATTCAAATTTATATGATTATATACTCAAAAGTAAGATTTTTTACTTTTATTACTTTTTTATAAATATGAACTAATGATTTTTCTTATGTGGACTTATTAAAACATTCAAATTTTTTATGTAACTTATGAGTAATAGTATTTTCTTATTTTTCATATGGAACACATTCAAACTCATCCACATGGTGAAAATTCATCTTATAAAAATATTTAAATAATGAAAAAGTGATATCTTTGAGATTATATTCTTCATTAAATTTAACTAAAGAAAACAATTAACTACCAATCTCTAGATAATGAATATCAAAGTCATATTTATCAATAGAAATGTATTCCCAACCTTGAAAAATAATTTAATATTTTAGAAAATAATCATATTTCCTATTTAATTATATTTTAATGAGTCTATATATTTACAATATCTCTGGTAAAAAATTATATTGAAGAATCCATTACTACTGAATGGATGAAGGTGACGTACCATAAAAACATCATATAATAAAATGGTGAGGAAACTGTGCAACACGATCTGTTGGATGAAATGTGTGGTAAAGGAATAGGTAACGACTGACACCCCTATATATTAGTATTTATATGTGTGGTGATTCAATATCTCCATATAAAATTGATAATTTTTAATCCCTCTTTTGATCTATGGTTGTCATCATCTTCCAAAATATTTGGAAAATATTTTTTCTCTAGAGGTTTTTTTACAAAAAAAATATATATAAATTTTATCAGATAAACATTTATTTCAATGAAACCTATGAGTTTTTATAGTATTCTCAACAATCCTAAAAAAAGGAAAACTAATAAATAATTATTTTTTAACAATTGATATTAAAATTTACGATTTTAAAATTACCACTCTGATAATGAAATTATAAAATTTCTTATATTTTTTTAGTAATTCATTATTTATGCATTTTAAAAAAAATAAGTAAATTTATGAAAACAAATTCCATGAAAACATTGTGAAAAAAATTTCTTGAGATAACTATTATAAATGCTTACTTAGGGAAAAAATTAATAAAACTTTGTATGATAAAAATTTAAAAAATTGTTTGAAAAAAAATTAAATACCCTAAAATAGTGAAAAAAAAAATTTATTTAAAAATCCTAAAATATTAAAAAAAAATAGAGAAAACACAAAATTTTTTAAAAATTAAATTAAAAAAACATTAAATTTTGAAAAACATGATAAAAATATTTTCCCACATTTAATTTTTTCTTTGTTGTAAGAGGAATATTTAAACAATAATTTGTTAAATTATAATTTTATGTTGATAATTCTATAATTATGTTTAATATATTCAAATATATTATAAATTTAAGGGTTTTTTAAATATACTAGAATGTTATTTATGAATTTCAATAAATTTTAAATTAATTTCTCCCTTTACTGTGTGATCTTGAATGGAATGGTGTTATATATCACTATTCTTTTATTGGGAGTGATGTGATGATTTTTTAATTAAATCTATGGAACACGTTTAATCACATAATATTGGAATTTTTTTTCTAAAACTAATGGAAAAATCAGTGAGTGTGTGTTTCATCCACCACACTTGATCATAACAACTTCTAGATACCAAATATTCATCTTCAATTTTGTAAAGTGATATTGGGTGTTGTTTTGTATAAGAAAAAGAAACTAATGCTTCTCTATAAATGAAAAGTTCTATATATGACTTTTCATTCCATTTTACAACCATAAAAATAAGCATTTAAAAAAATTAAATTAAGATAATTTCCAAAATAATAAAATAGACCATCATCAATAGTTACATTAAGATAAAAAATAATTTTACAGAATTGAGATTATATTATTTTGAATTATTTTGATATATTTCTCATAGTCATACAAAAAACATTAAATATGAACAAATAGATATAAAATATAGTGAACTACTGATCATTCTTCTAATTTTTATGATCAAATGGTTTCCTAGATTCATCAATATCAGTAATTATTTATGTAATAATTAGATTAATAATAAAATTAGTACTATAGCATACTAAAATTTGAAATCGATATTTTATATACTTTTGTTGAGATATAAATATTTCTTCTGGATTTTGAGAAATTTGAAAACCAAGGGAAAATTATATTTTACTCATCATGCTCATATGAAATTCAAATTTCATGTGATCCACAAAGGTATTAATAATAGACTTTTGGGTTAAGATAAATATAATTTCATTGATATAAATTTAAATAATGATAATATGTTTCAAAAAAAATTAATAAAATGATTTCTATCTACAGTTGCAGTAATTATTTTATTTGTAAAAAAAGTTTGGTTAATCTATCATTTAAGGATATTGGGGTATAAATATATCCATAATGCACCATAGTTAGTAAAAAAAATGAAGTAATTGTTTTTCAAAACCAAGTGTTTTTCAAGAAAATTTTTATCATGTACATATCCATTAAGGAAATCACACTTCACATCTATTCAAAAAGGAGTGAAATTTAGAGAAGAAACATATTCATTAATTATATAAATATATTCATTTATTTCTACTGGAGCATAAGTTTCTTCAAATTCCATGCCTTATTTATTATCATAATCCTTTATATCATGTATAGATTTATTACTAACTATTACTCCATTTTCATTTCATTAATTTTGGTAAACCCATTTTAATCCCATTGTAGATGTTTCATTAGGTCGTTCAACCAAAGTCAAAACTGTAATGCACTCAAAGTGATTGAGTTCATATTGTATAGATTTTATCCAATATTCATCACCTAAATACTCAATGGGATTCCTAGGTTCAAATTGTAATAAAAATTAACAATGTTTAGTTTCATTTTTTAGGGAACATTTATTTTTAACTTGTTTACACACACCATTAATGATATTAACACGAGGATGATTTATATGGATTGTCTAATCCATTGGATATTAAAATGATTTTTCTTCAACAATAAGTTTAATATCATATTGACGTAGAAATTTTGATTGTTTTTTAATTTTTTAGTTCGATGATGAATTATCTAACATGGGTTGACAACTAATATTAATAAAAACATCATAATAGATAGTTTCACATTTTATTAAAAACATGATGAGTTTTTTAAAAAATTTAATGAAATATTTCATCAATAGTGAATGTATTTTTATTAAAAACTATAGAAGTCTTAGTTTTTATATAATAACCAAGGAATATTCAGTAATTAAATTATAGAAAAAATTAATGTAAATTATCTTTAGTATTTAGAAAGAATACATTCCATCAAAAAACATCAATTTAAGAATTTTTTGGTTTTATTCATCTACATACCTCATAAATAGTTTTATTAATAAAAGTGTTATGTAAAACATGATTTAGACTATAAAATATTTTTCTATATACTTTTAAAAAATAATTATTAGTAATTGACTATTAAATAAACATGGTTCAAATAATATAAAAAAGAACACTATTTCCACTTTTTATAACACCATTTTCTGGGGTGTTCAATGAGATGAGAAGTTAAATAAAATAATTTTTTAGTAAAATACTTTCAAATTAAAAATTTACCAATTACACACCTTGAAATATATGCATAGTTAATAAATGTAGAATTTTTCCATTTTTAACATAGGCTTCTATAATTTGAAAAAAAAATTATACAAATTTTTTTTCATTAAAATAAAACCACATATACTAGTGTAGTTACCAACTAAAACATATAGACAATGTTTTACACCGATAATCCTAGATTATGTTTTACTGAATAAATCTTTATGGTCTAACTACAAATAATTATAATTTTTACCTATTATATAGATTTAAATCATGACTTATGTTTCTTTCCAAATTGATAAGGATCACTAACTATATAAGAATTAAAGCTAAACTATTGTAGATATATACATATTATTTTCTAGGAATGTTTTCCTACATTTATTATATTATAGTGTTATAATATTCAATTAAATAACCAATATTGGTGTTTTATTGGACTTTGGGAAGGAATTTCTTACATCCTAGGATCTTCAAGGATTTGCGTGTAATCTTTCTCAAGTCTGTGAGTAGAAACACTAAATTTTCATTCTAAAAAGTGAACAATAAAATTATCATTCCAAAAGATAACAAGGTAAAATTTATCACATAATTGATTTATCATAATTATTTTTTGATTATTTTATACCAAAAATAAATCATTTGAAATTGAAAAAATATCCATAAAAAACAATATTAATTATACTATATATCTCACCTTCAATATTATCACTAAAATACACATTGTAAAAATTCATATATATATTCTTATTTAATAATTTCGTATCTCTAGTAATATGATGAGAACAACCACTACCCATGTACCCATTGTTGTTCCTATTAAAAATCTTCTTTAGTTTCCTAAAAAATGTAACCAATGATTTTTGGAACCTAAACATGCTCATATCAAACATTTTTATAATATAAATTATTCGAAATCCACATGTATCTAAAATTTATATGGTTTAATGTTTTTAAGTCTAAAGAAAAGTAAAATTTATGAATTCTTCAATATTTTACTCTATTTATGGAAGGTTTATTTTTCCAATGTCCACCACTTTTACATTTTGTGTAGAAGGAGGTATATTTATTAATATTTTTTATAAAAAAAATTCTGATCATTTTTAAAACCTATCCCAGAGGTATTTTAGTGGGGATTTATTTTCCGATAATGATTTTGAAAATTTTATTTCTTGGATGTAATATTTGTTAAATGTTTTTTTGAATAAAAAATTTAGAATTCAATTTTGAAACTAAACTCCTATCCTTATTAATTACATTATAACTAGATGAATTTTATAAATAGAATGAATGATTTGATATCTATGAGGTATGTATAAATATTATTGAATTTTCCATAGTGAGTCATTCCTAAAAAATATCATATTTTGAATTAACATTAATTTTTTTATAATAGTTTTACAAGTATATATACATATTTAAAACTAATTAAAGTATTATCTTCTTATGATGAACTAGAATTTTATTATTATGAATAATATTAAACATAATCTTCTAAAAAATTAAGAAAATATTCATTTAAATTTATTTTTTTGAGGAATTAAAAAAATATTTTCTATGAAGTATTCATTAGCCTTTGTAATTCCTGTAAAAAATTATAAATCCTTCTTAAAATTAGAATTATTATCTAACGAATTGTCTAAAGAACAATATCTACCACATAGAATATGGGTGTATTTATCATTCATTATTTTTATTCCTTTATACATATCAGAATTTTTATAAATTATATCATTATTTTTCCTTAATTAATTTTATGTCTTGGAACATATTTTCTGATAAGAATTTATTTCTTACACTCATAACATTTCCTCTCAAAAGAATATTTCTTATCAATTATTTCATTTGGAATATTAATATAAATATATAAAAAATAATTCTTTAAAACTATATTATTTATAGTATTAGCAATACTACAATGTTAATTTTGACATTATTAAGATGAATTACATTCTATACAATCTTTAACTTTCTTATTCGTTGAATATTTCAAAATTTTCTCTATTGATCTATTTTTCTTATAAATATTTGAATTAAAATAAAAACCTAATCCATTTTTTATTTTTTTCTTTTGTAGAAAATACTTTTAGACTATGCTCATATTTCAGGAGAGTTCCAATAATATCATTCTTTATAATATTAGTTATGTGATTAGTACCATTTAAGGATTTTATTTTAAATTCCCATTCAATTGTAATAAACTTAATAAATTTCTCTTCCAAAATTTCACTAGTTAGATCATTATCACCCAATTATTTTAAACTACTAATGATTTCCCAAAATATCTTGTGCATCTTAATAATAGATTATCCAAGTAGAAAATCAACGACATGATAATCAAATCTTAACATTTCTCCTTTGTATTACATAACCTTGGATGTTCCCAAGTGAATATCTTAAATCATTTTCTATATAGTATTAAATAATTCACAATATGATATTTTACTATTGATGTTTCTAGTCATAGATCATAATAATGTAGTTGGTCTTTGTAATTCTATTGATATTCTAACTCATCATCTTTATAAAAACCAAAAAACTCCCTTTTGAATCTTTAAGTTTCATATCAATTTGAAAAAATTGTCTACTCCCGTATTTATAATGATTGACCTCGTTTGATCTGTCTAATAGTCAAATTCAGTACTGTTAATGATTGGTGGTCAACAAGGATTAATGTTTTCTAATATTTAAACATTTAAACCTGCAATATTTAAAAATTGAAAAATACCCTTTCTAGAAATTACACATTCGTGAACAAGTTTATTAAAATTATAAAAAATATATAAAATGTATTAGGGTATAAAAATGTATATTAAAATAGAAATAAAACGTAATAAAAAATGTAGAATCATATTATTATATAAAACCACTAATATATAGGAGATAATTGTAGTTTATAAAAAAATAACACTAATTTTCATAACCTAAATTTATAGGTTAATCAGAAAAAGAGTTTGTCTAATTGGTAACAAATAAATAGGAAATTATTTTTGTTGATACTAATATTATCATAGCGAAGAAAAACATTATAAAATTAAACATTCCTTAAACACATTCACAAAAAATTATATAAATGTACATAAAAAATATTTATAATTTTCTAAAGAAAACATACATACTATTTATAAAATATATCCATACATTAACCTCCAGTGTTATGAAAGTAAAAAACCATGACATTGGGAATCCATTTTTTTCACCAAACTGTGAAGGTATTTACTCCTTATGAAAAGAATACCTTTAAACTTAAAATATAAGAACATTTTTTTTCTATCCATGATAACCCTCAATCAGTATGATCAAAACTATTCTATCATCACATCATTAGAAGGCCTCAATCTCAGTAGTGCTAACAAAAAATTAAAGATAGATAAAAACAAAATTCATTTACATAGATCATTACAATGTGGATTACATAATTAAAAATAGTCTAAATAACTTTATTTAAGTAATAAATAAAAGTAACATGATGTTACAAAAATATTCACAATAAATCCAGGAACATCAGTGATAAAAACTCTATCCTCCCTGAATTATGCTTTAATTTATAGTAAAATAATGAATGGCCATATTCTAAATTCTTTAGAGGTGTTTAAAATGGCCTAATACAAACTATTATTATATCGAAAGGTTATACAAAACATCATATATTTGTCTCCTTAGTAACACCATTATGAATAATATGAATTCTATATGGTAGAAATATCTTGGTTAATCTAGTATAAGGTAATATTCATTTGGTGAATTTATAAGGGTTCTTCTGGAGAACATATCCACCTCCATCTGATGGGTGTGTTTCTGGTGATCAAAGTATAACATTTTCATGTGATACATGGTTATATTTTTTTCATTTTTAATTCATAAATATTCATCCAGTAAAATTATATATCTCCGATGAAAATCATATAGGATTATCCAGAGTACAAAAGTATTGGTTTGACTATTATATAAATGTACTCATTCAACTGATCTACCAAAGTAAATGTTTCTCTGATGTACAAAATCTCTTTATTAAACTTTTTATGAAAGTTCCATTTGATGAAATATATTTTTTATTCCCAGTAAAAATAACCTTCCTATAAAAACATTCTAAGCAATTGGTAAATATGATTCTAATAAAATAATTTTTTTATGGAAGAGTGTTTTTATTTTTCAAAATAGTGGTTATCATTTATTAAATGTAAAACTATTGAATCATAAAGAAGTTCTATTCCATCATAATTATTTATAAGGATAATTTTAATTGATTAAAGAATATCCCTTGAGAATGTAAAACTGGGGTTAAATTTATTACAATTTTAAATTCAGTTGGTGATTATTGAGTTAATACCCATTACAGCCTTTTAAGGGTTACAACCACATGTACATATATTCCAGAGCCTCCATACACATGTTGTATGCAAATAAGTATTTTATTTATAATAGAACACACTAATTATTAATATAATCAAATTTCATACTATTATCCAATAATTAAACACATACCATATACTTATCCCATTTTTTCAGTAATTTTATATTATCATATTCCAAAAAAAACTAATTTAATCATAAAAAATAACTAAACCCTTATCTGAAACTAATTGGAATGACCCATGAAAAACATGCATTAATTTTATATCATTTTAATATGATAAAAATTAAATCTCATAAAATATTCTCTAAATTCAATAAATTGATGTTTTAGTGTCATTAATAACTATTTATATTTGAAATTTATTTTCACAGATGTGTGAACATTTATCCATAAATGAATCATACAATAAAAACATTTTGAATTCACTTATTTTATACTCATCATTATATCCATGGGATGGGAAACATTAGAAATGGGTGAGCTCAAAAGTAGAGTAAGGGAAATGTTGTAAACATTTCATCAAGGGAAAAAATTAATTGTATTAAAAAACATGATTAAGTGAGAAATATCATATTAAAAATAAAATATAAGAATAATATATATCTTTATATTATGATGTAAGGGAATTTTATCTCAAGAGAACAAAATATGAAATGGAAAAGTGTGAGAAGTCACGATATAATAAATATAGTCCATAGAGCATAACACAATCTTATAGAATATAATTATGGAATAGGAATAAGAAAAAATCTATGTGAGGAGGAAATTAGAATAGGACATTGAATATCATGAAATATAACAGATTAATGAATAAAAAGTATTAAAAGTTAGTTGATACCCAATAATTTGAAATCATAGTAATTAATAATAAATATGATGTAATGGGTGAAAATTTTGCTAAGAAACCCCTATGTTGAATTAAAACATAGTTGAATGTAGTCAAATATCATGATTAAAAAAATACCATAGTAAATAAATTTATAAATATTTATATATATATATATATAACCTATTAGGAACATTATTTAAATTATTCTTTATGTGTATGTCAGTTAGTTTGTATTTATTTTTAATATTATCTATGAGTTATAATTATCATTTTTAACTAGTTTCATAATTATGATGTTTTTATTCATTATTCAGAAAAATTTCATCTTTAAAATATAATATAAGACAATATAATTGATGTTTCTGAATATTTTATAAACTTATACTTTCATTTTTTTAATGTTTTAGTTATGGTTAAGGTAAAAGAAATTGTTGATGATCATGTTTCATTTGTTCTTAACAAATACATTACGGTAACTTAATTAAAGAGTTAAAAGTTGATATTACCAAACTAGATCAAAATAATAAATATTTAACTATTAATTACTGTATTGAATTTTATTTCTATACATTAATGTTATATATACATATATATATATTATTTTTCATGTAGGTGGTTGAACTGACCCAACTAAAACATGTTATAATCTATGTGTGGGTATGGATATAGAATTGATTATTTTGTTATAATATCTTCATAAAAAATTATATTAGAATTTTATAGATTTTATTAATATGGTATATCATAATTTGGAATATTTATAAGAATAACTTAAATTTAAAATAAGTTTTCACTTATTAATAAATCACTTTCCCCTTTGGTATGTTCACATTTTCTGGTTAGTTTCACAATGATGTATTATTTCTAATATTACTTATAAAATGAATAATTTATATTTATGGAATATAAATAATGACATTAGTAATAAATATATTCACTAAAAACATTTAATGAAAAATAATTGAATGGTGTGCATGAAAAACACATGTCATTCATGGAGGTAGTAGTCCAAACACAAGTGTAAACTGCACATTAATTTTTTTTATTAAATGTTAGGGGAATAGAGAATATTAATAATGTAAATATAGTATCATTTATGTGTTTGATTTATAAATATGTAAATATAAATATATGGTGATAATGGTTTGAATAAGTTGAGTAGTTAAGGATAAAGAAAGGAAGTAAAAGGGAATTTAACACTTATGTTGGGAACTATGATCTTCTCTTGATGTATCCATTAGAAATAAATGACATGAAGAAATTTATCGGGGCTATGGGTACAATTACAGTATATAGTTTCAATAAGATTTAAATTGTCTATACTTTCATTAGAATTTAGAAAAAGGGATGTGGCTTGAAAATGGTAAATATAATATCCTTTTATAGGTGAAAAAGATTGACAGATCATTGGAATATAATGTTATGTAAAGGATAACAATGATATTTCATGATATTTATTTGATTTAGGTGGAAGAAATGTTGGTGATACATGTAGGTAATATTTTATAACAAAAACATTTATTCTATATGGAATATGTTTCAAATTTATTTAGTAGAATTCAAGCAACATTAGATTTATCTTTTGAACACTTTTTAATCTTCAGTAAAATTTAACCATGGTAATAATTTTATAAATACAAATATAATTTTACCCTTAATAATAAATTTACATATAATGAATCCTAAAATTTTAATCAATTTAATCCAAATTAGTTCTAAAATATTTGAATATTTACTTTTAAATTAAAACATATAACATGTTAAAAAACTATTTTTGTAAAAAAATGTATGGAACATTAATTTTTATTAATATAATTTAACATTTATTATCTATTAAATGAGTATTAATTTATTTATAAAAATGATTAATAATTATTATTAGCTTATTTATTATAGGGATATATCAATTTAATTTAAAATAATAATATTTTGAAAAGTATCAATACTTGATAAATAATTATTTTTTCTCTGGTAACAAATATTTATTTTAATATGTTATTTTTATGCCTAAAATGAAAATTTACCCCATTTCCTAAAAATTACTAATAAAAATATTCAACTAATTTTATATGATTTATTTTTTAAAAGTGATAAAAATTTGTTTTAATAAATGCCTAGAGAACACATAAAATTAATTTCAAGAAACATGTATCTTCTAAGAAAATTATAAATTTTTTACATACATAATAAAAAATAATGGATGATTGTTAAATTATTTTATTTTATATATTATTGGTACATTCCATTTATCTCATTATTTAACCATAATAAAAATCATATTATTATAAATTAAATTTTATTAAGAAATATATTCCTAATAAAAACATGACTTTATTTGTTAATTAGACATACTAATTTAATTTATCAATAAAATAATGTTAATAATGACCTTAGATTTTATTTATATTTCTATATTTCATAATTATGTTGCCTCTCTATTTACCCTCCAATTAAATGACTTCATTTTGTGTTTATTTAATGTAGTTTGATTTATTTGTGTTCAACCATTCATGTCAATCATGGTATTGAACACTTTAGGGTTTAAAGTGAAAAAAGAAACATATTAGTGTTTTAAAAAATTCTTTATATCCATATCAATTCTAGATATATTATAATATAAATAAACTTTTTACATATTTTTCCATATAGTATTATAGTTTTGACTAAATTTTTTTGTTCGTACAATATTACATATTATATAGTATTTTTGTAGTACATGATAAACATATACGATTTATCAAATAATATATTGATACAATATAGGTTCTATAATCATATCCATAATATCTATCCATTAATATTCATTTTCCATATTATATCATCAATCATTATAAATTCACATAAAATTTAGAACATCATGAACTAATATTTACAACACCACTTTTAATGCTTTTAGAGTACTATATTGAATGTTGTTGAAATGTAAAATAACATAGAGAATATATGGTCCAAGAAACATAATACCAAAACAATCCTAAAAACCCTAAGAATCAGTTGATAGGTCACCATGGATATTTTGTTCCATGAAAAATTTTGTTAACCATTTCCAACCGTGGGGATCGCATCAAAGGAATGAATCTATATATGTTAAAGGATCAAAAATATGGAATTAACCATACCATCAATCAATGTTCTATATAATAATATAATTATGATTGAATATTTGGATACATGAGGTTATTAATAAAACCCATCATATCCTGGAAAAAATGAAGAACTAGGTAATAAAATACTCATGAATAAAATAATTACATGGGATGTCGATAAAATACTACTACCAGTGTGAACATTGTGAAAAAAAATTATGAAAAAAATGGAACATTTCAATAATGGATGATTAGAAGTTGGACATGGTGTAGTCATCGAGGTGGAAATCAGAAAAGGATTATCATGATATATTAATTTATAATAACTCTAATGATAATAATCAAATCCAAGTATTATAATAATTTATCACCACCATAATCTCTGTATAATAGAAATTTGGGCCACCATTTTTGGATGTTAGAGTAGATCAGAAAGTAAACCAAAACATAACTGAATCCTGTAATGAGTGACTATGGACCAAGAATGAGTAAGATATGTTCATAAAAACATGGATCAAAATACAATATAAACCCATAAACCAAGGGTGTAATGGACATGAATTCCTTTTCAAGTGAATTTTCCTTATTTTTAATGATGTTGACTAATTTCATTTTGAGAAGATGTTAACATGTGTTAATGTGTGTGATGATTCCTAGAGGATTAGTATGAAATAATCATAAATTTAATTACGATAATTTGAGGACCATTACTAATCTTCTAAACATGTGAAAATTTTTATTGTTGACTATATATTATTTCATCAACTATTATAGTAATGAATTGATAGAAGGCCATAAAATATTCTAACATTTCATGAATAGTATTATTATGGAGGCCATGAAAAAAACATATTTATATTTTTCATGAAGTATATCTATAGAAATAATTTATTAATTATCATTCAATATATATTTAAGTGGGAACTATGTATTTGAATGGGACTTGAATATTTGAGTGGACCGTATGAACAAATTGGCTAGATAGTAGCTAATAAAGGACCCACCTCAACCATACATGTGGGTCCAAGGGTTTACCATATGGGAGTCTGGTCAACCTAGCTATCCATGGGAATGAATAGAGGGTATGGGTATGCATTACACCATATGTAATATATATTATCATGTGGTTCCACTATACAGGTTGACACAGTGGTGGAGGGTTTCTAGAAACAGAATGTTCCAGTGGAATCATGGAGTAAATTCCATTTATCATAGATAAATAGTGATGTTAATATAATTACTAATTCAATGATTAAATGTTGACTGAAAAGGTAATGTGGGATATGCTATGTATGGTACTATTAACTCACCTTAAAAACATCTGCATATTATTTGAGTCACCCTATACATTGTGAATGCAATGTCCAATCGCGTTAAGGGATAGTATTCAACCTCATCTTCTGCCTACGGGTTTCAGATGTATTAATGGTCTTTTATAATCCTCCTATGATCGAACTAATCTACTGAGATCAATCAAAACCCAAGGGGTAGATAATATGAGGTCATTTCATGATTTCATTTACATACAAAAGGTTGTTTAAATAGTGTTAGTAGTTGATATGTTTTAACGGTATAGTTGCAAATATGCATGATTTTTTAATAAACTAAATGTTGTTAGAATATAATTCACCTTATTGCATAACGTAGGTTTGGAGGGGTTGAGACTGTATATTTTATAGAAGTATAATAAGATAAAAGAAATGTGAATTATGTTTTATTTTGATAAGATTTTATTTTTACAAAGTCACATATGTAGATGAGTCCATGTATAGATGAGGAATGGTGGGAATTTAAGGTGTTGATGTGTTAGAGTATGTTATTAGAATTAGTCTATAAATACCTCACACCCTATATGAAAACCCTATATAAAAATTTTGAATAAGAAGATTATCTATGGGTTATAGAGATAGAGTATTTAAGGTGTACTTATTCTTTATAAACCATGCACGATATAAAATATTAATAAAAATTGTTCATTATACATAGAAAACATAGGAGTAGAACACTTGAAAAAAATTACATAATGATCGTGCAGTAAAAAGAATTGAAGAAAATATTCTTCATTATTAGAAGATGTTTTAATTTGATAGATCAGTTGGAATTAAGAGAAAAAAATCAAGAAGTAACATAGAAGGTTTTTATTCTCGATTAGTTTATGTATTTATATGATCTAATTCATTTTAAGATCAGTGGAAAATTATAAGGTTCATGTTATTGATAAATATTTTCTAATGTTCTTGAAGTTGTATGTGACTATATTGGGTGATTTTTTGTGTATGAATATTTTATACCAAGGTAGTGTAGAACCATTCATAATTTTACTAAAATATTTATATTTTTGTATTTTCCATTTAATATATGTTTAATTATTTAGTGGGATTCCTGGTTTTGAGAATATACAGTGGGTCTCTGTTTGAGTCATTTGTGTAGGTGCGAAGTTGTGATATCTAGTGGGACTCATGAGTGGTAATATTTCAATATTCTATTTTTATGGGAATTATAATTTACTTGGATGTATCCACCAACATAAAATGAAGAATATGTTACTATAGGGGTGATATGGAAGAACCAGTTATTGTAAGGAAAATTTTTCTTGACCGAAAGTTGCAAAACATTTTCAGGTTATTCTCTCTTTATTAACATTTAATATCAAGTAAGGCTGGTAATTAAATAATAGGGGTTGAGATGTTGATTAGTTACATATGTGGACATAAAATATATATTGTCTGTAAAAATAGTGTACACATGATTCACCCCCTCGCAGTAGTGTATAACTAATCCTTGGGTACATAAATTAGAAATTGAGAAAGGTTCCCATTAAAGATGTGAGAGATTTATAATAACTGATGAATCTTAATTCAATTAACATTTGACGAATATCTTACTTTTAGGGAAATAAATAAAATAGATAGTAGAATATTATAATTCTTCACTTTATATATCTTTAATTTTATGTTAGAGATGATGTAGTAGTGGGATTTGCAATTATTAGTGAGGGTGTTTATATGAAATGAGATGAAAATAGAAATATAGAATTGATGAAAACGATCAAAATAATATCCTAATTAATTTATCAAAAAAATTATACACTAAAGTGGTGGTTTTAATTTTTTTTAATGATATATTCAATAAAATGAGAATAAATTATAAAGGGGATATTAATTGAAATGAAGTTGTGTTAGAAATATGGTGAAGCATTTTTTAGGATACAAAAAATATAATATGATAGAAATGTTTATGACCATTTCATTAGATTCAATGATATTGTATGTACAGTCAAATTATTTTGTAGTAATATTTATAAATTTATCTATTGTTAAGGATCATGTATGAAATTTACCTAAAAATTTTGAACCCAATGTTTCATCCATTTAAGATATAGAAGATATTTATTTAGATGCGTTATAAAAACAAACTCATCTATTATGAAATAAAGATTACATGGATTTTTAACATAATGTAAAATATAAGATAACATTTTAGGCTATAATAAAATGAATGTTCAAAGTGGTTGACGTTAAGTAATCGTATGATTCTAATGATGATAATGTTGATGGAGATCATAGGAATATTATTTCTTTTATTTCAAGGGGCATAAAATGGAAAATGGAAAGGAAAATGAACGAAAAAAATCATGCTATACAATTGTAATATAATTAGAAACTTTTAAATAAATATTCCAAATAAAATGAAAGAATCAAAATATGAAAAATAAAATTAGAATCCTCAAAAATAGAAAAATGATAACAAGAAGAAGAAGTATTCTAGAAACATAAATTGTAATTTTATGAGACATTAATCACAAGATAGTTCACAATCGAGTCATTCATTAGATGTGGACCTCAATTTCATTTCTCCTGTTGAAGAGGTGCTTTATTATTAAACAATGTATGATGATATAGTGATTCGAATTAATCTAGAATAGATTCTAAAAGATGATTTGCAAGCTACTCTTCAGAAAAAGTACATCTCAATAAAGAGATGAAGAAACTAGAGAAAGTTAATAAAAAATATAAACTAATAAAAAAGTGTATAATAGAAAAAAATATCTTCTATCATTGATAATGAGAAATATATATTCAATGTGGCTGAGGATGAAAAGATGGTGAGTGATCTTGAGGAGATACTACCACACAAAGTGGAAGTGTTGTCTAATACATAATCAATGTATCTAAAAATCACAAATTAGTAGAGAAATAAAAGGTAAGATTTAAAAATTATGTTGAGGTAAAATATTATTCCTATGAAGTTATGGAGATAAAGGGTTCCTACAAATAGGGTACATCTGCTTCTATGAAATTTTAAAACATATATTATATCACAAATAGTGCAGGTGAATTTGTGTAGGATGAGAATTCATAAAACATTAATTATAACACATAAAATTTTGAAAGGAATTTTCCAAGAACACTATTTCCCTAAGGAAAAATCAATATGAGTTTAAAACATATTGAAATCAAGAATTTTCTTGACATGTTTCTCAAGGAAGATGAAGATCATAGTTTAGATTATTTTTGTAGTTTTGTTGAATATATAGACATAAATCCTACCATTTCATGTATAACATGAAATTTCTAGGAAATAGGTATAAACTAAGGGGATCCATGGTGGAAAAATTAGAATATATAATCAAAGAAATAAATCATTAAATATAAATCAATATAAAGTCCAAATAAAAGACTTGTATGAATGAATAGAAGAATTTTTTTGTGGATAAACATTAGAAGCTCATAGAGTTGAGGAATACATGACCAAATTATCTTGAGAGGTTACATATGAAATTAATTATAATTAAAAATATAATGAAAAATAGGGTAATTCATGTACATCTAAAATGTAGTGTCATACATAAAAAAATATAGTACAAACAAATAAGGAATGTTTGCTAGTTTTTCTATAACATGAAAAAATTTATAAAATATTCAGAAAGATCAAATTGATTCTATAGCTTAGGGTAAAAAGGTTATTTCAAAACAAAATACTAAATAACAGAAGATGAGATTTGCGAGTGTCGATCTGAAAAAAAAGATAATCAGTGTGAATTTTTAACATAACTTGAATAACTATATAACTATTTTACCAATATAATATGATTTGGTTAATAAGTATATGTAATTAGAAGAAAATAATTTATCTTCACATTGAAAGGTATAGAATTATATTCCACACGAATAAAAAATTCATTAGAATAATGTGATCAAGAAACCTATTAATAATATAAATGTTAATGTGACCTCTCCAAATCCAAACCAACATAAAGAATGAAAGTTAAAGGATGAGATGAAACTATCATCCTATGTTTCATTTATGGGAAAAAATACCCCTCATTATTCCTTTATTTATAATATTTTTTACTAACATATAGATAATTCAAGTATATGAATGCATCCCTTAATGAGGAATATAGATAATTTAAATTTTTTAAATATTCACCGTAATAAAAATATGATGTTTCTAAACATCATTGTAAATTAAGTATGATAATGACTCAAAAATGCATAATATGATTTTTCTTTCTTAAAATTTATATCGAAAGACTAATCATATTGAGATAAAAATGTGGATATAATTGTTTTTTAGTTCAAAATTCTTATCTATTTTTTCAGATGAGTTAAACATAATAAATATTTCTTTGATAACCATTAAGATATGAAGCTAGTATTTTATGAAATTTATTCAACATGAATGTTTATTTATAGAAAAAATATATACACCTAGGTTTTAAACATTTTTCTAATACTAGGATTTCTTATATAGACCTAAATTTTTCTAAAAAAGGGAACTTTCAATAATATAATGTGTGGTTTCATTCAAAATAGAGATAATGATGATTTATATGAAGAGGTTACCTCCATAGACTATTTATATTTACTATAATTTATACGGGAGAAAGAAAATTAAAAAAATTGACATATAAAGTGTTTGGTGGGTATTTGAAACCAATTAAAGGGGGGTATTTATGTTCCCTTTAAGTGATTTTTTTTCAATATGGCTGAATTATTTGGTTGGGAAAATATTTCCATTTGTATCAAAGTGTGTAATTAATCTTGGAGTATTGGTATGAAAACATCTACAACATGTTTTTGATTATTTGTGAGTTGTTATTAATTTTATAAACACGTAAAAGAGGTTTTATGTTATTGCATATTATTTTTACAATGAATGTCGGGAAGAATTTATTTAAGTATATGAAATATTTTATTATTTAATAAATGCTTTTATTATTAAGACCATGAAAAAAATATTTATTAACATATTGAATGAAATATATATGGAGAAATAATTACATAATTATTTTTCCCACATTATTTGAGGGGGAATTAAGTATTTGAGTATGAATATGGTATTTGATTGCGACTTAGGGGAGAAATTGGCCATCCCATGGAAAACGAAGGACCCACCTCTAACAAACATGGGGTTTAACATGTGAGAGGTAGGTCAACCAGGATGGACATGGGGAAAACTTGAGTATGATGGAATTTATAGATCCCATAGGGGATATGTGGTCATAAGTGGTTACACTGTGTGGGGAATAATAGTAGTAGAGGGGTGCTAGCACAGGTTTATGACAACATAATCTAATAGAGAACCCCGTTACTCACAGCTAACTAGGAAAGGAAATGACTATATATGTTATGTGATGAAAATACAGGCACACAATTAATTTAACATAAAAAAATCATGAAAATATTTACCTAAATTCAAAATATACACATATAATGTGGGTCATCAAATATTTTGTGTGTTTATATCTTGTTTTTACTAAGGAAAAATCGTTAACCTTAACCTTCCCTAGAGGGTTTCACATGTGCTGGAGTTCATGGATGAAAATAAATGATTAAACCAATCGACTATAATCATTCCAAGATCATGGTATCAATCATATGAGATCATTTCAATTTTGAGAAGATTTTTAGAATGTTTCTCATAGAATATGGAAGTGGATATATATTTGATCCATAAGTATATAAGGCACATAATTTTTAAATGTACCTATAGCTATCATAAGACCAGGCTCATGACTACACAATACAAATATGGATAGTTTGAGAATTTTAATTTGAAGGAAGTATAAACACATGCCTGAAACATATATAAAAATTAATTTTATGAATATGGTTACATTATGAAGTCATGTATGCATAAGAGTGGGTGTGTAGGAGAGGAATGTTTGTGTGTGTAAGTTTTTGGGGAGGTTGAGTATGTTAGATAAATTTATTTATAAATACCTCTATCTATCATTATTTTTAACAATGATATTAAAAAAAATTATATATCATAGAAACAATAATAGAACTAATGAAAAAGGATTGATATTCATTTAATGATTTCATTAATTCAGAATGAGATTTTTTGGGCCTTTGTTATCATAAGAAGAAGAAAAAATTTTAATACCTTTTCTTATGTTATCCACATATGAAGTAGTTTTGTGAAAAAAAATATGTGTATTCTATGAGATCATGATTTATGTGATAAATTGATTATGAGAAGTAGAATCATCTAATGATGAACTTACATGATGTAAGATGATAACGGTTATGTTCTACATGATAAATGCAATGTGGAAGCATAATTAAAATAGTGCATGTGTGAGGTTATTCCTAGATGAGTATGAATGCGATATAATGAAAGAATTAGTGATATTAATTTAGGATTCAAAAACCATTACTGATACTATTAGGTCTTATTGATGTGAAATTATTGACTAGAGGGGGTGTTTAAATATCTTTTTAAAATTTATCACCAAATTATAATTATTCGAGTAATTAACATTTTGAATTGTGCAGTGGAAAATAAAAACCAAGAACATGTGATGTTTTTTATACCAGTTCAGATCACCAAGACCCTTTTATAATATTCAATGTTCTCTACTTGGCGATAAGACTGGTATTCACTAATTAATCGCTTTTTATAGGGTGTGATAACCTTCTTTCAAACATACCTTTTAATCACATGATAGCATAATCTATTTGACTTTTATGGGATTCATGACCATCTTGAATTTTTATTGGTAGCCAAAACCTTACCATCCTTCTAGATAGGAGGAGTATTCTGGTTGCACATATTTTTGATATAAAATTCCTAAACTAACTATATATGAAAAACTATAAGATAAAATAAGTACATTAATAAAAACTATATCTAATTTATGAAAAACATTAGAGAATTTGTTGTACATCTATGAAACTTTTGAACATTGATCACATTAGTAGTGGATGATCAAAATGACAATGTTAATTAGGTTCGAAATAATAGAAAATTATTAATAATAGGAATTTATCACTTCTTAGTGCCCATATATATGTTTATTTTTATCTCTATATGATCATATACCTTCATTGTTGTTGAATAAACTATGTGTTTCTTATTTTATCACATTCCATTTATTACATTCCAATAGCTAATACTACCTCATATATTCCAAGATCTTATATTGTCTAAAGACCAAATCATATAATTACACATTATAAAATAATAAAATTATGAATAATATAATTACATGTAATTTGAATTACAATGATCAAAATCAGATAGTTCACTTTATCTTCTATTCCTATATAAAATACCTTAGAAAAAGAATGAATGTTGTCTTTATTATAAATGAGTCTTTTTGAAATAAAAACTTTAAAAATTATCCTTCTAAATTGTAGAATTTTTGTAATTCAAATGATATAAAAACATGTATAAAATAATAAATATGAAAAATATTATTTTTGTAATCATTTCAATGATATTTTTCTATCAAATAGTTTTTAAATACTCAATAATAAAATATAATTATTTTACAAAACAAATAGTTAAAATAAGTTTAATAAACTTATAATTAATTAAAAAAATTAAAATTTCACTAAAATAATGAAAACTATAAAATATATAAATTCTTAAAATAAACAAACTAATGCACTCACCATTCTTTATGAGCGCCGTGAGACAAGAGCCTTGTGGTAGGTATATAAACAACATGATTATTTTTTTGGTGGTCGTTATTCTAACTATACAATAAATTTGCCTTTATGTTCCTATATTGAAAACTTGAAGAAATTTATGTTTTCTCACTTTACTTATTTTCATTGACAGTTGAAAAAAATTTATTGTCATTTAAAATATCATTTTTGGTACGTTAAAAAAATGTTGAAAAAAATACCTATCACATGAATTAGGGTAAAGACTAGTCACAGTAACTTAAAATTATGCAGCATCCAAATATGTGTTGTCACCAAAGCTCATATGAGTGTCGCACTAGAGTAATGTCAAGTTACATGGAGTTTATGAACTATGTGTTGTAGAGACATTGAACTACTATATCGATTCTCAGATGAAGATGGTGATTAAGATTTCATTGGTGAGTGCAGGTGTCATGCTCTGTGAAGAATTTGAACCTAGTGGTGCACTAAATGTGGCCATAGTTAAAAAAAATTGGGATGATGATCACATTGTTTGTTGATAATATATAGGGAAATAGATATTATAGATAAAACCCTGATGCATGAATTTAATTTATTCCTAAAAGGGTTTCATATGCCCCCCATGTTTATGGTGTAGAGTTTTCAATAGAATTTTACCTTGAGGATTTCACCACAATTTGAGGAAAATCGAACACCACTTTCCTATTTCCAAACTGCATCGATGTTGGGATAAATATTGAGAACTTATAGGATTGAAAAAAAATTAAACTATAAGTGATCTCATTATCAATTATTTATAAATCATGATCAGTGATAAATGAACATGTTTGGTCCAAGAACACACTAGTTTGACCAAAAAATACAACTCTTAGTGATGGACACACTGGTTTGATCTCACCACTGCGGTCAATGAACACCATGCTTCGACCAAAATGATACATCTCATGGTGAGGGACACACTGGTTCCGAATTGAAGATAAACTAAATTTATTTTAAAAAACTACTTTCAATAAAATTATAAAATTAATTTTTTTGATAAAATTATAACATTCCCATACTCTCATCCATAAATATTAATTCTCTAGATCACAAGTTATTCATTATATATAATAAAGTTATCTTTTGATTTAATCCATTAAATAGTATCAATATCTCAATGTTTTTACATATTTACAAGTTATTGAAACATTAAACTTTTTAATCTTTATGAGAAACTATAGATATTCATACACATAGCGATCTTTCACCCAACATCTCATTTTGTAGAACTTTTATGGACATGTGATTATATCATTTTCATGAAATCTCTCAGGAGAAGACCCATTATCTACTGTAAGAAGCGAAAACACATGTAAGTAAAAATAATAAAAATATTACAATGTGCTTTCAATATTAGAGAACATAACTAATTTAATATTAATATCTTCTTAAGAGTTTATAAATCAACCTCTAGTGATAATGGACAATATTAAATCCAAAATTTTTGTGCTATAATTGTCAATATCAGCCATCAAATGCTTAAAATGTTTTTACCATTAACACTTTTATTAGGATCCACCTAAAGAATATGTTGGGTTTCCATTATTGAAATGATTTATTATAAGGTATTTGACCCCATATCTTTATTAGTAACATAAAATATATCTCTCAGTATATATTTTTTAAATATATCTTCAAGGATTTTAAATGATATCACTTAAACAATATTTATGGGACTATCTTATAACAATTGTCTCAAATAATCGTGTCTCCAAATTATATGTCTAGACATTCCATTTTACATGAAACTAAATTCCATTTATATGATTTCTTCAAAATCAAAACTGAAAGAGATAGGTGGAATCAAACTAAGCCATAATCTATTATCCAATAAAAGATTCATAATCCATTTATCTTCCTTTACACATTCAACTATGGAGATAAACTCCAACTCCATGGTCAAATGTGAAATACAATTTTGTTTCTTTCTCGTCCAAGAAACATAAAAACCTCTAAGAGTAAACAACCATCTAGGAGTGTATTGGTTATAACCAATACTTGTAATCCACCATCCATTGGTGTATCATTCCATGATAGCCAGATAATCATTATAGTTTAAATATTAATCTTTGGCCTTTCTAAAGTATCCAAAAATTTTATTACGTATCTCCAATGATCCAAACGAGGATTACAAGTATATTTAATTATTTGACCTAATGTAAAAGAAATATTTGGTCTATGTCAAGGTATTTTATACATTAATGATCCAATTACACTAGAATACTCAAATTTCTCTACAACTCTACCCATATTTATAATAATTTTAACACTAAAATAAAATAGAGAATATGAATCCTTGAAACCAATATGATAAAATTTATTTAACATTTCATTATGTAATGAGACAGACATAAATAATAACCCTCATTGTGTTTTTTAACATTAATACATAGAATAGTATCAAATATTCCCAAATCCTTCATTTTAAACAATGAAGATAAGAAATTCATTGTCTCAATAACTACAATCATATTGGCTCCAAAAATGAACATGTCATTTACATATGGACACAAAATAACTCCATATTATTTTTTAAAAATATAATAAATACATTTATCTTTATTGTTTGGATTAAATCCATTAGAAAAAATAATATAATCAAACTTCTCATGCCATTACTTCGGATCATGTTTAAGACCATAAAGATATTTAACTAGTTTATATACCTTATTTTTATAACCCAATAAAACAAACCCTTATGGTTACTCCTTGTAAATATTTTCATTTAATTTTCTATTTAAAAAATCATTTTTGAAATCCATTTGAAGTACATATATATGTTTAATTTAATTTAATGAAAATAATATTCATATTGAAGTAATTGGAGCTATAGGATCATAAGTATCAAATTAATCAACCCCTAATTTTTGTTTAAAACCATTGGAAACCAATCTGACATTAAAATCATGAATATTACCATTGAAATCATATTTCATTATGAAAACCTATTTACTACCAATAAATTTTGATCTTATTGGTAAATCCACAATGACCCATGTATTATTCCCCATAATGGATTCAATTTCACCATTAATTACTTCGTTACAAAAAGAAACAAATCAATAAGTAATAGATTATTTATAAGTCATTGGGTCATATTCTATATTTAGTACCATATGATGCATATTAATAAGATGATTATCTTAATCTCCTTCAATAAAGAAAATTATAGAATCATGAGCAATAGAATCTGGACTTAGATGTTTCTACTTCCTAAATATTGTACTCTGTTTAGGATCAACTTGGGAAATATCATTATTCTATATTATTTTAGTTCAACTAGATTTAGTGAATGATATAGTGGTATATGGAATAACTTCCTCCAAATCATATTTATAATACATAAGTTAAAAAAACTCTACATCCCATTATTAAATACTTGTATTATCTTCCAAATCCATAATTATATATGCTATTCTATTTTTTGTATATCCAACAAAAACACCATCAATTTATTTAGGAACAATTTTAGTTCTTTTACGATCAAGAACTCTATAGTATATTAAACTCCACTAATCATATAAATAACAAATATTAGGTCTTCTACCTCTCCAAAATTTTAAGGGGATAACACAGGTTTCCCATATTAAATCCTATTTTGAATATGACATGAATTCAATATAGCTTCTCCCCACACACTTAATGGTAACATAGATTTATTAATCAATAAATTCACTATTTATAATAATGTATGATTTTTTTGTTCAGCTAAGACATTTTTCCGAGTTGTATACGGATAAGTACTTCGATAATTATTCCATTTTCCCAACAAAACACATTAAACTCATTAATAAAGTATTCACAAACAATATCTAAGCATAACACTTTAATACATCTGTTTAATTTATTTTAAAATTCTTCTATATAAATCATAGACATATTAATGGATTCATCCTCTATTTTAATAAGATATATATATATATATATATCTACTAAAATCACTAACAAAATTAATAAAATATATTTTTCCTCAAAGATTTAATAATCCATTTAATTCAAATATAACAAAATATATTAATTATAATATATTAGAAATTATTTCAACTCAATAAAATGTCTTATTAACTATTTTAGACTCTTCACATGTCTCACAATTATTAATACATTTTCAAATTTAACCAACTTTAACATCCTCATTAATTTTAATGAATTATAATAATCCTGTGCAAAATGATCATGAAAAAAATTAGTTGACTCAATCAATTTAACAAAATATTCAATCATATTATTAATATATAGTTGATACATACCCTCATTTGAGTATCCTTTCACCACAAAATTAATCCTTTTTACAAGATAATGTTTTCATATTCGAATAAAACCTGAAATCCCTTCTTACATAGAATATCGATGCAAACTAATTTCTTCCAAGGTTAAAGAATATACAAAACTTTTCTAATAGACAACTTCTTCTTAGAAGTAAATTCTATATCTAAACTTCATTTTCCACTAACATTGATGCATTCATTATTTCCAATATGTACTTCTTTCGCGATAATACAATTGTCAAATGATTTGAACATCAAATGATCCATGTACACATGCATAATTGCTCTAGAATCAAGCCACCATACCATCTTCATTGAAGTAATATTGACTACAGATCTCATTGCGAATAGATTCTATCGAATCAGTATATTTGTAGTATGTTTATTAACTTTATTTTGATATCAACATTCCATATAATATTCTTGGTTTTCCATAGACAAGTAATTATCATTTATTTTTGGAATGATTTCATTTGTTATTGAATTTTTGAAATTTCATTTTTACCTGTAAAGAATATTTTGGTTGTGAATTTCCCTCATCAATAATAACCATGGTATTAAATTACGAATCTATACCCATGTATCTCAACATGGATTCTTATTCAACATTAAGAATCTTGGGTAATTGTTATAAGAAAATATCTTCACTATCATTAATAAGAGATTTACCAAAATTTTCCACGTAGGTGGAAATTTGGAAAAAATTTCACGATCATGAAAAATTTATCATAAATTAATATTAAGGGAATGATTTTTATTTTCTAAAACATAAATCTCATGATATTTATCCAACACTGTCTTATTATCACCCATCTTATAGTTTAGATAATTTACAATAAGAAATTTATTGGTACCTTCTTCCTCATGTTTTTATTTGAACTCAAGTGAATCCCATATCTCTCAAGAAGTCATGATTTGGAGAAAATAGTTATAAAGATGATTTGATAATGTATTGAGAATATTTCTTAGACAGAAAACCTGATCGTCTTTACAGTTATTCTTTATTGCATGGACTTTCTCGACTTGAGTCACATCAGTGGGTGTGCCATTGGGATTTAAAACGGGTTCATTTGGATTGGGTGTAAAATTAGTTTCTATAATATGAGAAATATTCCACACCGTAAGAAGAAATCTCATCTTGTCTTTCCATTGGGAGAAGTTGTTTATATTGAAACAGTTAAGTTTGATCAGGTCTTGATTATTCACAATGATCTTCTATGGCTTAATTTTATATTATTTAGAGTGCATACATAGACAGAGACAATGTAAACAAGATTGGATGATGGGGTGGGTGCTGAGAGGGATCCTCTCCCATTCATGGTCGAGGCAGAGCAGCTTTGTAGTGAAGTTGGGATAATTGTGTCATGCTTTTGGGAAATTGGTGTCATGCATATGCTAGTGGATGAGGAGATTAATAATATATATATATATATATGATTGGTACAATTGTATAATATAAAAAAATTCAAATATTCTGATGGTCCCGAAACCCCCATGACCATATCCAATGCATATATATATATTAATATATATATATATACTGATATATATATTTATATAGTAATAATAATATAAAATATTTATTTTAAATAAGATATAAAATATTAGTAATTTGATTACAAAATATGAAATATTATGTTTTCAAACGTTAACACTAGATATAGAATTTAAAAAATATAAATGAAATTAAATTTCATGTCTAAAAAAATCAATATCTCTATTTAAAAAATAATAATTTCAGTAATATAAATATTAAAACATATTAACTTATAATTCTAATAAAAATAAATAACCTCAATTAAATCATTTTTAATGAATATTTTTAAATAAAATTATGGCTAATAAATTATAATAATATTTAAAATTAAATTATTTTCAAATGATGGCATTACAATTTTATAAAACTGTGTATTTTTTTTATAAAAATGTCATCATAAATGATCTCCTTATTTTAATAAATTTGAAAACTAAACCCTGAAATTTAATTTTAATATATCCAATAATACCACCTCATTTGTTTTTAAATTTATCAAAAATAAAATAAAATCATGAAATAAAAATATTATTAAGAGATGTAGAACAAAAATCAATGTTATACAAGGGATAAATCTCCTAGAATTCATGATTTTAAAACATAGTAAAATACAATAAAGTGATGATTATAATTTTCATAAAAACTAGATTTTCATCATGTCCAATTTAGAATTTATTTTTTCAGACCTCACAAAGTCTAATGATTTTAAAAATAAATACACAATTTGATTTTATGTTGGAATATATTAAAAAATGATTTACCAATCATGTACATGATGTATTAAGAAATAAATCAAACATCTATATGTTTTCCCTAGAATTTTATAAATGATATTTAATAATTGAAATAAAAAAATGTGTTGTCACAAAATATAGGAATTTTGTAACACCCCAATTTTTCATAGTACGTTATCTCATTAACGTAATTCAATAGCTTGCACTACACATGACATCGAGTTCGAGAGCACCACAACATACCAAAATAGTTGTTCAAAAAACAGTTATGAATAATATTAACTACATTTTGAATCTTATATACTCTATATAATGTTATCATCCATATTATTAGTTTTTTAGACATAATTTAAGAACAAATTCATTTTTTTAGATAAAAGAAGTAATTTCCAAAAAAATGTAATTTTATCGCCTTTTAAAGGAGAACCCTTCTTAAAACCAATATTTGAAACTTTTATATATTCAATTTAATGAAATTAAATTCTTATTTAGAAGAAGGACATAAAAATTTAGGTTGGATAAACTTTTGGTTCTTTTCAGATAACTTTTATATTTTGATGAATTGTGAAAAATATTTGTTTTTATTGAAAAAAACTTTTTCAATTGAAATAATTGATAAAGTTAAATTATGAATTTGAATTTTTTTGATGTATAATTATATTTTATTTTTATCATTTAATACCATGTAGGTCATTATAAGTAATTTAACATTTAAATTTGTCATAAACACGTGTCAATCTTTGCATAATTTTTACTTTTAAAAAACTCGATTTTTGGATTTGACAATGGGAATCAATATCATATTAATTAATTCAACATATATGTTTTGAATTTGGTAAAATAAAAGTTCTTTGTGAATTAAAAATATCAACATTATATTTGGTTGAATTTTTGGAATTTATCTGAGAACATTCCATTTTTGATTAGTAGTTAAAAACATTGTGTTATTGACAAATTTTTTTTGAATAATTATTTATTTTTTATAAATATATTTTATGTCAAAATAGATATATAATACCTATATCTATTCAATGCAATTCATTGGAGTCATTTTATAATAAAATTAGAGGTATAAATTATTATTGAACTTTTACCGTCTTTTACCCATCATCTTGGAGCATTTGCAAATTTACATAAAACATAATTTTACCGCTTATGTGAGTTGAATTTTGAAATTCCTAGAGAAATGGTTGATATTAGTATGTAAAACATGGTTCAATGAGTTGAAAATAATTTTTGGTGAATAGTGAATTTTGACTTTTATTTATCACTGTTAAAAATAAATAGGGTAATTAAAGGTAAAAATTATATTATAGTTACCCTAATACATGTCGTAATTCTATTGGATAAGTGTAATTAGACAAAAAACAAACTTATGAATAAAATATGATCCTTTTTGGTCCACTTGTATTAGATTTGGACATTTATTATTATTTTATTGATAGAAGAGTAAAAAGTGTTAAATTCAAAGCTTAATAAGTAATCCATTTTTAATATAAGGTTACACAGAATGTAAATTCTACTATAAATATTCATTAGGAAGATAAAAAGTTTTAATACGTAATGGTATTTTATTTATATTTTTTAGACATTAAATAATTTATTTTATTCGTGACACAATGATGATGCAGTAATTACCTTATTAATGAAATATTAAAATAATTGATATTATAAATATCCAAATAATGTAAATTGAGTCTTCTGATGAATTTTGATAATTTTCAAGGATAATTTTACATGTTAGCGTTGAATAGACATATATTTTCTAGATGATAAGGGTGTTATGACTTTCAGAAAAACAAAATACCAAATAGTGTCAAAATTGATATAAATTAACTTTTAAAACAAATACTGTATTTTTTTAGATATAATATTTCTAAAAATCTAAGGTTCAGAGAAAAGGATTAAATTATATTATATATTTCATTAATAAACCACTTGGGGTTCTCTTGTACCTTTAGAGTATGTTTATTAACCATATAGTGTAATAATACATGAAGAATAGGGAAAAGTTAAACTATTTAACTTAGAGTTAAATATAAAGGATATAGCTAAAATGTTAACCTAAAATTGTGTAAAACCAATTGTTTGAGAGGTTTTAGACCCATAACCACCTTATCATTTAAATAAATCATTTTTTATCCATTTGAAACTTATAAATATATTATTATAAAATAATATTTTAATCTTTTCCTAAAGTGACCCTCACTACTCTTATAAAAGGGTACTTCCCCTTCTCTCAAAATCACACCTCCAAATCTATTTGGTTCGGACAAAACCTACCCAAATATCCCCCCAAATTTCCTCCCTTAAACCTAGAGGCCTTAAATTGATAATAAATACAACCTAATGAGCCCTTTGTATCAACTCAAAAGGAAACACCCAAAGAAGAGGTAATAATTTCACTACCCACTTTTAAGTTCTTTTCTTCTTACACTTCCTCTTCACTTGTTGTTTCCATACCATAATAATAAATCTTGTACATTATAAATAATGTTCTGTTATTATAAATATGGTACAACCATATTCATTATTCTATCTACCCTATAAATGACAAAGTCACCATATTTGCGTACGTACGGCTTACCGTCTCCACGTCGTGGTGTAGTTTGTTATTCAAAAGCATCATTATTTGGATTGGTATAATAATGAGTATAACTGACGTAAATAAAAAATATAACATGTTAGTTATTATGTTTATATGATATAAAATCCAATTACATTTAATTTCTCCATAAATATAATGATATTTTACCTCATGGTTACGTATGGATTACCATCTCCATGATGCGATGAGATTCTTTGCCACGTTCACCATTCAACGATGATTATAAAAATATATATTATTAATAAGTATGAAATATATGACATAATAATTACACTAGATATAAATAAATATATGTATGTATATTTTCTTATATATATCTTATTCACTTACTTCCATTCAATACGATATGAAAAGAGAAACAATGTTTATGTGTACATACGACCTACCATCTCCATAAATAGTGCCTTCCATTTCACATATCTATATGTTATAAATATTTATATTCTAAATATATAAGATATATAAATCAAGGTTTATATTCTAAAATTAATTAAATCATGATCTAAATGACACGATCAAGAATAACAAGTTAAAACATGAGTGATAAAGAAGGTGATTATTACCCAAAATGTTAATTTAACATGGAAATAGTTATTAAATTGGTAGTATAAACTAAAAAATCAATAATTTATGATATAATAAATAATATTATGATTCTCGTATAACTTAATAACATACTATGGTTATTCTACTGGAGGTTAATGTACCCTCAACCAAAGAAAAGTAATAGTAAGGGTTAATTCCTTAATTCCATTGTTATATGATATTGTTTATGTGTACGTTCAGACTAGGACATATTTATTATCCATGTACATGTTTCATAAAAGTGCTTTCAAAAGGATTTTTTAAGGGAATATTTAAATAATAAATCATTTTAAATGCTTAAAGATTTATTCTTCTAAACCTTTCTCATTAATGTCAATGTTTTCAAAATGATTTTAAGGAATTATTTATATGGACATGAATGTTTAAAAAAGTTAATTCCATTCAAAATTTTCATTGTGGATTGGAACAATTTGATTCAAAAATATATTTTAAATGACTTCCTTTATAAATTTTGTGACTTTTAAAATGATTTCATGAAAAAGGGATACTTCTCTCAAAGAGTTTTACTGATCATTTTAAACTATTTAAAAATCCTTTACAATATATTATTCTTGATCGTGGTTGATTTGTTAAGATAAAAATATTACATATTGTATTGAAGGTTTTGTGATATGTTTTAATGTGGATGTGTTAATTTTATACCATTCATGGTTTGTGTATAAACTATTGACATTTTTTAAGCTAGTTTTAATAAGAATGTTTATGTTATGTTTAAACCTTTTGAAACAAAGAATGCATTGGACATAGAAAGTGATGGGTGGATCCAGATATAGATCCTCAATGCATTGGTAGGTATCATGGGACAATCTAGTGTTTTGGCCCATGTCCTTGACAAAATATTATTTGTTGTCTTGCCACATGGCCTTGACTATGTGTCCATTAAGTCTGTCATTATAGATTCCATCACTATGAAATTAGATATAGAATTTACATGAGATTATTTGACTAGTAGAATATCCATATTAATAACTAAATGGAATTATTTTATTTATCATTTCCATATTATAATAATGTTTAAGTCGAAAAGTCTTTTTTTTAGTTTTATACATTGTCTTAAATGTTTATGCTTATTTGTGAATGTTACCCCTATATTGTTATCCTTACTGAGCATTTGATATCACCCCTTTCTTATGTTTTATTTTCCTAGGATCCCAAGAAGTTTTTTATGATTGATAAGAATTGTTAATCTAGGGGATTAATGTTATTCTCAAAGGATAATTTATGATTTATTTTATTTTCACATGTGTAATGTAACATTCGTGTGTGTAATATATTTTCCAAGACTGCTAAACTGATTAGTCTTTCGGGACATGATTCCTTATATTAATGTCAATGTATTAGAATAATGCACCGACTCTAGGATTCTGGGGTTGGTTCATTACAAATTATATCTAAATGAACATTGAAATCAGTCAAGATTGAATTAATCTATAGACATTGAGCATAAAAGTTTGTAGTAGTAATGTAGTCAGCTTCAATTGGGGAAAATGAACCTAAATTTGGCTTTTCAATGATTTCAAATTAATAAAATCAGATTGAGAAGACATGTTCTCTCCCTCCACTAATGGATCATCATTTTATAGTTTATCTTCATTTAAGATAAACTAATTATATTATATCATAGGACTAGCATAATATTCAATCTATTTTCCATTATTTTGAATGAAATTTAAATTCATCTATTCCTCCATTGACATGGTTCTCTATAAATATAATCTATAAGATTTACTATTATTTTAACATCCCAGTAATATTACCTCAAGAATTTTAAAATCCAAATTATCAAAATCATCTTTAGTATATAAATAATAAATTCAATAAACAAAAACAATAGTGTAACAAATATTTGGGTTCTTTTCATTAAACATCACATAATTGGTTTTTTCTATCCTGGGCCTAATGTAAACTATATTTAAGATATAAAAAGCGGTATTATCAGAATAAACCAAAAACAATTATTGGTATTCTTAATTCATTTAGTATAGTCCATTCCATTCCATGAATATTTTTCACCTCTCTACAACACCATTTTTACGTGGTGTTCTAGGGGAAACATTATAGAAATATCAATTATATAAACAAAATTTCACAAATTAAACATTTATAAAGTTTCTTCTTTTATAACTTCTAATTTATTTTATCAAATTGCCCTTTTTATTTTTAATCTATTTACAAAATTTAATTATCTTGTTAAGGTCTTCACTATTATTTGATAATAAAAGCGTCCTTGTGAATCATGTAAAATAATTTACCACAACAAAAACATATCTCTTACTACCTAAAATAGTAGTTCTCATGGTTTCAAATAAAACAATATGAATTATTTCTAAATCTATTATAATTACCACTTTTAACAAATCAAAATGACTTTTTGTGTTTCTTATACATTAGACATGAATAACAAAAAAATTACTTACTTTCCTTATATTGAGGAAGTTCAAAAACCTATCCTATTTCTACCAACATGTAAACTTATTGATTTTTAATATTTCAGTCTTACAAGAAAAATGAATATGGTATTTTTATACAATATTTATTAACAATACATTTTACTAGATTAGTTTTGAAAAATCAATAATGTAGTTATTTTATTTATTATTTTCATTAAAAATAGTATTATATTTATAAAAAACACACTTATTATCTTTTGACATTCAAAGAATTCCATTATCATAATGTAGTGAGATAAATATTAAGCATTATTTTAATAACTCAATATACAATACATTATAAATTATAACATATATGAAATTCATACTTCTTCAAAACTGTTTACCATTCCATTAGATGTATCACCAAGAGTGGAATTTAATTTATCACATAATTTAAAATATAAAAAGTTTGAAATTTCACTAGTCATATTTTTATAAGACTTACTATCCAAATACAATGTATCATTAGAAATATTTAGGTATTCCTTCAGTAAAATAAGTTATGTAAATAATTTTTTTGGTACCCAAGCTATTTTGGGTCCAACTAGATTAGTGATAAAAATCTTAGGCACCCATAATGATTTTATAAATTTATTACAGGTTAATCCATAATATATAATTTTAGAAATAAAAGTATTTTGTGGGATAGTGGATTACTAAATATTATAGAAAATTCATTTTTAAAGGGCCATGTCCAATTTCCAATAAAGAATGTAACAATTAAGACGTTCCCTTTAAATCCTTTTAGAAATGTAGTTGTATGAATATGAGGAATCAAACTATTATAACCAAATATATTTTTATCTTTTTGGGTCATCTTCATAGACATCATATTATCAACTTATTCTTTTACTTTAAAAAATAGAGATGTTTTCTTGTAATCTAGTACTTTCCATTTTAATATTTTAATTTTTTTTAATATCTTTTGGGTTATCACATACATTCGTATTGGAAAATGATCCTATATTTTTTAATTAACAATTTTATTGTATTATCTTCTTGTATTAAATTTAAATTTTATCTCAACCATCGCAAAATAAAACATAAATCTCCTTTTTTGTTCATCCTTAGTTTTTTAAAGAAATATTTTATTCTTTTATTTTAATTTTTGACCTTTATCTATTCATAATCGTCAACCATTTTTCCATCATCATGAGTAAAAGAATAATCTTTCAGTTTTTATTTTCTTCTTAAATATTTTGGTTTTCTCTATTCAATTATCATTATATTGCATCCATCCCAAAAATTACAATTTGAAACATTTCTTTTGTTTCTATTAATTATTTAACATCAATTTCAATATCAGACTCATACTTAAACTATAATCATATTTATAATTTACCTAATTCAATGATATTTCCATCAAATATATATTGGATGATTCTTTTTCACATCTAGAATCATTATTACTCAAGACTAACTCATATGTGTTACTCCACCAGGCATTATTTGCATATTTTAACTTTTCATTTTTCTAATATTTCCCTTATTCATTAAATTTCAAATAGTCTGATTTGATATTTCCCTTTTCCCAACAAAAATTCTCTATTAATTCTGAAACATTTAATTTACTGCTAATAAATTTTTTACATATCTTTCTTACGTCCATTGGATGATCTATTCTAGGATGCTTCTTGAAACCTCTCATTCCATTAATGTACTTATATAATCCTTTAGTGAAATTTGATATTTCATCTACAATAAAATATAAATATCACAATCAAAAGAATTTGAAGAAAAAATGACAATTTATATTAATTCTAAACATTCACTCATGTCTTTTTAATCATTGTAATTATTCATATAATCCATCTCGTGCTAAAGAAGTGACTATAGCATTTCATCGATTAAAAAATCTATGAAATCCATAGTTTCTTCAAGTGAAACCTTTTCCATAGGGATTGATGTATTCATTAATTAATAAAATCATTCATCATGGTATCTATGAGTGTATCCATGTAGTTTATAATTTTGGTGAATATTTTGTACATCACATTGATTCTCTCTAGAAAATTCATTCTAAATTTTTGAATCTCGTCCCTGTTATTTCCCAACATGTTTCTCTACAATATATCAGCTCATTGATGACTGACATTTAAATTCATCTAGATTTCAAATGTAGTAATAAATGAGAAAATATTCATATACATAATTATTCATAAATAATAACACGTTTTATTTATAATATTATAATTTAAATCTCATTTTATGACATAATTTCCAATTATAGTTTATAAATCCACATTAAGAAGTATTTATGGTTTTTACTTGATAGCCCAAAATTAGAGACCTATTTTTTTTAAATTACTCCACAAAAATAATTTTGATTATATAGTCCCTTCCATTGAAATAGGGTGGTTTGATGGGATTCAACATCTCAAATTCCTAACCTACCATAACAAAGTTGTGCATCTTTCCCTATACTATTAGTTCTATTATAGAGGTTAGTTCACAATCATAATGAAACAGTAATAACAAAATCCATAAAATGAGTCATTATATAATACTAATTTTTAGGACCTAATGATATGAAATGATTGAATAGAGGTGTATGAATAATCTTTTTAAAAATCAATCAATAAAAACAATTTTTTTGAGTTATTAATAGTGTTAATTGTGAATAAGAAAATAAAATAAAGAACATAGGATTTTTTTTATTGGAGTATAAATAACTATGATACCAGTTTAATCTTCAATATTATCTACATGGTGAGATTATTTGTATTCAATATATCCGTACTTTTGATAGTGTGTGATAACCCAGTTAGAGACGTACCATTTTATCACCAAATAGTATAAACCTAAATAAATTTTTACAAGAATCCCATACCACATTAATTTTTTATGGGAGTTGCAAAAATAATTTTTTTTTGAGACGAGAAATTACATGGTTAAACATATTTTGGATCTGAAAATATTAAAATCAATTTAAAATCACAAATAGATGATAAAATATTTACAATAATGAAGTCCGAATTATATTTAAGAATAGTCATAAATCATATTATAAAGTACATTGATACAACTCAATAAATTTAATTACTTCAGTATTGTATGATCAAAATGATGAAGTATATAATGATCATAGAAATGGAACAATAGTCATAGAAAAATTTAATCACTTCTAAATTTTTTTGTGAAGTATTTTATTTCTCTCTCTATGATCATATATCATTAGTCATGCTGAATAAACCATGTCATATTTGTTTTATTTTGTTCCCTTAGTTTTATTCTAATAGCTAATTCTACACCATTAAATCCTAGATCATGGAGAATCTAAATTACTAATAATATAATTCTACCTTAGATAGTAATATATCATAGAATAATAACATTACCTAAAATTTAGTTTATTTTACCTGTAATCAGATAGTTCTCAAGATATTTTATTCTATCAATAAAATAGATTAGAAGCATTTAGAATATATAATTAAGATAAATATGAGTTTTTCAAATAATAAAATAAATTAAAAATGATCCCACTAAAATTCAGTAATTTGATAATTCATAAGATATAAATACACGAAATAAACTAAACTATATGTAAAATATTACATTCCTAATTATTTTTATGGTATTTATCCATAAAATAGTTTCCATGTAGAAAATATTAAATATAATTATTTTATGAAGAAATAAAATGGTTAAGATAAGTATAATAAACATTAAATTAATTTAACTATCAGGATATTTCTAAAAGAGAGAATAATAAACAAATAAATTCCCTAAAAATAAACAATGTAATGTATAGAATGTGTTTTCTATGTGACTGTGATACAATAGTATTACAATATGTATATTATCAGTGTGATAAATATTCCAGATGCTCAATATAATTACTATGTGATAAAATTTTCAAGTTATCAGTATAATTATCATGTGAAAATATTTGTATGGTATCATGAAATAATTTCATGACCACTAGGGAAATATTTATAGCCATTTTAAAAAAACATTTATGGTGAGTATAAATAAAATAATTCATTTGTAAAAATACCAATCACATGAATTAGATTTTTGGTTACACATGGTCACGTGATGTATATAACTCATGGTATATTAAAGTTATTCTTAATAGTAAGTTGATAATATCTTCATGGTATATATAATTTAACTTCCTGATCACCTTGAATAAGATTTACAATTGGAATAAATAGTATCAATGGTAACAATATTTCTCTTCATGGTATCTTGAATACCCACTCCAGGTAGGTTGGAATTAAGTTTCATTATTACATTGATTTTCTCATGGTATGTAAATGTATGTGTTGAAGTAACTTCAATACGGTATTTGTAGTAACTTTGAGTTCCATTATTGTATGTTCCACATGGTAACTTCACAAAACTGACAGTTACTTCCAAAGTCTCATGATATGTTCATATTAGAAAATGAAAACATCATAATACCAGAGTGCAGTTTCAACCATAATATCATAGGGTTTTGTCTCCAAATATCATGTGGGTGTCAAACCGTACTACTATCAGGTTGTGGGGATTGGATGTATGATTTTTTGGAGAGAGGTCAAACTAGCATAAAAATGATCATATGAAGACAGACATAGAGATTCGACCAGTGATTGGTGGTATCACTTTATATAAATAAGAAAAACTAGTTTGTGTGTCAGGTGCTTCCATGGATGTCTAATAAGTTTAAAGACTACATGCTTAATTGAATAGAGTATGGGGTAAGTTTCATTGGCTTCATTAGACATTATATAGAGTGCATGCATGAATAGAGAATAAGTTCACTTTATTGGATTATGTAATGGGTCCATATATGGATATGTTTCCATGTAATGTCAAGGTGGATTTAAATTGTAGTGATGTATAGATATTGGTATCTCACTGCATTGAAGATGAAGGTAAAATAGATTTGGTGATTCTAGATGGCTACCTGTTCTAGGAGGAGTTTTAAGGGATTTGGGTGCATATGCTTTTGAAAGAGAAAATGAACAACCCACACACACATATATATATATATATATTGATATTATATATAAAAATAGTTATTTATTTTAAAAAAATAACCATAACATAAAATATATTCTACGATTAAAAATATTTAAAAATAAAATTTTAAACAACAACATAACAAATAAAATTATAAAAAAATAAATATTAAATTTCAATAACAAAACTAAATTTAATAATTATTTTTTAAAAAAAATCTTCATATTTATAATTCTGTGAAAAATAATTACATTTTACTCTAGTAAATATAAATAACATTAATATAATAATTTTTGATAATTATTTCAAAACAAAATTATAAATAGTAAAATTAAATAATATAAAAAATTAAATGATTTAAATCATAATGGATTATAATTAAAAAAACAAATAAAATCACAAACTCTTAACACAACCAGATACAACACGTTAATAAAGAATGATCATTATGCATGAAAAAAGAGGAGTGGAGCACATGAAAAATAATTTATAGAAAGAGATTGTATTGAAAAATAATTAATGATTGGACACTTCATTGATAGAAGAAGTTATTGTTTTATAAAAAAGACAACATTTTATGATAGAATTTATGACGTAATCAAAGGGAATTTATACCCATGTATTTAGTTTTTTGAAAAGTTAGGTATCGTTTAAAGATAAATTGATATTAAAGAAGATCATGGAGTAGATAAATAGATTCCTAAGATCTTTAAGTTGTATGAAAATAGTTCTGTTATTCTAGTTTTTTTAGAGTAATATTTTTTCTCAAGGAAATTTAAAAGATATAAAAATCTTAAAAAATATATACTATTATTTTATCATAATTTGAGGAGATGTGGATGTATTCTGTGGGATATTGGAGTTGGATTGGACACAATGGGACTCTATGTCGATTACCTGTGTAGTTGGGAATTTGTGATCTCTAGTGAGACATTATAGTCGGAACACCATGGGTCTTAGTGTTTATGGGAATATGTGTAACAACCAAATTAATGATAGAATAAATCATTTTTATATTTATTAGTATTCTTGTATTATGTAGTATTATTTATTAAAAATATATTAATTAATTATTAAAAAAAATGGTTTTATTTAACAAATTTATTATAATATTTCCTTAAAATTTTTATTTTTCAAAATATATAATTTTTATTTGAAAAAATTATTTTCATTTTTCAAATTCACTATGTCAAAATTATCTTGGTTTTAATTCAATAAAAATTTATAAAAATATTTATTCTTCAAAAAATAGTGATAAATATTTATTTTTATTGAAAATATTATTTTATATCTATATATTTTCAAGTTTAAATTTGATTTCGGATTAGTTTTAAGTTTTCTTTAGTTATTTTTTATTTAAAAAATATTATTATGTATTTTGAAACATATTTTATACTACAATATAGTATAATAATATTTTTTATTTAAAACTGCATATTTTTTAAATTGTTCTTCATTGCATTTTTGTGGTTTAATGGTATATTAAAAGATGAAACATATTTTTTATGAATTTATATTCTATATATTGAATCATTAGTTCCAAATTTATTAACTATGACCCTTTTAGGTTTTTTCAGTATAAATTACAAGCATAGTAATTTTATTATCGTGGAAAAGGCTAAATCAGGTAATTTAGGTTACAAATAAAATCAAAACAACCATTACATGCCCCAAACAATTCATTAAATATTATTTTATGATTATATCATGAACACAATCATCCAAGTGTTTAATTTATTACCTTTTTGGGTCACATGTATGATATTATAACCTTTATTGTATTTTATTCACACAAAAATAAAACATGTAACACTCTTTTTTTAAATAAGAGTAATATTTTTAAAATAGTGCTTTATAGAAGATATGTTTCTATATAAAAATTATATATAAATCTAATAGATTTATTATCATCCTAAATTTTTTTTAGTTTTTTTATTAAATATTTATCTTAAATGGTTACTCAACACCAGTGCGAAATTATTCAATTAATGAGAAATTAAAAAAATGGTATTAACAATACTAAAAGAAGTAAAATATTAGATAATTACATTAGAATATGAATTTTATAGATATCATAAAAATTTTGATATTTTTTTAAATATTGTTTTTTATTATAAGTGTTATATTGATATTATTACTTTTAATGTAGTAAATAGTTCTTCAAAACTACAACATGAATATTTTATTAAATAGTATAAAACTCATAATAATATAAATTCAGAAAATTTAATAGTATAAGGTTTAAAATATAATACATTATCTATTTATTGGTCTTTTATATTCATTTTATAGTAACTATATTGACCTTTAAAGAGTAAAAATCTATACGATCATGGTAAGTGCTAAAGGGGTTATGTTGGTGTTATAACCCAACGTTAAGGGTATAAATATAGTAATCAATTATCTAATTTTTATTTTATTAGTTTATTTTGACCAATATGAATCTTTTATAATAAATAACACACTTTGGATCCATTTTTAATGGAAAATTTATTTATATGAATTTAATACTTTGAGATATTCCATGAGTGACTCTCCCTTAACTTATAAAAGGGAACATATTATTATCATTTATTCACCCTTAAAACCCATATGGTTAAGACAATATGCACAAAAATCCATTCCTTGTATTTCTTCCCTCATTATAGAGTTCATTTTTTGTAAATATACCAATATTACTGGTTTTATGGTATTGAGAAATGGAGGTTTTCCAAACAATAGGAATAGTTTTTATCTTCATGTTTTAGTTTTGATTCTCCATCCACATCCCAAGAACCATATTAATACATGATAAAATAATAACCTCAGTGTACTTTATAAACATAGATGTTATTATATTATTTTAATTACCTATATATATATATCTCATCTTCCATCAAATGGGAAAAGAATTCATTATTCATGTGTACTGTGGGCTACCACCTCGCGAACCTATGCGATTTTGTTTTCCACCGATGTCTCTCATGACTAGTTATAAATATGGAATTAATGTTTTTAAAATATATAAATGAAATATTTATCATTTTAAAATGATAATATAACATTTCTGTTGTTAATTTTCCATGAACATAAAAATGAAAATGTTATTCAAACATATATGTGGACTACCAACTCAACTAAGCAATGCGATTAATTTTTCATAACCCAAACACATTACTGATATATTTAAGTATCTTGAAATAAATAATATTATATTTAACATATTATGATAATTTTGGATAAATAAAATTTACTTTCCCTATTTCAAAATCTATCATTGAAAAATCAAAACGTTACTCTTGCATATGTAGACCCTACAATTTCAATGACTATAACACACTTCATTTTTATTATCTATATTTAATAGATGAATAGAGAAGATGAATTTATGGATAAAAATTATAATTATGACATGATTTTTATTCAATAGATTATGTAATAATAAAATCTTTGACCACATTCAACCAACCAAAGACATTTTGGAAGTAAGCATCTAATATCGTCAAAACATATGATGTGATCTTATGTGATTATGTATTTGTATATAACATTGAAGAGATTGATATAAAAGTATTAATAAACATAAAATAGTATCTTAATAATCTATATAATTAACATAACCATATTATTTAGGAAGAAAAATAACATATGTGATGTGCAGACTCAAGGTAAGAGACTTTTTATTAAAAATTATTTTTTAATGTTTCCCATAAAAAAATATTTTCCTTCCATATAAATAATTCCTAAAATGATTTAAATTTTTTTTAGGTTATCCAAAAAAAATTCATGTCATTTTTACCCATGTTTGAGTTTCTACAAAATGGTTTGAACAGAATCCATTTTTCATTTTCCAAGTGAGGTACTCTTTAAATTTTCTAAACAAAAATACCGAACAAATGTTTTTTAACTCATTTGACATAAAAATGTTTTACAGTCATCATTACACCTTAATTATTATATTTTCCTGTATTTTTTATTTTAAAATAATTTTTATCTTTCTTTATGTGCTTAGTTTTTGGATTATAAAAATTTATTTATAAAAGAAAAGCGTATTTTTATTTCCAAATGTGATTTTATTTAAAAGGGTTTTTAAAAAGGTTTTGTGATGAAAAGACAAAAGGATAAAAAAATTTATTCCTAATATGGTACATTATAATTATAAGAAAAACTATGGGGCCCGATATGTATTATATGGAGATTTGATCCACATTAGAGATAACATGTGAGTTCAATATATCTTATATGATGGGTTGGTCCCCATAATAGCTAAATAAAAATAATTGATCCAGACATAGATTATATAATGGGATATCCCTATTATAGCTCTTAAATTAATTGGGTAATTATTATTTTCTCTTGATAATTTAATTGGAATTCATTTGTATGGTGATTCCAATTATAAGGGTTCTGAAAGTGTTTTATGAATGTGATGCTCTACATTTCCAAAAGGGTTTTCATTTTCATGAAATGGGTTTTAAAATTTTATTTTGAGAAAAAAGTGTGATTATTTTCCATCTGGATATTTTTTATTTCATACAATCAAATAGCTATAAAGATATAGTTAAACATTACATTGGTTTTCTTGTTTATCACTAGGCTAATATTTTTTTTCTTTATTTATATTACAGATATTTTTTGCAAATACCACATATTAAAATGTTTTTAATAATGAAATATTAATGATTAATTAAAAGGATGAGGTAAATATAAAATATGTTGAGATATTTTCAGAAATATAAATATGTTTTTTAAAATTTTGTTTTGTGGGAAAACTTTTTTATAGTATAAGTTTTCACTTTCAATACACGGTTGTACTATATAAGTATTTGAAATAATTCTATAAAATTGTAATCCTAAAAGATATTTAGGAAATAAAGAAATATATTAATTGTCTAAATTCAATAGAATATGAAATGTTTAATACATATTGCGTATAGATGGTATCAGATCATAGTTATAATAACTTTAGATATTAAAATGTTTTTATGTGAGGTTATCTTAAGAGTTATGGATACCATTACAGGTTTATAATTTTAATTTTTATCAAATTTTCAATATATTAGAAAACCCATTTTTGTATTTATGTTATTAAATTTTATGGACACAAATGATATTTTTGGAGACATTTATGATTGAGGTAATTATGAGTTATTATATTTTTGGATGAAAAATAAATGATATTAGATAACATTTAGGTTAAAAGTTTTCATAAATATTTAATATATTATGGTTATTTTTTGAGGATTATTATCACATTTCTAGGAATTTTATAATAGATGTGGTTTTATAAAAAGGTTAACTCATTGGATGGGTGACAACTCATCGTATCCTTGAAGGTCGTTGTGATTGGACCCACAACCAAAGGGTGAAAAGGGTACATCACTTACTGCTGACCCGCGTGAAGCCCCAATTAGTATAAAATATTCATTTTAGTTAAAAAATTATAGATGAAGAGTAAGTTGATTTTTCTAACATAAGTTTTAACATATAGATAACCATTTTTATTGGAAAATTATTTGGGATTAGGTGATTAATGTTATAGTGGTATAAGATCACTATACCTTTTTGAGAACATTATAATATTTGTGTAGATATAATATTATTGGATTTTATTTGAGGATTCAAGGTTGAATTATATTTTGTAAGAATATATGATTATATAGTCTCTTTGTGGTGGTTCATGTGATTTAGGTAAATGATAAAATATCTTGGAGATTATGAAATTTCATTTTGGTATGATACTTTAACAGTGATTGGTATTATTTGAATATGAATATTAAATTTATCTTGGAATACTATGTGAACCATTCCTTATGATTTTATTGATGTAATTGTAGTCTATAATATTTTTGAGGTCCTTTCTAGAAAATTATTTATTGAATGATATATGTATAATTTTTTGTATTAATATTTATTTTTAGAGATTAAATGTATATTTTCTTCATTTGTTAGTATATTCATTTTGTAGATGTCCTTATCTTGTGCTAACCATTTTGTTTTAGGTTAATGCCTAAAGACATGTTGAATAGATACTTATTCTTTGAAGGATTTTTTTGACTAGTAGAAGTTGATTATAATACATCAAGTGTGAAAACTTCATCTTGAATAATCATCATTTGATGAAAAATATAGGATTTTTTTTGAAATTTTTTAAAGGATAAAATTCTAATTTTCATGTAATTATATTTTACTATGTTTTTACATTAGATGAAAATGTAAATCCTCATGTAAGAAAATTATTTTGAAAAAAAAACATACCCATTTATTGTTATCATTGATAAGTTAATATCCTTTTAACCCAATATGGGTTTATGACATTTTGTTTGTTACCATTCCCAGGACCGTGTTCTCTATCACTATCTATTAATCCTTGGGAGTTAGTTTTTTCATCCATATCCATGATTTCATTTCCCACCAAGGATGTAAAATTTTTCAACCATGTTATTTTTTATTCTATATTTTCTCATTATTTCCCTAAATCTCTTTTATGAGGAATTTTAATTAATCATTTTTAAGATATGGGATTTTAACATCATATTTTGAATGGTCAATCCCTGGTTTCCAAGATCGAGTTCAAAATTTTGAGGAAGATATTTCCAAAATGTTCGGGGGTTGTAAAAAACAAGTTAATTATAGAATAAATAACTTTAAAATTTAATATTATTCATAAATAATGTAATTATATTCATTATAAATATATTAGGTAATTCTTAAAATAAAAAAAATGGTTTCACTAAAATAATTTATTAAATGATTTTATTTAATAGATTATATTACAAATTAATTAATTTTTATTTTAAAATGTGGATAAAATTTTTAAATTAATCATGCAAAAATTATCTTTGGATGATTTACTATATAATTTTCTGAAAATATTGATTTGTTAAAGAATAGTCAAAAATAAAATTTATTATAGAAAAATGTATTTTATTTTAAGTATTAAAATGGTAAAATATTGATTTAGAATGGTATTTAATTTTAATTTGTTCAATTTGATTTATAATAATTAAATTATGGTTCATTTAATGGATTTTATACTAGAATTACGTTAAATCATTTCCAATTTTAAAACATCATTTTTTTATAAATTTAATTCATTGTGTTTTTCTGGTTTAATTTTAAATTAAATTCTAGAAACTTATGTTTTGAAATTTAAAAATATGGATTCCATATTTGGAATCATTGGGTCCAAATTTAGTAAATAGGACCCCTTTTTTCTTTAATATGAATAGTAAACATGGTAATTTTATTACCATGGTAAAGGGTAAATAGAGAAATTTATGTTGCACATTAAATGAGTAGAACCATTAAATAACTCATAAACATAAAAAAATATTATTGGATGAGTATATATCAAACAGAATCATAAAAGGGTCGAATTTATGACTTTTTTTACCCAATTGGAAGTGATGATTATGTTTATAATATTTTATTTAAATTAAAGTAAAACATGTCACACTCTGGATTTTAATATGGGTAATATTTTTAATATGACGTTATCTAGAGGATATGTTTAATGAATGATATTATATAGAAATATAATATATTTTTATATATCATGGTAAAATATTTTTAATATTTAGTGATTTTATAATTATATTAAATTATTACTCAATGTTAACACAATAATTATTAAATTATTGAAAAAATTTAAACAAATGATATTACAAATTTTAAAGTAATTATAATTTTTGATTATTAATGTAATAAAATAATTTAATATAATAAATTTAATATGTTTTTTATATCTAAAAACAATTGGTTTGAATTATAAATGTTATCTTTATATGATTAAAGTGAATGTATTGAATAGTTCATAAAAATGGCATTATATATATTTTATAGGAAATAATATTTTATTAATTGATATAAAATTATTAAAAAACACAAAATATTAAAATATTGTTCCCAATATCAAAAATGGAAAATTAATTGGTCATTTTCTATTTTATAGTAACAATATTCTCTCTCAAAGAGTAAAAATACATGTTGTCATGGAAAGAGTTAATGGGGTTCAATTGGGGTTATAACCAAACTATAAGGGTATAAATATAGTCAAAACTTTTATATTTTTATTTTATGTGGGTATTTAGCCCCTTAAAATATTATATTTCAATTAAATTAGTTTTTAGTCATTTGAAATTAAAAAATAATTTATATTAATTTAATATTTTCAGAAATTATAAGAGTAACCCTCCCCTCTATTATTAAATGAAACCTCTTATTCTCATTTATTGATGAAACAAAATCCATTTGGTTTATAAAATAAATAAAACAATACATTAATATAATTTCTCCCCTCATTCTGGAGGTATTTTTTTGGAATAATTCCAATCTCAGAGGTCTTATGTTGTTAAGAGAAGGAAGTTTTCCAAAGATGATTTATAGTTTTTATAGGCATGTTTCAATATTATTTATTGTTAAAAATAATTAAAAAAATATTACACCATGATAAAATGGAAATTAAAATATCATAAATATACTATGAAGTTATTTTTTAAGTTACATGACCTATATCTATCTCTTATTCTATCAAATGCAAAAAACAATTCATCATTCATGTTTACAGAGGACTATCGCTTTACAAACCAATGTAATTCATTTTCCAGCCCCATATCTCAATGATTGTTATATTGATAGACTTAATAATTATATAATATATTTATAAAATATTTTTCATTCTTAAAAGATAATATTTCATTTAAATTCTTACATTTCCATGCACATAAAAATTATAACGTCCTTCATGCGTACGTGTGGACTACCACGTCCACAAAACTATGTCATTCATTTTTAATTCCCACATAACATAAATGATATATATAGTTATATATAAGTAATTAATATTGTATTTAATATATTATGATAGTTTTGGTTAGATAAATTTATACATACACTCTTCCCATGATACACATTGAAAAATGGAAACGTTACTCATGCGTATGTATGACCTACCGTCACCATGATTTTAACATAGTTATTTTTTCATAACTATATTTAATGGATGGATTTAAATGTAAAATTTATTTATAAAAATGATAATTATTTCATTATTATTATTCTAGAGATAATGAAATAACGAGATACTTTACTATATTCAACCGACCGAAGACATATTGGGCTTAAGTTCTTAATGACATCATAACATTTGATCTACACTCCAGTGATTACGTAATTATATATAACATTGAATTAAGTGAAATAAAATAAAAAATAATATGAAAATAGGTTATTAAAAATGTAAATAATTAACCTATGTTTAATATTTATGATGATAAAGAATGTATGTGATGTGTCATACTCAAGTTAAGGGACGTTATTTTTATTTTTTTAATATTTCCTTTAAAAACCCATTTTTATTCAATATCCACATATTATAGAAAATTAAATAAATAATTTAATATTCTACTATGATTTTTTAAATTTATTTTATCACATGATCTAATTTTTAAAATATATTTTTAAAGTAATATTTTTATCATTTTCTGAATTAGGTACCTTCTGAATTTTCAGAAAAAAAAAATTATTATAGGAATGTTTTTTTAAATTATATAAAATTAGAATATATTACCACCATCATGAAACCATAATTCTTTTAAATCTTATTTATATGTTTTAATAATTATTTTTAAATAGTTTTTTCACTTTATGATGTGTACAGTTTTTTTCATTTTAAAATATAATTTTTCAAATGAAAATGTATTTTAATATCGAAATTTGTTTTTATTTAAAGGTGGTTGAAAAAACATTTATGATGAAAAGGTGAAATAATAATTTTTTTTCTTCATTATATAGTACAATATAATTATTTGAAAAATATATGAGGCTAATATAGATTATAGGATGGCTTCAACCGCATTATAACTCACCGGATAGCGTAATATAGCTTATATGAAGGGTTGAGTAACATTATAGTTCTTAAAAATTTAGTGATCTTGATATAGATTATATAATGTTTTTGCTCCATAATATATATCCCAATAATTTCTTAATGGTTATGTTATCTAATTATTTTTTAGTAGTTGGTTGTATGGTTATTCCAATTATAAGGGTTTCGAAAGGGTTTTATGAATGTGATGATCTATGTTTCTAAAACAGGTTATTATTATTTTTATGGGTTTTAAAAGTTATGGTTTAGAAAAAAGTTCTATTTTTTCCATTTTTTAATTTTTTATTTCATATGATCAATAAAATTTGAAGATAAAGGTAAAAATTAAATGGGTTATCATGTTTTGACCAGACTAATGAATTTATTTCTTTATGTCCGTTGATAATATTTTTATTCTCATAAAACATTTTAAAATTTTGTTCACAAAGATTTAAGGATGTCTAAAGGAAATTAAGATTTCAGGATCAAATATTTAAAGATATTTCATGCAACGAAAACATAATTTTTAAGAAACTATATTTAGTGGGAAAATGGATACTAAGTATAAGTGTCTAATTTTAATGTATGTTTTTACTATGTAAATGTTAGTCTTACTTCTCTAAAACTTTAAAAATAAAAGATCTTTTTAAATTAAATAAAGATAGTATTTTTAATGATACTATAATATGTAATATTTAAGGTTGGTTTATTATAATTAGACTTCCCTGAATATAATAACGTATCTAGAGTAATGAAATTTTAATTTGGAGGAATAATAGGTTTCTTGAAGGAGTAATTCCTTTCACCAAACCTTTTAAATTTCATTTTTACATTGATTTCATTAATTTTATTTCTTACATGGACATGATGAGAATTTTGGATGAGGGCTTTATACTTTAATCAATCACAAAGTATTAATTAAAAGAGAAAAATTTAAGAAAATATTGTAACCTCTTATTCACACACCCTTATAATTGGTCCCTAACCAATCATTTGGTACATAATTTACAATTCATTGACTACAGTTGACATCTGAAATATTATAATTCACTATATGGTTGATCTGTAATCATTAATCATACGAATGATAAAAAATATCTTTTTTAGGCATGTATGACCATATAAGTTCTATCACCACCTAGATATATACTATTCTATCCAAACTATGTTATTCTAGTTAAAATAGTATTACCTTATATAGTTAGCACTATACCCTATAAGATTTTATTTCATAAAAAGGAAAAAAAGATAAAAGGATAAAATTATTTCCACTCCCAAGAATAATTCAAATAATGTAAAACCACCAGCATCTCATGGGGGAAATTAATCTATAGATTAAACCCTTTCATTATATATATATATATATTATTTACACAATCAATAATAATAAGTTACTTCAGACTCTAAAAATAATTATTATCATAAATATTAAAATTAATCCTATAATAACATGAATTATTTATACTATTTATAGTCACAATACTCATGTGATATAAAAAATTATTATAACACTATCCATTAATAAATATTCTTATGAATATATAAAGACACATGTATGCCTATATTTATTTATATTTACCAAAATTATATCATAGTTCAACATTAATGACATCATATTTAATTCTAGTTTTACTAATAATTATTCAAATTTAGTAGAAAAATATTTCATAATTTTTATAAATATTCATTCATTATCATAAACATAGATCATTATAGACACTCAGTTTTATCAAGGAGGATGAAATGTTTTCGAAGAATTTCTTTAACTTGTTAAAATAATAAATATCTATGGGGAAAAGCAATGGACTTGTCCAAATTAAATCATGCACACATTTCCGTACATTTTATAAAGACCACATAACTACCCTGCATGGAACAATGGAGCATTACACCTACGTCAGGCACCTATGAGGCACAAAAAGAAATAGCTACCCCTACACCACAGACCTATATCATAGACCCACAAAGACAACCACCTTCACCTATGGTCCCATATTTTCCTACGAATAGGACCCCAGGGCTCCACATCTGAAAAACGAAAAAATAAGATGAACCCCCTAAGAACTGATTGCATAACATCTTCACCCATCTACCCTAAAATTTTTCATGTATATCTTAGAAACCCAAGAGAAGAGGGAATTATGGTGGAAATTATGATCAATGTCCTTCTAGGGTCCGAAAAATATGTCACCTACATGAGGAACGTTCCCCCTTAAGAGAAACCACATGCATGGGGCCCTTCTCCCTAATTATGGACCAATTCAAGACCCTTCTAGGGACACTAGAGGAGAACCATTCAGCCTAGGAAAAAGAATCAAAAAATTATTTTTTCCCTAGTGGTCCATTTTTCGTAGAATACCCAGTTCACATATGCTTAAATCCCTATGTGCGAAACATTTTCAGTTTATACTAGGCCTTGCATGACACACCTACATGGAAAACCTACATCGAGTACCTATGTCCAAGGCCTGCGTGAGTTATTCTTTAGGTCCTTTTCCTTGCCACCCATGGTAGGGACCCTCCATCCTATGTTCCATTTTTAGAAAGGGATCAATTTGAAACCTCCACCATGAACTCTGTACTTGTAAAACCATAGTAAAATTGTAACACCCCAAGATTTCATAGTACAATATCTCATTAAAACAATTCAACAGCTAGCGCTATATGTGACACCAAGTTCGAACGCACCACAACTTACCAAACTAGATTTTCAAAAAATTATTATGAATAATATTAACTATATTTTGAATCTTATATACTCTAATAATATTAAAATCCATATTATGTGTTTCTTAGACATAATATAAGAACAAATTCATTTTTTCAGATAAAAGAAGTATTTTTCAAAAATGCAATTTTACAGCCTTTTAATGGGGAAAAATTTGTAAAACCACTATTTGTAACTTTTATATATTCAATTTAATGAAATTAAATTCTTATTTAAAAGCATAGAATAAAAATTTTGTTTGGATATATTTTTGTTATTTTCCTGATAACTTTCATATTTTGAGGAATAGTTAAAATTACTATGTCTTAATTGAAAATAACATTTTAAATTGAAATAATATATAGTGTTAAATTATGCATTATAATTTTGTTGAATTATAATTAGACTATATTTTTATCATTTAATACAATGCAGGTCATTATAAGTAATTTATCATTTATATTTTACATAAACACATGTCAATCTTTTAATAGATTTTACTTTTTAAAAACTAGCCTTTGGTATTTTATAACGAGAATTAATTTATAATTAATTAATGAAACTTATATGTTTTGAATTTGGTAAAATAGAATTTATTTCTGAATTTGGAATATCAAAATTAGATTAGGGTGAATTTTTGGTATTTTTCTGACAACATTAAATTATTGATGAATAGTGAAAAACACTACGTTATTGATCAAATTTTTATTTAAATAATTATTTATTTAATTTAAATTTATTTTAAGTCAAAATGGATATATAATAGAAATATAAAATCAATTTAACTCATTGGTATCATTTTATAATAAAATTAGATGTATAAATTTTTATTGAACATTTTACCATCTTTTACCCACCTTCTAGGAGCATTTAAAAATTTGTATAAAACGTAATTTTACCACTTCTGTGAGTTAAATTTCTAAAATCTGAGAAAGAAAATTGATCTTATTAAGTAAAATTTGGTTCAATAAGAAGAAAATAATTTTTTATGCATATTAACAGTTGACTTTTATTTACCACGGTTAAAAGTAAATAGGTAATTAATGGTAATAATGATATTATAATTCCCCTAACACATTTCCTAATTCTATTTGACAAGTTTAATTCGACCAAAAACAACCTTAGGAATTAAATATGATCTTATTCGGTCCACCTGGATTATATTAGTACATTTATTATTAATTTTTTAAAGAAGAGTTAAAAGTGTTAAATTCAATGTTTAATAACTAAACAATTTTTAATATAAGGATACATACAATATAATTCGACTATGAATATTAATTATAAATTTAAGTATATTTCCTACATAATGGTATTTTTTTATAATTTTTATACATTAAATAATTTAATTTATTTATGACACAATGATGATGCAGTAATTACCTTATTAGTGAAATATTAAAATAATTGATATTATAAATATCCAATTAAATATATATTGGGACTTTTGATGTATTCCACTAATTTAATATCTAAATATGACATGTTAGGGTTGATTAGATAAATATTGTTTTAAGTGATACGGTTGATATGACTTTCACAAAAACAAAATACCAAATAGTGTCAAAATTAATATAAATAAATTTTTAAAACAAATACTATATTATTGGATGATATAAATTTCCTAAAAATAAAAGGTTTGGCGAATGGTATTAAATAATAATAATATATATGTCATTAATGAACCACTGTGGTTCTCTTGGATGTTTACAGTAATTTTATTAACCATATAGTCGAATAATACAAGAAGACACGATAAAAGTTAAACAAATTAACTAAGAGTTAAATATAAAAGATAAGGTTACAATGGTAACATAAAATTTTATAAAAAATATTGGTTGAGAGGTTTGAGACCCATCCCAACATAATCCTATAAATAAATCATTTTTGAGAATAAGAAACTAAAAATAATTTTATTCTAAAATATTATTTCATGCTTTTCATAAAGTGACCCTCACCTCTCTTATAAAAGGGTACTTATCCTTCACTTAAGATAACACCTCCAAATCCATTTGGATCAAACAAAACTAGCCTAAATATCCTCCCATATTTCCTCCCTTAGACCTGGAGGCCTTACATTTATCAGAAAGCAAACCTATAGGGCCCTTTTGATCAACTCAAAAGGTAACACCCGAAGAAGAGGTAATAATTTCACGACCATCTTTCAAGTTCTTTTCTTCTTACACTTCCAATTTATTTGTTGTTTCCATAACAAAATATTTACTACATTAACTTCTACATACTATGATGTTATTATAAATATGGTAAAACCATATTCGTATATACATCCATTAAATGAAAAAGTCACCATACGTCCGTATGTACGGCTTACCGTCTCCATGTCGTGGTGTAGTTTGTTATTCAAACACTACATTATTTGGATGGGTATAATAATGATTACAACTGATGTAAATAAAAAATATAACATTTTAATTATTTGGTATATATGATATACCATTGAATTACATATGATTTCACCATCAATTAAATGATATTGTCACTCATGCGTATGTACGGATTAGATTATCCACAACACGATGAGATTCATTTCCACTTTCACCATAAAACAATGATTATAAATATATATATTTTTAATAAGTATGTAATATATGACATAATAATGCTACTGCATATATATATATATATATACTTACATGTATCTTTTTCACATACTTCCGTTCTATACGATATGAAAACAGAGACAACATTTATGAGTATGTTCGGCCAACCATCTCCATAAAAGGTTCCTTCCATTTCATATATCGATCTATTATAAATATTTATATTCTAAGTATATATGATATATAAATCCTGTTTTATATTCTGGAATTATTTAAATCATGATCTAAATGATACGATCAAGATTAACAAGTTGAAACACGTTCGATAATGAATGCGATTATTACCCAAAATTTTGATTTAACATGGAAATAATATTTAAATGGGTAGTATAAAGTAAAAAATGATTCATGTAAAATATAATAAACATGAATATGGTACTTTTAAAATTTAATAACATACTATGGTCATTATACAAGAGGTTAAACATACCCTCGACCATCAGAATGTGCAAGGTAAGTGTTAATTCCTCAATCACATTATTATCCGAGATTGTTTATGTGTAAGTTTTTACTGGGAAATATTTATTATCCACATCCATGTTTCATAAAATAGTTTTAAAAGGGATTATTTTTAAGTGACTCTTAAACTAAAAAATCATTTTAAATGTTTGAAGGATTTATTCTTCTAAACTATTCTCATTAATTCTCATGTTTTCAAAATAAATTTATGGATTTATTTATATGGACATGAATGTTTTAAAATGTTAATTCCTTTAAAAATATTAAAATTTTTGTGGGAAACATTGATTAAAAAATATCTTTTAAATTACTTCCTTTTTAAATTATTTTTCTTTTAAAATTATTTCTTGAAAAATGGTTATTTATCTCAAAGAGTTTTACTGATCATTATCAACAATGTCAAAATCCGTTAATAGATATTATTCTGGATCAAGGTTGATTTATTATGATAAAAATATTCCATATTGTATTGAAGTTTTTGTGATATGTTTTATTGTAGTTGTGTTATTTTTATACCATTCATGGTTTATTGATAAAGTATTGACATTTCGTATGCTAGTTTTAATATGAATGTTTATGTTATGTTTAAAACTTTTTATATGAGGAATTTATTGAACATAGTAAGTGATGGGTGGAGAACGCTATAGCTCCTCGATGCATCGATTTTCTAATGAGACAAACTAGTGTCTTGGCACAAGGCCTTGACAAAAGCTTATTTATAATCTTGGCAATAGGCCTTAACTATGTGTTTATGAAGTCTGGCATTATGAATTCCATCATTATGAAATTACCTATTGATATTACATGTGATTATTCAACTAGTTGAATATACATGTGCATAATTTAAGGGAATTATTTGATTTATCCTTGCCATATTATGCTGAATTTTATGTTTAAAAGGCTTTTGGTTTAGTTTTATACATTCCCTTAAAAGTTTATGCTTATTTGTGAATGATTCTGCTATATTTATATCCTTACTGAGCATTTGATCTCACCCCTTTCTTATGTTTTATTTTCCCTGGATACCAAGAAGTGTTTTAAGATTGATAATCATGGTTAATATAGTATATTAATGGCGTTCTCAAATAATAATTTATGTTGTATTTTATTTTCTAATGTTTAATTTAACATTTCTGTATGTAATATATTTTCCAAGACTACTAAACTTGTCGGTATTTCTAGAATAGATTCCTTAAAATCATGATAATGTATTAAAATAATGCACCGACTCAGGGCTTCTTGGTTTTGGGCAATACAGTTGGTATCAAAGGAATTTTAGCAATAACCATGGAAATAGATTTAGATAATCTCAGATTAGAGAACATTTCCCTATGATATAATATGAGGATTAGTATAGAATAATTTACTGGAATTTTGGTAATATATTTATTTTGTGTATGTTTCAAGCAATATATCCTTTTTTGGATACGAGTAGGTAGAGGCAGCTCTTGCATAGATGAACCTAGGAGTGAAAACCCTGACAAATAGTTTCGGGCTTAACCCACCTTATCCCGGTACACGACAATGGGCCTTGTTGCACTCTTTGTTATGACACTCCTAGAGGATATGCTTATGATAATTCATATATTATTTACAAGACATTATGATGCATTTAAGAGTAAATGCTTCCACAAATAAAACATTTTATGATTATGGATTATATGCATAATCATTTTAAATTATATTAGGTATTTTACATGTTTAGAATTATGCATTGCGATTTATAAACTAACCAATTGTATTCCATTGATTAGAAATGGCGCCTAGTAGATGGAATGAGAATTCCAGCAATACACATGATCAAAAGATTAATAAGGATCACATATTTTATGGTATTAATCCATCATTTAAAAGGGAAATATTCTCCCATGTATTCGGATTTTATGAAGAAATAGTATCTTGTGTTAATAAGATAAGTAAATAATTCATAGAGTTCTATGGATTTGAAGGTAAGCAAGAGAAGAAAAGGATGGAAGAGAGAAAGATGGATAAAGAAAAGAGGGGATAGAATGATTTCCCCATATATGATAACCTTAGAAAGAATCACCTAGGTAAATTCATGAAGGTAATGGGAGTTTTTTATAAGTGTGGAGAAAAAGGACACCGAGTACGTGATTGCAAGGGTAAGAAAAACGATTCAAATGTACAATGCTTCTTCTGCAAGGAGTTGGGACACTATACGAATCAATGTCCATATCATCAGAGTATACCACAAATGAGGTTTTTGGATTATAATCATGTTATGATATTACCATAGATGAATAGTAATGACTAGTGTTCTTATGTTGATATTAAAGAATTATTTCATTTGAATATTCTGTCATCTGTGTAATGGTTATAATAATTATAGAGTATATATGGTTTATACTACAATACTATTTCATTAAAGACTTGAGATTGTGTTGAACCACGAAAAGTGACTCAATAGCATGTTGGTTTCTTTGGAAAATATATGGTTGAGATAAAGATAATCCATAATATGTTTCTGATACTAAGGAAGTGATTTTGGAATAATATATGATTGATTTGGATAAATTATTTTGGATATTCTTGACTTACATGAAATTGATTAATGATTTTTATATTACATCATTTTTGGAGTTTACAACATTTTTGTATAGAAGGATTATTTCCAGTATTATAAATGGAATAAGGGAGCATGAATGCAATCAATTATGTTTTACGGTATTTCATGGTGTCGTAGAGTTTTAAAAGAATACATCATGAAGGTATTAACATGTTATTATGTGGAAAAAATATCTTCACTGTGTGTACCTTCCATATTAAATTTGGACTGTGAGTTTTTACAGAATTATTTTGGATAAGTATAATAGTTGGAATCGATTATGTCTGACTTTGGATACTATTGTTATGGTTAAATAATTTCTTGAGATTATTTTTGGATTGTCTTAAAAAGGACATTCTGAAGGTCGGGTGACAACCCGTCGCTTATGGAAAGGTCGTGAGACTTGAACCCGCAACTGAATGGTGACATGGGTGGATAACCTACCACTGAAATACATGATTTCATGTTTTGTATAATGTAGTTTTTTATAGAATCTATAAAATGAAATATATATTCCTTATTTTTTGAAGCCTATACAATTAGGATAAATAGAATATTTTGGAATTCTATTATCTTTTGGAGTGAAAGATGATATTGTGGTTGGATTTTGATGAAGGATGAAACTCAACATGTCAAGTATATTTTTTCCTTATTACTCTATGAATAAATTAATTCTTAAACTTTATAGAAGGGATCTTAAAACCAAAAATGTGTTATCCTAATACCTTATGTTTTGTTGGCACAACGATATTTTAAATCCGCAAAGATTGATGGCGTTGAGACCCTAACTTTTACACTTGTTTGTGATTAATTACCTCAATAACTCCCTAAAAATATTTACTTTATTCCCCCAAATATGTTTCTCTAATTTCTACCAATGTTATCCTAATCGATATCATAATTTGATGATGACTTTTTTATTTCCATTTCCCTCTTATTAAGACAAAAAAATTTAACCCAATTTCTGATGTGGGTTTTCCACCAAGGTATTTTTCTATTTTTAACCTTTTATTTTCGATGAACAATTTCAAATTGTGAGGAGGAAATTTATTGAATGAGGGTATAATGTAAAACCCCATGATTTAATAGTACGTTATCTCATTAATGTAATTCAGTAGCTTGCGCTACATGCGACTACGAGTTCGAGTACACCACAACTTAACAAAGTAGCCGTTCAAAAAACAGTTATGAATATTACTAACATCATTTTGAATCTTATACACTCTATATAATTTTAACATCCTTATTATGTGTTTCTTATACATTATATAAGAATAAATTCATTTTTTTAGATAAATGAAATATTTTTCAGAAAATGCAATTTTACTGCCTTTTAATGGAGAACCGTATTCAAAACCAATATTTAACACTTTTATATATTTAATTTGATGAAATTAAACTCTTATTTAGAAGAAAGACATAAAAATTTAGTTTGGATAATTTTTTGGTCCTTTTTTGATAACTTTTATATTTTGATGAATAATGAAAAAAATATGTTTTAATTGAAAACAACTTTTTTAATCGATATAATTTATATTGTTAAATTTTGATTTTGACTTTTTTAAGGCCCATAAGTCTTAGCCCCATTGGTGAGGACTCAGAAGGTGCATCCAAGAGACCTGAGATCAAATCTGGGTGGAGGAGGTTTTCCGGGGGCACTGTAGCAGCACTGTAGCTGGCACTGTTCATTACTGTAGTAGCCATTACTATTCATCCATCTGTGTCATTGGGCCACCGGTTTGGTCCTTGGGTCCTGTAAGGATTTCGGGCCACCCAAGACCTTCGGGCTAGTTGATTCTCAAGGCCTTTGGGCCACCTTAAGGCCTTAGGGCCAACCCAAGGCCTTCGGGCCACATGAAATGCAGATGTACCAGTCAGACTATAAGGGACAAGTATTTAGAAGAGGATTTAGGGTAGACACATCCACTAGAGCCGAGCTAACCAGAATTTGAAGAATGAGACGGTATGGCTTTGCCATCGATACCGGTCATTTACAACTTTGTATAGGACAACTAGCCAACCAGCCCTGCTAAGGTGGAGTGTTGATATCATGATATATGCTGGGGAGGAGTAGTTCTAAGTTTTCTTTTCTGGGTGATTCCCTCTAAGACCTATGGGTCATGTAATTGTCTCTAATCCTCCGAGCCTTGTATGTGTTCCAACTTACCCCTTAATAGTTGGATTATCAAAATAATAAAAAATGAAGGCCTTCGGGCCATTCCAACCGAAAAAAAAATTTCTTTGTATAATTAGATTATATTTTTATCATTTAATACAACGTAGGTCATTATATATAATTTCAAATTTATATTTTACATAAACACATATCAATCATTTGATAGTTTTTAATTTTTAAAAACCCACTTTTTTTCATTGACAACAGGAATTAATTTTAAATTAAATAATGAATATTCTATGTTTTTAATTTGGTAAAATAGAATTAATTTTTGAATTAGGAATATAAAAATTAGCTTAGGGTGAATTTTTTGTATTTTTCTAAGAACATTCAATTTTTGATGAATAGTGAAAAACACTACGTTATTGACCAAATATTTAATTAAATAATAATTTATTTTATTTAAATTTATTTTAAGTTGAAATTGATATATAATACATGTATAAGTTTAATGTAATTCATTGGTGTCATTTTGTAAAAAAATAAGATATATAAATAATTATTGATCTTTTTACCGTCTTTTACACATCTTCTTAGAGCATTTGAAAATTTGCATAAAACATAATTTTACTGCTTCTATGAGTTCAATTAAAAAATCTGAGAGAAAAAGTAGATATCATTAAGTAAAATTTGGTTGAATAAGATATTGTTTTGGTGAATAATAACTTTTGACATTTATTTACCACAGTTAATATTAAATAGGGTAATTACATGTAAAACGAGATTATAATTATCCTAACACATTTCACAATTCTATTGGATATGTTTAATTCAACCAAAAACAAACATAGAAATAAAATATGTTCCTATTTGGTCCACAAGGATTAGATTTGGACATTTGTTATTATTTTATTTATAGAAGAGATAAAAGTGTTAAATTCAATATTTAATAAATAATCCATTTTAATATAAGGTTATACACTATATAAATTTGACTATAAATATTCATTATAAATATAAAATTAATTCCTACATAATGGTATTTTATTTATAATATTTAGACATTAAATAATTTAATTTATTTTTGATATAACGATGGTGCAGTAAGTATCTTATTATTGAAATACTAAAATAATTGATATTATCAATATCCAAATAAATTTAAATTAAGAATTATAATTAATTCCACAAATTTTATAGGTAACTATGACATGCTATAGTTTATTATATAATTTTTTTATGTGATAAGGTTGTTATGACTTTTATAAAAACAAAACAACAAATAGTGTCAAAATTGACATAAATTAATTGTTAAAACAAATACTATATTTTTGGTTGATATAATATTCCTAAAAATATAAGGTTCAGAAGAAGGGATTAAATAATATTATATATTTCATTAATGAAACACTTGGGGTTCTCTTTTATTTTTAGAGTAAGTTTATTAACCAAATTTTTTAATAATACAAGAAGTCATGGTAAAAGTTAAATTATTTAACTAAGAGTTAAATCTAAAAGATAAGGCTAATTGGTAACCTAAACATGTCTAAAACCTAATTATTGAGTGGTTTTCGACACATACCCACCTTATCCTAGAAATAAATCATATTTTACCCTTTAAACCAAAAATTATTTTATTATAAAATAATATTTCAATATTTTCTTAAAGTAACCCTCACCACTGTTATAAAAGAGTACATACACTTCTCACAAAATCACACCTCCAAATCCATTTGGCTCGGACAAACCAAGCCCAAATATCCTACAAAAATTCATCCATTTTACCTAGAGGATGTAACTTTATCCTAAAGCCATCCTAAGGAGCCCTTTTTATCAACAAAAAATGAAACACCCGAAGAAGAGGTAATAATTTCACCACCCTCTTTCATGTTCTTTTCTTCTTAAACTTCCTCTTTATTTTTTTTCTCTTACCAAAATAATAACTCTAGTACCTTCTACATATTTTGATGTCATTATAAATATGATACAACCATATTCATTATTCTATTAATCCTATAAATGACAATGTCACCATACATGCGTATGTACGGCTTACCGTCTCCATGTCGTGGTGTAGTTTATTATTCAAACACTTAATTTTTTTGTATGGGTATAATAATGAGTATAACTGATTTAAATAATAAATATAACATGTAATTATTCTTTATATATGATATAACATCCAATTACTCACAATTTAACCATCAATATAATGATATTGTCACTCGTGCGTACGGACGGATTTTCGTCTACATGACGCGATGAGATTCATTTCCATGTTCACCATTCAACGATGATTATAAATATATATATTATTAATAAGTACGTAATATATTACATAATAATTATACTGTATATATATATATATACTTAAATATATCTTATTCACATACTTCTATTCAATATGATATGAAAACAGAAACATCGTTTATGCGTACGTACAGCCTACCGTATCCATAAACAGTGCCTTCCATTTAATATATCTATCTATTATAAATATTTATATTCTAAATATATATGATATATAAATCAATTTTTATATTATATAATTATTTATATCATGACCAAAATGATATGATCAAGAATAACAAGTTAAAACACGTACGATAAAGACAATGATTATTACCCGAAATGTTAATTTAACATGGACATCATTATTAAATGGGTAGTATAAAGTCATAAGTGAATCATGTATGATATAATAAATACTAAAATCGTCCTGGTATAATGAAATAACATACTATGGTCTTTATACAAAAGGTTAAACATACCCTCGACCAAAGGAAAGTGCTTGGTAAGGGTTAATTCCTCAATCACATTATTATCCTAGATTGTTTATATGTAATTTTTTTCTGGGACGTATTTATTATCCATGTCCATGTTTCATAAAGGAGTTTTCAAAATGATTCTTTTTAAGATAATATTTAATTAAAAAATAATTTTAAATGTTTTAATGATTTATTCTTCTAAACCATTCTCATTAATGTCCTTGTTTTCAAAATGATTTTAAAGATTTATTTATATATACATGAATGTTCTAAAATGTTAGTTTCTTTAAAAAGTTTCAAAGTGGTATGGGACTCTTTGATTATAAAATATCTTTTAAATTACTTTATTTATAAATTTTTTGACTTTTAAAATGATTCCATAAAAAATGGATATATCTCTCAAAGAGTTTTACTGATTATTTTAAACTATTTCAGTATCCTTTACTGGATATTATTCTTGATCAAGGTTGATTTGTTATGATAAAAATCGTCCATATTGTATTGAAGGTTTCGTGACATGTTTGATTGTGGATGTGTTATTTTTATACCATTCATGGTTTATGGATAATGTATTGACATTTCGTATGCTTGTTTTAATAAGAATTTTTATTTTATGTTTAAACCATTTCATATGAGGAATGCATTAGACTTAGTATGTGATAGGTGGAGCCTGCTATAGCTTCTCAATGCATTAGTAGGTCTCATGAGACAAACTAGTGTCTTGGAACAAGTCCTTGATATAATCTTATTTGTAGTCTTGGAACAAGGGAATGACTATGTGCTTATGAATTCTATCATTATGCATTCCATCATTATGAAATTAGCTATTGATATTACATGTGATTATTATACTAATTGAATATCCATGTGAATAATTAATTATAATTATTTGATTTATCCTTGCCATATTATGATGAAGTTTAAGTCTAAAATGATATTTTTAGTTCTATACATTACCATAAATATTTATGATTATTTGTGGATGTTTATACAATATTGTTATATTTATTGATTGTTTCATCTCACCCATTTCTTATGTTTTATTTTTCTACGATTCAAATAAGTGTTTTATGATTGACAAGAAGGGTTAATCTAGCGGAATAATGGCATTCACAAAGGATCATTTATGGTGTGTTTTAGTATATAATGTGTAATGTTACATTTATGTATGTTATCTATTTTCCAAGACTTCTAAACTGATTAGTCTTTCGGGACTTGATTCCTTGTAATCCTGCCAATGTATTAAAATAATGCACAGACTCTGGGATTTTCGGGTTAGGGCGTTACAAAAATGCACACCAGTGTGTCTTCCATAGGGATTTGTATCTCTATGGTTATAAGATTCTAGTAATGGTCCTACAAAATGATTTGGATCCATAGGTTACATGAGGATTTGTATATCTATGGTCATGATGAAGCTTACACCAGGGACACTATTGGGGTGTTCCATGTCTTGTAAACAAGGGTTAGGACAATGTCCTCCCCTTCTCATCTCAAAGACATGAGGCCACCAGTTCCATGAAGGAATGAAGAGGTTTATGTGTGTGATTCCTTTTGACATGGAATTAAATCCTCATTACTTGATACATGACCAATTTTAGGGAATCCCTCCAAGAGTAATCCCTTAGCCTTTCATGTAGTAGGTTTCACTCATACTCCACTCTGCCTCTTGGTCATTTGGTCAGTGATGAGATAGGCACCTGAGCACTCTCCCCTCTGTCCTTATAACATCCTTCCTTATTTTCCAAACCCTAGTCATATTCCATGGTAAATTAAAGAGAGGGAAGATCCACTATAGACTGAAGAGGATTTTGTGGTTGTTAGATCTTCAATTTCCCCTTATTCCTCACCTCGAGCATGACCCACTTGGTCTAAGAGGTTAACAATGATCTTGAAATCTACACGATCCCTATGAATTAATGAAATATGAAACCTCTGATTCTCTCCATAACTAGGATACATAGGATGCCTTCCTATGGTCTGAGCTCCATAACATATCATCCATAAAATGGGAAACCCTACCCCTCACCAACCATCTATCTTAGGAGTAATCCCCAATCATAATTTCCTTAATCTGAGAATCGATCATTGAAGTAATACACACAAAAAGCCTCCAAACCACCATGAGTTGAGACATCTCTTAGGGTCACTTCTTAGGGTATCCCTTTTGGTAGTATGCCCCATATATTCCCCTCAATAGGTCGTACTCACCTGTTAGATAAACTTGTAGGGCCACCATAGGTGTGGGTCCTCATAACCATACCACGCGGGCTTTGATTCCCATCCAAATGGGATATTTATGAAGCCTCTCTATGTACCAAATCCAAAACCTAAAATTTTAATTTGTTCTTTTTGGTCTAAACTCTAAGAACGTTCTAATTCAACATGGGAATCCATCATCCTCCTAATTTCCCTAGGCTACTTGGTCATAGGTCACACACAAAACATTTATTAGGCACATAACTCTTATTCATCCCTGAAAAATGTTGTTATACTATATGATAGGGTTCGCATCACATGAAATAAAAACGTTTGATATGCCCCAGTATGTATATCTATACAATGTGGGTTTTGATTCATTTCATAAGGATAAATAGGAATCCTATTTACGGGTTTGATCTATATATAAAAACAACTCTCATCTCCCTGAATGATTATATACTCCATTGTTCCCCACTAAGTGGCTAGGAAACAAGCATCATCATAATATTGATAAAAGAATCACTAATTAGTATATATGAGGATACCATCAATGGGAAACCTTGGATACATATAGATATCTCCATTGGGGAAGAAAATTCAGTACATATAGATGATTCCAAGATCTATATAAACTAATAATTGATTGTTAAATTGGGGATGACCCAAATCATACATGGAAATTAATAAAGGATTCATGAATACGTCTTAAATAAATAAGAGTTTTCCAAATTAGTAATTAATTCCCTCCAAAAAGGGTGTTATGAGCTCAAACTACCATCCTATGAAAAAAATTTCTTCTTAATCATCATTGGACAAACCTACCAATGAGTGCCTACCTTTGGAAAGCATGTCCCTTTGGATATAGAACCATAGGCTGTTTCCAATCCCATTAATATACTTGTTGGAAGCTGTTAAGAAGAAGAAAATTGTAACACCCCAAGCTTCTACGGTACGTTTCCCTTTGAATAATGCGATAGCGTGTGTTGTACGCAACCTCGAGTTCTAACACACACCACAACTAATTAAACTAGCCGTTGTGAATAGTAATACCTAATTTTTGAAATTATATATATTTTATATTTGAAAATGGACTTCATTTTTGGACTCGGAATATCGAATTTAGCCTAAGGTGAAATTTTGGTACTTTTCGGATAACTTTCATATTTTGATGAATAGTGAAAATTACTAAATTTTAATTAAAAACAACTTTTTTAACCAAAATAATTAATAGTGATAAATTATGAATTTTAGTAGTATTAAAGTATATTTAGAATATATTTTTACCATTTAATATAATGTTGGTCATTGGACATAATTTTACAATTAAACCGAACATAAACAAGTGTCAATCTTTTGATAGTTATTATCTCTTAAAAACACGCTTTTTGTTTTGACAGCGGGAATTAATTTTAAATTAATTTCTGCCACTTCTGTGTTTTGAATTTAGGAAAATGGATTCCATATTTGGAATCAGGATGTTCAAATTGTGTAAATAGGTAACTTTTATTTTTAGACATTTTGAATAATTACTGCGGTAAATATTTTATTTACCATGGTTAAGGGTAAATCCGGTAAATAAGGGTTAAAAAAATAATATTATAATAATAATAAATTACCCTAAAAACGTGTATTAACCCTATTGGTTGATACATGGCCGACCATGGGCATCTTTGGGTCTATTTTGGGACCCCATGGATCCACTTGTAAGTGATAATGACACTTTATTTTAATTTAGTTAAAATGAATACAAAAATGACACAAGCATATATCTTTTAGAACAACAATTTTTACATAGGGTTATATATGCTGGATTTTAGATTATAAATATTCATTAGAAAGCTAAAAAGATTTCCTACATAATGATATTTTATTTATAATTTTTAGACATTAAATAATTTATTTTATTTATTACACAATGATGATGCAGTAATTACGATAATAGTGAAAAATTAAAATAATTGATATTATAAATACCCAAATAAATATAATATGAAACTTTTAATGAATTAAACTAATTTTCTAGGATAATATGGTATATTAGGATTGATTTAATTGACTTTGTTCTAAGTAATAAATCTTTTATGAGTTTCACAAAAATCAACTATTGAATAGTGTCAAAATTGACATAAAAGAGTTCTTAAAACAAATATTATATTATTAATTGATATTAAATTCCTAAAAATCTAAGGTTCGGCCAAGAGACTTATATTATGATATTTTAATCATTAATGGACCACTTGGGGGTCGCTTGGATGTATATAGTATGTTTATTAACCATATTATAAAAAAATACAAAGAGACATTGTAAAAGTGAAACTAATTAACTTAGAGTTAATACTTAAAGATAAGGTTAATATAAGTACCCAAACCTGTCTAAATTCTATTGGTTGAGTGGTTTTCGACCTATCCCCACCTTAACCTTTGAATAATAAGCTTTGGAGCCATTAGAAACCGAATATGAATTTATTATAAATTAATATTTCTAGCTTTTCAAAAGGTGCCCCTCACCCCTCTTATAAAAAGGGCACTCCTCCTTCTCATTTCTTCACACCTTAAAAGCCTTTTGGTTCGGCCAAACTCTGCCCAAATACTCTCCAATCATCCCTCACTACAACCTAGAGGCCTTAGTTTGATCATAAAGCCAACCTAAGGAGCACTTTTGATCAAATCAAAAGGAAGAACCCGAAGAAGAGGTAATGATTTCACCACCCTTTTCTAAGTTCATTTCTTCTTCCACTTCTTATTCCTTTGTTCTTACCATTCTAAAATAATAACTCCAGTATCTCACATATACTGTGATGTTATTATAAGTATGGTACAACCATATTCAGTATTCTATCCACCCTTTGAATAACATGTCACCATACGTGCGTACGTACGGCTTACCGTCTCCACGTCGTGGTGTAATTGTTATTCAATATAATATTATTTGGATGGGTATAATAATGATGTGTAACTCATGTAAATAATAAATATAACATGTTAATGATTCTGTATATATGATATACCATTCATTTATATATTATTTTAATATCAAAAGAATGATATTGTCGCTCGTGCGTACGTACGGACTACCGTCTCCACGAACGCGATGAGATTCATTCTCCATCGTATCCATTCAAGTATAATTATCATTTTATGATTTAAAAATGATGTTTAAGGACTTGATATCATTCTGGATATGAATAAGATACAACAAACATGGCTTATGTAACAAAACATATAAAAGAAAATGAGTAAGTTAACACCCGAAACAATGATAATTCTAAGATATTATTAATAAATCAATGTTAAAAGATCATATATGATATCATATTAATATATATGATTCTTGTATAATTTAATAACAATTATTTCACCATTATACAGGAGGTTAACCTACCCCAACCAAGGAAAAGTACAAGGTAAGGGTTATTTCACAATCTCTTCATTTTCCGAGGTTGTATAATACGTAATAATCTACTGGGATCTCTTTATCATCCACATCCAAGTTTCTTTGAAATGTATTTCAAAACATTTTTACTATTTACAAGAATATGGGTTAAAGTCATTTATACCCTTGTTTGACTTTTTATAAGAGGTTTATAAAAGAATCATTCCGTCGTTTTCAAAACAAGGTCCTTTTTAACCTTTTCGACTGAATTGAGGTAAGAATGTTTTTTTAACTTATACGGCGGGTGCGGTTATTTTCCGCCGTTATAAAATCGTCGAAGCTTTCCATACAAGCTTATAAGAATATTTTCAAAGAAAATGTTTTATTTTATATGGATCTTAAATGATTTCAAAATAAAAGGAGATACTTCTTTAAAAAGAATTTTGATTTCATCTATGTCAACATCCTTTGATGGATTTTAAGATTATTTGAAGTTGATTTATTATGATACAAAACTTCTATATTGTACTGAAGTTTTTGTGATATGTTTGACTATGGATGTGATATTTTTATACCATTCATATTTTATGGTGAAATTATTGACATTTCGTATGCTAGTTTTAATACGAATGTTTATGTTATGTTTAAACCTTTTCATATGGGAATGCATTGGACTTAATAAGTGACGGGTGGAGCCCGCTATAGCTCATCGATGCATCGGTAGGTCTCATGAGACAAACTAGTGTCTTGGCACAAGGCCTTGACAAAATCTTATTTGTAGTCTTGGCACGAGGCCTTGGCTATGTGGTTATGATAGTCTGGCATTATGCATTCCAACATTATGAAAGTGGTTATTGATTTTTGCATGTGATTATTCGATTAGTAGAATATCCATGTGAATTAGTAAATGGCATTATTTCATTTTATTTATGCCATACCATGTTGAAAGTTCATGTTTAAAAGGCTTTTGTTTTAGTTATACATTGCCTTAAATGTTTATTCTTATTGATGAAAGTTTCCGCTATATTGTTATCCTTACTGGGCATTTGAGCTCACCCCTTTTCTATGTTTTATTTTTCCCAGGAAGTGAAAATGTAAGTTATGAATGACCTGCAGGGATATTATGAGGGGGTTAATAGTGTGGACTGTGGAAACATTATGTTGTTATAGTAGTTTTTCATTTTATGATGTAATGTAAAACTTATTAATATATCTAGTGTTTCCAAGGCTACTAAACCAATCGGTCTTTCGAGATTTGATCTTTCTTGTGATCATGCCAATGTTATGTAATTAATGCACCGACTCTGGGTAGCTGGGGTCGGGGCGTTATAGTTGGTATCAGAGGAAGTTTAGTACAAACCTTGGAAGCTAGATTTAGATAAACTCTGATTAGAGCACGTAGACCTAAGATAAACTTTGAGGATTAGTATAGAAGAACTTCCTAGAATTTTGGTATTGTAGAGACTTTGTGAGTTTTCCGAGCAATACATCCCTGTCTGGATACGAGCAGGTAGAGGCGGCTCTAGCACAGATGTACCTAGGGGTAAAACCCGAAAACACCGCTTTGAGCTAGACTCGAACGGGAACTGGTGCACGACAACGGGCCTTGCTGCACTCTTGGTTACGACACTCCCGGGGGATATGCTTAGGATAACTCTCACTTTCTTTACAAATCATTATGAAGGGTTTATGAGTATATACTTCCTCAAAGAAAACATATTTATGATTATGGATTATATCCATACATAGTTCAATTTATGTTTAGTGTTTTATAAGTATGGGATTATGTATTTTGATGCATAAACTGATCTAGTTTATGCCATTTTTTTAGAAATGGCGCCTAGTGGAAGAAATGGAAACCGTATCAATGCACGCACTCCATGTAGGGATTGCCCTCCTGCTCAAGATAATTATAGTGGGGCTGGTGATGCAACTGGTGCTGATCAGCTAATCACCGTACTGGGACAACTTACTCAGGTTATGAATAATAACCTTACCCGTATGGAGCACCCTGATCCGCAGCGTGGAGGATCAATGTTAGATCGATTCATGAGACAACAACCACCAACGTTCAATGGGAGTACAAATCCCTTAGTAGCTGAGCAATGGATATTTTCCCTAGAGAAAATATTTCAGGCTTTGGGGAGTAGTGAAAGGGAAAAAGTTACCATGGCAGTTTACCGCCTCACTGGAGATGCTGATCAATGGTGGTCATTGATTCAAAACATGAAGGAAGATGATGAAGTATCAAACATGGAATGGAGGGAGTTCAAAGATCTGTTTTTATAAAAATAATTTCCTCGCGACCATCGAGCAGATATGGAAAGACAATTTCTGAGTCTGAGACAAAAGGAGGATGAGAATGTCACAAAGTATGAGGCTAACTTTACAAGGTTAGCGAGGTATGCTGGTGATTATATTCGCAACCCAAGAAGTAAGATTGATCGTTTCTTTGATGGGTTAAAACCATTTCTCCGTCGAGCATTAGTCTCACAATCCTTTTCATCGTACGAAGACATTGTCTCATGTGCTATCAAGACCGAAAAGGAATTCTCTAAGTCTTATGACTTTAAAGCAAAGCAAGAGAAGAAGAGACTTGCTGATCAATCTGGGAATGGAAATAAGGGGAAGAAAGGAAAGGTTGAATATCCATCTTGTGGTAAATGCGGGAAGAAACATCCTGGTACTTGCTTGAAGGGAATGGGAGTCTGTTACAAGTGTGGTGAAAAAGGCCACCAAGCTCATGATTTCAAGGGGAAGAAGGAAGCTACCAACGTTCAGTGCTACAATTGCAGGGAGATGGGGCATTATGCAAATGCATGTCCTAAGCGTCAGGAGAACTTACCTCAGAAAAGGCCAAGGGATCAAGGCCAGGCTTATGCTATCACTACTGCTGAGGTAGAAGCTCCGAAAGACGTGGTGGCAGGTAATTTAATGGTTTCCTCAAGTTTAGCAAATGCATTATTTGATTCTGGATCATCGCATTGTTTCATATCTTCCCAGTTTTCTAAGAAAATTAGATATTTCCAATTTGATTTAATACGGGAGTTTTCAGTTACAACTCCTAAGGGAAGTATCGTTGCAACAAAGTTTTGTGAATCAGTCCCCATTAGAGCACATAAATTTTCTTTATCTGCTGATTTCATCGTCATACTTATGATTGAGTTTGATATAATCCTCGGTATGGACTGGCTTTCGGACTATGATGCGAAGATTTATTGTAAGAAGAAAGAGGTTACAATTCTTGATGATAATGATAAGGAGCACCTTATTTTTAGAGCAGAATCATCACCACCTAATTCTTATTTAGATCCACCCCCAGTAGCTCAACTTAATTCAATTATTGGGGAGGAAGAGAATGAAATAACTGTCGGTGAGGAAATGAATGTTCAAATAGAGGATGTACCTGTTGTGAAAGAGTTTGTAGATGTATTTCCGGAAGATTTACCTGGACATCCTCCAGAACGAGAAGTTGAGTTTTCTATTGATTTGATTCCTGGATCAAGGCCTATATCGAAGACCCCTTATAGAATGGCCACTGTAGAGCTAGTCGAACTAAAGAAACAACTAGAGGAATTGAGTAATAAGGGATTTATTCGCCCTAGTGTTTCTCCATGGGGAGCCCCTGTTCTTTTTGTTAAAAAGAAAGATGGATCTATGAGGTTATGTATCGATTACAGGGAGATCAATGCTATAACGATAAAGAACAAGTATCCCCTACCTCGTATTGATGATTTATTTGACCAACTGCATGGAGCTCAATACTTTTCAAAGATTGACCTTCGATCTGGATACCATCAGTTGTGTGTGAAGAAGGAAGACATTCCGAAGACAGCATTTCGAACCAGGTACGGGCATTACGAGTTTACTGTAATGCCGTTTGGATTGACTAATGCACCCTCTGTATTCATGGATCTGATGAATAGAGTTTTCAAGGAGTATCTCGATGAATTTGTGGTGGTATTTATTGATGATATCTTGGTATACTCCAAAACCTACAAAGATCATGAAAATCACTTGCGCATTATCTTGAAGACTCTGAGGAGGCATGAATTATATGGAAAGTTTAGCAAGTGTGAATTCTGGCTTCAGGAGATTTCTTTTCTTGGCCATATTGTCTCTAAAGATGGAATCTCTGTTGATCCTTCTAATACCAAGGCAATCCAAGAATGGCCAGCACCTACGAGTATAACGGAGGTACGTAGTTTTATTGGTTTGGCAGGTTATTATCGACGTTTCGTCCAGAATTTTGCCCGATTGGCTAACCCATTAACGAAGCTCACACGTAAAGGGGTTAAATTTGTTTGGACAAAAGAGTGTGAAGAATGTTTCGAAGAACTGAAGAGAAGATTAGTCAATGCTCCTATATTGACTCTACCATCGGGGAATGATGGGTTCTTTATTTATAGTGATGCATCAAAGAAAGGACTTGGCTGTGTCCTTATGCAGAATGATAGAGTTATTGCCTATGCATCACGATAGTTGAAAATTCATGAACAAAACTATCCTACTCATGATCTCGAGTTAGCAGCTGTGATCTTTGCTTTGAAGATATGGAGGCACTACCTCTATGGTGAAAAATGTGAGATTTATACTGATCACAAGAGTTTGAAGTATATTTTCTCACAAAAAGAACTCAACATGAGGCAAAGGAGATGGCTTGAATTACTCAAGGATTATGATTGTACGATACACTACCACCCAGGGAAGGCAAACAAGGTGGCAGATTCTTTGAGTAGAAAAGACCATGGAGTTTTGAACAATATGAGAATTGAAAGGGATCCAATTTTCATGGATCTAGTGAAGATGGACATGGGAATAACCAGGGAAGGTGAAACATCAATGCATTTTCAAATGGTTGCCAAACCATCTTTACTAGAAAGGATTAAGAGTTCCCAGACCGATGATGAAGAATTTCAGAAGAAGATTAAAGCTGTGAATGATGGGAGATTGAGAGACTTTGTGTATGAATATGGAATTTTGAAATTCGGGAAGAGACTTTGTGTTCCCAATATACCTGATCTAAAAAGGGAATTGCTGGATGACGCTCATAGTTCCAATTTCTCTATACACCCTGGGAGTACCAAAATGTATAGAGATTTGAAGGAACATTTTTGGTGGGAAAACATGAAGAGGGAGATTGCTGATTTTGTGTCAAGATGTATGGTTTGTCAACAAGTGAAAGCTGGAAGGCAACAGCCTGGAGGAGTCATGCAACCTCTTCCCATACCGGAGTGGAAATGGGACAATATTACAATGGACTTTGTCATGGGGCTACCAAAGACTCCTAGAAGGAACGATGCAATATGGGTTATTGTTGATCGTCTTACCAAGTCAGCACATTTTCTTGCTATAAGAGAAGATCTACCCCTGGAACGTCTAGCAAGACTATACATTAATGAAGTTGTGAGACTTCATGGAGTACCCCTATCGATTGTTTCTGATCGTGATCCCCGTTTTACTTCAAGATTTTGGAAAAGTCTTCAGAAATCCCTGGATACTGAACTTCATTTGAGCACTGCTTACCACCCTCAGACAGACGGACAATCAGAACGGACTATTCAGACCTTAGAAGACATGTTGAGATCTTGCTCACTTGATTTTCAGGGTATGTGGGATCAATATTTACCACTAGTAGAATTTTCCTATAACAATAGCTTCCATTCGAGTATTCAGATGGCACCATATGAAGCGTTATACGGAAAGAGATGTCGTACACCAACCTGTTGGGATGACGTTGGTGAAAGAAAACTTGTAGGCCCAGAACTGGTGGAGGAAACGGTGGAAAAGGTGAAGGTAATCCAAAATCACATTAAAGCAGCTCAAAGTAGGCAGAAGAGCTATGCCGATAATCGAAGGAAGGATTTGGAATTTCAAGTCGGTGATCATGTTTTCCTGAAGGTATCTCCGTGGAAGGGAGTCATACGTTTTGGTAAGAAAGGTAAATTGAGTCCCAGGTACATCGGACCTTTCGAAATTCTAGAACGAATTGGGGCTGTAGCTTACCGATTGGCAATGCCGCCAAGTCTCTCCAAAGTTCACGATGTGTTCCACGTATCTCTGTTAAGGAAATACATGCCTGACCCAACGCATGTACTCACCTATGAAGACTTAGAACTGGAACCCGATCTGTCTTATTGCGAAGAGCCCATCAAGATTCTTGATACGAGAGAACAAGTGCTGAGAAACCGGACGACGCGTCTGGTAAAAGTTTTGTGGAGGAATCATAAGATGGAAGAGGCAACGTGGGAACCCGAGGAACTTATGATGAAGAACCACCCGAGTCTTTTTATGCAGTAATACCCTAGAAATTGTGAGGACGCAATTATTTGAAGGAGGGGAGAATGTAACACCCCAAGCTTCTACGGTACGTTTCCCTTTGAATAATGCGATAGCGTGTGTTGTACGCAACCTCGAGTTCTAACACACACCACAACTAATTAAACTAGCCGTTGTGAATAGTAATACCTAATTTTTGAAATTATATATATTTTATATTTGAAAATGGACTTCATTTTTGGACTCGGAATATCGAATTTAGCCTAAGGTGAAATTTTGGTACTTTTCGGATAACTTTCATATTTTGATGAATAGTGAAAATTACTAAATTTTAATTAAAAACAACTTTTTTAATCAAAATAATTAATAGTGATAAATTATGAATTTTAGTAGTTTTAAAGTATATTTAGAATATATTTTTACCATTTAATATAATGTTGGTCATTGGACATAATTTTACAATTAAACCGAACATAAACAAGTGTCAATCTTTTGATAGTTATTATCTCTTAAAAACACGCTTTTTGTTTTGACAGCGGGAATTAATTTTAAATTAATTTCTGCCACTTCTGTGTTTGGAATTTAGGAAAATGGATTCCATATTTGGAATTAGGATGTTCAAATTGTGTAAATAGGTAACTTTTATTTTTAGGCATTTTGAATAATTACTGCGGTAAATATTTTATTTACCATGGTTGAGGGTAAATCCGGTAAATAAGGGTTAAACAAATAATATTATAATAATACTAAATTACCCTAAAAACGTGTCTTAACCCTATTGGTTGATACATGGTCGACCATGGGCATATTTGGGTCTATTTTGGGACCCCATGGATCCACTTGTAAGTGATAATGACACTTTATTTTAATTTAGTTAAAATGAATACAAAAATGACACAAGCATATATCTTTTAGAACAACAATTTTTACATAGGGTTATATATGCTGGCTTTTAGATTATAAATATTAATTAGAAAGCTAAAAAGATTTCCTACATAATTATATTTTATTTATAATTTTTAGACATTAAATAATTTATTTTATTTATGACACAATGATGATGCAGTAATTACTATAATAGTGAAAAATTAAAATAATTGATATTATAAATACCCAAATAAAAATAATATGAAACTTTTAATGAATTAAACTAATTTTCTTGGATAATATGATATATTAGGATTGATTTAATTGACTTTGTTCGAAGTAATCAATCTGTTATGAGTTTCACAAAAATCAACTATTGAATAGTGTCAAAATTGACATAAAAGAGTTCTTAAAACAAATATTATATTATTAATTGATATTAAATTCCTAAAAATCTAAGGTTCGGCCAAGAGACTTATATTAAGATAGTTTAATCATTAATGGACCACTTGGGGGTCGCTTGGATGTATATAGTAAGTTTATTAACCATATTATATAAAAATACAAAGAGACATTGTAAAAGTGAAACTAATTAACTTAGAGTTAATACTTAAAGATAAGGTTAATATAAGTACCCAAACCTGTCTAAATTATATTGGTTGAGTGGTTTTCGACCTATCCCCACCTTAACCTTTGAATAATAAGCTTTGGAGCCATTAGAAACCGAATATGAATTTATTATAAATTAATATTTCTAGCTTTTCCAAAGGTGCCCCTCACCCCTCTTATAAAAAGGGCACTCCTCCTTCTCATTTCTTCACACCTTAAAAGCCTTTTGGTTCGGCCAAACTCTGCCCAAATACACTCCCAACATCCCTCACTACAACCTAGAGGCCTTAGTTTGATCAGAAAGCCAACCTAAGGAGCCCTTTTGATCAAATCAAAAGGAAGAACCCGAAGAAGAGGTAATGATTTCACCACCCTTTTCTAAGTTCATTTCTTCTTCCACTTCTTCTTCCTTTGTTCTTACCATTCTAAAATAATAACTCCAGTATCTCACATATACTGTGATGTTATTATAAGTATGTTACAACCATATTCAGTATTCTATCCACCCTTTGAATAACATGTCACCATACGTGCGTACGTACGGCTTACCGTCTCCACGTCGTGGTGTAATTGTTATTCAATATAATATTATTTGGATGGGTATAATAATGATGTGTAACTCATGTAAATAATAAATATAACATGTTAATGATTCTGTATATATGATATACCATTCATTTATATATTATTTTAATATCAATAGAATGATATTGTCGCTCGTGCGTACGTACGGACTACCGTCTCCACGAACGCGATGAGATTCATTCTCCATCGTATCCATTCAAGTATAATTATCATTTTATGATTTAAAAATGATGTTTAAGGACTTGATATCATTCTGGATATGAATAAGATACAACAAACATGGCTTATGTAACAAAACATATAAAAGAAAATGAGTAAGTTAACACCCGAAACAATGATAATTCTAAGATATTATTAATAAATCAATGTTAAAAGATCATATATGATATCATATTAATATATATGATTCTTGTATAATTTAATAACAATTATTTCACCATTATACAGGAGGTTAACCTACCCCAACCAAGGAAAAGTACAAGGTAAGGGTTATTTCACAATCTCTTCATTTTCCGAGGTTGTATTATATGTAATAATCTACTGGGATCTCTTTATCATCCACATCCATGTTTCTTTGAAATGTACTTCAAAACATTTTTACTATTTACAAGAATATGGGTTAAAGTCATTTATACCCTTGTTTGACTTTTTATAAGAGGTTTATAAAAGAATCATTCCGTCGTTTTCAAAACAAGGTCCTTTTTAACCTTTTCGACTGAATTGAGGTAAGAATGTTTTTTTTAACTTATACGGCGGGTGCGGTTATTTTCCGCCGTTATAAAATCGTCGAAGCTTTCCATACAAGCTTATAAGAATATTTTCAAAGAAAATGTTTTATTTTATATGGATCTTAAATGATTTCAAAATAAAAGGAGATACTTCTTTAAAAAGAATTTTGATTTCATCTATGTCAACATCCTTTGATGGATTTTAAGATTATTTGAAGTTGATTTATTATGATACAAAACTTCTATATTGTATTGAAGTTATTGTGATATGTTTGACTATGGATGTTCTATTTTTATACCATTCATAGTTTATGGTGAAATTATTGACATTTCGTATGCTAGTTTTAATACGAATGTTTATGTTATGTTTAAACCTTTTCATATGGGAATGCATTGGACTTAATAAGTGACGGGTGGAGCCCGCTATAGCTCCTCGATGCATCGGTAGGTCTCATGAGACAAACTAGTGTCTTGGCACAAGGCCTTGACAAAATCTTATTTGTAGTCTTGGCACGAGGCCTTGGCTATGTGGTTATGATAGTCTGGCATTATGCATTCCAACATTATGAAAGTGGTTATTGATTTTTGCATGTGATTATTCGATTAGTAGAATATCTATGTGAATAAGTAAATGGCATTATTTCATTTTATTTATGCCATACCATGTTGAAAGTTCATGTTTAAAAGGCTTTTGTTTTAGTTATACATTGCCTTAAATGTTTATTCTTATTGATGAAAGTTTCCGCTATATTATTATCCTTACTGGGCATTTGAGCTCACCCCTTTTCTATGTTTTATTTTTCCCAGGAAGTGAAGATGTAAGTTATGAATGACCTGCAGGGATATTATGAGGGGGTTAATAGTGTGGACTGTGGAAACATTATGTTGTTATAGTAGTTTTTCATTTTATGATGTAATGTAAAACATATTAATATATCTAGTGTTTCCAAGGCTACTAAACCAATCGTTCTTTCGAGATTTGATCTTTCTTGTGATCATGCCAATGTTATGTAATTAATGCACCGACTCTGGGTAGCTGGGGTCGGGGCGTTACAAAAATCATCACGATGAACAAATTCTGAGAGAAGAAATGGTGACCCCAATGTGAATCCTTAACCAAGATGATAGTGTCACCCACCAGTTAAGAACCTTTCAGTTGAAAAAAGAGGGCCAGAAAAGGATATCATTCACACATGTGTTTATTCAAATGAGATACTTCATTTATGGAGTTCCTTGCTTGTGTATTTATGCATATAAGAACTTATTTTCAAGAACTCCCTTTAATCCAATGGCATCCTTCAAGAAATATCAAATAAATTCATTAGATTCTGCATGCATCAGGTCTTTATCCATATAGAGCATTCCATCACCAACCCAATATCTTCAATACTGGGTCTCAAAATCTATAATAAAAAAATTCCATAAAAATGAAATCTCAAACTTAGAGGCCACCCGAAAAGACCTCATGTTCATGAAGACCCACCGATCATCCGGAAAATGATGACCATTGGTACTGATGCAGACGGTACCGACTAGCGTCTTCATCCCTTTCAATAGATTTCCTCAAAATTCAATAACTAGTCCCTACAATATCTGAAGGAGGTGGTTAAAGAGGCCACTTACTCTCTCATCCAGGAGATACACAAGTCCTTATCAATGGCTCATACTAGCAATCGCCAATTCCAATACTTTGGGGCACTGAACCCCCAACTTGAAGTGGGTGTTTTCCAGGGTTGCCTGACCAAGGTCCTTCAAACCCCAGCACTTATACAGCCCATCGAGGAATACAACTAGACAATAAGAAGTAAGGTCACATGTCTTCCCGCACCATTAAATCCCTCTAAAAACATTTAGTAGAAAATTGTGAATGGTAACATAAACCCATCCACCTTCATTTAACCATCCAGATGACTCGCCTAGTGGAATTTAGTGAATCCCATTATCAAAATATGGTGGCAACTCAAGAGAAATAACATACAACAACCTTCACCCACCAGGCCGGCTAGTTTCCTCAACTTGTAGAACTGATATAAGTTCGTCAAAAAGTCATGAAGATGAGTAGTGGAAGACTCAACACTCAACCCCCGCTCACTAGTACTTTTAGTATCCAATGATAGGAAAGGTAGGAAAGATGCAGGTAAATACACCTACTTCAGATGTGGAATGGACATATATCCCTGTTCCAGTCACTGAAGTCACTAAGAATATCTTGGAAATGGTAAATGGGTAGACACAAATCCCATCCTCCATCCTAAAAAATTTCTAGGACATCATAACGGTGAAAAAAAAAGTGCTCGAGGGATGAACACATAACTTTTCCCCAAAAATGGGGTGTCTCATCAGCATGTCACCCTAGTGAAGAGAAGTACATCTTCTCTCATCTGGGATGGGCATGGGGAAAATCCCAATACTATATCGACATCCAGATTAAAATAAATATACCCACTCCATTTGGAGGTAATTTACCCTTCTGAATGGCCACTCCAATGTAGGCACAGAAAAACATATCATTATAACCACTTCTTATAGAAAGAGTCCCCATTACTTGTAAGAAGGAATCAATGAAGAATCCTCATAAAAACAATGGAAAAACCCAAATCTTTTCTACGATCTGGATCCACATAACATTGGATTTATTGAAGACCTCAAATTAATATCTATCACAACTCAAGATCTTACCCTCCCATTACCTAATTATAGGACCAATATTAGTAATTTTGAAGTTCCTCATCAGACACTTCACTAAAAAATCATTCTTGATTCATAAAATATGGTCTTTCTTGAGATCCCATCACATAATAAGATTTATGGTAGGACTCTATGTAACCAGAAGAACAAAGAGAAATATGGTATTCCTATTTCTGTAATCCAACTTTGAGGTCCTCCCCATGATGGAATTTGATATGAAATTTATCTCCACATTAGAGTTTCACATTGTCGAGAGAATTCCCTAATTAACAATATAATAATAAGAAATAAATATTTTTGTGAGGCACATATGAACACAAGGATAGTTAAATATGATTCCTTGTCACTGGATGGAGAAGTTATTTCTCAATAGGAAGATATCCTAAGGTGAAGACCATTCTATGAATCAACGTTGGGTCACTTAACATCCAGTGAAATATAGAAAATCCCAAAAAATACCATTAATTGTGTTAAAACAATCAAAAATCATCCACACTATTAATACTAGGTAGCGGAATATCTAGTGAAAGAGGAAAAATAATTTCGAAACATGAGGAAACAATAAGCTAAATATGATATAACAGTCATGTTATGGAATTTGGACACCCCCCAATATATCAATCTAGAGGTATTTTTGGATGATTGGATGCACAAAATTCACCTCAAGATATGGAAAAATCTATTTCTCTTAAAAGAAAATGTATTACCATATGATGACTACCACATTAAATTTAGGGTAATAGATTGGTTTCAGTGAAAAATTGAATTGGAATCTCCCATGGATTCATGACATCCAAAGATTATGAAATATTAATGAGTCCTTCCACATGCATGCATTAATGAATTAATGAGGTTGAATAACGGATCCTAGATACCCCATATTTTGTTCATATATGAGGATGGGGTACACATGGAGTATTATATTTCAATATACTCCATAAGCATAAAATCACTCTAAATGTAGTATCATTCAATTTCATATCCCCTAGCCAACTCTAACAAATGAAATTTGTTCACGACCAAGGATATGCTCTGCACGAACATGCCCCAATTGACTATCAACAACGTAGGGAAAAAAGGGAGCTATCTATTGAGAGAATTTTTCATTATGAATATAAAAATATCAAGAAATACTCATTTTTATATGATTTCAACCTTATACTGTGAAAATTTTATAAATAGAACAATAGTCTTCCTAAACAGACAATTTATGAGTGTTCCAAATGATGCACCCAACACACATTTGAATGAAACTACATAAAATCAGAACAGAAGCCACTATAATATTAACCATGATAGTTAGAGGGAAACCCCATCCCATAGGGCTAGGGTATTTTTTTAATCCAATCCTCTAGGTCATACCATCATGCCCAATGTTTTTTTAAAGTGGAAAATGAACAACCATATTCCTCAGGCTTGTGGGATTTCTTCACTTCAATGGGAACCTTCTCATAGAGAATCCATTTTCCCCCAATCCAGAAAGATACCTCAGAATGAATCCTCCTAGATCGCCCCATACCATGATACAATACTTTCACTTGGAACATGAATGAATGAACTATATTTATATTCCATTCAAGTTACTATCTGTCAAAAAGTTCCCAAATAATCTGCAAAGTAAAGGCCTTGTGGATGACATAAAAGAATCCTATCTCACAAATAAACTAATAGAATGCTCACCTTGAATTTTTCATCTATTTAAATCATCAATGCCACCCATGTAGATTGAATAGAACATGAGGTCAATTCCTAGGATTCTAAAAAAGGTGTTTCAGTTCAAAATGCGGTCTACACCCTAACAAATAAAGGAGGTGAGAATACCTATAACCGGAGTCTTACCCATATTTTGGTCACTCCCTTGAGAACTCCACCATATCCTCCTCTAAATGAACCCAATAGGGAAAAAGGTAAGGGTTAAACCATTCCTCATCTCCCTCCCAGAGAGGATAAGTTCCTTTCACTAGAGAAAATATTTTCTCAACAAGAGGAATAGATAAGAGAATTATTTAAAATCAATACATAATTACTCTGTGTAAGTCTTCCATCAATTTATTTTCAGCAAGAAGATCCTTAACCTACACTTCCAATTAGTGCAACTCAAAAAAGTAGTTTTTCCACAACAACTAAGTATAATTGGAACATCCACTTAGAAAAAGATACCAACCACTAATATGTTTTGATCCTGTAGTAGAATATCATGAATTCCATCCATTTCAAGTGAAATTAGAATAGGATTGTGGACATACTCACAAGCCTGCCACTATGGGTTACCCTTGGTAGGTACTGAAGTTCCACTACCATTGGTCCTATCAGCTACTACACCTATTTTGGGACCCATCGTTTCCTCTATTCCTTCCCCTACATAGAAATACATTCCTCTAATTTTTATGAACACCATTGAGTCACTAATGGATCTATTGGAACTCTGAGATGATTGAAGTGCACTAATACATCTAGAAAATAAGCCTTACCCTGAATGAGTAGATATGAATCTTCTCCTTCCAATCTTTGGGAATCCAACATTTACTATCTTCAATGGATCGAAATATCTCGGAGCATCACTTGGCGCATTTTGTCTCTCTCTATGATCACATGATGGGTACCCCTAAACAATAGGAGGGTGTGAAAAATAGGTGATTCTTGCAATTATTTCAAGGACCAGCCTTTTCCTGGTACACAAGTTAGCAATCTTGGTCTATTTTGTGGGAAGATATTCGTTAGAAGTTTCTCTTCCAGCTCAGCTAAACATAAGAGTAGAAAATAGTCTTTGAACTCATGATTTGTAAAAAGGTGAGAATGAAATTGTTCCATATTTCATTACATGGTGGAAATGATTATCATACACTTTAAAGCTACCACCCTATCAAGGAGTGTTTTTCCTATTTTTGTACTGAATCTTCATGATGAATTTCACACACCATTTGTCCCTATGAAATACAATGGGGGGGGGGGTTCAATACCTTACGACAATTTCTCAATAGTTGAAAAAATCCATAGTTGAGACAAAATAAAAGTCCTATGTAATTATATCAACTCATGGAAGGAGAATATGAAAAGCATAGGGTTTTAAAATTAAACTTAAGTAGGCCCTTATACCCACTCTGACCTCAAAGACCAATCCTTATCATACAAATCAACCATAGGAGTGTTAGTAGCAATGCCCGCCACATCAGAATGATCAAAGAGATCAAAGGTAGAAATTTTTTGGGGAGATGAAAAATAAGGTGTATTCATTTCATAATGACTATGAATCTGGCTACTTCAACTTAGAATTGGAAAAAAACTTAGTCATGATCCCATAGACCTAGAGTAATACCAATGAAGTAAATAAATATCTCCCAAAATATTTACCATTCAATTAAATGATGGGATACAACATATAGTATTTTTTGTTTTTGAGGACCTCCTGTAAAAGATGGTTGACTCTAATTATGAAAAACTAAAAAAATCCAACCATCTTGGTAGCTTGTGTATCTATTACGAATACGGAGGGGGAAAATGAGAGGAAAGAAGATTGAATAATGAGTATGAAGATGTTAAGTTATCAGATGGTTAAAAAAATGGTTAACTAAACTAATTTTCTCCATAGAACATAGTTGAAACTATCCTTCATGCAACAAACCACTTCCTCAATAGCACAACCAAATCCATTAGCACTCAACCGTCTGATGTAGAATCCTCTAAAAAGTGACAAGGCCAAAAGGCTAAGAAGCAAATATAATAAGATGAGATTATTTCAATGAAAAAAAATTAGATATGGCCTAAGTCAAATTCATGTTTGTAGTCCCAAAATCATGGGCACCACCCCACAAAATAGAACAACGAGAGTCGACCTATCAAATGGAATCTTCATCAGATGAGGATTTTATGTTGAGTTCCATCATCATGTCTCACTTAATGGATTCCTTATAACATTATTACTTTGATTTTGAATATAATTTCCTTACACATGATCAGGGAATCAGAGGAAGTGTTCATTAAGGTCAAGGATATAGGGGAAGATGTGGTTGTGCTATGAGCCACTAATTGGACCAAACCCCTGCTCAAACCATCTAAATAGTTGAAACTCATAGGAAATATCTCTAGAGAGAACACCAAGAATTAAAGAGTTCTTTATCAATAAATGATAGGGAATTACATAATGTGATCATCTTGGAAGACTGGTTAGAGGATACACCACAACTTCATTAGAGTTCCTTGTTTTTTTGGAAGGATGTAGCTTTCAATGTACTATTTGGAAGACTATACGATACATCAACATTTCGATATTACTTTTTCATACCTCCAATGTTTCATCTATTGCATCAATGGTAAAATTAGGAATTTTTATGGTGAAAATTACACATTCAAATCCTATGTGTCATAGTACGGTGATTCAAAATTTTTTCACAAAGGGAAACAAATTCTAGGACTGATGATGTCGCTCGAGTCAATGCACCAAATGTCCTAGAGATGATCCCAGCTAACCCTTTCAAGTATCCCAATACAAATTTTATGCTATATATTAATTAAATTGAAGGGTTGGACCCTTATTCATGCACTCATTTAGAAACTTCTATGGTGTAGATTTCATAAATTGATCCCAATGGCACTGAAGAAGTTATCAACTCTTTGAGTGATAATGATAGATTGAATTAAAATGTCTTCATTCCACCCCCAGAGCTTAAAAAAACTATTTTCATCATCAGAGCTGGACGTGGTCAACATCAGAATAGAATAAATCGAATAGAATCAATCTCACTCCATCATTACCCCTTCAAGACTCCATGGAGGATTCATGCTGGAACATTATCTTAAAATGATTGACTTGTCCTGTGGATGTCCAAATGGGGACTCACCTCTTCCCTCCAAGCAACCTACTTCATCAAATCCTCCATAGATAGAGGAGAAATAAATAAATCATGAGGAAGTGGAAGAAGAGGAAGATCTCGTGGATGCCCCTCTAGAATTTTAGGAAGCCATCTCTTCCATCGTGGATGAATCAAGAGAGATAAAACTAGGTATAGAAGATGATCCATGACCTACTCTGATTAGTATGGCTATGATTCTTGAAGAACATGAGTTAGATAACTCCATCATGAAAAGGAACCAAGATGTGATAACCTAGAATTACATAGAGATGCAGGCCTTGACCCCGAGGATCCCACCAAACTCTTGGCTTTTCTAGAAGATGATAAAGGATACCAAAAGGTATCCATATGGATGCACTGGACTAAAACATCCAAAATTGAGTCTAAATAAGAGAAACTCATGAAGTCTAACCTCATCTAAGAGAGTCTATATCAAAAATTCCATGAAAATATTTGTATAGTTAAGAATATGAATTACTAAATTAATGTATGCATTGATTTTAGAGATCTCAATAGGCATTGTCCCAATGATGACTTCCTGATTCCACTCAAAGAACACCTAATTAATGTAATAGCCATTTATCAATCCCTATCTTTAATGGATAGATATTCATTTCAAAAATAAATCAGGATAACCCTAAATGATGATGAATCCATTGTCTTCAAATCTCCCCATGAAGTATTCTACTATCTGGTAATTCCCTTTGGCTTAAAGAATGTTGGTTCCACATACCAATGTTCCATGCGTCAAATATTAATTTTTTTGTTGGGGATGTTTGTTAAATTTTATATTGGAAATTGTTGGGAGAAATCCTGAAAATGTTCTGATCACCTGGATGACTTGGAAGCCATTATTAATTAGAATCCATTATTAATAAGCATTGGCCACATATCTTAAAGATGAACCCCTGGAAATGTAATTTCTAGGTAAAGTTTGGGAAATTTCTCAAATTCCTTATACTCCATCATGACAACTATGTTGACCATGAAAAAAAAGATATCATTGGCATGTCACCTCCACAGAACCTGACAGAGTTGAGAGGAATTCAATGAAATTTTCCCTATATCCATCACATCATTGCTGACCATGCATGCTCATGTTTACCCTTCACCAAATTAATGAACTACGGGGTCACATATTAGTGGACCAATTACGATCTAAAATCATTTGACACCCTTATGAAATATCTCTTGGTCAACCCATTATTAATGCCTCCTATTGATGTAAATACACGAATTCTGTATATAACAACCCTAGAAAGATTACTTGGCACTTTACTTGCACACAATAATGATTTTATAATAAAAAAACATTTATTATCTCTGCTGAACCAGGCTTGATGTTGAGATATGTTATTCCATTATTGAGAATATGTACCTGTAATTAATATTTATATTTCAAAAATTGAGACAATACATTTAGTACAACATTAACAACTTGTTTTCTCACAATAATATTCTCTAATTTATCCTCATTCATCCAATCCTAAAAGGATGTCTATCTTAGTGGGCCGTCATTCTATAGCAGTTCGACAAAAAAATTGTTCCTTAGAAAGAAGTGAATAGTCAGGACTTGGTGGACATCCTTTCCGAACACCTGTCTATAGAATATATGTAGTTAAATAATGAATTTCCCAATGAAGAGATGTTATCTATAAAAATTTCCCCCCAAACATGGGAAATGTATTGTTACGGTGCATCTGGAAGTCCTATGTGGAAGAAAATGGAAGCTAATCACAATAAAGTAGGGTTAGGAATTGTGATTATCTCCCTAGAGAAAGAAGTATTTCCGTACTCCTTCCATTTATAATAGGGTTGTACCAAAAATGAGGTAGAATATTTTGCACTCATTGCAAGCCTGGAAATGGAATATCAAATAGAAATGAACTAACTAGAACTGAAAGGTGACTCATAGTTGGTAATCAAACTAATAGATGGGGATTACACCATCATAAAAGATGATGTAATTCCCATATATGATTATGTCCGTGGGTGAATAGAAGAATTCACTTATGATTCAGCAATGAATTATGTCTCGTGATCCTAGAACACCCTTGCTGATGCATTGGAAAATGATGCCACAACCCAGGATGATCCAAACCAAGATGAAATGGTCATTAACATCTCCCATATCCAGACAACCCCACCTTTTGATTATGTTAGAATATAAGATATCAAAGAAATCTATCCCATCCCTATTCCATGTGGGCATACAACTAGATGGATGATTCCAATCATAATTTACCTTTAGGATAAGGTGCTCCCAGTATATTGAATTCTAAAAGAGCAGATCTCATGGAGGTCAGCTAATTTCACTCATTATAATGGCCTAAATCTCTAGAATATCCTCTGCAAATGAGGCATTTATGGATTACTTCTCAAATATATCGATGGATAACAGACTGTGACATTCATATAAAAAGTACATGTAGGAGATTATGGTTCCCACTAGTTAGGTTATAGGATTTTTGATCAAACCTAATGGCTTGGATCCATCTGGCCTTCAGTGAATTAAGATTGCATAAAATTCACTAGTAAATGTCATTTCTACCAATTTCTTGAAAACATCATCCATCAACCCCCAAATCATACACATATAAAAAAATAATTCATTCCATTTACCACATAGTTAATGGATGTAGTGGGGATGTATCCCCCATCGATGAACAAGAAGTTAAAATACAACATGAATACTAGAGATTTCTTCTCCAAATGGGTTAATGCAATACCCCTCAAATATTTTTGGTCAAAAATATTTTTCATATTTTTAATATCCAACACCATTACAACATTTCATGTCCCTAATGCCATACAAATAGATAATGTCTACATTTTCTACTCTGCTATGGATGATAAGATACAGCAATATTATAATATCAAATCAAATCATTCATCCCACAATCTTGTATTGACTAATGAAAAAATATAGGATTTCAAATGTACCCCATCAAACATAATCTGGAAGATGGAAGATAATGATAAGATATATTATCCTTCATATTTTTTTTCCTTACGTGCTTTCCAATCTATGACTCAATCTTCCAAATGAAGGTCCCCGTACTCATTGGTAATCAAAACAGAAGTAGTCCTACCAATGGTGGTTTAGTTTCCATTACTAAGAGTTTCCATCAGCAATCAATTATCCACAGATGAGAAATAACAGATATGATTGGATGATTTAGAGTGACTAGATGAAATGATATTATATACCTTACATCACCTTGAGTTCTACCAGAATCAACGAGTGTGATCTTGTAACAATAATGTACACCTTGGTTAATTCCTCCAAGGATAATTAGTATTGGTCTTTCATATTATAATGATACTAGGAATTAATCATCCAAAGCAAGATCCAAAGTCGGAGGTACCTTACTCTATACACAAGGGCCACTCTAACAGACCTTATTCATTAATCATGATGGGTGTAGAGCTCATTAAGAATCGAACCAGTGCAAGATTCATAAAAAATATTATGTGTAGTCAGACAACATTCATCCACATACAGGAAATTAAATTGCATAGCCCCATATATGTCTAAATTACATGATGTTAAACTATATATTGGGTATTTTTCACATGATGTTAAAAATTAATGTTATAAAATCCTTATGGCATGATAATTAATTGCACGACATAAGGACTTAGTCATATAATTTAAAGCTAGAAGACACCCATAATCAATACTGCATGGTATTAAACATCATGGTTTGAGTCCCATTCATTCGACATTGAGAAACACCCAAAATATCCTGAGTTGAGATATCTGTCATGATCCTTTAAAAATGGATCCCCTTTCACATGTATAATACCAAAATATTTCATGTACATACCATAAGATGATAAATTTCACGACCATCATCCTCATAATATAATGGTAAAATGCATGATCTATCTAAGAAATACATGTTGCATGATTCCCATTTCTAATGGGATACGTAGTGACAACCAGATATTTAATCTCAGGTCCAACAATAAAAAAAGAAACAGGTCCTTCACTCCCTGGGTCTAAAGATCAAACCAGAATATGGAAGTTTTTCAAGGACAATGTGTGACATGATTCTCATGAGTAATGAGATACATAGGGGCGTGAAGATCTCCCATCATGGGTCCATCCATGATTAAAGGAAATAAATAAACCTCATTCCTATTTCTTGTTCATAAATCATATCTACATATAGATCCATTCTAGGATATGCATATTGATTAACATTACAATGATATTCCCATTGATTCCTAAAACTCGTGTTTCAAGCCCAACTATCATCCTATAAAATAATATAGACCATTTCCCCACATAAAAACCCAGGTTTTGTGGGGAACCAATTTTCAGAACTACATTTGACTTGATTATTACCCAGAAAGATACACAATGATGCCAGTGTCATATCTCATGGTCCACCTACAAGATTTTTATTCTTTCAAATTGATTCATATTCTTCGTTACCACATGACATTAAACTGTAAGGGATTTCAAGAACTACAAACAGATTGATTCTTATCTTGATGAGAAATGTAGAATAAATTCGATCATATCTCATAGTCCATCCACTATAAAATCAAAATACCCTTATCCTTCACTTTTTTACCCTTGTTTCGTAAAATTAACCTTTACCACTCCTTGTTTCTCACACCGAGTATAGCTCACGTGGTATCAGGAGTTTCGTAAAGGATTTCTCTACATAAATAATGTGTATGAATTCCCATTTGGGCTATCAGGATCTTGGCTATAAGACACTAAAATGAACACCTGATTTCCTTATCACATGATAATAAACTACACAATCAATTTAAGAACTATGAGTGGATTTATTCTTTCCATGGAATGATACATAGTGATGCATGGTTACAACACCCCTGTCCAGCTGTGATATTCCTTTTCACATCAGAATCACCCATGTAATTAACATATTATGATAAAAAATATTGTCTATTATAAACTACATGTGGATTGATTTTCACTCTTATGAGATACGTAGTTATGTCCAAATATTAAATCCTGGGCCTAGTAGAATCATAATATGGGAAATTTATCTACTCTCCCATGAATGAAAAATATCTACATGAGGAGATAAAATATGAGTTATTTCCCTATGCTTGATCCCATATCAAAATCCCCCATGACTTCCACTCATGAATTAAACTAGTATGGAAGACATCAATTGTTACAACTATGTGGGGCTTGATTATCATCCTGTTGAGATACATAGTGATTCATAAGAATTAACACCAGTCTCGTTCACGAGGTAATAATAAATTTACCATATATAACATAAAAATAAAGGTTGATATATGAATGATTATTTAGGAACCCTTCATTAGGGTCCCCACCAAAGAAAATAGAGATGTCCCCATTTATCATATTGGTTATATCTATAAAATGGACTTCCAAATAATGGGAAATATTAGTCTATATGATTCATTTGTGCTTGAACATATCCCTTCCACATGTCATACTCATAATATTTAACACTTATAGATCATCATTATTCTTCATCAGCTTATGGTTGTAGAATGTATGATACCTGAGAGATCTTTTTTTAGTATATGCTATAATACTCCCTAGTGTGATTTTAATAAGTTTCTCAAAAATTTCATATTCTTTCAGCCAAAGGATTCCACTGTTTGACTATGCAGTACACACCCTAGTTGGATTTTCCGAGAATATCCCAAAAACATGTATGTTAAATAGTGATAATTTTTCCCTTTGAAGAAGACACTTCCATACCTTTAATCATTTATGATAGTATGTTGGAACCCTAAATTAAAAATCTATGGTCATACCATGTGTATTTATTCAATATCCTATCTCCTGATATGAAAACCTCCAAGGTTGATGATTAAAATTTCCGTTCTCGTGTCCAAAGTATATATGAATGTCCATTGTCTAACAATTCCACATATCATTTGTCATTTATTTGATATTATTGTCCTAGTCGTATGAGAAATAATTAAAGGCACCACAGTTCCTGCTGTTTGATCAAACCTATATAGAGAGCTCATTCCCCAAATTATTTGGAAATTAGGACTTGGAATTTCCCGTCTATATTCAGCTACTTTCCACCACAAACCAAACTCTCTTCTTGGGGATATACAAATAACCATAAATATTCATTTTCATTTATTAATAGAATTTCAGAATTCATGAGAAATTCTTTTCCTAACTATGATATAATATTTCCAAGTTGTCTTTACAAAAGTTTCTCAAATATTTCAGAGCCTTTCATCCAAAGGATGCCCCTATTTTCTATATAGTACATGCCCTAGTTGTCCTTGCATAAAATAGCACAAAAAATTATATTTTCAACCAGAGTTAACTTCATCATTGTGATAGACCTCCTATAACTTCATAAACCCCATTTTAATACCACCCATTGGATTTGGAAGTCCCCAAATCATAGCATACTACTTTTTCTCTCACACTTGAATATGGTAACACTTTTCCAAAAAATTACAAAGAACGGGAGAGTCATTAACATTTCGGTCAAATCTAGATACCTCAAATTATATCCCACAAATATTCTAATAGTAGGAATTTAAACAACATAGAAAAATTTCCTTGTAGTTAGATGTCAAAATAAATGATCAATGTCTTAGTCTCATGATGTTAATGTACATGACACTTTAACCCTTATTAGAAAGAATCCTTCCACATGAAATTTGTTATTCAACGAAATGTAACTTCTTCTATTTGAGATAAATTCTTATAAGAGTAATTTCTCATCCATGGAAAATGCCAATATTGATATTTCCATTATTATGAGACACCTCCATTTGGAAAACCGACCCACTATGGTTTTGAGACATCCAAATCGTAAACATTAATAATCAGTAATAAAATTTCAGAATTCACAAGGACTCTTTCCCTTGAATATGTAGAACATGACCTATTTGAACTTACATAATGATACCATTATAATAGTCATGTCAAACAAAGGATTACATTATTGACTATGTAGTATGCCCCCCAGTTGGCCTAGCATAAAACGGGCCAAAATATGGGGTTTCCAACTAGTGGTAAATTTTTCCATAGGAGAAATTTCAACTATTTTTTAATATCATATTTTATATTTGGAAGGCACAAAATCATGTCTCGTGATTACCTAGCGGAAATATAAATAATGTCAGAACATTCTTGTCCCATAAGTCATGTTTGGGTCATTATTTCAAAATCTATGGTTAAATATTTTCAACCGTAACCACTAGAATTACTACTCTGACTTTAATGATTTTAAATGTTCCCACATAAAGAGTCATAGAACTAGCAAGATTTAAACCCCCTAAAGGGAATTTTAGATAAATGTTGAGCCTCAACTCACTATACATGCACTCTGTATGGTTCAAGAAATATCAACCAAAAAAAGAAATGCATGCACAAATATTATTTTGCTGAAAACACAAAAAGGGATTACTGAGAAAAATAAAAGTCTTTTCCAATAATTCTCATTCATATTGATCTTATAAAAAAAATAAGCTGATGAGATAAAAAATAATGAAATTTTGTATATTTGTTCATACGACCTATAAACAAATAAATTATGCTCACTACGCCCCTTATCATAGGTAAAAATCTAATTTTCCCCATCTTGGTCATTTTGGTTACAACGGGCTTGTAGAAAGATGTTTTGTTACAATCCCAGTAAGGGGAGACAAATAAAGAAACAAATGATTTGAAAAATATAATCCTTTTCATTAGATTTTTTAAATTTTGATGGAATTTTTCATATAAGAGACTCTCTTCTAGATTTTACATTTTTTCCTCAAAATAATATTTGAGGAGTTGAATTTAACCATAAGTAGCTATCATAACTTCATGAAGCTCAGCCCTTTTCTCAGAAAAAACCTTCTCAGCTTTATAACGTTTCTTATTATCATCCAAAATAGGTTCTATCCTATATGATAAAGCCTTTTTTAGGAATTAGTGAAGTTAAACACCATAATCACATGCAACATGTAATTATTCTTTACGGAGAATAATTTGGTAGGACCTCATATCGAAGGCATCCTAGAACTCCTCCCCCTTTTTGGATTAGTTGACATCAGTTGGGAACACAACAACTCTATTTTCCTCAAATCGGTCCACCTATTGCACCTTATCCTATTGAGACCATTTCTCCTAATCCCTTTGTTGAATTTTATACTTCACCATACCAGGGATCTCATGATAGTAAAAACTTCCATATCTCAACATGGAAAAATTGAATGGAATTCGAGGAGTTCATGATGGAATATCATCAAGAGGTGTCTCATTGACTGTATTCTATATATCTTACCAAATATTAATAAGTATACAGGGAAATGATTCAGGCATCCATACATCAAACACAGATCTACTTTTGTATGGATATACATAATACAAGACCTAAACTCAATGAAATTCCTTGATTTGGTCCCTCAAAAGTAGTTCTAGACTCACCAAACAATGATGGTAGATTTGGAATAAGAGAACCCATATAAAGCCCAACTATTTATTTTGATGAAATTGAAGAGATCATGAATATTTTTGATAAAATCAGAAGATTATAATTTAGAGGGAGCAGTAAAACTACTAAAATATTTGATGAAACTCACCCATTGTTAGATCAAATTATAGAGCCAATACCTCTCCATCACCCCCAAATTCAACTATGTGGATAGGACATCATAATGAGGAGCATCATCTTAACACTTCTCAGCAGTTGGAATCAAAGACCCCTTAAAATCCCCCACTTCTATATTCTAAACAATTTCTCCTTCGAAAATGGGAGTAGTATTGATTTGAATGCCCTGTTCTGGAATTGACATGTAAAAATTCTCTACAGACCAATCTAAACATGTTAGTCCTTCATTTGAAACTCCATGTGAATGAAGGTCAACTATGTTTGCAAAATGAAAGGATGATAAAACTCAAGTCCTTTGAATTCCTTGTAGAGGTATTGAAAATCCTTAATCGAACATGGAATTTCAATTCATGGATTATGTATGTCCATCATGAATTGATTAATGACATTAATACATGAAACATCCTAACTAGTAAGGGTATCCGAGGCTAGTAGCTCCGAACATGAATTGGATTCACTGATGAACCCCTTTATTGACTACTCAAAAAGAAAAACATTGACATCCTTCAAAGAGTCAGGGTCATCATCAAAACCTTCATCAGGATACCTGATATCTCTATCATCCCCTTCCAAAAAAGTAATAAGGAAAATTTTGAACATATCATATCCCTCTGGTGTAGGAAAAATATCTGAAATATCATGATGATAGGAATGTCAGAAGTATTACGTCACACTTAAGGGAGAAAATTTGAAATTACCATGGTAATATAACTTATTTTTGAAATTTGGGGTAGATGAAACCACACTTCTTGACTCCTCATCTTCCAAGATGATGGATCCATCACCATTAATCATTACCCCCTAATGCAATCTTCTAGATCTGGGAATGAATAGTACCAAATCCATTAAGAGAGGAAATTGAAGAAGGTTTTCAAAAATATAATCATAGTTAGAAAGGGGTTCCCATCTAGTTGTAATATCGAATGAAAACACAAAAAAAACATTTTGAACCATTCATAGGACTAAATTTAATGATCTATTTCACTTTCTCTTGGGAGATAGTGATGATAATGAACCACTATAATTGGAAATAGAGATTTAGGTAACAGTTGAGGACTTCCCAACAACATCACCTCCATTATGGTCTTCTATCCTACATAAACTTCTAGAGACCCAAGGGATTCCTCCAATACCTCAATTAGGGTACATGTGGACCTAGAATTTGGTGACCTAGAAACCTCTACTACTGCTCCTCCTCCTCCTTCTCCTCCTTCTCCTATTCCAAGATATTGAATAAAATCCCCTCAAGATTAATGGTTGTGTGATGAATGAAAGGAGGAGGAATGAATAAAATAGAAATATGTCATCAGAGTTAATGTAAATGTCTAATTCCTCCCAATGATAAACAGTTTTTCCTTCTTGAACTCCTTGGTCCAACATGTAAGACACTCACTTTGAGGCCATGATTTGATCATCGTTTGTGTATATGAAGTCCCCCAACTCTTGGAAATACTTCTCTACCTCAACCAAATTATTTTCATGATGGAGATCATGGGGTGCTTAAATATCTCCCATATCCTGGATTCACAAGCTAGCTTTCGGAAACACCCATGCATCCCTGACATTTCTAGTCCTATTTTCCCAAAATATGATCTCTAAGGGATGCATGTAGCTTGGATCCAATATAGTTTTCCTTGAAGCAGACTCGATTCCCATCAATTAGAAAGCCTCTATAGGTCTCCTTTCACTTTCAAATGAATGAGGATACTGGACATAGGAATTATCCAAATGAAGATGACTAAACCACCTTGGAACTGGAGGTGTTGTCTTCTCAACCCTAGCTAGTTTTTTTATCATTATAAAAGAACATTTCAAAGGTTCTAAATCTTCCATAAGATCTTTTACTTGAGCATTTTATCATGGATAAAATAACAGGTAATGGTAATGGCCTCCACTAGATGAATTCCGTTTTTTCAACACCCCATGAGTTTATTAAGAGATCCACATTATAAAATATCCGACCTCTAGACCAATTGATACCTTTGGAAGAGGTATCATAATTGACATTTTATATTCCTCCAGATCCATAAGGATCCATAATTGTCAAGATACCATCAGAATATTCTCATGCCTATCATTTATTGGTGGAATGGTGATTGAATTTTGAATTCATTCAAATTGGAGATCAAATAGATAGGTAGAATAATCCTTGAAGATGATCACATTGTCAATACGGGTTACCAGTATGCTATCCCTGAATACTATCATTTATGACCTCATATGTTAATTATTCTCCTAACCATCATCAATAAACATTAAAGATGTTAGTTACCATACATGAAGAAATTAAAGACTCATCAAAAATTTAGTGCCCTCAACACATCATCATGCTTTAGGTTCAGTGGATAGATGCCATATTATTTCTAAACAAATAGGTGGAGTTGGTTTTTAGGGATTTTAATTGAACTTATCACTGAATATGAACATAAATATATTGTAATCCTCTCCCACAACACTGAAAATGGACCTAGATTTCTAAACATGTTCTTCTAATTGTCTTTGTTCTTCATAAAACAATAAATCCTTTCCAAAATAAAGGCATCCAACCATATTTATTTCCCATATGCTAATTTGGATGCAATAATAAAAGTCCCTAGCCTCACACTTCCACTGAACTTAGGAAATGGGAGAAGATTAATGCTTAGGCACATACCAAGGAAGCAATATAGGTGAATCTTATAATTGATATTATGATTAACCTTGTAATGCCAACACTTATACTGACAGTTCTCCAATGTCGTCTAAACCAATCATGATGCACCCCAATTATCTAAAAGGTGAAAATAGAAGTGTTCCCACATGTAGGACCCTCTCCTAAGGGTTATAATAAAATTTCCATCCATCTTACCACATCAATGTCATCCCTCATGTGGGGATCTTCGTCATTATACTATTTAGTCACTATATTGAAGAGCTCATGGGCCAATGGTGGCGTCTTCTTTGGGAAATATCATGATGAATTTAGTGGGATAACCTCATCATACATTTCCCCAAGAATAGGGACCCCAAAAAATTTATAGACATCCCACAAACTGACATCAATTTCACAATGTGTTAAGTGTAAATAATTTGTCTGCAAACTCTACCATCTTAGTAATTTTGGGACTATGTATGGTATCTTATAAACATAAAAATTTCCTAACCCAAAATCACCATAAATATGAATATCATGAAGCTCTATTTTAAATATTTAACATGTTTGGAACACCCAAAATGCCCACATTCACATATTCCTAGATCCCCCGACATATTGAATGTCCATTTCACCTTTATAGCCTTTGAGTTTGACTTTTCATTAAAGCATGGAATGTTGAGTCATAACAATGAGGCCAAAAATCATCGATATGAAGCTTCATATCTAGATCACAACTACTGTGATTCTGAATACAACCAATAGGGATTGTTCCTTCCATGATAAGAAAACCCTTATAAGAGAAGTTTGAAACATGGCACTTGATGTTATTCATGAAAAAACAAATCTAGAAATATTTATTAAGAATTAGAATATGATAATCACTCAGAATTTTATTCCCGTATTGAGGCAAGTAGTCTCTTAGAGGGTAATCTCATTGATATGGTACAAAATGAATTTCCAGATATGGAATAGTATATGCAATGACATCATAATAATTAGGCTCAATTTTTTTGAACATTTTAGAAGAATGTATACTATCTTGTTCAGTTGTAGTCATTAATGCATTCATTTTAAACCTGCAAGAAGAAACTGAGTTCTCTCAATATGTTGAAATCATTACATAATAAAATGTAAAATTAAAATTAAAATAATACATAAAAGTTGTAAAAAAAGAAGAAATAACATAGGTCCCTTGATAAGGGTTCCTACATAGGTCCCCAGACAAGGGATCCCACACAGATCCCTTGATAAGGGTGCCCACACAATTCACTCGATATGGGTTGTCGCATAGGTCCATCTATTATGTTTTTTACATATCCCCTTCAACCAAGTCCTTCATACAAGTTTCCTGATTGAATGAATCTACTATGATCCCCACAAAGGTGACACTATGTAGCCCCATCATTGAGGAGTATGTACCTTGAAGGAACCATTGAAAGACCTTTATAAATGAAAAGCATGAGGTAGTTGGGCCAATGTACTGCAAAACAAGAGTGAAAATAAAAACTCAAAATATGAGGAAAATGATAGTGGTATTTATAGTTACCAACAGTATATGAAATAAACCTACACTGATGACATACTCCAAAAACCAGTGTAGGGGACACCTATTCCTTGGACCTATACGGAGATCCTATATGAGCAACCATTTCATCCCTTCATAATATTTTCCCTATTTTAACCTCTTGACTAAACCCACCTATTTTGTTTGAATCCAATCATGGGGGGGGGGTATTTTGTTGAAACTAATTTTTATGAAGGTGGATGAGTATATTATGATGAAAATCATGATAATGTCAAAATAAAAAAGAAACATTAGTTAAAGCAAAGTATTTTTCCCAAATGACCGACACACGCATACCCATGCATGTTATAAACACTAAAAAGCAACCCAATGTGGGACAAAGGAGTAGGACACCTATGATGGGCACCAGCGTAGCACAGAAGGAACAACCACCCATATGTTGTTGGCCTACACCATAGGCCAAAATTGTAGACCTCCATGGAAAAACTCCTTTCCCATGGTCTCATATTTTCCTATAAATCGGACCCCAGGCATCCTCAGTTGAACAATTGAAATATTTGATGAACCCCCTGGAGCTCTAATTTCCCAACACCATCACCTAGGTACCCAAAAATTTATTAGGAAGTTCTACAGAACCCGAGAGAATAATTAATTAAGGGGAAAAGTATGGCCAAATTTCGTTTAGGGTCCCAAACATAAGACACCAACAAAAGGCTTTTTCCCCTAAATAGAAACCACCTTCCTCAAGCCCCTCTCCCTAATCAGGGACCTGTAGAAGAACCTTCTAGGGAAACCATGGGAGATCCATGTTGATTGGGAAAAATAAACACCCATGTTTTTTTCAATGAAGGTCCATTTGATGAGGTACATCCAATTTGAATAGGTTTATAATCCCTGTGTGAAACATTTTCTACTATTTACAATCCCTGAACACCACACTTGTGCAAAAAACAGGGGTCGAGTACCTACACTAAAGGCCTAAATGTGTCACCCTAGAAGAAGTTTTCCATGACACACATGTAAGGGTCTCTCATTGGTTCAATTTTTTAAAAAGGACCAATTTTAATCCTTCACCGTGTCCTCCAAACATTTAAAGCCACATGAAAAGGTACATCAGTCTGTCACCCTTTTGGATTTCTATCTCAACGGATATAGGATTATCACATTAGTCCTACTAAATAGTTAGGATCCTTGGGGTTCATGAAGATTTTTATATCTACAGTCATGAGTAAAACCACACAACGATAGTGTCATGGATTTCCATATCTCAAAAACAAAGGTGAGGACCATGTCCTACCCTTCTCATCACTAAGACACAGAGCCTCCAATTCCAAGCTGGGAGGATATGAATTATAAATGAAATTCCAAAAACATTTTTATGGTTGAGCAGGAACCAAAACTATAAAGAACCCAAATTTATAGTTCAAAATAAAAAACCCATGATACCTGAGAAGATAAGGAACTAGATCTACCCACATCATCCTATGGCATGTCACCTACCGCCATCATCTTGAGTACCATATCATCATCACTATCCATCATCACCATTGGTATCATTGTTTAACTGACACATTCATCATATTTCATCGAATCCTATCAATGCCACCAAAAACAATCTCACCATTTCATCACAATCCCCCAGTGAACAAGGGACGACTAGACCACCAAAAACAATTCAGATCACCTTATCAAAAATCAACCGACAGGGTATCATAAAGTGAATCTCGAAGGCTTCCACGATAGAAAAACAAGAAAAAAAACAACAAAAATAAATCGAACACCACCAAACAAAATTCAATAGATCAACCACCGATAGGAAACAACCATGTATGCACCAAAATGATGAGGAATAAATATGATAATACAAATACCTAGATGATGAGTGCACTCCTAGAACACTAGAGGCCACCAAACCACACCTCCCAAAACATCAATGTTACCACTGCTGTAGATCTAACAAGGATACGAGCAGCGGAATGAGAGGTCAGAGCATTAGTGTGATCAGCCTAGGGCTCTGAATTTATGTAATGACAATGAGGTAGACAATTTGGAGCCTTAAATGTAAGAGATACACACCCCAGGAATCACATTGAGACCCATTAAGCACTAGATTGTGACACAAAAAACTCTATAAACCAATGATCCAAATATGACCTTGAGAGGCACTAAGGGATGAGTAGTCAGAGCCACAAAATAAGGTTATGAGGGAATCAACAGAAGATATCCATCGTTGGGACCCAAAAAGATATTTTGAAGAAGACGATGATGACACAAATAAAAATCCTGAATACAGAGAAGACATGATAATGGATGAAAATGATGGAGGAGGTGAGATAAGGGGAGTAAATAAGGAGAGGAATAAGGAAAATTCACAGATGCACCATAGGCTCTACAGTAAAGGGTTTCTAGAGGAAACCATAGTTGGAGGTGAGGATAAGAGGAAGATATTCAGGAGAGAAGGGAGACATCCTCAATATATAATATCACTCCTGATACCATTAAAAGATATCATTTTGAATATTTTTTTGGCGGATACATAATAAAATGTCAATATATAAATCAATGAAATAGTTTAAGAAAGAATACAAAAATTTAATATGTATTTATTAAAATCATTATCATGTTTTTTGACCAATATTTTGTTCTTATATTCTCATCCTTAAATAATATTTTTTAAGATCTTGTGTATCCCATAACTCCTTATGAATCAATATTTATGGCTATATGAAAATTTTAATCAAGAAAATATAATGTGTGTTTTTGTTTTAAAAAATAACAGTAAATTTAAGTTTAATTATTTTAAACTAGAGGTTTGTTTCTTCTATAGTCAACCATCTATTATTTTATTACAAAACTCACAAGAAGTGATGATATACTTAATGTGTTAGAGAAGTGGGGTACATAATGAGGATATTAGTAATTAATAGGGGAGTATAACATTCCTAATAAAAATAAATATATGTGATAAATTTATATTATCCACATCAAAAAGATTCACCATTCATTTCGGAATCATTTTTAAATGATATCTGTGGTTATGTAGTGTAAAAAATCATTAAAGGATTTCTACCATCCTAAATCTACTCCAATAAACGACTAAAAACCAAAAACCACTTATCTGGGAGTCTCCTAAAAAGAACCTACTACCTTTTTTCATGAGTTGTGCCAATTAGATTATTAATCCTATATTTAAAAGGTATTTTAAACACTTAATCCCAATAAAGAACACTAAAATAGAATGTTTTCACATATAGGGGTAGTCATTAGTTTTCAGGTTCAGTGATTACTTATTTCGGTGTATGAGAGGGACAATAGACATGAGGACACTTGACACTGGGAAATCCTGTTGAATGACCAACAATGTATATGGTATGGTATGGGTATTTGTAAAAGTATTTTGGACTCAGTTGTTTCATTATGAAAACCCACATCATCTTTACATATTATCTAAGGATGCGTAATAATGTTTTGATGATTATTAAAATGTTTTATATAAATTAAAAATTTTGAAACTATAAATTTTATACAACATAATTGAACCTTCATTGGAAGAATCCTCATAAAATATCTCTTAAATCATGAATGTTTTACATCGATCATATAGATATCAATAAATATAAAACACACATATAGATATAGATAGATATTTTTTTTATTATATGTTCATATAAACTAATAGGAAACATAATTTTAGATGATATACATTTTATTAAATGATATATATATATATGGATCATTTATAGATGAAATAATCATATAATCTCAAAATTTAGGATATTTGTCTTATATCTGTATGCATTTAAAATATATCGCCCATAATTACTTGCTTAATATATGAAATGTATTTAACTATCTATTTTTTAACCATTCTATAATAAAAAATGACTTTTTAGATAGGAAACATATATTATTTTTCTAATCCAATGGTAGAAATACAAATAATATGATATGCAAATAGTAATATACAACTAACAAAAGAAAATCAATACCTTTATAGTTCTGATATGAACCCATAAAATCTTTCTAAGAACACCAATAAACTAATATAAAATATAGAAAATAATTAAATAAATATATTTAACTAAATTGTAAAAATGGTCTATTTATTCTATCAACATACTAAAGAATCCATATAAGTTATTCAAATATAAGAGGTTTAGTATACCTGTGACATATGAAGTAACTTCATAAAGTGGTAAGGATAATTTATATTTAAATAATATTTTATCTATGATATACGATTAAAATTAGTCAAATCAATAGATTAAATTTAATATAGTTTAGTTAAATAAAAATTCATCAATTGAGATTGCTACACCACCACTTCTTCAAACTCTAGGGTTCTCTAAAAACAATTATCTAAGGATTTGATCAATATTTTAAATTATAATAGGGTCCATAAAATGGTAGTAAATTATGGATATCAACCAAGGGTTCCACATACCAAAATAATGTAGTTAAAAAAAATTGTTGGACTAAAAAATTTATTGATAGAGAGATAAAACATATCTTCCTGATGAGATTAATTAACATTTTTTATGTTGTAAGAACACATATACCTTGGTATAAGTAATATTTTAGGATATTTTATTTTTCATATAAGGGAACATTAGATATATGATAATAAAAACCTATATAGGAATTCAAAGACCACATAATAGAAATGACAATAAAATTCATGGAATGAATAATATTGAATATGTCATACTTTATTATCTAATATCTATGAAACAATTGTAATATTTATTAAGTTACATGTTTTAAATTTATATATGTATTTATTTATTTATATTATAATTAAAGATATATACCATAAGAATATATATCTAGTTAGTTATCAAAATCAAAATTTATCAAAATAGATTTAATGGGTATTTATTAGTGAATGTAAAAAACCATTACTCCCCTAATTAATTTTATTGTTTTAATTGTGATAGATGTGGGGTTATAGATCCTAAACCATTGATCATATAAATTTAATTTTTTAAAATTTCTAGAATATATATATATATATAAATAGAAATTATCAATGTAATATTGGAGGATTCGAATCATTTTGATATTAAAAATAATATTATGCCATATAATGGAGAAAAGACTAATACAAATTTGAATTCATTGAATGTGACACTTAGTGTTATAAAATATTAAATATAAGATCATCTTATTGAATTCAATTATATAGATTAATATTTAAATTAAATAATAAATTAATTTAACTCGAATAAGGCAATTCTAATTAAATCATTTAAAAAACATCAAAATAGAATGACTCACGTTTTGTATATCAATAATATGAGTTTTTTTCTTTAATATTGATTTTATGATAAATGTAATGTATAACCAACTACCTTTATCATTCCCATTACTAATAATACACCACACGATCTAACATTAATAACTAATTTTTTAAAACATGAACTTAACTAAAAATATATTTCTACGGTTTTATATACCTTAAAAAATATGATTTCAAAATTAAAATTACTATTTATAAATCAGGTGAGGATATCAATGACTAAGACACTGAAACCCATAGAAATCAGTGAAAAATTATTAATTAAGGGGGTGGTATCTGAAATTTAGAATAAAAAATTAAGGTTAAAAAACTATCTACATACATGTATAACAAATTTGGTTTCATCAAAGATAATAAAAAATGTGTGGGTAACCAAAAGATAAATCATGCTTGGATTACTAAGACCACATTCCATATAATTAATCCATGAAAATACATTTTGATATTTGTGCTTATTGAGAATTATAATTTAAAAGGAGATATTGGGAATATAATATGAAATTATGACTTTCTTTTATACACGTTTATGGAATGATGGGATGTTTGAGGCACTCCTCTAGAGGGTAATTTTGGGTTAGTAGGAGACCAATCAACCATTGTCTCTTAATTGGATCATTGGATAAATCTAAAAAGGACTATATGTCATGTTCTTAATCCATTAGACTTCTCAAACATATAATCCCTACTAATCCCTTCAAAATTTCAATGTGAACCTAGGAATGTGAAATAAAATATATATATATAAAAATATGATAATTGTAATGATATAATTTTTGGTAGCTACTAGATATTGTTATTTTATTTAATTTGGGAATTATTTGACCACCATTCCATAAATAAGAGTATTGAGTTTTTTTAGGAGATATTTTTTTCCCTATATTTAATCCAATGAACCTATATAGTATTTTAGATCCCCTTATTCATTTTGAAGTCAAAAGTGATCCTATATATATGAAATAAAATAATACTTACATTATAAAATATTAATAGAATAATTTATTATCAGGACCTCTCCCTTGGAGTTCAATTTTAGGTTAGTGATGAAATACATGACCTAGGTGTCAAAATTAGGATTATTTAATCATAACAAAAATAATAAATTCTATGTTTATAATATATCATTACAATATATTCTTTTTAAACTATATTTCAATAAAAAAAATTAATTTACTAACATAAAAGAAAAATGTTGCTTTTTATTACAAAATATTTTCTTAATCATTATGTAACCCCCTGAAAATCTAATGTATAAACACTGTATTTGATAGCATGTATGACACATGACACCACGAATGTAAGGGAATATAATATCCTGAGTATTTATTATATATTTTTTATTTTAAATAAATTTAATATATTTGATAACTTTAAATCCATTCATCACTGAGATATCTTGTCTTACACACAAGAGTGACATTCTTTAATGTCTTGTATTACATGTAAGATTGAGTTTTACTAAACAATACTATATTATTATTTAATAAGACAAAAACTAGACATTATTAAGAGTGTTAATTAACTTATGAAAATATTTGTCTTAAAAAATATATTATTAATTTCTGAGTTACAAATTATTTATAAGTAAATATGGAAACTTATAGAATATAAGATGAATATTTATATAGAAAACTATTTTCACTCTCACAAAGATGTTTTATCATAATAAATTAAAATAATTACAATTAGTGATTTATATTAATGTAATATATATATATATTATATTAAATATAATTTTTTATTCATTAAATAGATTTGATAAGCATAATATAATAACAAACACAATTTTGGCGCATAAAATACTACAACTTTATTAAGGCTTTTTTAACTCCTTTTAATAGAGAAAAAATTTTAATTCGAATTTTGAACCTTTTATGAGTTTAATATGTAAAAATAAATATCATAATTTAAATCTAAACATATACAAAATTTATGTTCATTTTTTGGTACTTTTCTGTGAAGATTTATTTGTTTAATTAATAGGGAAAAGTTCTAAATTCTATTTCAATCCATTCTTTTCAATCCAATTTATTTGTAAAGATAAATGATATTTTAAATAGGGATTAATGTTGAATTATATTATATTTTTATCACTTAACACAATTTATAAAATTTATTTCAATTTCAATTTTTATTTGACTATAACAAATACTTAACTTTCATACGTTTTTACTTTAAAAACCCGCATTGTCATCCCTTATATATGATAAAAATTAAATTATTATCTACCTCTTATAGGATTGGAATTTTGAGAAATAAATTCCATATTTTTAATAAGAATATTTTATAATCTATAATAATTATAACTTAGTTTTTGACCAAAAATATTAGTGAATGCAGTTAAAATCAATTACAAATATTAATATAAAATTAATCTTAATAATGGACTAAAACTACATCTTAAGGGCTCAAATGACCTAGAATCATTTCATCGAGACATTGGATGGAAATATCTATAACATATTACCACATGAATCAAAATTGTACTATTATGGGATTTACTTGAAAAGTGAAAAAATGTGCATGGAATTCCTTTGTCAAAATATTACAAGAGTGGCACTCCTCCTCTATAAAAATATCCCCATCCTCCCATTGACTGACACATCTCAATAATATTTCGATCGAAAAAAATCTTCCCAAATATATCCTAAAAATTTCTCCTATAATCATAGAATCCCCCATGGTTATTAAGAAATCCAAGGTATCCTTTTAGTACAAACTGGAAGGAGTTACCCGATTAAGAGGTATCATATTTCATTAAGCTCTTTAGTTTTATTTCCACTATCCACCACCTAAAATATAATTATTATATTATTACATTAAAAAAATTATCATATATATACAAGAATATTTTATGTTAATATATATACCTACACTTACAAACACCCCAATCTAATGAGCAACGAATGCATAATTTAGGCAGATGGTGAAGTACCACCTCACGAAACGATGATAGTTCGTTCTTCATTTACCACATCTCATGCAATACATTATGATGGAAAATATATTTATATATTTTATATATGACATTTAAAATATATTTATTCTAATTTAACACATTAATAACACAAACCCTTATAATTTCCATTTTGTGTAAATATGATAAGATCGTTTGTGGAAGTGCAGACTACTGCCCCTAAAAGTGATGTGATTCGTTCACACTATACATAGAGTGTATAAAAAATGGGTTTAAATAAAAATATATGACATAAAAAACCGCTATATTTTATTCATTATATAATTACATTTCAATAAATTTAATATATATCATTTTCTTTATTACCTTTTCACAGACATGAAAAGTGATTACATTTTTTGTGGATGTGTGGACTATCATCTCATCCACATGTTGTGATTCTATTTACATAAAAATAAATTTATATAAATTTATATGATTAAATAATACATTATTTATGATATATTTATCATTATGGAATGATATTATTCTACTTTCCTTTTTGTCTGTAACGATAATTGAAAAAAGAGAATGTTACTCATGCGTACTTATGAACTACCATCTCCATGATTGTAACACTGAATTATTTTTAATAACCATATTTAATGATTGGTTATTAAATTTAAATCTATGTATAAATATAATAATTATTAAATAAATATTATTCTTTAGATATATATATAATGACAACTTTTACTATATATGACCTATTGAAGTTGTTTTTGACAAATACCGACAATTTTGTCAAAAAAACCAACATAAACGCAATTGTTTAAGTAGTTTTATAAAACATAGTAATAAGTGAAATATATTTTATGATAAAAATGAAATAGTGTATCATGAAAGTAAATAATTAACATATGTTTGTTATTCAATAATATAAATACACATGTGACAAATCAGACACAAGGTAAGTGATTTCATTTAAAATTCTCTTCCATTGAGACTTATTTGATTTTATGCACCATGTTTATTTTATATGGTGTATATAATTAAATTTATAATATTATATCATGAAAATATTTATTCTCATGATATTATAATTTCAATTTAATGTTATTACTTCCAAAATAATATTATTCATATTTTTCAAAGTGGTATGATACACTTTGGATTTTTTAATTATTATTTTCTTGAGGAATGTTTTATTAATTATATTTTCAATCTCACTTTCTTTCATTATTTTTTACTTTCTCTTGAGAAAATAAATTTATTGTTTTGTTCTTAATATATTATATGTGGTGCACATAATACCACATTCTCTTAAAATATAATGATTCAATCATTCTTCATGATATTCATATTTTCAATTTTAATTATTTCATCTTATGGGATTTGAGTTAAAAGTTATCATGTGGAAAATAATTTCCTAACCAAATTTACTTTTATTAGGTTATATTAGTTCCTCATTGTAGTTAATATTATATTATCATGTGTATAATTACTTTGGATATATATGGATTTATTTCCTCTTCTATATGTGAATTAATAGTTGATACACATAATATAGTGATTGATTGATTATTACTCCAATGTTATAATATTTTCCTATGTTTACATTATAATATCATTCTTTTATGGATTATCTAAACATAAATTTTCACTGGAAGAAGTTATTTGAAAATTAACTATTAATCCCATTAATTTTATTTTACTTTGGTAATTAAGGGCATTTAATATATACTAACACCATTTTCAGACTTTTTGGTACACAATATAATTTAGAAATTATTTTTAAGAAAACCAGAATTTATTTATCTCTTTAGTTATAGAAATTGTTTTCGTAAAAAAAATCCCATTTTCTATAAAAAAAATCATTTTTTATTATGATTTAGTAAATAACTTCTTACACTTTTTTCTTTTAATTTTTTTTCAAAGGAATCTTCTATTCACTTTTTGAACAAAGTATTTTTCCATCATTTTTTCCTTGAAAAATAGATTTTCCTTTTACCTCGTAGGAAAAATCAATATTTACTCTTTTTCATTTTATTAATGTTTCCTTTACATAATTAAAATGTTTATTTTTAAAGGTAATTTTTTAAAATTTTATTTTGAAGGATATTTTTTTTTATGATTTTTCAAAAAAAATGATATTTTCCTCAAGAATGCTTTTAAAATATCATTTTATTTCTATTCATGAATGAAAACCCATTATTTTACTCAACTTGGGATATATTTTATCAATATTATCCTTAATATTCTTCTGGATGGTTTATGATTATTTGGATATGGATAGTATTCACATTCACTACCTTGATTTATTTTTCAATTTCGTTGAAATATTAAATCTCATATGATCATTTAACCTTGAATTTCCACTAAAATGTCATTTCATTTATAATACATATTGTTAATTCCAAAACCATATACCAATTTACTAACGACATATAATTCGAGAGTAATTTGAATATTTGGGGAAATATTGATAATTATATATTATTTATTTAATATGGATACTTAATAAAGAATATTATTAATTATGGTTATTCTATATGAGAAAGAATTTTTCTAGGAAATGATGGGTGGAGCTTGAACTTTATATGGCCCCTTAATGCATCAACATGTATTAATTTGACAAATAAGTTGTGAAAATTAAATAGGTTTCTAGTAGTTTCAATCATTCTTATAAAGTGTCATGATTTTCATGGTTTCTATGTTCCTCGGAAATGATGTCCATTAATATAGAATTTCCATTATTTATTTTTAGTTATTATTTATCCATGATATTTTTCATTGACATGTCCATGAATATATTTCACTCTCGGTTCATTTATTAATGACAAGTGTTTAAATTTATTTACTTTTCTATGTTATTTACTCACTTTCTTCTCCATTATTTATTATATGGAACATTTTTTCTGTTATTTAGCTTTCCATATTGATTATTCTCATTGATTAATTATTTATCCCACTGTACTCTTCCCTAACTGAGAATTTTATTTCACTATTATTATGTTTCCTTTAAAAATAATTAATGGGGCCTAACAAAAAATTAATATTTGGATACAAAAAATGAAATAAAGTTATCATAAAAGTTATTTAGAAAAGAAAATAATTTTTAAATTAAAGTATTCATTTCCCATGTATATATCTAATTTACTAATACTAGTAAACTGATATGTCCTTTTGGATTTGATTCCTAGTAATCATTCCAATGTAATTGATAGTATACATGGGCTCTGAGCATTCTAGGGTCGGATTGCTATAGTTGGTATCAATGTAATTTTAGTATAAACCTTGTGAACTAGATATTGGAAAACAAATATTAGAGAACATAACCCTAATGTAGAATTTGATGATAAGTTTAGAGAACAACATAGAATTTTGGAAAAGTTGATATTATGTGGGTCTTCCTATAAATACATATTTTTTGGATACTAAATGTGTACATGAATCTATAATAAATTTACATATGATTAACAACTTCGATAAGGTGTGTCAGGCCTAACTCATTGGTACCTGGTATATGAAAACATGCCTTACGACACACTTAGTTTAGCACTCTCGGAGGATATTCTTTGGATAATTCACATTTTCATTACAAACCATTGTAAGGATTTGAATATATAATGAGAATGATTGGACTAGGATAAACCTTAGATAATTGAAGGACCCATTTGAAATTAAAAGGGATGAAGTGTTTATGTAATGAGGTTATATTAAAAACCTTAGGTAAAGTGATATTTATTGAATAACCTTATTTCAAGGATTTTCATAATTTTTATTATAGAAATTATATTAATATCGTTTTAGAAAAGTAGAACCTATAATCCAGGTGAAAAACAATAAAATCCACCAAGCCATGGGTTTTAAACCCATGACCGAATGATGGTAAGGGTTTTCCACCACACATTGACCTATGCAATGACCTATGTAATATTTCATTATTTTTAGTTGAAAAATTGGTTAATATATATTAATGATAATATATTAGTGTTACTTCTTAGGATTATGGATTAATGTTTTTACCATATTAGTTTTGGAGAATATTTAGAGACAAATAGTTGGATTTTACAATTTTTTATGGGCCTTCATATCCTTCAGAAATATATTTTAGTACATCAGGATTCAAATTTAATTTTTGGATGAATTAGAAAATTTATTGAAAAACAAACACATATTGAAATTATGTTTATAGAAATATATAATGTAAGTATACATAGGTAGTTAAATAATTCCTCAACACTAATAAAATTTTGTTCAATTTTTTTCGTATAACTTAATTTTTATTGAATCGATGGTCTTCTAAATCATCACAGATTTATAGATTTGAGTCCCTAAATATTCCATTGATCATTTAATTGTTTTTTATTTATTTCTTAAATCATTACCTATAAATATTTAAACTTTTAGACCATTTACGCATAGTTACCTTCCGTTAATATTCCCATATATAGGGACCTAATTATTTGTTAGTCCAAATGATCTTTGTATTTCCCATGACATTATTTATAGGGGATTTATTAGAATTATTCTCATGATGTGGGATTTAAAAATTATGAAATATAAAACAACAGTTTACCAAAATTGAGTTTAAATTGTGAGAAATAAATTTAATTAAGGCAGTGAGATTGTAATGACCTGAAAATCTAAATTAGAAATATTAATATTAATAACATGTATGACATGCGACACCAATACTGTATGGGAATATAATATCACAAGTATTTATAATATATTTACTATTTTAAATGAATTTACTAATTTTATATATTTAATTTCATGAATCACTGAGTTATCTTCCATTACATGCAAGTGATACTTTCTTCATTGGATTACATTACACTCAAGACCTTGTTTTACCAAATAATTATATGTTATTAAAATATTGTTGTTTAATAAGTCATAAACTTCCAGTTATGAATAATATAAAAAATATTATGAAAATATATAATTTACAAAAAAATAATTTGAATTTGTTAGCTACATATTAATCAGAAATGAATATATGATCCTATTTAATATAAAAAGATTATTTATATGGAAAACTATTTTTATGCTCACAAAGCAATTTTATCATAATAAAACAATTAATTAAAATACTTTAGTGATATTAATGTAATATATATATATATATACATATTATTCAATATAGTATTTTTGGTATTCATCCAATAGTTTAGATAAGCACAAGATTAGAAAAAACCCAATTTTACATATAGAATACTATATTTTTATTTTGACATTTTTGCTGCCTTTCAAATGAGAACCTATTTTAAATAAAATTTTGGCCATTTAAAATATTAAATATTTAAAAATAAAATTCATCTTTGAAATATAAACAAAAAAAATTTGTTAGGGTTTTTTTTTATTTTTCAATGATGTTTCATTTTAAAATGAATAATTAAAAATACTAAATTTTAGTTCAAAATTGCTTTCCCACCAAATTTATATACAAGGTTAAATCATATTTTAAAATGTTTTTAGATTTTAATTATATCATATAATTATATATTAATACAATAAATGTCATTGGGATGAATTTCACTTTAAAATTTACTATAAAAACATACCAATCTTTTAGACATTTTAACTTTAAAAACCAGCATCGTCATCCCATCTACGGGATTAAATTTAAATTAATTTATTCCACTTATGTGATTGGAATTTTTAAAAATGGATTCCATATTTGGAATAAGAATAATATTTATTATATAATAAGGTAAAATAATTTTTTTACCAAAATATCAGTGAATTTAATTGAAATTAATCACAATGTGTACGTTAAAATTAAGTTTAATAACAGACTAAACAATCATCTTAAGGGAACAAATAACCCAAAAACCTATTAAAGAGCCATTAGATTTCCATATTTATACCCTGTCCCCACATGTATCTATATAGGACCATTAGGTGACCCACTTTCAATGTGAAAAAATGTTCAAAATTCCATTATCAAAATATTATAAGAGTGAAACACCTCCTCCACTATAAAATGCCACATATCCTCCCACATTCTTGCACCTATCAAGGCACATTGGATCGAAATAGGTGTGAAAATATTTCTAATAAATATCACTACCATAACACTAGAAGATTTCAATCTGACATGAATTAGTCCACGGAATCCTTTCGATAAAAACCAGAAGGAGTTACTCGATTAAGAGGTAACATCCTTCCTTAAGATCATTATTTTAATTTTCATTCTCCACCAACTCAAAATTTTATTCCATTATTAAATAAAAAACATAGTATAATAAATATAATAGGATGTTTTTATAATTATATTTTTAGATACACTTACACACTACCCCAACTAATAGTTAATGAACATAATGTTCATGCGAATGGTGAACAACTGCCTCACGAAACGATGTTTATTTATTGTTCCTTTACCACTTATAATGGTGGTAATTATGATGAAAAATATATTTATATATTTTATACATGATATTTATTATGTCTTTAGCCTTATTTAATTATTCTATAACACATACACTTGTACATTCCATTTTTTGTAAATATGATAACATCATTTGTAGAAGTGTACTTTCCCCTCAAAGAGATGTGATTATTTCAAAATATACAAGGAAAATATAAAGTATTTATTTAATTAAAAATATTAAAAAGAAAAAACCATTTTGGAAATATAATATATATCATTTACTTTATTACCCTTTCACATAACTAAAAAGTGATAATATCGTTCTTGGGCGTGTGAACTACTGCCTCCTTGACATGATGTGATTCCTTCTACATCCCATGAATTATATAAAAAAAATATATGATTAAATAATATGGTATATAATATATAATTATAATTATAGAAATATATTATTCAATTACAATCTTTCAAATATGATCATTAAAAAATGAGAATGTTACTCATGCGTATGTATGACCTAACGCATTTTTGATTGTAACATTGATTAAATTTTCATAACCATATTTTATTATTTCTTTTAAAATTGTAATTTATTTATAAATATAATAAATATTTCAATTTTATTATTCTATAGATGTTATATAAATACCCCTTTGACTATAGTTGACCTATCAATGTTTTTTTGACACATATGCCAAATTTGGTCAGAAAGACCAACACAAACATAATTGTTTAACTAGTTGTATACACCATAGTAATAAGTGAAATTAAATTTAGGATAAAAATTAAAATAGTTATAATAAAATTAAATAATTATCATTGGGTTTTTATTCATGAAAAAAAAGATACATGAGATAAATTAGACGCAAGGTAATGGATTTCATCTCAAATAACATTTCATTGTGATTTATATGTTGTTGTCCACCAAATTTCATTTATATGGTATATATACATAAATTTGATTTATTATATAATGAAACTATTTATTATCATGATATTATAGGTTTCATTTAATGGTATTACTTCATGGAGATTATTATTCAAATGTTTCAAAGGGGCACAAGACACATTGGAGTGTTAAAATACTTTTCTCCTCAAGAATGTTTTTAATATCACTGCAATAACACTTCCTTTTGCGATTGTTAACATTCTATTGAAACAATAAATTTATTTTTTTTTACCTAATATCTTATATATAGAGTACATACTACCAATTTTTTAAATAATATCCTGATTTAATCATTCGGCGTGACATTATTAGTAAAATATTTAATGATTTCATCTCAGGTCATTTAAGTTAAAAGTTACAATAAAGAAAATAATTTCATAACCCAATTTCTTTCCATTGGGTTATATTTATTCCTTGTTGGTTTCAGTATTCAATGATCATGTGTATAATTAATATGAATATATATCTCTATATTCAATCTTATATAGGTGGATTTACATTTGATACAAATAATCTACTCATTGTTTGATTCTCACTCCGTTATTATAATATTTCCAAGGGTTTACTTTACAATCAATTTTTTTTCAGGACTGATTACACATAACTTTACCAAAAGAAGATATTATTTGGTCACTATATAAGAAACCCTTTAATTTTATTTTAATCTAGTTATCCATAAACCTTATTATGTAATAGTTCCATTTTCCCAATCATTTGTAATAAATTTTTTTAGTAAATATTTGGAAAAACACCTGAATTTATTCATACTTTTAATTAGTGAAACTTATTTGTTAAAAACACAATTTTTTAAAAAAGGTTCTCAAATTTTTTTTAACGTGATTTATTGAAGACATTTGCAAGCTATTTTTACCAATGTTTTCAAAGGAATCTTCTTGTCTCTTTCGAAACAAGGGATTTTTATAACCTTTGTAGCATGCAAAAAGAATATTTTTTTACCTTAAATAGAAAGTAAAAATTTACTCACTATAATTTCATTGAAGTTTCCCTTTCATGTTTAAAAGGTAAATTTTTAAATAAAATGTTTTAAAAAGTAATATTAAATGAAACTGGTTTTTCAAAAGGTTTTTCAATACAAATGACATTTTCCTCTATAAATTTTTTAAAAGAACATTTAATTTATATAATCATCAATAAAAATTACCCTATATGTTACTACACTTGGGATATATTTTATTGACACCATCCTTATTATTCCTTTTTATAGTTTATGATTTATTTCTCCAAGAATAGTATTCATATTCAATTCCATGATTTATTTGTTAACCCCGTTTAAATATTCAATCTCTAATGATCATTGAATTTTAATTTCCCCTAAATTACCCATTTCATTTCTAATGGATATTACTATTACCTAAACCATATACCATTATACATATTGTTCCTATAATGAAAATTATGTGATTATTTGGGGAAATATTGTTAATACCATATTCATTATTTAATATGGATAAAGGATAGAGATTATTATTTATTTTAGTTATTTTATATGAGTAATGATTTTTACAGGAAATGATGAGTGGATATCGAACTTAATATATCTCCCATATGATCAAAAAGTTCAAATGAGACAAATATTTTGTGAAAATTAAATGGGTTTATATCCATAGTTTTAAACCATTTTGTGAAAGGTCTTGATGGTATTAGTTTTCATGTGTCTCATACAAGACATAAATTAAAAAATAATTTCCTTCATATAGTTTGAGTAATTATTCAGCCATGTGATTTTGCAACAAAATATATTTCAGTACATTTAATATTAAGTTCATCGATTAATTGCATGTATTTTTAGTCATTTAAATTCCATATTATTTACTCAATTTCTTCCCTGTTATTGATTACATGGAATGTGTTCTTAGTTATTTACCATTCTATATTTATAAATCTCGTTTATTAATTATTGTTTCTGCTATTATTTTCACTTACATAAAATTTTTACTCACCATTATTATGTTTCCTTCCCCATGAATCAAAGGAGAGTAATATGAAATATATGTGGGGGTATACTAGATGGAATAAAGTTTTCATCAATGTTATGTTAAAATTTTTTGTTATTTTAATTTGAGTGTTATTTCACATATATGCATCTAGATTAAGAAAACTACTAAAAAGATCGGTCCTTCAGGATGTTATGTTTTTAATCATGGAAATGTAACTGATTGAATACACCATCTTTGGAAATTTTATGTTCAAGTAGCTACAATTGGTATAAAAGGAATTTTATTAGCATCTTTGAGAACTAGATTTTGGGAGAAATATATTTGATATCATAACCCTATGGTATAATTTAATGATAAGTCTTGTAGAATAACCTATAATTTGGAAAAAGTAGAGATTATGTGGGTCTTCCTATAAATATATCCATGTATTGATACAATAATTGTATGTGGTTCTACAATAAGTATACATAGGAGTAACAACTATGATAACTTGTGATGGGTCTGACATGTTGTAACCTGGTACATGAAGACGAGCCTTACTACACAACTCATTTGACACACTAAAGGAAAAATTCATTTAAGATAACTCACATTTTCATTACAATAAACTTTAATGAATTTTAATAGAAAATAAATATGAATAGGATAGGATAATGATTTGATCAAGTAAGGACCTATTTGTAAATACAATGGATGAGGTTTTTTTTGTATTGAGGTTGTATAAAAAACCATAGTTAAAAGGATATTTACTGATTAACCATATTTTATGGGTGAACATCATAGTTATTTTGGAAGTTATATTAATATGGTTTTATAAAATGACAACTAGTAAATCGAGTGACAACCAATCTAATCTATAATGTTTGTTGGTCTTGAACCCATGGTCGATGGGTGATAAGGTTTTCACACCAACCACTGACCTACACAATGTCTTAGTAAATATTTCATTGATTTCAGTTGAACAACCTGATGAATATTTACTAATGATAAAATAATTGTTTAACTTTATAGGTTTACTGATTAATAAACATACTATATTAATTTTGGAGAATAGTTGGAGACAAATACATTGAATTTTTCACCCTTTTATGGACCTTAACATCCCATAGAAATTTAAATTAGTACTTCACACATGAAATTTAATTTTTGGATTAATTATAAAATTGATCAAAGTACAACCAAATTCTGAAATTATATTTATAGAAACATATCACGTAATTATAAATAGGTAGTAAAATAATTCCTTTACATTAGGAAAAGTATCCTCAAACAAAAATATTTTACTTATAACTTAATGTTTTTTCAACTAAAGGTCTTCTAAATAATAATAGATTTTTGGATTTTAGGTCCCCAACATTCCATTGAACATTACATTTTTTGTTAATTGTGGCCTCAATCACTCCCTCTACATAGTTATAATTTTCCAACAATTACTATCTCTACATTCCACTAATTTTCTCCAACATAGAGACCATGTTATATGTTAGTCCATGTGATATTTTTAATTCTCATTCTCTCTTTTTTAGAGGGTTTCTTATGAATAATTCTCATGATTTGGGGTTTGAAAAATAATAAATATAAAACAATATATTACCAAAATGGAGTTGAAATTGCAAGGATGAAATTTAATTTAGGCTGGGAGAATGTAACGCCCTAAAAATCTAATGTACGAACATTGTATTTGAAAACATGTATGACACGTAACACCAAGAGAGTAATAGAATATAATATCTTGTGTATATAAAATATATTTTCAATTAAAAAAATTATATATTTAATAGATTTAAATTCAAGAAACACCGAGTTATCTTGCATTACACGCAAGAGAAAATTTCTTCAATGTCTTGTGATACATGCATGACAGAGTTTTAACAAACAATAATATAATATTAAAATATTATTATTTAATAATATGTAAACTAGACATTATAAATATTATTAACTAACTTATTAAAATATATATTTTACACAAATATATAATGAATTAATTAGTTCAAAATTAATTATAATTGAATATCATAACCCTTTGAATATAAAAACAATATTTATATTGAAAAATATTATGCTTATAAAGTTTTTTTACCATAATAAATTAATTAATTAAAATAATAGAGTGATATTAATATTATATTTATATATATTCAATATTATATTATTATATTCATCAAATATAGTTGATAAGAATAAGGGAAAAACAAACCCAATTTTACAAATAAAATACTATATATTTATTAAGGTATTCTTACCACCTTTTAATGGAGAACCTATTTTAATTCCAATATTGAACCTTTTATAAATTTAATATCTAAAAATAAACATTATATTTTAAATAAAAACATTAAAATGTGGTTATAGTTAATTTTTTATATTTTTCTATAAAGTTTCATTTTTAATGAACAAAGATAAATAATGAATTTTATCTTAAAATAATGTTTTCCTCTAATTTATTTACATGGGTAAATAATTTTTTAAAATCGTTTAAAAGCTTAATTTGATTATATCGTTATCAAATAATACAATATTGGTCATTATGATCAATATAACTTTGAAATTGACAATAAAAACATATCAATATTTCATATGTTTTTACATTAAAAACCCACATTGTCATCTCATCCATATAATAATGTTTAAATTAATTTCTCCCAATTATGTAATTATTATTTAGAAAAATCGATTCCATATTTGTAATACGAATTATTTATGATTTCATATCTGGTAAAATTACTCTTTTTCCAAAATATTTGTGAATGTAATTAACATTAATTACAATAATTAAGGTAAAATTACGTGTAATAGTTGACTAAAACATTATCTTAAGAGAAAAAAGTCCAATACACTTATCAAAGGACCATTTGATGGACATATTTCGATCTTATACCATATTGGATAGAAATTGGACCATTATAGAAGATACCTGAAAATTTAAAACCATGTATGGAATTCCTTTTTCACAATATCGCAAAAGTGCCACTCCTCCTCCACTATAAAAAGACCTCCTCTCCATCCACTTCCTCACAAATCTAAAGAATATTTGGAATAAAAAAGATCATACCAAGTATCTAATAAAAATTCCTCTCATAATACTATAATACTCCCTTTTTTAGGAAGAAATCCATTGAATCTCATTGGTACAAACCAAAAGGAGTTACCCAATTAAGTGGTGACATATTTCTTTAAAATCCTTAGTTTAATTTCCATTATCCACCTTCTAAAATAACCATATTATATTAATAAATACCTGAAACAGTATCCTTGATATAATATGATGTTTTTATGTTAATATTTTTTCATAAAATTACACACATCTCCATCTAATGTGTAATGAATACACTGTTTATGTGAACAGTGAACTACTGCCTCACAAAATGATGATTGTTCGTTCTTCCCTTACCGCCTATCATGGAGGTAATTATGATTCATAATATATTTATATATATTATATATGATATTTATTATTTATTTATGTTTATTTAATTCATTTATAACACATACCATTATATTTAACATTTTTTGTAAATAAGATAACCTTGTTTTTGGTGGTGTGGACTACCGACCCCTCAAAGAAAAGTGATTCATTCACACAATCCATGAAACAAATTAAGGGTGGTTTTAATTAAAAGTATATGAAATATAAAACATCTATATAATATTAATTAAATAATTAACTTTTTTGAAATATAATATATATAATTTTATTTATAATCCTTTAACAGACTTAAAAAGTGATAACGTCATTTGTGGATGTGTGGACTACCACATCATCGACATGTTGTGATTATTTTTATATCACAAGAATTATATATAAAATAATATATGAATAAGTAAAATTTTATTTATTATATAATGATTATTATGGAAATATTGTATTCTACTTACCTTCTTTCAATAATGACCATTGAAAAATGAGAACGTTACTTATGCCTACGTATGACCTATAATCTGTATGATTGTAACGCTGATTCTTTTTTAATAGCCATATTTAATTATTTTTTTAAAATTATAATTTAACTATAAATATAACAAATATTTCATGATTATTATTCAGTAGATGTTATATAATGACCCCTTTGACCATAGTTGGTCTACCATAGTTGTTTTTGACACATGAACCAAATTTGGTCAAAACAAAAAGCGTAAACATAATTGTTTAAGTATTTTTATACAACATAGTAATAAGTGAATAAAATTTATGGTAAAATTGATAAATTTTCTCAATAATTTAAATAATTAACATATGTTTTTTTTCATAAATACAAAAAGTCAAGAGAAAAATAAGATGCAATGTAAATGATTTCACCTCAATTAATATTCCAATGTGATTTATTTATGATTATGCACAATGAATATTTTTTGCGGTATATATGCTTACATTTCAAATATTATATCATGAAAATATTAATTATCATGATATTATTTGTTTCTTTTAAATTTTTACTTCATGGAGATTATTATTCAAAATTTTCAAAGTTGCATGAGACACTATGGAAAGTTTAAAGAATGTTTTTAATGATTATATTTGCAATCTCACTTAATTTTGTGATTGTTAGCCTCCTATTAAAACCATCAATTTATTACTATGAACCAAATTTCATAAATACATAGAATAGAATTCCACTTTTTCAAATAACATAATGATTCAATATTTCTTCATTAAATTTTTAGTTTCAATTTGTATTATTTCATATAAGAGGATTTGAGTTAAAAGTTACAAAGCAGAAAAGAATTTCATAACCCAATTTCATCTCATTGGGTTATATTTCTTCCTCATATTGGTTAATATTATATAATCATGTGTATAATTAATTCGACAATATATTGATGTATTTATGATTCTATAGGTGTATTAAAGGTTGATACACACAATCTACTCATTGATTGATTCAAACTCCAACATTATAATATTTTCAAGGGTTTAATATACAAACTCTTTTTATTCAGGATTGTTTACACTTAAATTTACATTAGATGGTATTATTTGATCACTATATAAGAAACCATATAATTTTGTTATCATGTGTTTATTTGTGAACCATATTTACTAATAGTACCATTTTTCAATTCTTTGGTACTCAAACGATTTTAAATTTTTTTTTGAAGAAAACCTAACTTTATTTTTCTTCTAAGTCGACGAACCTGTTTTATTAAAAAATCTCATTTTCTAAAAATATTCTGATAATTATTTTCAACGTGATTTAGTGAAGAATGTTTCAACCATTTTTTCTTTTTCCATTGTTTTCCAAGGTATATTCCTATAAGATTCAGAACAAGGCATTTTTCAATCATTTTTACTATGAAAAAGGAATTTTCTTTTTTACCTCGAATGGAATGTATGAATTTAATAAAATTCATTTCATTGATGTTTAAAATTCATGTTTAAAAATTATATTTAATGAAAATTTTTTAAAAACTGATTTTTAAATAAAAGGTTTTTCAAAAGGTTTTAAAAATAAATAAATATTTTCCCCAAGATCATTTTTGAAATAAGTTTTTATTTATATTCATCAATGAAAACTACCATTTATTTTAATCAACTTGGGATTTATTTTATTAATACCATACTTATTTTTACATTTAATGGTTGATAATTTATTTTTCCAAGGATAGTATTCAAATTCAGTTCCATGATTTATTTGTCAGTCCCATTTAAATATTCAATATCTTATGATCCTCAAATTTGAATTTCCCCTAAATTATCTATTTACTGTATCATGGATATTAATATTTCCTAAAACATATTACATTTTACATATGGTGCATACTTTGATTGTTATGTGATTATTTTAGGAAATATTGTTAGTCTCGTATTCTTTATTTTATATGGATACTTTATAAATATTATTATTTATTTTGGTTATTCGATATGAGGAATAATTTCGATAAGAAATGAAGGGTAGATCATGAACTTTGTATACTTACTCGATTAATCAATTGGTTCTCAGGAGACAAATAAGTTGTAAAAATTAAATGGTGTTCAATTCGTAGTTTTAAACCATCTTGTGAATGGTCTTGATCATATAGTGTTTATGTGACTCAGACATGACATCTATTAAGAAAAATTGCCTTCATGTAATTTGATTAATTATTCATCCATGTGATTTTTCATTGACATATCTATCGATACATTTAATTTTCATTTAATTTATTAATTTAATGTGTTTTATATTATTTACCTTTATATAGTATTTAATCACTTTTTTATCTGTTATTGATTACATTTCATGTGATCTATGATAGTTTTCATTCCATGTTGATTATTCTCATTGATTCATTATTTCTACCACTATAATTTTCCCTTACTGTGCATTTGATCTCACCATTATTTTTTTTCTTCCCCAAGAATCCACGAAGTGTATTATGAGTGATATATAGGGGTATACTTGATAGATTAAGTTTTTCATAAATTTTTTTTTAATTTTTTTGTTGCAATTAGAGTATTATTTTCTCATATATGTATCTGGTTTATGAAGAATAATTAACTAATCGGTCCTCTAAGAATTTAATGAATTTATTCATGAAAATGTAACTAATAGAAAACAACAAATTTGGGATTTCTAGGTTCAGGTTGATAAATTTGGAAATAAAGGATGTTTTTTAGAAACCTTTAGAACTAGATTTATTAAAACATATACTAGAGAACATAATCCTAAGATATAATTTGAGAATAAGTGTAAAATAACACCATATAATTATATAAAAGTATATATTATGTCGGTATTCTTATAAATATATCTCTATGTCAATACTACAAGAGGATGTGGTTCTGGAATAGATATACACCTATGAGTAACAACTCTGATAAAGTTTGTTGGACCTAACTTGGTGTATCCTTGTACATGACAACGGGCCTTACGGTGCACCTGGTTTGACACTTCCATGGGATATGCTTAGGATAATTAGAATTTTCATTACAAAAAAGTATAAAATATTGGAATTGATAATGAATATGAATGAACTTGGATAAACCTTTGATCAAAGATGGACTTTTTTGGAAATAAAATGGAGTAAGTATTTATGTATTGAGGTTATATTAAAAACCATAGTTAAATGTATATTTAGTGATTAACCATATTTCAAGGATGTACATAATATTTATTCTGTAAATAATATAAATATGGTTTTAGAAAATGGAAACCTATAATCAGGGTGACAACCAATCAAATTTGGCATGGTTGTGGGTTTTGAACCCATTACCAAAGGACGATTAGGGTGTCACACAAACTACTGACCTACACAATGGTATGAATAAAATTTCATTGTTCTTAATTGACCATGATTATGAATATATACTAATAATAATATAGTAGTGTTAATTTGTTTGATTATAGATTATTTTATTTACCATATTAGTTTTAGAGAATATATTGACAAAATTAGTTGTACTTTTCACTCTTTTATGGGCCTTAACATCCTATAGAAATTTGTTTTTGTACTTATGGAATCAATTTTAATTTATAGAATAATAATAAAATTGTTCAAAGAGAAACCGAAATTTTTAATTCTTTTTATAGTAACATATCAAGTATGCATACATAGGGAGTAAAATAATTCCTCAACATTAAGAAAAGTATCTTCAAACAATACTATTTTCCTAAAAACATTATTTTTGTTTTACTAACGGAGTTTGAAATCTTTATAGATTTATGGATTTGAGGCTCTAAATATTCCATTGATCATTAAATTGTCTATGATTGGTGACCTTAATCACTCCCTATGAATATTTATTTTTTTCCACTAATTACTTATCTCTACATGTAACTAATGTTCTCTTACTCGGAGATATAGTTAGAATTCAGTCCATGTGATCATTGCCATCTCTCTTTTCTAGATAATTTTTTATGAATCATTCTCATGATGTGGTATTTGAAAATTAATAATTATAAAACAATATATTATGAATATGGAATTTAAATAGTGATTACGGAATTTAATTTAGGTGGGGATAATGTAATGCACCCAAAATCGAATGTAGGAACATTGTATTCGATGGAATATATGACACGTAATACCAAGCACAAAAGGGAAAAAAATATCCTGTGTTTTTGTAATATATTTACTATTAAAAATAAATTTAATATATTAAATATATTTCAACACTTTAAACAACATGTTATCTTGTGTTAGAAAAAATAGATACTTTCTTCAAGGTCTTGTGTTACATACATGACCGAGTTTTAGCAAATAATAATATATTATTAATATATTATTATTTAATGAGACATAAACTAGACATTATGAATATTATTAACTAAAAAATGAAAATACATGTCTTAAAAAATATACGATTAATTAATTAGTTACAAACTAATTAGGAATTAATATAATTACCAACTGAACATAAAAAAGAATATTTTTATAGAAATCTATTATGCCTAGAAATCACTTATATCATAATAAAATTAATTATTTATAATTTTTGATTGATATTAATATTATATATATAGTATATATATTCAATATAATATATTTTATATTCATCTAATATATTTGATATGCATAAGCTAAAAAAACCCAATTTTACGCATAAAATACCCAATTTTTACGAAGGGATTCTTACCACCTTTTAATTGAAAACCTATTTAAAATACAAATTTGACCCTTTTAAAAATTTAAAATGTAAAAATAAACTTTATATTTGAAATATAAACATAAAAATTGGGTTATATTTAATTTTTTTTTTGTATTTTTCTGTGAAGTTTAATTTTTTAATGAATAATGAAAAATACTGAATTTTAGTTCGAAACAGATATTTATTAAAATTTATTTAAAAGGATAAATAATTTTTTAAATGGTTTTTATGTATAATTTGATAATATATTTATCAGTTAATCGAATATAGGTCATTGCGATCAATTTAAACTAGAAATTGACTATAAAAACATACCAATATTTCAGATGTTTTTACTTTAAAAACACATAATTTCATCCCATTTGTGGGATTAAATGTAAATTAATTTATACTAATTATGTAATTTTAATTTCAAACAACAGATTCCACATTTCTAACAATAATACCTTATAATTTATAATAATTTAAAAATATTTTTTATCAAAAAAATTAGTTAATGTAGTTATAATTAATTTTAACAATTATGGTAAAATTATACTAAATAACAGACTAAACCTTAATCTTAAAGGCCCAAATTACCTAGAAACATGTCCCAGAGCCATTGTATGGCCTTATATCAACTATATCCAAAATTAAATCAATATTTGACCATTATGGGAGTTTCATTCAATGTTCAAAGTGTTTATTGAATTTATTTTTTACAATATTACAAGAGTGCCACTCCTCCTACAGTATAAAAGTCCTCCTATCCTCCCTCTACCTCCCAACTATAAAGACACATTGGCTAATAAAATTTTTCCTTAATTTATCCTAAAAATTTATCTCATACTTCTATAATCCCCCCATTTATATGAATAAATCCAAATAATCCCTTTGGTATAAACCAAAAAGCGTAACCCAATTAAAAAGACTCATATTTCCTTAAGCTCCTTAGTTTTATTTCAATTATCCACCCCCTGCAATTTTAATATTTTATGACTAAATAAAAAAAATTTACATTTAATATAATATAATTTTTTATGTTAATATTTTGACCACTACTTACACAAAGCCCTGTCTAATGGGTAATGAATACATTGTTTATGTGAACGATGAACTATTATACATAGGCATCATCCCAGTTGGTGAGGACTCCTTAAGTGAATCCACAAAACCAATGTTTCAAACTAGGTAGAGGAATAATTCTAGGTTACTGAAGCAACAATATAGTAGGTACGGTAGATGTATCGTGCGAGAACTGTAGGTCATGCTGTAGTAGTTACTGTAGTAGGTAATGTTCGACACTATAGCAGTTGGAACTATTTACCTTAGGACACTGGTTTGGGATTGGAGTCCTTAAGGACTTCGATCCAGCTAGGACTTAAGGTCAGATAGGATTTTTGGACACCTATAGGCCTTCAGGACACATGATCAGTGCAATTTCCCCAGACAATCTCTACAAAAAAATGTGTAGCACCAAATGAGGATTCAGAGAAAGTACACTCACTAGAGTAGAAACAAATGGATTTGGTAGAATCATAGGGTATCCATATTCCATTAGTACAAGATTGTGATTTCATGGTAATCCTAGCCAGATGTCCATGCGAAGCTGGAGAGCTATCATCACAATACAGATGCTAGGGAGTGGTAGTTCCTTGTAGTTATTGTCTGGTTGAATTCCCTAAGACCTTCTGATCATTTAATCACATTAGCTTATAAGACATCTAATCTCTAAGCCTAAGGTATTTTTAAGGGTCTCACATCATCCCTTAAAATGGGGGTTATCAAAAATCAATAAAAAAATGAATCCCTTCAGGCCATTCGGGCTGAACGGTGTACTATCGCCTCGAAAAATGATGATTGATCATTCTTCCCTTACCTCCTATCTTGGTGGTCACTATGATGAAAAATATATTTATATATTTTATATAAGATATTTATTATATCTTTATTCTTCATTAATTATTTTATAATAGATACTCTTATAATTTTCATTTATGGTAAATATGAAAATATTGTTTGTTGAATTGTGATCTACTCCCTCCTCAATGCGACTTGATACATTCACAATATACATGAAACATATAAATAATGGTTTTAAATAATTATATGTGAAATAAAATACCTATTTATTATATTCATTAAATAATTATATTTATGGAAATATAATATATATCATTTTATTTATTATCCTTCCACACACTTAAAAATTGATAACATTGTTTGTGGATGTCTAGACTACCTCCTCATCAACATGATGTGATTCCTTTTACATCACAATATATATATATATGTATATATGATTAAATAAAATGGTATTTATGAAATAATTATAATTCTATAATTATATTATTCTAATTAACTTCCATTGAAAACAATCATTGAAAAATGATAACGTTTGTCATGCATTAGTACGACCTATTGTATGAATTCTTGTAACATTGAATCATTTTTAATAACCATATTAAATTATTTATATAAAAAGTATAATTGATGTAAAAAATTTAATAATTATTTCAGAATTATTATTATAGAGATGTTATATAAAGACCCTATTGACCAAAAGTGACCTACCAATTTTGTTTTCGACACATAAAACCATTTTTCTCAAGAAACTAACATAAAAATAATTGTATAAGTAGTTGTATACAACATAATAATAATTGAAATAAGTTTTTTTATATAAATGAAAATGGTTCAAATGAAAATAAATAATTATCATATGTTTTTAATTCAAGAATATAAATACACAAGAGAAAAATCAAATGGAAGTTAAGAGATTTCATCTCAATATACTTTCTATTGAAATATAATTCTTGTTACACACCTAGTTTATTTTATGTGGTGTATATAGTACTATTTGAAATGTTTTATTTTGATCCAATTCATAATCATGATATTATATGTTTCATTTAATATTATTACTTCAAGGAGATTGTTATTAATGTTTCAAAGTGGTATGGGACACTTTGGAATATTTAAGGGATATTTTCCACAAGAACATTTTTAACATCCTCTATATAGTTATAATTTTATCAAATGTATTTTAAGAGAAAATATCCATAATTTTTTAATGATTATCTTTTGAATCTGACTTCGTTTTTTTATTAACCTTCCCTGGAAAGAATCAAATTGTTATTGTTTACCTAATTTCTTATATATAGTGCAAGTATCACCACATTTTCATATAATACCATGATTCAATAATTCTTCATGATATTTTTGTTATCAATTTTGTTATATAATATAAGGGGATTTGAAATAAATGTTACCAAGTGAAAAATAATTTCATAACCCAATTCAATTTCATTATGTTATAATACTTCCACATTGTCATTAATATTCTATGATCATGTGTATAATGACTTTGACTATCTATTAATGTATTCACTCTTTTATATGTTTATTTACATTTGATAAACATAATTTACTCATTGTTTAATTGTTACTCTAAAATTATAATCTCTTCAATGGTTTACTATATAATCTAATATTGTTCTGTATTGTTTACAATTAAATTACCTTTAGATGAAATTATTTTATCATTGTCTAATAAACCCTCTAATGTTCTTCTCCTATGGTTATTCATGGCCATTATTAAAATTTAGTACCATTTTCCATTATTTCGTACTCAAAATATTTTATAAAATGTTTATAAGAAAACAAAAACTTATTTCTCTCTTTAGCTAGAGAATCAGTTTTCTTAAAAAAACCATATTTTATAAAGTTGTTTTAAAAATGGTTTCAACATGATTTAGTAAAATCATTATTACACATTTTTTATATTTATGTCAATGCAATCTTTTTGTCACTTTTTGAACAAGGAATTTTTCAAATATTTTTACCATGCCAAAAAAATGTCCTTTTGACCTCATATGAAAAGTATAGATTTACTCGCCACAATTCTTTTTGAAGTATCCATTTCATGTTTAAAAGGATATGTTTTCAATAAAATGTTTTTGAAAAGAGATTTTCAATGAAATGGTTTTTCCAAATAAAAATTAAATTTTATTTTCCTCATGATTTTTTTTAAAAAAAATATGTTTTTATTTCTACTCATCACCAACAAAAACCCATTATTTTTCTCTACATGGGATATATTTTATTAATAATATCCTTTTCATTCCTATGGATGTTTTATTATTGGTTTGGCCTAGGATATTACTCAAATTCACTTCCTTCGTTTATTTGGTAATCCCCTAGAAATATAAAATCTTTTATGATCATTGAACATCAAGTTTTTCCTAAATTATCAATTTCATTTATCCTGCATGTTAATATTTCCTAAACCTTATAACATTTAACATAAGGCATCTTCTTTGATAGTTATTTTATTATTTGTGGAAATATTGATAATTATATATTATTTATTTAATATGAATACTTGATAACGAATATTATTTATTTTGGTTATTTGATGTGAGGAATGATATGGACAAGAAATTATTAATAGAGACTAGAAAATATATACCTCCATGATGTATCGATAGTTTCTCATGAGAGAATTAGGTTGAAAAAATTAAATGGTTTTCTATCTATAGTTTTAAACTATCCTGTGAAAGGTCTTTATGGAATAGTTTTTCATGATCCTTAGAGAATTTTTTCCTTTAAGAATGCAATGCCTTCATTTAGTTGTAGTTAGTATTTATCCATGAGATTGTTAATCAATATATCTATAGATACATTTCATTTTTAGTTCATCAATTAATGGAATGTGTTTTTGGTTATTTAAATTTCCATATTATTTACTCACTTTCTTCTCAGTTATTGAATACATGGCTTGTGTTCTCACTTATTTACATTTCCATATTAATTATTCTCCTTGATTCATTATTTCATCCACTATACTTTTCTCTTTCTAAGAATTTGATATCACCCTTATTATGTTTCCTTCCCCATGAATCCAAGGAGTGTAATATAAATAATATTATTTGATATAATAGATTATATAAATTTATCCTTGATGTAATTTAGAAAAAATTTGGTTGTAATTAGAGTATTATTTTATCATGTACGTATTGGGTTTACCGAGACTACTAAACAGATCAGTCCTTTAGGATTTTATTCATTGTAATCATGACAATTTAATTGGTAGCTGACACATGCTCTAGGATTTCTTGGATTGTGTAACTATATTTTGTATCAAAGGAAATTTAGTTTCAAACATGTAAACTATATTTAGGAAAAAATAGATTATAAAATGTAACCCAAAGGTATAATTTTAGTATAATTTTAGAATAACACCCTAGAATTTCAGTAAAGTAGACATTATATTGGTCCTCCTAGAAATAAATAATTATATGGATATTGCAAGTTCATGTAGTTATGGTACAAATGTTCTTAGGATTAACAACTCTTACAAGGTGTGATGGGCCTGACTCGGTGTAACCTGGTACATAACCATGGACCTTACTACACTACTGGTTTGACACTCCCATGGGATATTTTTAGTATAATTACTATTTTCATTCAAAAAAATTATGAAGGACTTGAATAGATAATGACAATTAATGAACTTGGATAAACCTTATATCAATGAAGGATCTGTTTGGAAATAAATGGATGAAGTGTTTACGTATTGAGGTTGTATTGAAAACCATAGTTAATAGGATATTTAATGAATAAACATATTTCAATGATTTCCCTTAAAATTATTTTTGAAATTATATTATTATATTATTCAAAAAGGAAAATATGTAATCCAGGTGACAACCAATCAAATTCATAATGTTCACGAGTCTTGAAACCATGACCAAATGATAAGAAGTATTTCAAGCCAACAACTAACCTATGTAGTTTATTAGTTAATATTTAATTTTTTTAGTTTGAAAAAATTATTAATTAAAAATAATTATCAGCTATTAGTGTTACTTTTTGTGTTTATAGATTCATATCCTTTCCATATTAGTTTTGGAGGGTAATTAGGGAAAAATTGTTGGACTTTTCACTCTTTTATGGGCCTTAAGATCCTTTAGAAAATTATTTTAGTACATTAAGCCTCAAATTTAATTTTTATATGAATAAAAAATTTGATATAAGCACATAATTTTTTGAAATTTTGTTTATAGATCAAAAAAAGTTAGTATAAATAGTATGTAAAATTTATGCTCAATTTTAGGAAAAGTATCGTCAAACAAAAATGTTTTCCTAATAACTTAATTTTTGTTGAACTGATAGTCTTAAAAATCATCACAAATTTTTTGATTTAAGGACCTTAATATTTCATTGATCATTCAATTAATTTTATTGATGACCTCAATCACTCCCTATAAATATTTATGCTTTTCCACCATGTACATATCTCTATTTTCCACTAATGTTGTCCTACATAGAGACCTTGTTATATGTTAGTCTACGCGATCTTTATAAATCACATTGACTATTTTATAAAGGTTTTATTATAAATCCTTCTCATGATTTGGGATATAAAACATAAGAAATATAAACCAATATATTACCAAGAAATATTTTAAATTGTGTTTATTCAATTTAATTTAGGTGTGGAGAGTGTAACACCCTGAAAATCAAATGTGGGAATATTGTATTTGATAGTTCACATAAAATGTAACACCGAGCGTGTAAGGGAATATAATAACCAGATAATTTATAATATATTTACTATTTTAAATAAATTTATAATATTTCATAGCTCTCAATGTATGAAACACCGATTTATCTGGTGTTACAAGCAAGAGCGTCTTTCTTTAATGGCCTGCTTTACACACAAGGCTGTGTTTTACTGAATAATAATATATTGTTAATATATTATTATTTAATAATAAATAAATTATCCATTATGAATAGTAATAACTAACATATGAAAATATATTTCCTACATAAATATAAAGGAATTCATTGGTTATAAATTAATTAGAAATAAATATAAGAACTAATTTAAAATTAAAAGAATATTTACATATAAATCTATTTTATGATAAAAAAGTTTCTTTATCCTGATAAATTAAATTAATAATAATTACTGAGTGGAATTAATGTAATATATATATATATATATTATATATTAAATATTTTATTTTTTGTATTTATAAAATAAATTTGAGAAGTATAAAATAAGAACAACACAAATTTTATGCATAAAATACTATAGTTTTATTAAGGAATTTTTTAATTAATTTTAATGGAAAACTAATTTTAAATTCAATTTTTGAACCTTTTATAAATTTAATGTTTCAAAATAAAATTCATATTTTATATGGAAACATAAAAATTTGGTTAGGGTTAATTTTTGGTATTTTTATGTGAAGTTTAATTTTTTAGTTAATAATAAAAATATTGAATTTTATATCAAAACATATTTTTTATATAATTTATTTATAATGTTAAATAATATTTAGAATTAGTTTTAATGATTAATTAGATCATATTTTTAACAAATAATCCAATTTAGGTCATTGATATCAACTTCAGGTTGAAATTGATTATAAAAACATACTAAACTTTTAGATGTTTTTACTTTTAAATATCACTTTCTCATCCCCTCTACGGGATTAAATTTAAACCAATTTATACCACTTATTTTATTCTAATTTGGAAAAAAATATTCCATATTTGTAATATAAATAATTTATAATTAATAATTTTTTCCAATTATATTTTTACCAAAACAAATATTAGTGAATGTGATTAAAATTAATTACAACGATTAAGGTAATTTTAAGCTTAATAATGGATTGAAACATCATCATAATATCCTAAATTGACTAGATTTTTTTTCAAGATCCATTTTATTGAAATATATAGCCCCTATACACACTTTTATCTAAATTTAACCATTATGGTATCCACATTCAATGTTAAAAATATGTATGGAATTCTTCTTTCAAAATATTACAAGAGTGCCACTCCTCCTCCACTATAAAAGCCCTCATATCCTATAACATTCTCAAACCTCTCAATATACTTTGGAATGAAAAATATCTTCCCAAATATATCTTAAATATTCCTACCATATTTTTAGAATCATACTATTCGGAAGGAATAAGTCCATGGAAGACATTTGGTACATATCAAAAGGATTTACCAGATTAAGAGGCAACATATTAACAAAAGATCTTTAGTTTTAATTCAATTATCCACCACATAAAATATATTTATTTTTATTCATAAATGAAAAAACTATTATACTAAAAATAATATAATTTTTTTATGTTATTATTTATACCTACACTTACACACAGCCCAATCTTGTGGGTAACGATATATTGTTCATGTGAATGGGGAACTACCACCTCATGAAATGATGATTGTTTGTTCATCTTTTACCGTATATCATGGTGTAAATTATGATATAAACTACATATAAATATTTTATATTTGATATTTATTATGTATTTATGCTTTTGTAATTATTTTATAACACAAACTCTTATAATTTCTGTTCTATGTAAATACGATAACATTGTTTTTGGAATGGTGGCCTACCGCCCCCACAATGCATTGTGATTCGTTCACACTATAAATAGAACATATAATGGATGGATTTAATTCAATATAGGTGAACTAAAAAACATATAAATTATATTTATGAAATATTTATCTTTATTAAAATATAATATATTTCATTTTCTTTATTACCCTTTCATATAATTAAAAAGGGATAATGTCGTACATGGATGTGTAGACTACCGCTTCCTCGACATGATGTGATTACTTTTAAATCACAGTAATTATATATATCTAAATATATATGATTAAATAATATGGTACTTATGATATAATTATTATTCTTGAATGATTTTATTCTACCTATCATCTTTCTATAAAAATCATTGAAAAAATATAATGTTACTTATGCATACGTACAAACAACCATCTCCATGACTATAACGTTGATTATTTTTACGTAATAATATTTAATTATTGGTTTTAAAAGTAAAATTTATATATAAATATAATAATTATGTCATGATAATTATTATTAAGTTGTTATATAATGACACATTTTACCATAGTTGACCACCCAAAGTTGTTTTTGACAAATAAACGAAATTTTTCCAAAACAAATAAAGTAAACATAATTGTTAAAGTAATTTTAAACCAAATAGTAATAAATGAAATAAAATTTAAGATAAACATAAAAAACGAGCACAATAAATTAAATAATTAAAATGTGTTTTTAGTTATTTACATTGCCATATTATTCACTAACTCACTTCACTGCCATTGACTACATTGCATGTGTTCTCAGTTATTTGTGTTTCCATTATTAATTATTACCATTGATTTGTTATTGAATATGCTATAATTTTAACTTACTGAGCATTTGAGAACTCATATTATTTTTTATTCTCCATGAATCTAAGGACTGTAATAAGAAAGATATATAAGGGTATACTAGATGCAATAAAGTTATCATTGAAGTTATTATGAAAAAAACTATGTTTTAATTAGATTATTCTTTTCTCATGTATGTATCTGCTTTACCAATACTACTAAATTGATTGGTCCATTGAGATTTGATTCCCTGTAATCATTATAATGTAACTGATAGTAGACATCGGCATGCGATATCATGGGTTAGGTTGCTACAATTGGTATAAAAGATAGTTTATTAGCAACTTTGGGAACTAGATTTAGGACAATATAGATTAGGGAAAATATGACTATTGTACAATTTGAGGATAAATGTAGATATTATATGGGTATTCATAAAAATACATCCCTATATGTATAATAAAATTTTATGTGGTTTTGTAAAAAATGTACATAGGTGTAGAAACTTCAATAAGGGGTGTTGTGCCTCATGTGGTGTATCCTAGTACACAACAACATGCCTTCGTGCCCACCAAGCTTGACACTCCAAGGGGATATGCCTAGGAAAATTCACATTTTATATACAAAATATTATGAAGTATTTGAATAGATAATTACAATTAATAACCTAGGATAATCCTTAGATTAATGAAGGAGCTATTTGGAAATAAATTGCACGAAGTGTTTATGTATTAAAAATGTTTTGAAAACCATAGTTAAAAAGATATTTAATGATTAACCATATTTAAAGGATTTACATCATATTTATTCGGGAAATTATATTAATATGGTTTTATAAAAGGTGAAAATGTAACTTGGTTGCAACCTATCAAGTCTAGCAAGGCTGCAGGTCTTGATCCCATGACGGAAGGGCGATATGGGCTTGACGACAACCTCTAACCTAGGCAATTTCCTAGTGAATATGTCATTATTTTTATTTTAACAATTTTATTAATATAATATAGTGATAATATATTAGTGTTACTTTTTTCAGTTTATAGATTAATGTCTTTAACTTATTAGTTTTGGAGAATAGTTAGAGACCAATAGTTGGGATTTTCACTATTTTATGGGCCTTTAGGTCCTTTAAAATAATATTTTTGTACAACTAGAATCAAATTTAGTTTTTGGATAGATTATAAAATTTATTTAAGAACAACCAAATATTGAAATTAAATTAATATAAATATAAAAAGTATTTATACATACATAGTGAAATAATTCCTCAGCAATAGGAAAAGTTTCATCATAATAAAATATTATACGAATAACATAATTTTTATTAAACTGATTGTCTTATAAATAATCACATATTTATGTCTATGAGGCCCTAAATCTTGAATTAATCATTTTATTTTTTTTGATTTATTGCGTCAATCAATCACTATAAATATTTTGGATTTTCCACCAGGTTTGTATATCTAATCTCCACTTATGTTCTCCAACATAGAGTCTTAGTAATATAGTATTCCACGTGACCATGGTAATTCCCATTACCACATTTCTAGATAATTTCTTACAAATACTTCTCATGATTTGATAATTAAAACATAAGAAATAACAGAAAAATATCACCATGATCAAGTTTAAATTTTGAGGACATAATTTAATTAATGTATGGAGAATATAACTCCCCAAAAATCAAATGTATGAAAACTATATCTGACAGTGTGTTGGACACACGACACCAAGCGCATAATGAAATATAATATCCTATGTTTTTATAATATATTTAATATTTTAAATAAAATTAATATATTAAATAGATTTCAATTCATGAAAAACTATGTTATCATGGGTTACATGAAAGACTGACTTTCTTCATTGTATTTCGTTACATATAAGACTGAGTTTTCGTGAATAATGATATATAATTAAAATATTATTATTTAATAATACATTTAAATAATTTTTATGAATATTATTAACTAACATATGAGGATATATGTCTTACACAAATATAAGATGGATTAATTAGTTACAAGTTAATTAGAAATGAATATAAGAACCAAATTAATATAATAAGAATATTTAGATAGAAAACTTTTTTTATGCTAACAAATTTGATTTATACTAATAAATTAATTTAATTAAAATTAATGAATGAAATTAATTTAATATATATATATATATTATATTAAATTTAACATTTTTTATATTCATCCAATATATTTGATAATCATAATATATGAACAAACCCAATTTTATGCAAATAGAAATATATTTTTTAAGGGATTTTTAACTCCTTTTAATGGAAAACATATTTTAAATCTTATTCTTACAATTTTATAAATTTAATATATCAAAATAATATTCTTATTCTAAATTTAAACATAAAAATTTGGTTATTATTTCATTTTTATATTTTTCTATGAAGTTTTATGTTTTTATGAAAATTTAAAAATGATGAATTTTAGTTTAAAACGGAAATTTTATCTACCTTATTTATATGTATATATATCATATTTTATATTAGATTTAAATTTTAATTAGATAATATCATTATAAATGAATCAATTTTATATAATGGGATCAATTTAAATTTTATATTGACTATAAAACATACCAAACATTAAAAAGTTTTTACTTTAATATCCCACATTGTCGTCTCGTCCATGGGATTATATATAAATTAATTTATTCCACTTATGTTATATTAATTTGGAAAAATGGATTTAATATATATTATTATTAATAATTTATTATTTATAATATGTTCAACGTAGTTTTTCTCAAAAAATTAGTGAATGTAATTAAAATTAATTACAATGATTAAGGTAAAATTAAGGTTAATAATGAACTAAATGTTCATATTAAGGGACTGAATGACCCAAAAAAATATACAAGATCAATTGGATGTCCATAAATAGTCCCTAGCACAACTTTTATCAAAATTGGACCATTATAGAAGACACATTCAAAGTGAAAAATGTGTATGGAATTCCTGTGTCAAAATATTACAAGAGTTTCACTCCTCCTCCACTATAAAATTGCCTCATCTCCTTACACTTACACACACCTCTTAAGACACATAGTATCAACAATTATCTACTCAAATAGATCATAAAAATACCTCCCATATTCCTATAAGTCTACCCTAGTGATGGAAAAATTCCAAGGAAGCCTTTTGGTGAAAACCAAAAGGAGTTACCCGATTGGGAGGAAACATCATTCTATAAGAACTTCAGTTATATTTTATTTATCCACAACCTAAAATATAATTATTATATTATTACATAATATAATATGTATCTTATATATAATATGGTTTATATTTTTTAATATTTTTACCTACACATACACACCTCTATCTAATGGGTAACAAACATATTGTTTATGTGAATGGCGAATTATCGCCTCAAAAATCGATGATTCTTAGTTCTTCCTTTACCACCACTCATGGTGGTCACTATAATGGAAAATATATTTATAGGTGTTATATATTATATTTATTATGTATTTATTCTTCTTTATTAATTTTATAACACATACCCTTATATATTCTATTATTTTAAATATGATAACTTCGTTTGTGGATGTATGGACTACCACCCCTCAATGCGATGTGATTTGATCACACTATACATGGAACATATATAGTATGGAATAAATTAAACATATGTAACATAAAAACCTATATATTATATTCATGACATAATTATATTTCTATAATTAAAATATATATCATTTTTGTTACAACCCTTTCACTTACTTGAAACGTAATAATGTTGATCCTGGATGTGTGGACCACAGCCTCCTCGACCTGATGTGTTTCCTTTTACATAAAAATAATTCGATATATAGGTATATATGATTATGTAATATGTTATTTATAATATAATGATTAATTTTTAACGATATTATTTTACTTACTTTCTTTTTATAATCATCATTGTAAAAAGAACATTACTCATGCGTATATACAAACTACTATCTCCATAATTGTAATGTTGATACATTTTTAATAACCATATATAATGATTGGTTTTAAAAGTATAATTGGTGTATAAATAAATATATTTTTTCATGATTATTATTATGGATATGTTATATAAGGATCAATTTTTCCATATTTTACCTACCAATGTTTTTTCACACACAAAACAAATTTAGTCAAAACAGCCGACGTAAACATAAATGTTTATGTAGTTGAATACAACATAGTAAAATGTGAACTAAAATTTATGAAAAAAATGAATAAATTTATCACGAAATTAAATAATTAAAATATGTTTTTTATTCAGGAATATAAAGATACACAAGAAAAATCTGGTTTAAGGTAAGTGATTTCATATCAATTTATAATCTACTGAGTCTTATTTGTTGTCATGCATGTAGTGTCTTATATATGGTTCATATACTACCATTTGAAACGTTATTTCCTAAACCAATCTATTCTCATGATATTCTATGTTTTTTAATGTTATTAATTTGTGCATATTATTATTCAAATGTGTCAAAGTGGTATGAGACAATTTGTAATTTTTAACGATGATTCTACTCAATAATGTATTTAATGATTATCTTTGAAATATCATTCCCTTTTTAGATCATTAACATTTTATTGAAATAATCAATTTTTTTGTATACCTAGGTTATTATATATTGTGAATATACTTCCAATTTTTCATATAATATAATGATTTAATCATTCATCATGATATTCTTAGTTTCAATCTGAAATTTTTAATCTAATCGTATTTGAGTTCAAAGTTACTAATTGTTAAATAATTTCATAACCCAATTTATTTTCATTGTTTAATATTAATTCCTCATTATTTTTTATATTCTACAATCATTTGAATAATTAATTTGACTATATAATGATGTATTTACACTTCTATATGTGTATTTATAGTTTTTACACCTAATCTAATCATTGATTGATTCTCACTCCAACATTATAATCTTTTCAATGGATTACATTATAATATAGTTTTATTCAGGATTGTTTAAAATTAAATTTCTATTAGATAAAATTATTTGATCAATGTTTAATAAAAAAATTTAATTTTCTTATTCTATAGTTATTATTTACCTTTATTATGTAATAGTACTATTTTTCCAATCCTTAGTACTAAAATGCTTCAAAAAATATTTTTAATAAAATTCAACATTAGATATCTCTTTATTCAAAGAACATGTTTTCTTAATAAAAACACTAGTTTATAAAAGGGTCTTATAAAATGTTTTCGATGTGATTTTATAGATACTAATTTACTCATTTTGTCTTTTACCCATGTTCTCAAAAGAATCTTCAATTCTCTTTTTGAATAAGGAATTTATCTAGCCTTTTTACTCTGAAAAAGGAATGTTCTTTTTAACTTATTATATAATTGTTGATTTTCTCATCATCATTTCATTGAGGACATATTTGAAAATTTGAATTGTTATTTCTTTTAAATAAAATGATTTACAAATTTTTTTAAATAAATGGATTTAAAAATATTGTATATTTTACTCACGAATGTATTTAAAAAATCTATTTATTTATATTCATCAATGACAATAACCCTTTATTTTACTGCACATGGGATATATTTTATTGATACCATCATTATTTTTCTATATATTTTTTATAATTTATATTGCCATGTATATCATTGACATTCACTTCCTTGAATTATTTTTCATTCCCCATGAAATATTCAATCTTCCATGATCATTAAATATTGAATTTCCCCTCGATTATCTATTTCTTTTATCATAGATAATAGTATTTCCTAAATCATTTACCATTTTAGATGTGGTGTCTATTTTGACCTTATTTTATTATTTGGGTAAATACTGATAATTATATATATATATATATTAATACAGATACTTGATAAGGCATATTACTTATTTCAGTTATTCGATATGAGGAATTCTTTAGAAATGTCGTGATGGGTAGAGCCCAAACATTATATAGCTCCTCAATACATTGATATATTCTAATTATAAAAATAAATTATACAAACTAAGAAGGTTCCTATATATATTTTCAAACTATATTGTGAAGGGTCTTGATGGTATAGGTTTTCATGTACCTCAGACAAGATGTCCATTAATAAATCATCGCCTTTATTGATTTTATATTATTATTCATCCCTAAGATTTTTCATCGAAATATCAATGAATACATTTCATTTTCAGTTCATTGATTAATGGAATATGTTTTTTGTTATTTACCTTTCCATATTATTTACTCACACTCTTCTCAGTTATTAGTTACATGGCATGTGTCCACAGTTATTTACCTTTCCATATTGATTATTATAATGTATTAATTATTGTTTCTTCTATACTTTTCAATTACTAATCATTTTAGATCACCCTTATTATGATTTCCCCCAGTAATCCATGTAGTGTACTATGAATGATATATAGGTATATACTATATTGAGTAAAATTATTTTCATTGTTATTTAGAAAGAAATTAAATTTTAATTAGAGTATCCTTTTCTCATGTATGTATATGGTTTACTTGGACTAAAAAACTAATCAATCTTTCAAGATTTCATTCCTTTGAATCATACCAATTTAATTGATATTAGACACAAGATTAATGATTTCTAGGGTTGGATTCTACTCATTAAAAATTTGATATATAGAATAAAAATTTTACCTATAATAATTTTTATGTTTGAAATATAAATATTTTAAAATATATAACAAATAACTTTTAAAAAACAAAATGGACAAATAAAATTTTCGAAATAGACTAAAATCACTATTTAATGATCACCATTTTATTGAAAAAAGAAAAAATATACATGTTTTTATAGGAATAAAATTTTTATAGTGGTTTTCAAGTAATTTTATCACATACAACTTCAATAGTTTGAATTGATTATTAATTTATGACTATGTATCCTATTAAAAATGTGATTTTTAATGATTTAAAATTATAAATATCATTGTTATGGATTTATTTCATAATTTATTTCAAATATATTATGTTTTTTATATGTGGCATCCAAATAAAATTCAACAGTTATCATTTAAAATACATTAAAATTTAATAATATGGTATATGTGTTTGTTATAATTTACATGAAAGATGAATAATTTTATATACTATTTAATTAATATTCTCAATTTAAATCATATAAATTTTATGAAATGTTAAAATAAAAAATTGTAATCTTTATGTCCATGACATGATGTTAGTTTCTTATATGTTGTGATTAGATGGATGGATATAAGAATAAATATTTTGGATATTAACTTGTAGTTGTAATAAATTATATATATATATATATATATATATATCAAATCTATTTTCCTATATTAAAAAATGTTTCCTGAATATTATTATGAAATTAACAATATAGTGATGAAATATGGTATCAAATATCAGAATAATAATATCTATGAAAAATATTTCATGATATTTTTTTAAGTATGAATCTTTTATAGTGTTTCGATTCTTATAGAATTAATGTATAAATAAACATGTAGCATAATAATATGTCCTTCTAATCAAATAATTGATATATTTTTTATCACAACATTGGTGAAATAATTATTTATAATCAATATTACATCATTATCTATAATAAGACTTAAAAACTATATGTATATAAATTCTGAATTAAAAAAACACTTTTATATTGATTCATGAAAAATAGGATTAACTATATCATTTAATTATATTACTCTTTATAAATCATTAATTTAGACCACAAAATTGATGTCTTATTCTACATTGGTGTTTATGTCAGTCTGTTTATTTATATGTTCCTAATTATTACTATATTAACAAACCCATCAAAATTTTATAATTGAATAATTTATTTATTCTACACACGTAATGATATTACTTGAAAATAATTTCTATATAATTTCTTTAATAATTATTTAAATATTTTATACAGGAAAAAAACAAATATATAAGATATAGTATTACAATTTGATTTACGTGGAGAGATATAATATTTTATACTAGAAATGACTTTCCAAAAAACATTTTGTTATTTATATAGAGTACACATGAACCTAATTAATGTGTATAATTCATGGATGGAAAAAAATATTATATTCTTATTGTGGTAATTGACTTAGTTTCATTGATTTTAATTACATTTTTTCAAATGAATATCATCATTTTAATAAAAATAACTTAATTAAAAATGGTAAATATGAAATGGATAAATCATCATATAAAATTTCCTACCTTTAATTATAATTTATTATGTAAGGGTTTCATGATATTTTATTATACGGTGACTATGATGCCTGGGGATGTTTTGGAGTTTGATTTGAAGAGGTTTCATGATGAGAATTGGAAGAAGGGGAGTATTGAGACAAATAAACCAACATACTGATTTTATAAACTCTATAAGATACATTCTATATTAGGGTCTGGTTCTTAGATAACATCAAATATTATATAATAACATATAAAATTTCTTGATATAATTTATAATTGTATTTTAAAGGTATTATCATGTTGTATTAATTGAAAAAATGATCAAATATGGATGAAAAGAAACTTTTATTTAATTTGGGAAAAATTAATAGAGAAATTATGCAGAATACAAGTTATGTCATTATAATCAATCGATAATGTTTTGGTCAATGGGGTAAAAACATGCGGATAACACATTGTCCATTTGATGTTTTGGAAATCATATCCTCTTTGATATTAAGTTGTATACCATGGTCAGGCCAAAAATGTGTATGGTGAGTTTTTCAATTATATAATGTTCAATGGTAAAACAACCTATAATATGTGTAGCTTTGGTGATAAGAAATTTCAAGGAATAATTTATATAAGAGACAAGAAGTGAGAAAAGGAAGAGAACAATAAACATACTTTTTGTATCCCATAGTGTGAAATAAATTTAATATGTAACATATTTTAATGAAAAACAAATATAGAAGATAATTCTTTAGGATGGAACAGAGGAAGATTATTACACCACCTGTGGATCTATGTTAGTATGTATATATTGAATATATACCTAAGAGGTGGAACAATATTTCAAAAATAGTGAGATTATAGGTGATAAAATTTTAGAATTAGGATCTCCCCTTGATATATTAAAACACATCATGACAGGTACCTATTCACCATGGCTATGTTTTTTCTATAAAAAATAATATTTTTCATCAATAATGTGTGATGTAATATTGTGAGTTTTTTTAAAATTCATTCCATATATAGTTATAATAATTATATGAAATTTCAATGAAAAACAAGGGATCATATGTAATCTAAATTCAAGAGGAACTTGAGGTCAAAATTAAAGATTGAATGAAATGTTTAAACTTGTCTAAATCATTTTTTCATATAGAGTTCATGTCAATATTCATACAATATTCCTTATTATTGTGGAAAATAATATTATAACATATGTTTTTTGATTATTACCATTGTTTATCAAGGATGATAGACTCGACAAAAATAGTCAGTGAAACTTATAAAACCCATTATTTCATGTGTGTTTTTATTATTATATAACCCTATCAATTTGTTACATTTAGTGATAATTTACACTAATCAAGGATGAGAAAAATAATTGAGGAGACTGTATTTTTTTAACAAATACTACATCCCCTAGTGGTCTATTACTCTCACATTGGACTTATTCTATCAATCAAAGTTGTCATCTTTTATTTAAATTTCTTATGTAACGAAGAAAATTTTACCAATCTTGTCATGGAATTACTATATTTGTTTCATGTATTTTTGTTTTTTCCAATTCAATATAATATTTTTAATTGATTAGATTTATTTAAACCATGAATTTCATCAATAATTAATTATATATAATATTTTATGTGATGTGAGACTATCTATGGAGGGATGTTATAGTTCCATATATAATTTCCCTTATTGTAAATGTTCTTGATATCACTTGGAATGTTTTACATAATCAATTAGTTTTTATACAGAACACATTTATTCAATATAAAAAATAATTATTATGATGAAATATCCCACAATTTGTTACTCTCAATTCTATTAGAGAAGTGTATGAAACTAGGGATATGTATAAAAAATTGTACATGATTTGGAGAAATATAAACAATATCCCTGATGGAGACAATAACGTAAATGTTCCATGATTTAAAACCATCATAAACAATTTGACCATGATAAAATGGGTTTATTATAATAAGTGGATGAGTTCTTGGGTGTGGTGTAAACTATTATTAATCCTATTTATATTTATAGATAAAATCATTTGGAATCTACAATGTTGAAAACATTAATGAGGATTCTCCCATATATAATTGATGAAATTATTTCTTCCCTAAATGATTAAAATAGGCATTATCGGTCTATTTATAATCTTAAAAACATCATCATTTCATTGGAAATTATGGTATGATAATCCTTGAAGTGAAAAGGGAAATATTTTTTTATTTTGTATCTCAATGCTTTAAAATTATTGAATCATATTGAGCATAATATGTATCTAGAAGTAGAAACTGGTGTCCAAGATGAATAAATTAACATTAATAAATTAATTTAATGATTTACAAAAGGAATATAAAGTGTAAAAGATAAATAATTGTGAAAAAATTCTTTTATGATTTTCAATACTGGAAATAATGTAAAATTTTTAGAATGTTTTTTTAATAATTAAGATGAATTAAAGGATGGAAATAAAACTAAAGTATCATTGAAGGTAAATATAGTGTCAAGATTCCAATATTGGGGAAAATTATTTAATAAAAAATGAAAGAACAGTACATTAGTGAAAAAATTACCCTAAAACATGGTTAAACGTTTTATGGATAAGAAAGTTAAAAGAAGGAAGATGACTCATTTAATAATGTTATTGTCGATTATAGATCTAAATCAAAATCTTCCAATGTTACTATAGAAATAAAATAGGATATTTGTGAATAAAGGAGTAGTGATGAGGAGGAAATTTATAGGTTACAATTGAGGATGGATATCATGGTTCATCTTATAAAAAATATAAATCTTGAAAAAATTAGGCATTGAATGTTCAGGATGATTCATTAAATAAAAACCTCTAAAGAAAAAAAAATTTGAGGTATTGGTGAGATATATTATTTATATGTTATGTGAATGGTTCTAGTTAATGAAATTAATTAATGGTAATAATATATTACTGATATCGCTAAAATTAATCTGATTGGAAATAATGAAGAGGACAAGTATCTTATGGAATAAATATCTAAATACATGATTTCCTTGAAATGTACCCACATTGAGTTTCAAAATTCTGAAAAATATGTTGGTGAAAGTTATAAATAAGATGATAATAAATTTGATTCTAATAATAATATTGTGTTATTTTCAACAATTCCTATAACTGTTATGTTGGAAAATCGATATTGATTTTATAAATGGTGGCATTAAATAAATAAATGAATGATGATGAAAAAATTTACTAAATTGGTGTTGATACCAGTTTTATTTTAATATAAAAAAATAAATTTAAATATTTTATAATTTTAATTTAATGAAATTTATCTTCTTTTGGAATTTATTATGTAAAAAATATCAAAGTGTAAAATTTATTATTACTTTTTGAACTGATTGATTTTTAGATTAATATTGAAAAATAAAATTTTTTAATACTGTATCACTTTTGACAATATCATGATTCAGGAATGATGTAAACCATTTATAAAACATTTATTATGGAAATATATTTTTTAATGGATAAAATGATTCATTTAAAAATGTTGTGTTGATTTTAGAAAACCCATGATTAATATTTTGAAACATAATCAATCTTTTATTAATATAAAATTTATTTTTCGTCTATTTATTTTAACTTAATATACACATTCTATAAGATTTAATTGGATTTTAATAAAGTCCACATAACCCTCATTTAGTTAATAAGAAACTAATAAATGTTAGGAAAAATAATGACATTGAAAATTTTATCTCTAACATAATTTATATACATAAAACTATATTTTAAGTAATGGATTTTAACATGTTAGGTGTTCAAACATTAAAAATAATATTTATCACCCTTAAAAATTTTACATTGTAAAATAGATTTCATATTAGTAATACATATGTCTATACTTTTTTTTAAGGTTCATTTTACCTTTTCCAAAAAAATTAAATTTTGTTTGTAAACGTAAATTACCATAGTAAAAAACCAAAAATGGTAATAACGAAATATTTAATAATAAAAGAGCTAAAAAATATAAAAAATGTATCTAAATGAGTTTTTATTGTGTGTATTGACAAAAAATTATATCATATCCATTATTTCCTTATTTTTATTTCAATTTCAAAGAGAAACATGGATTCTTTTTGAATTAATAGGTTTAATTTACAAAAAAAATCATTTTATTCACTTATAAAAGGGTATTTCTACCACCACTTAAATTCCACTATAAAATATCAATATACACTTCAATATATGAAAATTTTAACTTCACATAGGGACATATATAGCTTTTTTAAAACCATTTAACCAATGAAAATGCACAATTCCTCTACATACATGAAGTCCTCTAGGGGAAAACTTGTGTTTTAACATAAGTAATAATATTTCCCTGGCCACTTTTATCTTCAATCATTATACTAAACTTATAAATTTATTGTTTTTATATAATTAAATCTATTTTTTTTATAATTAATATTATCATTTTTATGGATTAATCATTATATAAGTTTTCTACTTTAATTAAAAACAGAAATGTCATCATGTGTACCTACAGAATACCACCTCCATTAATGACCTGTTTGATTTTTTATCCCCACCTTGCATGAAAAAGTGATAATCTTTCCATAACCACTTTTATCTTCTATAATTATACTAAAATTATAATTTTATTGCTCTTAAATAATTAAATCTATTTTTTCATAATTAATATTATGATGTTTATGGATTAATCATTTTCTATGTCTTCTTTTTTATTATAAAAACAAAAATGTCATCATGCGTACCTACAGAATAACACCTCCATTACTTACGTGTTTGATTTTTTATCCCCACCTTTCATGGATAGTTCAATATTAGAAATGGATTAATATTATAATTATAAATTTATCTGGATTAGGAAATTATAAACCATTGCCAATATTCAACTTTTTTTATGTAATAAAATAGGCTGCATGTGTGTTTGTACAGACGAAAACATCCATGAAAGTGATATATTTCTTTTTTTTCATCAATAATTTATTCATTATAAAACTATATTATAATTTATTTAAACATCATTAAAAAATAAAATTTTTAAAATTGTTCTTTTTTAATAATAATTTAATTCAAATATAAAAACATTCTTAACTAAACACACATAGATTACAACATGTTCTTGTTTGGTTCATTTTATAACCCACATGAACAATGCTATAAATTACCATAATGTTTGAATATGGAAACATATATATTCTAATTATTAGAAATAAATGAAAAAATATTATTTTATGTTTCTATAAAGGCTATATTAATATTTAACTTTTTATTGTTCTCCATTTTTCCTAAAAAAATAATAAATTAAGCTCATAACAAACTTCATCATCAGAAATCATAACTAAAATACTTCTGATATGAAATTAATAAATTATAAATAATTATATATTTTTTTATAGTACTTATAATAATATCTAAATTATGATCTTGGAATCAATAAACATGAATTAAGACTGAAATTATGATTGTAGTACAGAAAAACAATACAAACTAATAAAAAAATGGTGAAAATAAAATATAAATATATTAATCTATTTATAATAAATGAATTTAAATTATTTTTTTAAAATTTTATAGTTATTTATAAGGTTATAAAATAGGTGAGTGGTATAGTTAATTTTTGGAGGTTAGATAACTTTCTTCTAAATAAGATTAATGGTAAGGATTTTTTAAACTAAATTTTCAATCATTATGTTATGATTTTTCTTCTTGAATATTAGTATTATAGGTTTGTTATATTCTTCCCTATGATTATATTATATTTAAATTACTCATTATGTTATTGGAATCTACATTTCTATTAAATAAAACCATTTTAGGATGTTTCATACTTTAAGAATTATGACGTTTGTAAGGTACTTTTGTCTCAATTATTATTATTTGTGATTGATAACATATTCACCACTTTCATTTTGGGTTTTTGTTGTGTATATACTACATTATGAGTTTTTCTTAAAAAATTACATGAAATTAATGTTATTTAAAAATATACATATATTTTACTTTCCAAGGGTATTTGACTCAATCAATATTAATGTAAAATAGACTCCCATATATTTTTATGAGTATTTCTCTTAAAATAATTTGATTTATTCGATATCTTTTGTTATAAGAAACACTGAGTTGAAAAAAACCATTTAAATTATTAAACATTTATGTGTCCATTATATCCAAGATATTGGATTAATTCCTATGAATAGTAATAACCAAATTATTTAAAATCTATTATCTACACATTTATAAAATAATTCCATAGTTACCATTTTATTAGAATTAAAAATAAAAAATATTTGGAATTGAATGTGATGTTTTTTTAAAAAAAAAATTAGATGCTCACTGAATTTTTATATTAATAATCTAAATTATTCAAATATTGTGAATAATTCTATTGAAATTTAGTTATATTTACCTGATCAATTTTTAAAAAAATCAATCCAATATTTTTTCTTGGAAGATGATAATAATAAATCTAGTTTTAGGATTAAAAATATTTTATTATTAAAAAATGGTTTTGTATAATTTTACACAATTACATTAAAATTAATTTCTCCCAATTATAATTTGTTAATTAGACAAAAATTAATTAAATATTTATAGTTATGATGTTCAAATTTGGTAAATAGTCACCTTTTATTTTTGGACAATATGAATAGTAAAAGTGGTAAATTATATCACCTCGATGAAGGGAAAATCGAGTTAATATGGATTAAAAATAAGTGATAAGGACATAACTTTTCATCCTAATTATTATTGGAAGAATTTAATTCTTGGATAATCAACTTAGAAACAAAAATGACTATTTCTTAGATAGTTTCCCATGAAAATGACCAATATAATATTTAAATCAATGAAATTTAGAAAATGTCAGTCTAATTGTTTTTAAAATCAATTTTGTGTCTACATGAAGAAAAATATGGTATGACTGAATATAAGTTCCTATTTTGAGATTAATGAAATTATTGTCAATATATAAATTTATTTTTAATTTTTAGTTATTTTATAATGACCCTATTATCAAATGAAACACTGGTGAAATATTTCTCCATTAAATAATGAATTATAAAAATGATTTTAAATATATTTAAATGTAATATGAATTGAATTATTTAGTGTTATCTAAGAATTATATAGATATATAAAAAACCATTCTGGATGTTTTATGGAAATATATTACAATTCGCCATTTTTATTTATGTATTTAATGTTAAGTTAAATGAATAGTGTCAAAATTGACAATAATTAGATTTTAACAATATAATATTTTATTAAATTATATAAAAATCCTAAAAAAATTTATAGAAGAAAATATGTTTTTTATATTGTCAAAAAATAAATAAATTTTCCATTTATGGGATAATTTTCTCCTTATTATTGAAAATTACAAATCTTATATATTGAAAATTTGGTTACAGTAGTTAGTATTAAAATATTATAACTATAGGTTAATAAAAATGATATCGATTAAAATTAAAAAATAAACTTTTCTATGTTAATTTAGCTAATGGGATTTAAATTTTATCATCACATCTATTTGATTAAATTTCCATTGGGATTTTTTTCATAATAATGAATTTATTATTATTTTATCTTTTAAGAAATTCCAAAATTTCCCTTCACCTCACTTATAAAATGGTACATCCTTATTCATAGAAAATGATCGTTTTAACTTAATAAAACTCTAAAAACATCTCTTATAACTTTCTTTATTAAAATTTTATAGTCTTTAGGTTTCCCAAAAGATAAACGCTAGTGCCCTTTAGATGAGATCCAAATGAGTCATTTCTAGGATGATGTAATCACCTTAATTGATCACTTTTTTCCAACTCATATTTACATCATATAAATATATGGTATTTAACATAAAATAATATAATAATTGTGAAAAAAATTATTACATGATTTTATGAGTATGAAAAAACCCATATATACACCTTTTTACATCAAATTCGAATTGAAAGTATCAATCATGCATACACACGAGATACTATCTCAACGTAGCGATAAAAATAATTTTTCATAACCTTATTTCATTGCTTATAGTAAAGAGGGATTTAATATTTATAAGTGATATTCATTACATAATTATCCTTATTTAAGTATTATATAACATCAACCTGCTTAACATCCAATCCATTGTGAAATATAAACATTGTTCCTGCATATGTGTGGACTACCACCTCCGTGAAGCAATGTGATTTTTATTCATTTATATTTTACAAGGATGGTAAGGTGGAAAAACATTATGAATAAATACAATATTTATGAAATAATAATTATTTTAAAAATATTAATTAATATTTACCTTTATTTCATTCCATCCATTGATAAATAAAATGGTTATTCATGCATTCGTACGGCCTACCATGTCTATGAATGATTTGATATATTTTTTATCTCTAGTTTTTATGGATTACAATGAATATTTGTATATTGAATATATATGATATATATAACATATTTAATATTTTGGAGATGATTTATCAAAGCTAAATTTACACGGACCAGAACTAATAAAAAAAATACACATGACAAATGAAATTGATAACACCCTAAAATGAAGATTTTAATAAGGGATTACTGATAAATGGGGGTTTTAAATAGTTATAAAGGGATCATAAATTATATAATATGTATTAAAAATACTTTTTTATATAAATATTATAAAATTAAATTGATTACAAAGGTGGAAATAGTTCATTTGATGAAAGGTGAACTTAATGTATGGGTTTTATGTCAGAGTCTCATTGTTTATCATGATTGATTATGAACATACCTTCAATGGTGAAATATTACAATATTCAAATCAAGAAATTAATTAATCATCTTAAACTATTGTTATTCATTTTAAATTCATTATTTCATGTCATTATCGTGACTCGTGAGACCAAAAATAAGATTCTGAGAAAATATTCTTCATTTATCTCTTCGATCAATAATCTATTTTAATAAATATACATGTGTTCTATAAAAATAATGAAGGGTTTAGAAATTATAATATAGTTTTTTTAAGTCATTTGAGAACATGTTTTTTATTTCTAAAAAATAGTTTAAATGGAATCTTTAATTTATTTTCTAAAATAGGTACTTTCTGATTTTTTTGATGAAAGTATGAAATGATTTTTAACTTACACAACATGAATATATTATCCCACCATCTCAAATAACTTTTTCTATGAATATTATATTAAAATTTTAAATGGTAATTTTAAATTCAATGTTTTTAATTTATATTTTTTTATTATTTTTTTAAATATGTGATTTCAATATGGAATGGGTAGTTCATTAAAGATGTTTATAATGATCTATTACTGACATTTCTTTTAATCAAACAAAATAACCCATGATTTCAATAATGATTTTATAAGGATATTATCTAATTATACCATACATTTTTTTCTTTCAATGTTTTATGAATATGATGACAAGAGTTTTATGAAACCAATTCATTTTCCATGGGTTATGTTATGATGAAATGTTTATAAAACACATTTAATTTTAATGGGTTTTGATATGATGATTTTTTATGATATTGGGAAACAAATATGTAAGATTTTAATTATGTGATGTGTGGTACCTATATCACCCACCAATGAATTATTTAAAAATTCATTTCTCTTGTGCAAAATTGGACTGGAATGTGGACTGAACCAAGTTTTATATGGATCATTTTACATTATGATGGTCTTGGGAGTGAACATTGACAACTATAATGGGTGAGCGAGTGAAACCATTCCCCTCTTATAGTCATTTAAAAGAGCTATAATTACTACGGAAGTGTTTATTCTTTTTTCATTCCACAATTCCAATTCTTATGCCACTGATTATATCTCCTGGATCATTTTGTTTGATTTTCATTGATTCATGAATTATAAACTACCATGTTTTATTTCATGAATTGGGATAATGATCAATGACATGTAGGGTGTGTTTTTAAAAATTTAGGCTCATTTTATCATGCACTTTTTCGCATCTTATGTGTATAATTAAATTGATATATCACTTATTTACCTTTACTAAGCGTCTGATATCACACTTTTATTATTTTTCTTTTCCCAAGGATATAAAAAAAGTTATTAAATATGATTTATCTATGATGGGTGATAGTTATGAAGAAAATAATGGGATAAGATAGAGAAATTTTTTGAACCATTATTTTTTGGTTCTATGATTCCAAAGATACTAGACCTGTTTGATTTTGGCATTGATCAAAACATTATTTAATTGATATTTATACGTTAAGATGAAATATCAATGTATAAAATGCTTGGGTCTCTATAGATATTTCAAATTACCATTAAATTCATGGAGTTATATTGCTTCTTCATGAGATTTTTACTTTTATGATTTCTTTTTTCCACACTAAAATTTTATAATGAATTTTATCTTTATATCAGTGGAAAATAAAACATTAGATTAAATTCTTCCTCCTTAAGGAATTTATTCCAAATAAAAGTTTAATAATATTAAAAATAATTTCAATTATATTTATTGATTATTTTTCATCCATTTACATATTTTTAATTCATTCTAATGTACTCATTTATATTTTGAAACATAAATTTTTTTATCTCATGTGAACATCAATTTTATAATTTATTCTATTTAATGGAATATTTCTTATCCCATTTAAAGATGTGGGTTTCATAAAAGGTAATTTAAAATACTAAAAATGATTTTTAACTTTTCAATGAAATGTTTTATCTTCCACTAAACATTTCCTTTACATAATATCAATGTGTTATAAAAGGAACCAAAAATTATCATTTTTTTGTAACATCCTAAACCGGGAGCCCCTAAAACTGGGCACTAAGAAGAAAATTTGTATATCCTCAAGAACTCCTCCCAATATTATAGAGGATATTTACTTACAGTGATATTATGAATATGGTACCATTGGAAAACTATAACCACTATATTTGAAATAAATATAGTTTTATAAATACTAAATAATGAATAATTGAATTTAATAACTATTGAAAAATAGAAATTAATGAATCAATGACCATGAATTATCTTTTCCAAACATACCAGATTATAACTTACAATAATTGTTATAATATAAAAAAATCCTCTATTTTCTATCGCTATGAGAATATTGAGATCCATCTAAGCCTTATTCTCTCAGTCTCCCATTTAAAATCATTACAACACATAACCTAATTCGCGTTCTTACCATGCTGTGATACGATAATCGGTTTGGGTACCAATTAATGAAAAAATTTGGTGTTAACCAAACATAGTAGGCCACCAAAAATATAATATAATTCATATATAGTCATGGAGTATAAGACATAGCAGTGTTCAAGCAAAATAAATGTAATGTTGTGTAGTATATGTAGATGAAACCCTTTCGTCTCAGGTTCTTCAAGGACACCTGGTCAACCATTCCTACATTAGACTAAGAAATAAATTTATTTTAATAAGTTTCATAATATATATAAATAAATATACTAATATATAAATATATATACATGCGTCGAATATGACCCATGGTTTAGTGCCTTGGTGTCGACAAAATAATAAAATAAGATGGAAATTTTAATAATGTACTTTATGTCCAACAATCTCATAATAATAAAAATAATGGACTCCATTACCATGGACTCCATGCCCATGAATCATAATATACTGGAATACATTCCCATGGACTCTATATATGAGTATCATAATATAAGGGACACTATGCCTAGGGACTCAATGCTCGAGTATCATTATACAAGTGATGTCATGCCCCGGGATGGAATTCCCGAGTATTATAATATAAGAGATTCCCTACCTAGGGATGGAATTCCTGAGTATCTTTATATAATGTACATCATTACTAATTAGAGTAATATAATAAGGGACTACATTCCTATGTATGAAAATTAATAAGGGATTCCATTCCCAAGTATCATATATAACAAGGGATATTGTTTTAATAATTAATCATAGGCCATATTGAGATACATTCAATGATACATTTCAAATTTTTCATTGTAACAATCCATCATAAAAATTTAAAGACAAAGGGTTTGGAACATGATTTCCAACCCACCTAGTGATTCATTCCATTACCTTCCATTAATCACTTCACATTCTCTTAAGAAGCACTAGTCATTTATATCTCATATATAGGGTATAACTATGTGTGGTCCCTTTCCGTTTAAAAAATAATTTTAATTAAATTATTCATTCCATAAAAAATATTCCTATATAATTAAATTATTATTAAGATTGGCTAATTTTCAGTTCCAAGAATTTGATAAACAATTTAATCTTAATAGGTATATTTAAACATTTAATCCATTATGGAATTTCACTTTCAAGGGTATATTGTACACACCAATGGGGTTGTACCAGAATTTTTGAAACTATAGTCACCATTTTTTTATGAAACTAACATTATTTAGGGGCTCATGTTGAGGTCTTTGACCTCCAACCATGGTTAGGGGTCTATGGAACATCAGTTGATTGGTCTAAGAATTTAATTTTTAGAATATCATTATTTTTGTAATACATAAGAAATGTCTAGTTTGAAAGTGAAAATCAATATCATTTAATAGTGTGATATATTTGGGAAAAAAACTAGACCACCTACATCATACTTAGTATGCTCCACTAATCCAATATTAGGGACATGATTCTATCTAGAATGAGGGAAATCGGAGGATTCACCAAAAACACTAAAAATAGGGAAATTGTGACTACATTGATTTGGAATTCTATGTGGATTAATGAAGGGTGAAATAAAGGATGGGGAGTTTTAGTGTCAATATTACACTTCCAATGCACCCGTAAGTGCTTGATTTAGACCAAGAATGAGGGATTTCCCACTATGGGAATTGAATGTGGTGTGTGTGTGGGGGAGGACTCCTTGGAAAAAATGAATGCAAAATGGGGAAAACATATTTAAGGGTAGAGGAAGAAACAATCAATTTTCCCATAAAATGTGGTGAATGGTTAGGACACACGGTTAGGCAAGGTGTGCGGAATCTGTGTAGCTCACACATCCCAAGAGACATACCCCATATTGTTTGGATGAATGGTATGGGATAACCATGCACCAATTGTGTTTTCTTACTGGTTAAGTGGAACTAACCATGTGGGCTAGGTACATGGATTGGTAAATGGTGTGTATCCAATGATCCCACCGCTATAATTTACTCCATAAATTCGACAACTCCATGTCCCCACAGTGAATGGTTTAAAAAACATTGCGACACACCCTTAAGGGTTACAACATTTCTCTAAGATTCCCAAATGATTTAAAATAACTATGTTCCCATACCTGTTTCTCTTGGAACATGAGTTTTTAGAGCACGATGCTCCCTAAATTTATACAAAACCATGAGAACACTCATGGGGCAAAAAAATCCAAATAAACACTTATTACTATTCCCACTATTAAATTTATGTTCCAAGGCCCATTTTATGTTTTAAATCATCAACCAAAATGAAATGATGAAATTCTATTTATAATTCAACAGATCAAAAAAAACAAGGCCTTAAAATCTACCCAGCATGGAACATCTAATCCCCAATAATCCTTATGGGAAATAACAAAATCATCATCAAACATACTTTTCTGATCGAGTTTCATTAATATTGTTTCATTGTGTTTCTAAACTCTCAATGTACCTCCAAAAATCACCTAAATCATATGGTACATAATCCATTAAAACTAAATAAAATTCTAAAAAACATATCATCAAAACATTAATATGAAATTCATGTGAGAAAAGTATACCTAATAAATGAGCATATCATTTTCTCATTCCATCAACTTTCCAACTGTATTACCCAAAAAGATTCTATAATTTCTCAGGGATATATCTGAATCATGGTGCTCCCTCCATTAGAATAGCCTATTAAGACACTAACAAATAATCCTATGGATGTTTCTAGAACAATTATCAACAAATGAAACCTAGACACACATCAGAACTCTTCTCTTAGTCCATGATTATATAAAAATGTTCAAATGATGAATTCACATCGATTTAATGGGTCGTGCTATCCTTTCCCTAAAAACCATAGAAGAATCATTAAGATACACATGTCTCATCCTGACGGTATGAACAATGAGATTTATTACCAACCATATCAAAATATTTTATATAATTCATGTTCCACCACCTCCATTTAATTATTTTGAAGACAAATAGCACTTACAGATGACACGTACAAAAAATCCTGAATACATGTCCCAACGCATACTGATATCATTAAAATAACACTCATTGAAGATGATACCCTACATTTGGTGATGTATCCAGCTCAAAAACATTATGCTCTAACACCATCACCGGCACTATTCAGATCTAGACTCAATGGATCTTCATAAGGAACTCTATGTATAACACCTACATCTAGACTTCACCGTAATCCATTATCCTACCATACTAATAATTTAATGATGATTCTAGGGATAAATATTTTCATCTATTAAATGGAATAAAAGTTAGAAAAAATAATCCCAAAATTGGAATTAAAGTTCCACTACCCAACAAAACAGAGAGTTTATCCCTAGTGACCAATGCCCCACTCCCTGCCATAGGAGATTCTTGGTCTTCATATTAGAAAAAACAGAATTATAACTACCATTCCTAGATATAATGGATGAAATGTCAAAGATAATAATCCACTCATCCTGAACACTAATGTAAACTTATCCCACTACTCATTCCAACAATCTAGAAATTGTTCCCATGGAGAAAATCGAATTGAATCTAAATGAGGTCCATCAACCTCTAATGGAGAATATTATTACACATGACATATGAATTTCCATTGAAACAATATTTTAATGAAACTCTCAATGAGTTATTCCATCAACACATAATGTTTTTGGTTAGACAGCTCATCATACAGTTGATACTTTCATAGAGTACTCAGGGCATGGTCAATATATTGGGGATTATCACCACTAAGAAGGAGTATACCCATATTTTATCAAAATTCATGTTTAGTTTCTCCCAATACACCCTCACATCAATCATTTCTATATTTTCTAATACCAAATGTAGGATCCCTATCTCCCAAAAAATGCATATCCTGGCCTATTCATGGGTCAACTGTCTCCTATCACCCAACCAATTTCCAAATAACCCCTCATATCTAGGTACTTATTTTTAGTCTTACAAAAAGATTTATGTCACTATGACTGCTAGTGTAACATCACTAAAAACATTGATCCTTGGATTAAAGCCTACCACACATCAACATTGTATTCAAAATAGTCATTTTTGTATCCCGTGTGAACTATCTTTTTATCCATATGGGTGCCCATCCTGCATCACCTGCTTTAATATCTGACTCATGATATCATGAGTCAACAAGCTCAAGATGACCATTCTACATGAAATGTTACTATTTATTACATTAGGAGTAACCTCAGGACTCTACTTCAAAATAAAAAACCGTACATGTTTCATGATTTAATGATCTAGAGTCAGTTTAATTGCATCATTTTTGAAAAGAAAGCATCAAGTTCACAACTACTAGTCATCAAGTCCATGCATCCAAATAGTCCAAACCATCCAAGAAACATTAAATATTCATCACGATAGGTAATGTCTAGAAGACAAATATATAAAAATTCCTATATTTAAAAAATTATAGAACCTCCAATGCATCATTCTCATAAAAGGCATAAAATGATGGTCATTGCCTTTATGGAATTATTAAATTTGAGTCAACCTATTTTGTAGGTTTTCCTCAATAAGTGAAAACATAGTTGACCTATGGGAGTCCAGGTCAATGTTTAGGGCATCTAGGTTCCATCTTGTCCCTACATATAATGTCTCATAAAGGGTCAACATGTCCCCCTACCCCTAAGGTCTTCCACATGAGACCAGTAACCCACTCATTGTTATTGGTTACACAATTCTCGTCATAACTAACTAATATTTTCCAAGCTGTTTAACTAAAACAATGAAGGAAACATATACCTACAAAGGTCACTACGTTAGGATCATAGGATATGAGATGAAACTAATTGGATATCTATATACGGTAATATCTCCTTGAGGTCCACATTATCATAAAAACCCACTTACTAGGGGTTTCATTTTGTTATCTAAGAGTTCCACTAAGGAAAACAACACACAAATGAAACCATATCTATAAAAAATTTCATAAGTTTTGAGTATTGTATTAACTTTTCGGAAAGCTTCCAATACATAGATTGATAGAATTAATATATTGGGAATTTATCCAAAACAATTTAATTCTTGAGGGGTCTTTAGGATTTACCACCTAACCTCTAGGTCCAACTCAACCTTGGAAGAAGTCAACTAGGATATGTGGAAAACATAAATGTTCCCATCCCAAATAAACATTTAAAACTAAACCATAAAATTGACATAATTATAAAACCCCATATAATAGGTTTTATATAAGTGAATCCTAATAATTTTCATTTAAAACGATTATATATCAAGGATTTCAAATACTGGTTATTAGATAAACTATACCATTTACTTTATTTAGTTGATTTCATGAAACAATAGTAATATTTTCTGATTAATTACTTTTAACACATCATTTAATCTAACCATAAGGTTTTAAAAATTAGTATTGTTTAAAATAATTCCAATTTCTAATATATATAGGGGATAAAATCTCTATATTTCCATTGGAGCATTAATTAGTTGACGCCTCGTAATAAGAAATCTCAAAAGATGATAACAAGGCTTTTATTAAATAATGGAACTGACCATGTACGATGACACCATAGGATTATATGTAACACTGTATAGGATGCTTCATAAACTTTAAATAACCTTCCCAGTATAATCATTTCCACATATGGTTATGTTCAATGGGATAATAAGAATAAGTTGACCTATGGTGGTCATTCTATCTAATTTAGAATTTTTTTTAAAACACCGTTAATATGTTTATCGCATATTCATTTCATATAAGGATAAAACTACTTAGGTCATTTAATGTCTATATCATATGCTACGTGACCCAACTTCCATACTTGGTTCTAGATTTTAATTTAACAATTTATTCATATGGGTCCTCATGCTAAAATTATATAGGTAGAAGATTTGATAAAAGAACCCATTTTTATACGAAATTTAATTGACCATATATCATTGTTTAGTTAGATAAATTAACATTCCCATGTTATAATGGAAGTCGCCTTTATAAATTTAAATTTTGATTCATATAACTGCACTCCAATTTGTATCTTCGGTCTAAAAATATAACAAGTTCCTATGTAATGGTACAACTATACATGTTACCATTATCTAACTTATAAAGGCGTATACACATTCTAAATTGAACAGTTGGTTCCCATTTAATTGAAACTAGTCATGTTTTAGCCCATGGAACCAATTATAAATGGCTCAAATATCTCATAATTGGTTAATTAAGGTTCCCCATCAAACTATATGGGAAAACACCATCTAGGTTAATGCAAACACTTTAATAACCAATATTTTATCAAAATTGTAACTATGAATGCTAAGGTAATAAGAAAACATTAATTAGTAAGAAATAAAAAATCATGGTATATAAATAATCATGTTATACAACACCAAAATTTTGTATATAGGGAATCATGAAAAATAATCACAAAATCATCATTTTCAAAATTTCATCCATCAAGAAAATTTATAATGCATTATACATGGAATGGAATATACATGGAATGCGAATCGTTATATGTCTAAAATTATGCATGAATAAGAATATATTGTCTAGTCTATCCATGGGTAAAAATCCAAAAATCAATAAAATATAAAACAATGAAAATAAACCAATCACTCATGGTGAAATAATAATTAATTGTTACAGCAACAACATAAATAATCCCATCCCTAGAGACATGATATTACACTCATGCGGGGTAGGCCATATCCATTTAAAAACTATTTACCATGTGATGAAACATTCCTAATATCAGTTATACCATTACAAAATAGTAATATAGAATGAAAATAATCATTTTGATACAACTTTGTAATGTCTCCACATAGGCGCCACTAAGACGGTGCCCTGATCCCATCGGCGGCATGGCTTCTAGCACGTGTCCCATTATTCTAGAGGATAATGACTGGCATTGAGGGTCTAAAGGTGGTACAATGTGGATAATATACCATTGGGATCATAAATATATACCTAAAATAAATAGTATATAAATATTATATGAATATAATACCAACTAACAAACAATATTAAACGAATCAATGATCATGCAAGACCCTACTATAAGGTAGATGCAAAAAAACATAAAATAAGTGACATAATACACAATGAAAAGAAAAAATTAACTAAAATATATATATAATTGATTATATTTTTCTTCGATGAAACATCCCATGATTTTATGGTACATCTCCTTTTAAATAATGTTAATCTCTTTAATAGCAATTGTTTAATGCAACACCGAGACAAAATGAAACCCAAAATATTATAATACAACCGTTATAATATATCTATTAAATTGGAGAGAATTAATATTATAAACTACATTATTAAATTTATATATCATATATTCAATAATTTTTTTAATTCATCCAATATATTTTATAGATATAGGATAAGAACAAATCCAAATTTACACAAAAGTTATATCTTTTCTAAAGGCAGTTTTTTCACCTTTTAATTGTAAACTTGTTTTAAAAATAATTTTTTTATACTTTTATAAATTATATATTACCAAATAAATTTAATTCTGAGGAGTGTAATTTAAAATTATATTAGGGTGATTTTTTTATTTTTCTGAAAAGTGTGATGTTTAAATGAATATTGAAAATTACTGATTTTTATTAAAAATTATATATACAGGGTAATATAATTTTTTTGGATTATTATTAAATTTAATTAGATTATATATATTTAAAATAATCAAATTATTGTTTTTTAATTTGGAGTTTATACATTAATTTGGTATAATTGTTTTACGATTTAAAAATATCATTTTTGCGAAAAACTATTTTTCAATGCCATTACTAATTTAATTTTAAATTTAATTATGAAACATATGTGTTTTTAATTTGATAAAATTTATTTCATATTTGGAATATATAGGTAAAAATTTAATAAATGGGTTCTTTTTATTTTTGTCCAATGTGAATTGTAACATTAGAAATTCTTGTTACCATGGTAAAGTGTAAATTGGGTAATTTAGTTTGAAAATAAAATGATAAGGACTATAAAAAGACCTTAAGACTTTAAATACATTATTATATGAATACATGTGTTCTTTATTATATTATTTAACTTTCATATGACCATTTATGTCCATTCAGACAAAGTTATGATGTTTATTATATTTTATTTAAAAAAAAGTCTTTGACATCACATTCATAATTTTAATAATTATAAAATTTTCAATTTGGTGTTATCTAGTAGGTATATGAGACTATAAATATTAATTTGAAATAAAAATTTATTAGAATCATCATTAAAATTTAATTTTAATTTTTAGTGAATAAATAATTACATTAAATTCTTTTACAAAAGTGATGCAAAATTTACTTAATTAATGGAAATGTCAAAAAAACAAAATATATTAAAAATATTAAAATAAATATAATCTGAGAAAATTAATGTATAAATGAATATTATATAGTAACTTTTCATCATTAGGAATTTTTTAATATAATTGTCTCTACGATTTCATGTTTTATTGATAATGGTAAAATTCAAATTTATGAATAGTGTCTAAATTTACACTAGAGATTTTTAAAAACAAATAATATTTTATTAAATGATATAAAATTCATAAAAATATAATAATTTTCCAAATTATTTGGATAATGTTGAAAAAATTCATTAATTATCCATTTATGTATCATTTTATATTTTATATAAACTATATTAACCCTCAAATAGAAAAATCCATGTTGTCAGTGTAAGAGTTAAAATGATTAAATAAGGGTTAAAGATGGAAGGGGTTCGAATGAGGAAAGAACTTGTATAAAAATTATTTTATGATATTATTTCGTTCCATAATCATATTATATTTATAATAACTCATTTTTAGCCATTTGGAAATGAAAATTAATATATATTAATTTGATTTATAGTGTTTCCAAAAGATCCACTCGCATCAATTATAAATGGGCTCCTCCTCCCTCACTTCTTCACACCACATTTAGAGTTATTTATATAGCAAATCCAGACCATTTCTCTTTCTAACTTCCTTATAAATGTTGTAGAGGTTATATTTTCCTCAAAATTCCAACCCTATTATCCTTAAAAAGTCATCTAAAGGAAGTCTGTCGAAGAAGAGGTAATCATGTTTAACATCTCATTCATGTTCATTTATTATTATAATTATTTTGCACATGTTATTTCCATCCTATAATAATAAATAAAGAATAATATATATTATGAGATGTTATTATGATTATGGGAAAACCATATTTTACATTTTATCAATCCTATGAAAAAAATAACACCTCGTGTGTGTGTACATACCATCTCCACATCAGAGTACATTTTGTTCATCAACAATTACATGGATGGATATAATTATGGAAATAATATTATATATGATAAAGATTAAATTATTTTTATTCTATAAATATTAATATACCATCCAATTCCTTTCCCTTTCACTATTATGGTAATGATACCATCGCTCATTCGTACAGACAACCATCCATCTCCACAATGCAATGCGGTTAATTTTCCATGTTGACTATTCCAGAATGATTATGAAAATTTATACAATTAATAAATATGTTATTTATGACCTTAATATAATTATAGATATCATTATAATATATCTTATTCATAATAACTAAGACTTAAATGAAGAAACATGAATAAGAAAATGAAGTAGTTAACACCTGAAATATATGTAATAACGAAATATTATTAACAAGAATGTGAAAAGATGATATTAGAGGATCATATATGATATAATAAAAATGAATATGGTTATGGATTAAATTATTAACATTACTTAAACCATTATAATGATTTTTAAAGTACATTCAACTAAAGGAAAGAAGAATTTACAGGATTTCTTAACTCAATTTCCATTCATTAAGTTAAACATGTATTTCATTAATTATGTCAAGATATGATTATGTTTGAAATATAATTTTGTAATATTATTATTTATTTATTCTTTTTTATGAGTATTTATTGTTAACAGACATAATAAATTCATTTTATTAACGCTCACTTTAATGATATGATAATTGTAAGGGTTTCTTCTCTCACTTTTACACCAATGAGACATATGTCCATTAAATCACTTATTTCTTTTCTGTGGTAAATATAATACCCATTATATATATTTTACCAATAACATATTTGTATTAAAGATATATAAATTTTAATTTTAATTTATTTATTTCATGGGGAATACAATTCAACTAGTTACAATGTTGTAAGGGTGTATTTCACAGTCTCTACAATATTTGAGATTTTGTATATTTAACTCTATACTGAGGAATATTTCTTATATTTTCCCATGTTTTAATAAAGGTTTTTAAAAATTTATTAATATTCTCTAATTAAATTTTAACAACATATTTATCCCTTTTTACTTTTTAAAAAAATGTAATGGAGTCTTCCAATCATTTTTTGAAAATAAGGTTATTTAGGAATTTTCATTAAAAGTGTATAAGGAATGTTTTTTAACATATATGACATGAATATATTTTAACTATTTCATGATTCCTTAATTATTTAATGATTTATTAACATGTATTTAAGGTAATTTTCAATGAAAATTATTAAATTATTATGTTCAAAATTATTATATTTTCAAAATTACTTTCAAAGTAAAATGGGTATTTTTCCTCAAGAAATATTGCAAAAATATATTTTACGTATTTTAATCTCTGTCAATATATTTTGATAAATATTATGTTTAGAATGTAATATATTAATACCATTAATAATATTTTTATATATGGTTTAGAATCCAATATATTATGGAAGTATTGATATTTCGTATAACTAATTCCTCTAATACATAGAGTTAGTAATTTTGTTAAGAAATGTTGATCCAGTTGTATTATTTATTATTGTGAGGAATGCATTTGAATTTGTAATAGATTTGAGTTTCTTTGTATATCCCTAATATGCATCTATATGTATAATGATAAAAACTACTTTGGATATTGGCCAATGCCTTTCTAACTTCTGTATGGTGTATTGGCTGAAACCTTGACGTCATGTTTATGATGCTCCACATTACGTATTACCTCACTATTAGATTAGTTACTAGCTTGAATATAAATATTCAATTATGAGAATATTCATGGTTATTTTTTATAGATCATGAAAATATTTATATGGAATTATTTTATAATATTTTATTTATTGCATATTTTTATCATGTTAGTTATTAAACAGAATTTGTTTCAATTATATTACATACTATATTAATAATGACTAATGATTCATGTTATCTTCTTCTGCACATAAAAATTAATTATAATTTTATATAACCCCATTACTATGTTCTATTTTCCCATTATTTCAATGAAATTATTTATTATTTATATATAGGGTTATGATAATGGGAATAATGGAGTCTCAAAGAAAAAACTTTTGGAATTTTATGTCTGAAATGTAATTTTAATTCCATTTATATATCTTGTTTACCAATAATACTAAACAATTATTTTCATTAGGATGTGATATATTTTAACATATTATAATTTAATAATACAAGGCACCAAAACTGGGTTACTGGATTCTGGTTTTTTATAATTGGTCACATATAAATTTTAATAGAAACCTTAGGAACAAGATTAAAAGAAATCATGGATTAGAAAACCTAACCATATGAATAACATTGAGAATAGGTCTATGTATAGGATATCATACTATAGATATTGTATTGACCATGGATAACCTAGGATAACATATAGATGTATAGAAATATTCATGACATAAAAATCCTCTATAAAATTTTTCAGGAAAATTTGATTTACCCCTATGATTAGGGTTTATGACACTTTTCGTTTTGGTTTTAGTCAATGGATTGAACCAAAAGTAACTGGTTTAATATTTAATGTGCTAAATGATTTTTTGAAGAAGTATTTTACCAATGGATTTATGGTTAGAAGAATCATGAATTTTATATGGATTTTTTTGATATATTTTCATTAATATAATAGTCATAGACACCATCATGGATTCATGAGTTTAATCTTATTAAACAACCTTTTGAGGTTTTATAATGTTTGATTTTTTTATAATTAAGGGTATTCAGGGAGACATCTTTGGTAAGACCTATTTTAGTATGTGTGAAAATTTTATTTAAGTAATAATTCCTTTACATTTTGTGGACATATGTGTAAAGGTAAGAATATCATTCGGGGTTTATATGATCGTTGAATTTAAAATAATTATGGGTTATTAGGAATAAAAAATGAAATGTATGAGAAAATTTTTCTGGTTATAATTTTTAATTTATATTATTGTTTTAGGTTGTTTATCAAATTTTGGATAATATTAATATAGTTATAGAAAAAGGACAACTCGTAGGTCGGGAATTAACCTGTCACATTCGAAAAGGCCATAGGGAATGAACCCACAACTGAAGGGTGATAAGGGTCCATCATATTCCAATAACCAACATGAGGTTCAGGTCAGTACGATATTGTTTTACTTTATTTAAATTATTTTTTTACAGATAACCATTAGATTGGAAATTGATTTGGTGATATGTGATTTATGTTATTTAAGAAAACAATCACTACTTTTAGAACCCAATTTGATTAAGATAAATTGAATATTAATTGAAAAAATGCATAATTTTTATAGGATTAATATATTATTGTATAGTTGATTTTTTGAGATTTAGTGTATTTATGAAAAATTTTAGTGAATCTTGGAGATTATATTTTTAGGATGTTTACATTTTTGGCATTAAGTAATAAATTTATCATAGAAGACTATGTGATAAAATTCCTCCAATTTTTGGGATTCAATTTTAAGATGAAATATTTTTATATAATTTTAAGGATACATATTGAATTATCTAATTTTAATTTTCGCTTTTACTATTGATTTTTTGGGATATTACTCCAGTTTTCACCATATGGTGTTTTATTTTTTTGTAAATTATCTTATCTTCTACTAAACATATTGAATTTGGTTAATGTCTAAGATATGTGGAACATTTTGTTATTATTAAATGTATTTTTTTATCTATAGAAGTTGATTCCAGTTCATTAAAAATAAATAAAATCATACTCATCATTTAGATAAAAATATGATTTTATGGAAAAAATTGAACAATGGTTGAAACTATAATTTTTAAGTAAGTGTATTTCATTATGTTCTAAAAATATCAAGTGAAATAATTCTTTAACTATAGTAAAAGTATTTTAGAACAAAAACATTATCCCTTCTATTTTCTTCTTTAGAAATCAATGATCTTTTAACTTATCATATATATATGGTTCAGTGATGGTTATCATTCTCATTACAATGTTCTATATCGCTCTTTATCAGAACATGATAGTGATATTTCTATTCCATGATGAGGTTTTCAGTTCCCACTAATTTTATCATATTCAAAAGCCAAAATATAGAGTAACCTTCTAATTTCCCTTTCTATTTTTTTAATATGATTTTTTATTAACCCTATTTTTTAGGCCAATTTACGAAAAAAGAAATTTCTATTATCATACATTGATTTTTGATGTGAAAATTTAAATTATGGTGACATAATTTATTGAAGTGGGGGAGAATGTAACACCCCAATATTTTATGGTATATAAATTTTTAATGAAATTTAATCTCATCGATATCTTAATTTGCACACAACACTGAGCCAAAAAATCCCAAACAATTATAATTCGACTACAATAATATAACTATAAAATTGAATGGAATGAATAGTATTGTTATGGATGAATCTCATTTTTTTGCCAAATCTGTTTTCCCTTCTTCCTCTATTTTTATTATTAAAATAGTGTTTTTTGTAAAAAAATTACAATTATTGTCAACATTTTACATAATAAATAAAAATATGCTTTTGGTGTTAAAAGCATGTGATTTGGTGTACTTTTTATTGTTGTTTAGAATAGTTTTAGAATTAAATAATATATTATCTTCCATTTTTATTATTTTTTTAATTAAATTATAATTATTATTTATTTTTATTATTTCATTTATTTATTATTTTGATTGTTTTTCAAAATAATTATTCTATTAGTTCCATATTTTGATGATTTATTTATTTATAATTGTAAATAAATATGTTTTTTCACTTTAGTTATTAGTTATTTAAATAATTAAATTAGTTGTATCAATTTAATTTAATTCATTAAATTTTTTAAAAAATAGAAGAAACACAATTATTTAATTTCAATTATTTATTTAATTAATTTATTAGTTAATGAATTTAAGTGAAATTACTTAAAATATTTTTTAATGGTTATGAATTAACTAGTTTGAAAATATTTGTTAATTTTAAAGAAATTATTTATTATGAATAATTTTTAATTAATATTTTTTTTTTTTTACATTGTTTAATTTTTATGCAGTTTTTAATTTTCTTACTAATATAACTATTTAATTTATTGTACTCCAGGTGACACCGACAGATTCTTGTCAGAAACTCAAATGAGTAACTAAAACCCCCTCTAATCTTGTCTCGCCAACATCTAAAATCAGTGACTTGTGTAATGGAAGCACCCATTTCCACAACTCACTGACATCCCTCCTCTTCCCGGATGTCACCATACACCATTGGTCTTATCGTCGCCCCTCTCCTCCTCTAGATAACACAAGAAAATTACAACCACAACATATTCAAATCAAATAAAAACCAAAATAGTGTAATAGAAATTCACAACATCATGAATAACATACAAATTCAATAACAATGAAATTGTAGATGATCCAACAAATTGAAACTCTAAGGCATCATTTCTGATAATTATTTGAATTAGAACCAGAAACAAAACCGTATTGGAAGATCATCCCGCTCTAGGAGGTTATGTGTACCCCAACTCTACAACCATATCTGCCTATTGGAGGAGATATCGAGCACCACCATTCTAGAAAGAACTCACCACACTGCCACACTTCACTAACCTCTAGTAACCACTAGAGCCATCAGATCTCGAAGCAGTAACTGAGCTTCTGCACTATCGAGGAACCATCATTATCACCCACTATCTAATCATTCAATGTCTTCCTAGAACCCTGTTCCACTAACACACCTCCCTTCCCCTGTCCAGCCACTAGGAGCTGATTCCACCTTTCCCCTCTCCTCTACTCTACTCACCAGTCACCCATTCATTCCCCATTCCTCTGCCAAACCATACCCCCGATACTTTATATCTCTTTTATCTTTTTTTCTTTTTGTTATTATATAATATATAATATATAAAATTTATATTTTAACTTATAAAATAATAATAACATATATAACTAATATAATATAATTTCAATCATAATAAATATATATTTTTTATTTCCACTTTAATAATAATTTTTTTTACAAACATTTTATTTATTTATTTGTACATATTTATTTAGTTTGTTAAATAATATATATACATGAAAATATTTTCATATCTAATTATTCTATTAATAATAATAGTTTCATAATAGTTTATTAATAGTTTTATGTTTCTATATAATAACACTTGTATATATTATGTTTAATAGAACAATTTTTAGTAGTTTAATAGTAATTATTCAATCCATTACATTATTTTAAAAACAATTCATTTTTTATAAAAAATTATTTTACTTTTAATTATAAATATTACATTTATTATTTCGTTGATTTAACATTAATGTTTCTTTGTATCAAAATTTCTGTATATATTTTAAGTAAAAAATATAAGACTTGAAATAAATAATTTCATTATTTATTTATTTGCATTATTTATCATTTTTTAATACATATTATTAATTAATTATTTAATTTATTGTCTCTGAATTATTTCTTTATTTTTATTCAAATTATCTATATTTTAATATCAAATATTTTAATAACAACATGAATATTTAAATATATAAATTTATTTCTAATTATTCAGATTTCTTTTTTAGATTCCGTTTTAGGGGAAGGGATTGTACCATATGTCGCACATCATTATTCAGTTAGGTAACATATACATCAGTCACTAGTAGAGATAAAGTAACATGGTTAAAGCACCACATGGATGACCATGAAGACATCGATAGGATTCTGAAGAGTTCTATTTGAGTTATTAATAGTTCATTAAGTGGAAACAAGTAGATAATTTCATGGGGTGATTCATCCACCACTTCCATACAACACATCGGACATCTATCCAAAACATGGATACTTTTGAATGGCAGTGGAATAGACTTTCGGAAACACTTCCATCTATGACATCCATCTGATCACTTCTAGACTTCCATGTTTCTCACATTCACTCAAAGGATCAGACAATAATTCACTACTTCATCAACAACTGATCTGAGAACCATCATCATTCTAACTTCACGACTCCAAGGATAGGATATCGAGATCACCTCTTCGCCACCATCAAGAAGGGAATATAGTTAGATATCATTGGAGATAAAGCAGAGTGGCAACACACTTTTATCCCTACACTTTTTAGTAAATTTGTATTTTGGAATTAACATTATTGTATTTAAATACGCTTACATTTTTAACTCATACATGCTTGGATAATTCCCTTCAGGTGGAGAAGCTCAGCCATTTAATGATGTTTTTCTCTTGTTCGTGAATGATTCTAAACTGGAATTCCTCTCTCTCTCTCTTTCTCCCCCCCCACTCTTTTCTGGAGAGTAATATTTTAAAGAAAATTAAGAATAAGTGAAAAGAAATCTTGATCAAATCATAATTAAATCTGTTCTTAATCCAAGATTTTTTCTGGAAATCAAAATTACTCAAAAGGGAGAGGCAACACCGAGTTCAACCAATGTTTTGAACACAGTTCCTTATTGATTGGCTCTTTACGGTTGACCATGTGACTTATATATTGATAAAATATCAAAGTAACTTAGTATAAATTTAACTAGAAAAAAATAATTCCAACTACCTTAATGGAGATCCATAATACTTAACTTTAGTGTATGAATAAGGGAAATAATATTAAATTTGGCCAGCAGACATTCCCATGCTTATCCACTAAATATTGTAACATGTTTTCCTTGCATGTCTATCTAATTTGTTGTATGACTACTCTCCCTTCTCACTCAACCACTTTCACACTCACACACAATTTCATTTACTTCACACCACCACCAATAGTTTTCAATGTTTTTTGTTCTTGTATGTTTTTTTTAGTTTTTTTGGTTGGTCATTAAGAAAAACATCAGTTCTCTTTATGGTTCGACTCTATCTCACCACTATACTATGTAGTAGATAAGAAATAGATATTTTAATTTTTTCACTCATTCTCAATGACTGCGGTGGTCAAATTTTGGAATTGTTATAAGGGAGAAGGTGTGTAATAATAAAAAAATTCACTTAAAAAACATCAAAAAAATAAAAAAATACAAAAAATAAAAAATTAAAATACAAAAAATTAAACAAAAGAAAAATAAACTATAAAAACCCTTTTAAAAAATTCCAATGAAAATTCAAAAAAACTCTAAAACTCTTTTTGCATGCTTAACTGGTCAATGTTTGTGACCTTATAACTAGAAAACCATGAAATTAAAAATAACTTGAATGACTTGAAAAATAAAAAATAGAAAATCAAAATAGAAGGTAATAGGGATGCTAAAAATCATAACATTATTAACCCAACTATTGAATACATAAACCCAACTTGAAATGAGATGGTTGAGAGGCACAGATTGATGGAATTCTCTCTACCTTCTATCTCTGGAAACCCTTCATACATTATTCTCTCTCATAGATCATGAAACTATGAAATGATGTAGTTCATGTTGAGTCAACTACCGAGACAAAATGGAATGCCTATTGACAACTCCCTTGACCACATTAGTGATTTATATTTTAGTGTCCAATCACTTCCACATAGGGGCCTTTGGGAGGAAGTACTCAAGTTGGGAGTGTCCCCCATTTTCCTAATGGAAAACTTTAAGACCTAGTTCCAACAGTTATAAGAAGAACTCTATGTCACCTAGGATCAGTTCTATAATTCCTTCACCATGAAGTCTATCCTAGGTGGTTGACATATGAGAATAGGCATAAGATCATTCGATTCATTCATAACGAGGAAGGGTTGTTTCATGAAGCTAGGTATAAGTTTAGATTTTTTATTATTCATTGTCTAAGTCTCCATTTTACACCATAATTTCTTATAGACACCTTATATAATAGTAGAAACCCCTTACAACTGAACCTTGGTGGATCAGTCTACTGGAGGTGACTTTAGTGATATAAAAACTTATGAGGATCAACTAATCTTCAAAACAATAGCTCAAAACTCCAAGAATAAGTGTTTCAGGAGGATAACCATTATAGGGAAGAAACCAAAACCTATTCCTCAAACTGAATCCCAAGATGATGGGTTCTCAAATGATAACACCCACACCACCCTTAGGATTAAATGCCATCATTGTCACATGTATGTCCTTTCACAGAATTTTGTCCAAACATCGACAAGCATGTCCGAGCTCATGAGAGTTTCAAATTGGCCTGCTATAGTCCTAGGATGCATCCTAGTGAACATACCTTTTAAAATAACAAAAATCAAAGGTATATGAACCATCCAAACCATTCTTAGAGGGATAAGGGAGTTCTTTGACCTAGTTCCCCTCTTGAATTCCAACCACCTCCTTGGCCGAAATTCAAACCCCTCCCCAAACCCAAGGATCAATCATCTAATTCCAAATTTGAGGTGACAGATATGTTTCATCAGTTGTTAGGCAGGTTTGATGTAAAAAATAAAAAAATGATTTTGATAAAATTCAAATGGATGCACGAATGAATAATCTAGACATTGAAATGGGTCATTTTGTTAGGGGTTCTGGTAATTGAAAAAATGTTAGGCTTCCTAATATCATAGAAGCCAAACCTAGATAAAATTATATGGCTTTGACCACAATATGTGGCCTCCAAACCCACCAAGATACTAGGAAAGAACCCCAAACAACTGAAAAATGAAAAACTGTATGAAAAAAAACAATTAAATATGGAAAATGTTGATTATGAAAAACTGGATAGCAGCATTGAAACCCCTATGCTTTTTACTATTAAAACTAGAAAACTAATGGAAAATTGATTAAAAAACATAGAGAATAAAGGGAAGAAAATTATTAAAGAAAAAGCTATAAGGATACCCCTAATTGTGATAAAATTTTCCCATATCATCCCTTTTCAATAAAGAATTAAAAAAATCATGATTTCGAACTACATTAATTTTTCTAAGTGGTAAAAAATATGAATATTGAAATTACATTCCCTAAAGACCTAATTCAAATCCATTCATTCTTAAAATCATGCAAGAAAATATGCTCAAACAAAAATACTTTTGAATGATTTTTCACCTATAATCTAAAATAGGATTTTAGTGCTATGATTAAAAATATAATACCTCTTAAACATCTGAACATAGTAAGCTTTGTCATTGGTTGCACCTTTCAGGATAGAGGTGGTAAGTTCAACTATTTATCTAACATTGATGCTATCATAAATCTAATTACTCATTCACTTTTCCTACACCTTAGATTAGGAGTTCTCCAACCCACCACTATTGTGTTATAGATTGTTGATAGATCCATAACTCATCCTATGGGTAGATTTGAAGATCTTCTAGTAGTTGTAGACAAACTATTTCTACCTGTTGAATTTATCATTCATGATATATAGTCTTACCAGTAGGTACACAACATCCTTGGTAGGCCCTTCCTAGCCAAAAGGGGATCTTTTAAATATTTATCTATGGGGAAGTTGATCATCTTCTTAGGTGGGAAAAATGGGATTTTAATGAGTTTTAGAAAATCAAATAACCCACCCCCAATCCTTCCTAAAGATAAACTGCTAGTTTTTTAGGGTACTATTTATGTGGAGGAAGATGAGTTTTTAAAGATTATAGAGGAGATCAATTGTGAACATAAGACCCCTACTACCACTTTCTTGGGGATCATATAATGTAAGTAGAGAGATAAAGATCCTATTACTGAGTTTAATGGAGATTTTTTGGATAACCTAGATGAGTTTTATTTAGAAAATATTATGTACTTGAGATAGGATTCCAAGTGTGTGGAAGGTTTTTCTGGAAGTTATAGTGATGAGGAGGAAGCTTACTTTACTTCTTTCTTTAAGAGGCAGCATGAAGAATGTGGGACAACCAAGCCCAAGTGTCTTCCCTCAGGGGGGGTACCACCCATTCATAAACTCAAAACCTCCCTAACCATCTCAAATAATACTTTTAGGAGAGAGTTCAACCATCCATGTGATCATTTCATCCATTCTGAAGGTAATCCTAGAGGAAAACCTGCTGATTTTATTAAAGAAATATATGTCTGTCATGGGCTGGATAATTGACAACATAATGGGGATAAGTAGATCCTTCTGCATGAAATAAATTCTCATGGAACCTAAGTGTTATCCTAGAGTGTAAACCCAAAGGAGAATCAATCCCAACATGATTGAATTTTTTAGAGAAAATATTATTAGGCTTCATGATGTTGTAATATTTTTCCCAATTCAGACATCCCCTGGTTAAATCTTATTTAAGTGGTCCCAAAAAAGAGTGGATTGATAGTTGTCACAAATAAGAAAAATATGAAAATAACAACAATGGTATTGTAAAAACAGAGAGTATGTATAGACGATAGGAATATCAATTATTATACATGAAATGTAAATATTCCCATGCCGTTTTTAGACCAAATTTTGGAGATTTTGGCATACAATGAATATTTTGGTTATCTTGATGGTTACTTGGGTTACATCCATATTACCATTTATCTTGAGGTTCAAGAGAAAACCAAATTTACTTGTCCATTTGGAACATTCACCAACAAGTTTATGCTCTTTTTCTTATGTGGTTCTCCTTCCGCTTTTCAAATATGTATGATGGAAATTTTATCTGATTTTATTGAATGAATAATTTAGGTTTATATGGTATATTTTTATATTGTAGGATTCAATTTTTAGAATGTTCTGGAAAATCTGTAAGTTGTGTTGGAGAGATTCCAAGAGACTAATCTGGTCTTAAACTGGAGATGTTTGAATTCATGGCTACTGAGGTAATTGTTTTGGTTCATAAGGTGCTTAAGATAGGGATGGAGGTCTATAATGCCAAGCATGTTTTTATCCAAAAGATTCCCCCATCAGAAAATGTTAAGGAAATTAGGGGTTTTTTGGGACACGATGGGTTCTAAAGGATGTTCATCAAGGATTTATCTAAGATTACAAGACCTCTGTGCTCCCTAATAGTTAAGGACACTCCAATTTTTAATAAAAATTTCTAAATGATTTAAATACGATCAAGGAGAAGCCGACCACCTCACTTGTTATAACTTCCCCTATCCAGCAGATCCCTTTTGAGGTAATGTGTGATGCTTGTGATTTAGCTGTCGGGGATATTTTGTGGTATAGTATAGATAGAAAGCTTCATCTCATCTATCATTATAGCATCATACTGAATGATTCAATAAAAAATTATTTCACAATTGTGAAGGAACGGGATTCTATGATGTTTTCTTTGGGAAATATCAGGTAAGACATGATAGGATCTAGAGTTATAATTTTCACATACCATGATTCCCTCATGTACTTGATAGCTATGTTGGATTCTAGACCCATTTGAATGAGATGGGAATTAATGTTCTATGAGTTTTTATATGACATTATGGGTAAGAAATGAGCTGAAAATTCAGTAGTAGATCACTTATCAAGACTTCCCAACACCCAAAGTGATGATCCATGAAAGATAAATATTTCATTCCTGGATGGAAAATTGTTAGTTTCTTTTATCATATAGTCTTCTTGGTTTGAAGACAATTCCAAATTCCTAGTTGTATGTGTCATTCCCAAGGACCTCTCACACAATTAGAGAAAGAGGTTCATATCTAAATTGAAATATTATTTTTGGTAAGATCTTATTCTCTTTAAGAGGAGGGTTGATGAGATTTTGATAAGATGTGTTGCTGTAGAGGAGATTTTGGCCATACAAGAGAGTTTTCATTCATCACCTTGGGGTGTCCACTAGAGATGGGATAGGACTGCTAAGAAGGTCTATTAGGTTGGTTTCATATGGTCTAATTTGATCAAGGATTCTAGGATTTTGGTCATAGGCTGTAAAATGTGTGAGATGCTTGGAAATGTTCAAATAAAGAGAGAGATTCCTCTAAAAGAAATTCATTATGTTGAAATTTTTTATGTTTGTGGATTAGAATTCAGGGGACCATTCCCATACTCTTATGGTAACAAGTAAATTTTGGTATTTATGGACTATGGGTCCAAATGGGTTGAGGTAGTTTCTATATCCATCAGTTATGTTTCTTGTATGGCCAACTTTATGAATAAATACATTTTTTGAGTATTTGATGTGCCTAAATAATTCATCACTGACAAGGGTTCTCATTTCAAGAATTAAAAGTTCAAGAGTTTGATGGATAAATATATATTTTACCAAAGTAAATGTATAAACTTCCACCCACATTCTAGTGGGTAGGCAAAAGTGTCAAACATCGGGTTTAAGTATATTTTGGGGAAAACAGGTTAAATCTCTAAGAATGATTGGTCAGCGATGTTGGATGAGGCTATTTGGTCCTATAGAACTTTTTACAAGTCTCCCAGAGGGATTTCACTACACATGTTGCATTTTGGGAAATCATTTTACATTCCTATTGAGATAAAATTAGATTTCATGTCTACTGGTGGGAAGAGGATGTTACATCTAAGTGAGCTGATGTAGATTAGAATGGAGTCCTATGAAAATAATGAAATCTATAAATAGTAAATGTAGACTTTTTCATGAATCAGTCATTTAAAACTGGATTTTAATAGTTATTGAGAGGTACCTTCTATTTAATTCAAGACAAAAACAGTTCCCATGAAAAATGAAAACCTAGTGGTAAAGACCCTTTACTATTGTGAGTGTTTTGGTTAATGGAGCGGTGGAGTTATTTGGAGAGGATAATAGACCATTTTTTGGTAAATGGTAAGAGAATTAAACATTTCTATATAAGAAAAAAAGGCAATCGATGCCGAATCTCTACGGAGAGAATGAGTTGTCTCAATTATAATTGATGACTATAAACCTAGTGTTTCATGGGAACTATCCCAATGAATTTATGTTGTTCTCATATTATTTCTATTTTCCAAAAATTATAACTCTTCATTCTTGTACTCCATGGTGTTCACATGGCTATATCATGGTGTCTAACAACCTGTTGTTAGAGAAAGAGTTGTTTCTACTAGAAACTCAGCAAAGAAAAAACAACAGAGAAGTCCACTACATCATATGTATAAAATTTCTTTCACTCAATCGTTGGTTAAAATTTACTTGAGATTGAAATTCAAGATTCTTATTACCACATTATGAAAATGTTTGAAATGAAAAAAAAACATTATACTTGAGCTGTAGAATAGGATCTATTGAATGGAAATTAAATTTTAAAGCACCAATATTTTAGGGAACGGTTATTCTATTTTATGGTTAATTTTCTTCTCTTTTTTCACTATATACTGCAAGGTTTTAAGTGTGGGGGAATCCACTGATATATTTTGGAATGTCCTGAATATTTTTCTTGATTGGGTACTTGATTCTTTAATCTAGCAAGTAGATCATTTGAATGAACTGAATTGTTTAACATACTTGTACCCACTAAAATCATTTTGTCTTCTACAACTACTGTGTATTATTCACATGTCTTGCTTATATTGGAATTAAAAAAAATCATCATTTTCATTATTTTGTACATATGTTTCTGCTTATTTATTTTTCTTTTTGGTGTGGAAAATTTTCTCATGGATACTTTATTTCACCCTTCAAATATTTTTCAAAACATTGAATATTGTATCCCACCTTAGGATTCAATAATAGGGACAATGTTATGTTTTAATTATGGGAAAGTGGGATTATTCTGGTAATTTAAAATTCAACCTGAATTTTCAAAAATCTAGTCAATATTTAGAAAAATCAGAATTTTGATATAATTATAAATAAATTGAAAAACTACCTTTTTTTTGAAAATCAAGGGGGAACATGGAGACCTTTCAGATGATGAGACAAATTATTCTCATGAGATCATGTAGTTAATGTAGAAATAAATGGATAAGGTCAAAGGAAACCAAGAAGGTAATATATTACCACCCCCATCAACTGAGTTTTAACATTTAGGGAAGGAATTGAGAAGGTAGGAGAAAAGTAACATAAGAAAGAAGAAGTTAGAGTTTCCGAACTTTGATATAGATTTTCCCCAGGATTCATGGATGGAAATTCTATAACCCTATTCTAAGGATGATTTCAAGGGAAATAAGAATATGGGATTTTATCAAATTCAATATTCTAGACATTTATTTGATGATCTTTACATTCATGATTCTCAAAATGATGATTTTTATTACATGTACTTCCCCAGTGATTTTTCACTAATTCAATTGGTGTCTCCAGTACAAGATATACCCTATTTTTTCCATGAATTATTTAGAAAATTAGGTTTTTTGAAGATAGGTTATATGATATTGAAAACCTCACTCTTAACCCGGCCATACGTCCATGATCACTGTACAATAAGGAGGAACAAGATACAATGTTAATGGGAGTTTACAATTTTATTGGAGAATCTGTATTTTTATTAAAAATGGATTTCATTGAAGTTGATTTTAATTATGTATCTCCCATTGCAGGTATTGATAATGAATAACATCTTTGTGAATTCATGGAAATGAAATATGGATTTGAGGCTATATATGATGAAGAGCTAATAGAACTCCCAATTTGTGGATGAGAAATCTAGTTTGGGGGATACTGTTAAATAGGAATTCCTAATGTTCTGCACAAGGATATAAGTGGATGATGACACATTAATAGATTTCCAAGAGGAAATATTTTATGGTGTTAAATTAGAGGATAAGTCACATCCAAGAGTTTCACTCTTTCAACCTGTGCACCCACAATCCCAAGTTTAAGAAGTTTGGATGCACCCCTACATTTTATTCCCCCTTCCATCACTCCACATGAAGTAATCAACTATTAAAGAGGGAGTTATATTCATATATGAGCAAGGGGTAATTATGATGCTTCATGTCACAGAAGTTGTAAAGAACGACATTTGGGGGTTCTTGAGCAATAATCTAAATCCCCCATCAGACTTGCGTTGATCCAAGGACTGTCCAGTTGTGGATAGTCAAAATATAGCATCTCCTAGGGGGTTGTCCAAGGAATATCGATTTATCATTTGATAATTTAGTTTCTTTTTTTACTATTATTAACTTGTGTTCTTTTCCTTTTATATCAATAAACATGTAGTAGTACCACATGGAAATCATTCAAGATAAAGGGGACGACTCACTAAATTTTCACCATATTTCACTCCCTAACTTAAAAATGATTTCAATTTTTTTGAACATTCCATTTGGACGCCTATTTTTAATCTTTTTACATTTTTAGGTTCTTTAAATATGAATTCAGGGAACTTACAGATAATACATAAAGGTAGGAATCATAAAGCTGAGTTGAAATCAAAAAATTCGAGATGCTCCACAATCAAGGATGTAATATTTTTCATTTTTCAAACATTTAATCTACACATTTGTATCACCCACTACAGTGAATTATGTGTGGGGGAGTCCCTTGATTATTCCCTGAAAATTGAATCTATATTTTTGCATGGGTGTTTCTTTGCAAAAATCTAGAGAGTTGAAAATTTAATTTGAACAAAAATTTTAAAACTACTTGTAAACACTTCTTACAATTTAATTTCATTACTGTTGTAATTCAATGTATGTCATGCAGTTGTTTTAAATTCATTGATAGATCTTTTTTCTTCTTACAATGTTTCAATACATGATTTTTTTAAAAATTTAATAGTACTGAACTTGAGTTGCTGGTGTTGGCTCGTGGGGTTATATTGTATATTCTTTTTTTGTATGGTAAATAATTTTTAAACATCACTAATACCCCTTCATATCTTCTTTTAATACATAATTTCTAAGATATTTTTAACTAATATGTCTCCCAACATAAGATTCAAAACTTGGTACAATGATTAGTTTTAATTGTGGGGGGAGAGGGGTCATTATATCACTTCAAATTCCCCCATGTTTTTCCAAAAAAGACAATTTTTTTCAAAATTTTCATGTTTCATTAAATCTTTTTCAAATATTCATTCAAATTATAAGGTATATTTGGATTCACATATCAAATCAATTATATAGATAATAGTGGATACCAACCTGTTGGTAGTTAAGTGTTACATCGAGTTTGAAGCTGTTGGGGATGAGTGATTTCTAAGTGAAGTAAAACACTGTTGTTGTGAACTTTCTATTTTGGAATTAATGAAGAGAGTGATATTCAATATATTTTTGTGGAACTATGATCATGACTTCAAGAAATTGGTAATTTTAACTTCATCCTTGCAGAATCTTCATCAAAAAACATTCACCAAATTGAACATACTGAAATGATAATTGGTTAAGTCATGTGTAACTAGAGTGACATGGAAAAATGGGGTCCCACTGTGAGTCTTTGAGATAGGTGCACTAGGTTCATTTATGAGAATGATGAAAATCCAATTTTAATTTGAATAAGTTCCTTGCATTATTCCAATCACATGATATATAGCAAAGAAAATATTAAAAAAAATTCCCTGTAAAAAATGAGCTCATTTAGTCGAGGGGAATTTTTAACCCATGTAAAGAAGGGAACAATTGACTTAATTAAAAGTCATTTGAGTTGTATTAGTTAAGTGATTCAATGTAAAAAAATTGAACCAAGGAGAAAGTGTAACTCGAAGGTTCCTTTTGTTAAGTTTATATTTTCACTTTATGAAACGTGTCATCACATTTTGAATTTGAACTTAAACTGGAATTAAAGAATAATAGTAGGTTACTTTATATATGATTCATGAAATCTATAAAAGTGGATGAATATGTGTTACTATTGATTTTTAGGATGTTTTTGCAACTAGGTAGTACCAATTTTGAACAGAACTTTGAAAATACTAACCCGCGTCTAGATTTCATGCCTCTAATATTATAGTCTAGACATGCTTCATTTTTCAGTTCACTAATATACAATAAATTCTGTTCTAAAAATAACAAAGAATGCATTTAGTTGAGGGAAAAAATATTTAAGTGTGGGGGAGTTTGATGTGGTTTATATTTCATTGTTTTTAACACATCATTTATCACATTTCCCTCTATTTGTTTTATTAAAATAGGTTTTTTTGTAAATTAATTACAATTTTTTTCAACTTTGTACAGATTTGGTCAAAATATTCTTTTGGTGTTAAAATTATGAGTTTTAGTGTTTATTTTTCTTGTTGTTTTGAATAGTTTTCAAATTAAATAATTCTTTTTTTATCATTCATTTTTTTCAATTAAATTAAAATTCTTAATTATTATTTCTCATTAATTTATTTTCATTTAATTTGTATTTAAAAACAATTTTTTATTAGTTATTTAATTTAATTAATATTTATTTTTAATTATTAATGATTAATTTTTTTCACATTAGTTATTTACTCCAATGTCCCAAAGGCCTTCATGTTTTATTGATTTTTGATAATCCACATTTCAAGGGGTGAGGTGGAACCCTTACAAATCACTTTAGTTATTAGGTCTATAAATAATAAAATTTGTATTAATAATTTACTTAAATTTGATATTCATTTTAATACGTATTGTCAACATAATTCATTAATTACACTAATTAAATGTTTAGTTAATTAATTTAATTTAAATTTATTTAAATAATTTTTAAGGGTTTTGAATTAACAAGTTTGAAAATAATTTTTGATTTTAAATAAATTCTATCCTTTTAATAATATGAAATTAATTTTTTTAACATTCTTTAATTGTTATATAGTTAGTAATACTGCTTTCTAATTTAACTGTTTAATTTATTATTATTTAGGTGAAACAACATATTCTTATCGGCGACTCAAATGAGTCACTGAAACACCCTATACTTCTATTGCATTGATATCTCATGTTAGTGACTTGAGTCCCCAACACACCCATATTCCCGCAACTCACTGACGTCCCACCACTTCCCTACTATCACCAGCCACCATTAGTCCAACCATTGACCCTCTCTATCTACATAAAATGCTAGGAAATCACAACCATAATAGATTCAATGAAAACCAAAAACATGATAGTGTAATAAAAAATCAACGTATTAGGAAGAACAAGAAAACTAAATAGTATCAAAATTGTAGATGAACCAATGAATTGAAACTCTAAGGCATTAGATTTGTGAATCATTCAAATCAGAACCAGAAAAAACCTTATCTACAGATCCACCATCTCTAGAAGGTTCTATTCACCCCCACTCAATGACCATATCTGCTCTTCGGAGGAGATCTCGAGCACCATCGTTCAAGACAAAACCCACCACACCACCTCACTTCACTACACTCCGGAAACCACTAGAGCCACCAGATCTTAATGCAATAACCGAGCATCTTCACCATTGAGGAACCATCGCCACCACCCATTGTCTTCCCTCTCAGCATCGCCCCAAACCCCTACACCACTAACCCACCTCGCTTCCATCATTTGGACACCATGAACCAATACTGACTCTCCCATCTACTATGCACTACTCACCCTCTACCCTTCCCATCCTCTTTCCTCCGCTGATCAAAAACCCCACCGATTTTCTCTCTTTTCTCCTTTTTTTTATTTTTTTCTTATTTAATATATAACATAATATATATATACTGTGACATATAAAATATAAATAACATATATAACTAATATAATATAATGGTTAACATATTATATATATTTATTTGAATATTCATTATAATATTAACAAAATATTAAGAAGCATTTTATTTATTTATATATTTCATTGTACATATTATTTTAGTTAGTTAAATAATATATATATATATATACTTATATTTATTTTTATATCAAATAAATGTAATAATAATAATAGTTTCATAATAGAGTATTAATAATATTATGTTTTTATTTAATAACAGTTGTATATACTAAGTTTAATATAACAATTTTTAATAGTTTAACAATAATTTGTCAATACATTCATTTATTTAAAAAAACAATTCATTTTTTTATAAACAGTTATTTTACTTTTAATTATAAAGATTACCTTTATTATCTCATAGATTTAACTTAATTTTTCTACATGTTTAAATTTTATTACATATTTTTAGTGATAAATATAATCCTAGTAATAAATATTTTCATTATTTATTTATTTTCATTCCTCATCATATTTTTAATACTTATTATAAATGAATTATTTCATTTATTGTCTCCACCCTCATTAATTATTTTTATTCTAATTATCTATATTTTAATATAAAATATAATAACAACAACAATAATATTTAAATATAATTATTTTAATTTATGTTAGGTTTCTGTTTTTGGGGAAGGGATCGTGCCCGTTGGCACACAATTTTCATTTGGTTTGGGAACATCTACTTCAGTCACTAGCAGGGAGGAAGTAGCATGGTGAAATAACCACATGGAATCCTGTGAATACTTTGGCAGGATTCCAAATAGTTCTAATTGAGGAAACATGAGATCAGTTATAGGGAAAGTGCAGAGCATTGCATGAGGGATTCATCCACCACTTCCATACAACACTTCCAACTTCCATACACTAATTGGATACTTCTGAGTGGGCGAGGAAAAAACATTCAAACTCACTTCCAACTACTCCATCAATTAGATCACTTCCAGAATTCCATACTTCTCACATTCACACTGAGGAGAAAACCATCATTCACCACTTCATGAGAAGAAGATAAGAGAACCATCACTGTTATATCTTTTAGATTCTCAAGGCTAAATATTGAGATACCCTCTTCACCACTATCATGCAGAGTATAAAGTTGGATATTACTTATGATCAGGCTTGGAGACAAAAACATTTTATCCTATCTCTGTTTTTTCTGAATTTTTACTTTGAAATGAACTTCATTTTGTTTTAATTACCTTACATGTTAAACTCATGAATTCATGAATAATTAACATTGGGGAGGTGGGGGATAAGTTGGGCATATTAAAGTTGTTTGTCTCTTGTTCATGAATGATTCTAAACTAGACCGCCTCTCTCTCTCTTTTATGGATAGTAATTTTTCTTAAAACATCAAGAATCATTGAAAACTGATCTAGATAAAATACTAATTAAATCATTTCATAATACACGGTTTTTAATTGAATGTAAATTTACACAAAATAGAGTGGTGACTATTAGTTCAACAATCATTCTAAACTCATTATCTTACAGATTGGATCTTTACTGGTGACCAAGTTATATCACCATTGATAAATTATGAAATTCACTTAGTATCAAGTTGAATAAATGAAAAATCTAGCCAACTACCAAAAAATAGATCCAGAATAATTTAATCTAGTGTCTGAATAAGTGAAATCAAATTAAATTCATCCATTTGACTTCTGAATACTTATACACTGATTGTTCAAAATCGTTATCGTTGCTTATATATCTGATTTTTTGTTTGATTGATCTGCCTTCTCACATAATCACTTTCACATTCACACACAATTTCATTTACATCACCCCATCTCCACCAGTTTTCAATGTTTTTTTATTCCTATGTGTTTTTGATCTTGTTTTCTTTTTGACAGTTATTATGCACAACATTAGTCCTCCTTATGCTTTGACAATGTCTTACCACTGTACTAAATAGAAAGTTAGAAATATAAATTTTAAATTTTCCCTCGTGAAAAATGATTCATGGTGGTGAAGTATTAAAAACATTATGAAATTTATATATTATATGTTCAATAAAAATTTTTTATTTCTTCCAATACATTTGATAGGCATAAGATAAAAATAACTCCAATTATACACATAAAAAGTTATTCTTTTTTCTAAAATTAGGTTGGTTTCCTTTTATTAATGCAAATGTTTTAAAAATATATTTCTAAACTTTTATAAATTACTTTTGAAAAAATATAAATCAATTTTAAAATCAAAACTTCAAAATTAACATAGGGAGAATTTTTGGTATTTTTATAAAAACGATGATTTTTCAATTAATAGTGAAAAATAAAGATTTTTTTAAAAAAATTATTTACAGGGTCCTATTTTATTTTGGAATATTTTTAAATTTAATTTGTTATTTATTATTTAAAAATATATATATATATATATTAAATTTATTTTATACTTGATTTTATTATAAAAATATTTTATGATTGAATAAGTCTTTTTTTAAAACTATAATTTCAAGAAATTTTTTAGATATAATTATATATTAAATTTTAAAAATTTTAATTTTAAATTTTTAAAAATTGATTACATGTTCTTAATAAGAAGGTACAAATTTACCAAATAGTTTTATTTTATTTTTTCTAATATGAATAGTTACTTTAGTTATTTTTGTTAACACAATAAAGGGTTAATTGCTTAATTTATGTTAAAAATTAAATGATTACCATTATTGAATGACCCTAACGATTTGAAAAATATTATTGGATGAATAAATTTGATTCATATGAAATTAATATTTGGTTATAAGACCATTTATGGGCATTTGGATTAGGTTGTGATTTTAATAATATTTTATTTAAAGAAAATTCATTGATTCCACATTCATATTTATAATAACTATAAAATTTTTATTATGGTATTATCTAGAAGAAATATTATACAATAAATGTGATTTTTAAAATATAAATGACTAATATATTTCAAATTAATTTATCATTAATTTTATTGAATAAATAATTACCTTAAATTCCTTCATAATAAGAATGTGGTAATTAAATTATTAATTGAAATATCAAACAAAAGATATAAAGATATTATCATAAATATAATTTAAGATAATTAATTTCATAAATTAATATTATAGATGAACTTGACATTTTAGGTATGTAATAAAAGATTTTTTATTGATGATATAATGTTGTATTGATATTCATAAGTGTTAATGTAATGAACAGATTGAAAATTGGCACCAATGATATTTTGAAATAAATATAATTTTATTAAAGGATATAGAATTCTAAAAAATCAAAAATTTATAAAAACTATTCGTTTAAGGTTTAAAAGTTCAACAATTTTCTATTAAAGAGAATTTTTACATTTAACAGTAACTACATTAACCCTTCAAGAATAAAATTCTATATTGTCACAATAAGAGTTAAAGAGATTTAATAACGGTTAAAATAGAAGGATATGGGTAATTATGTGACCTAAAAATATCAAAACATTATTTGATGAGTTTATTTACAGTCATCCTAATCTAATATTTAAAATATCTCTTTTGGAGATATTTATAACTTAAATTTATTTTTTATTAATTTAATATTTAGAGAGTTTACAAAAGATCCCCACACCTCAATTATAATTCGGAACCTCCTACCTCAATTATTCACAGCACATTAAGACTTATAAAATGATCAATTCCTACCTGTTTCTCTTTTAACCTTCATTATCCATGATCTAGAGGTATTTTCATCTTCAAAATATTGACCCTATTTTCCATAAGAATAGATCTAAAGGTAGTCCTTTATAGAAGTGGTAATCATCTTTACCAACTCATTCTAGATTATATCATATAATAATTCATTTTCAAGTGCTTTTTCCATGATAAAATAAAAAATAAAACATAAAATATATACTGAGAGTTTTTTATGATTATGGGTTGAGGATATTCCACCTTTTATCAATCCTATAAAAAATTAATGTGCCATTCATGCGAATGTACGACTTACCGTCTCCACATCATGGTGTTATTTTTTCCATCACTAATTTATTTGGATGGGTATAATGATTGAAATTATAGATATATATGATTTTAATGACATTATATTTATTCTAGAAAAATTAATATACCATCCAATCCGTTACCCATTCACCATTAAGGGAATTATATTGTCGCTTATGTTTACGTACGAACTACCATCCCCACAATGAGATGCGATTCATTTTCCATGATCATCATTATGTAATGAATATAAAAGTATACATAATGAATAAATATGATATTTATGACTTTAATATAATTTGGGATATGATGTAACAATATCCTATGTTCATGAACCATGAATTACATAACAAAACATACATAGAAAAATGAAGCAGTTTACACTATATACAAGGGTAATAACATAATATTATTAATAAGTAGGTGATAATATCATATACTAGTATCATATATAATATATTAATTATGAGTATGGTATTTTTATAAATTAATAAAACACATTATACAATTATATTAGAAGTTAAATAATGTTCAACTAAAGGATAGCCTTCGGTAATGAATTTGTAACTCAATTTACATTCATTGAGTTAAAATTATATTTCATTGATTATTTCATGATAATATTATGAGTGAAATTAAATTTGATTATATTATGTTGTATTTACACTTTTATAAATATTTATAGTGAATTATATTTATTGATTCATTTGATTAACACTCACTTCAATGATATGATAATTGTATGTGCCTCTCATATCATTTTTACAACTGTGTGGCATATGTCATATTCATCAATATTTTATTTTTTTGGGTGAATATACTTAACTTTTGATATATTTTATCATTAATATATATTTATTAAAGATATATAATGCTTAATTTGAATATATTTATTTCATGGTATATAAGATTCCATAGATTACAATGTGGAAGGGTTTAATTCAGAATATCATTATTAATCCATATTGTTTATGTTTAATTTATTGTTGAGGAATGTTTATTTCTCTCCTTCCAATATTTTATAAGTGGTTTTGAAATGTGTTTTTAGTATTATCCAATTATTATTAAAATTCATTTTTACCCCATTCGAATTTTTATAAAATCATTTAAAAGAAATCTTCCTACCATTTTTTTCCACACAATGTACTTTAGGACTTTTCTTACAAAAGTATGAAAATAATATTATGAAATTATATGGAATGAATGTAAATTCCTCCCATAAAGACTCCTTAAAGATAAAAATATATATTTACTTATTTACTAGGTTATTTTCAAATAAAAATAATACTTTATTACTAGTGCATTATTTATATTTATAAAATTATTTTCAAAGTAAATGGTTATTTTCCTAAAAAAATATTTCAGTAATATATATAATCTATTTTCATCTACATCAACATCATTTTTTTAATATTATATCAATGATTTATTGTATTAATACAATTCCTCATATTTATTTGAATGGTTTTTGATCAGTTTTATTAGGGAAGTATTGATATTCTATGTGACTAGTTTTCCAATACAAAAATATGTTAATCTTGTGAGAAAGTGTTGATTCAGTTGTGTTATTTATTCATGTGATGAATGAATTGGACATAGTAAGGCAAAGGGTTAGTATAAATATATACCCCAATTCATTTTTAGTTATTACAAGAGAAAATAGTTTGGGTATTATACCAGGCATTACTTATTTATGTATGGTGTCCTGGATAAAGCCTTAAAGAAATGTTTATGATATCTCGTATTATAAATTCTCTCATTATGATATTATTTACTGATTTCCTTGTAATTATTTTATTATTAAAATATCCATTGATTATTTTTCTATATTATGTAAATATATATATGGGTTTATTTGATAAACTTTTATTCCTTCCATATTATGATCATGTTATTAATGAATTGGGGTGTGTTTCAATTATTTACCATGCCATATTGATTATTTTTACTGATTTATCTTAGATTCTGATGCACTTAACCGTTACTGAGAATTTTAGGTCACCGATTTTTCTATCTAAATTTTTTCTATTTTTCCTTGAAATTTATTATGATTGATATGATGGGTTACGAAAAGGGGGATAATGGTGTTCTCAAGCAAAATATTTTTTTCTATTTTTTGTTTTTAATGTAACTTAAATTTCATGTATGTATCTTGTTTACCATGACTAATAAAAAATTTGATCCTTTGCAATGTGATATACTGTATCTTATGACAATATAATAATATAAGACACCGGATTAGGGATACTGGGGTTTGGGTATTTACATCTAGGTACGTCATGTTCTCTGGATATCGTATGTACAAGTGGAAGGGCACGCACCATAATCTATGGCCCTAAATAGTATTTAAAATATTATATATTATTGTACTGATTGAGGGAATAAAAAGGGTATGAGATATTCTCAATAGGACACCACCAAAGTGATTAATGAATATCAAATCCATTAATATAAAATACTACAATGGGAAGTAATAATAAATATAAGGTAGTGTAGTAGATGTAGATAAAAACATGTTAGCTCAGGTTCCACAAGGAATCCTAACATACATTACCTTTTTCATCCTAAGATGAAAATGTATTTGAATTATAGTCACCATATATATATATATATATCCATTTATTAACACTCTAATATCTTTACATATATACATTGACCAATGAGGACCCATTGAATAATACATAGAAATCCATATAATAATAAAATAACATTCACATTTTAATAAGGGATGTCATTCTGATTGGTCATAGATAAATAAAACAATGGTATTCTATCAATGTGAGTCATTATATATGTTATTACGTGGTATGGGACTCCATGAACAGATTTCTTATTATAAGGGAATCATTTCCAAGTGATAAAATGCCCGAGTTTTATAATATAAGGGACACCATCCCCTTGGATACCATGTTAGATAATCATATTTTATAAGATGTATTTCGTGAGTATCATATTATAATTAGGGACACCATGATCAAGGATCTCACTTGAAAAGTGACGCCATTCCCAAGTATCATATTTAATGAGACATGCATTTAATAATTAAAAATAGTATATGTTGAGATACATGTGACAATATATTATGCGAATTCTATGGAAAAAATACATCGTGAAAATTCATGGACCAAGGAGTATGAAATTTTATACCCAAATTCATAGTGATTCATTTAATTACATTAATTACATCACTTTCCCATAAAAAGGGATCAGTATTTACTACTAATATCTAGGGTACAATTATGTGTGGTTTCTTTCCCGTTAATAAAAAAATTAATTCAATTAGACATTCCATTAAACAGATTCCAATATAATTCAATTATTATCTAGATTTACTAGTTTTTAACATAAATAATATGGTAAACTATTGAATCACTATAGTTTTATCTTAACATTTAATTCATTAGTTTATTCCACTAATTAGGGTAAACTAAACACACCCATAGGGGTGGATTAAAATCTGTGCAACTATGGTCACTATGAATAATGAAATCAAAACAACCTTACTTGGGGCTTGGATTGCGTTATTAAACCACCAACCATGATACATGGTCTAAGGAACATCATGAGAGTGGTTTATGAAATTAAAATTTGGAATTTTAATAATTAATATAAATGCATGTAATGTTTGGAATGCAAGAAATAACAATATCATATAAATTGGAGAGTTGTTAGGGAAAGGAAACTATACCACCTGCATCATACTCAGGATTCTACACTTTTCAATTACTAATCCTTGATTAGACTTGAACAAAAGAAGTCATAACAGTATACAAATTACTTGAAAATATGGGGTAAAAGATCACATGGATTTATCATTCCATATGATTTGATAAATAAATAAATGAAGGAAGAGGAATTATAGTATCCTCTTTATGCTTTCCAATTCACCTGATGATTCTTGATTTAGACCAAGACCAATGGATATACAACTATAGGAAAAAAATAAGGATAAGTGTGATTATAGGAGGAGTCTTTGGAAAAATGGGAGGAAAATTGGGTTATACATTATAGGGTGGAGGGAGAAAATGGTCTTTTTCTACTTTAAATGAGGTGCACGGTCAACATGCACAATGTTTCTAACCATGCGCCAACCATGTAACTCACATTTCCCAAGATCCATTACATGTATGGTTTTTTCCGAATAATTTGGGATGAAAATGTTCCAACATTACAATGATACTAGTTAAATAGAATTAAACATGCGGGCATTGTGCATGGATTATAAAATCATATACAGCCCATGTACATGCCTATGCAATTTCATATAGATATTATACAAGGCCATGAACCCCACATTTTTCGATTTAATATTTTTTTGACACCCCCAAAAAAATTTGTAGTTTCTCATAGATTGTGGAATATTTTAAACATACTGTGAACCTATACATTTCTTCCACTAATGTAATTTTCTTAGATCTCAATGCTCTTAAAACTCTTCCAAACACTCGAGGCTACTATCGGGCCTTAAAAACATCCAAAATACCACTTAAATTTGTTATGAATCTCGCATACACATTGTGATTCCTATATTAAGATTCAACCCATCCACTAAACTGAAAAGTTTGAATTTCATTGAGAAATCAACTGGACAAAAAACATGGAATAATCATAAATTTAGACCTAAAATTTCTCAAATGGTTTCCTCCAACTTATTAAAAATATATTTTTAATGTGACCAATAAGTTATTAATTTTTTGAAAAAGGTAAAAATATATTATATAATATATTATTAATGTTTTTAATTTATTATAATTTTTCTTTTATGTCAATACATTTTAATTTTTCTCATTTAAATATTTTAAAATGGTATTCAATATAGTCATATGTCATAATGGATTTAAAATTAAAAGGAATGTTTTCTTTTTTTTCATAAAATTAAATTATTTAATGATCTTATATGATGTATATTTCATTTATATCCTCAGTTACGTGGATTTTTTTGTTACACAAGGGATATGATCTTTTACCACCATCAAAATTCAATATATAGAGGTCTTATATGATATTCAATGGATGTTATTATTAAACCCATTTCTTTTCTATTCGATAATTCATTGATGAATGTTTTTATGTTGTTTTTAAAATACAGACACCCATATAAATTATTATATTATTATTGGGATCAAAATTATATATCCCTCTAATGAAATGGGTAATGTTTCCATCTCATGATATACCATTCATGGTGCCCACGATTTAACTCTATCATGCTATGTTATGTTTCCTTGGAATTGATCCTTAAAATTATCTTATGATATCATTATTTATGATAATATAGATAATTATAGATTAATGAAATTATGATATTAATTGATTATGTCATTTTTTTCATTCTTATGTCACAAAATTATTCCATGGTACTTGTGTGTTCATTCCATATTACATGTTCTGTGGTCATGAATTATTTACAACTCTCATAGTTTAATGTTATTTTTAATTAGAATTTTCTCCCATTATCATATTGTATCACATGATTATGATTCAACCCTTGATGGTATATTGATCTGTTCTCCCTTATTTATCATTTGATATCACCCCTTTCTAATGATTTTAATTCCATAGTAATGAAGATGAGTATAACCTATAAATAATCTAGAATGATTTCTAATGTGGTTTAAATATGGAGAAATATTGACTTGTATAGTAAAATATTTTTCTTATGTATTTAGTCCCTAAATTCACAAAAAAAAACCCATTATTGGAATTATGTGAGTATTGTGAGATGTAATTTTTTTGATATGAAAATTATATAAAATATAAGTATGATTATATTTGGTCACCTGACTTTGTATCAATGTTAGAGTTTAAAGAATGTATTTTTATAATCAAACCCAAGAATGAGGTTCTTGGGTACCATAGTGATTTTTACCATTTTCTATAGCCGATGGTAAAAAACCCAACAATTGAAGCTTTGTTATATGGTATTTTCTTTGATTATTTAAGAGAAGAGGTGACAAATAACCATTGAGAATGAAACATGCATCACGAATTTGGTATCCCATTGTGGAATATATAATCTACATGTACCATCTTTAATGAAAAATAGTAGAAAAAGGTGAGTGATATAGGATGTCGATAACGAAGAAAATACTCTGTCTAGATGGTCTATGACATGTTTTTTGAAATGATGATATACATAGGAGGGTGGAATAGCTTATTAAATGGGTGGGATTTGAGGAGATCAGATCACAAAATTTGGGTACAACCAAGATATACGAGACCATTACATGGTGTATAACTCCATGTCTTGGTGTAATCTCACTTTTAAATATATTATTTTTTTTTAAAATTATTTTTAAAATATAATTATATTTGTTTCGATAAATTCTAGAGAGAATGTAATGTTTGATTTTGCTAGGATAGATGATAAAATCAAGGGTATTGAAATGATCTAAATATCATAGGCACTTGAGGTGGGAAATAATGATTAGTCAACCTTTTGATTCTCATTTAAATATTATTTTCAGAGTTATGGTCAATAATTGTTTTATTTTTTATGTTCATATTATTAATCAAATAAAAGAACATGTATCAAGATTATAATGACAGGACATTTTAGGTCTTTTAAAAATGAATTTTTTGTTTAATTAGTTATGTTACACACAAACCCCAGAAAAACAATATGTAACTAATTGAATAATAATTATTATCAAATATATCTTAAAACGTCAAGTATAGTTATAAATTAAAATATTATTACCTTTTAATGGTAATTATATTGCATTATATAATAGTAAATGGGTTATTTTAAGTATCAATATTTACATTATAATTTGTATATTCACATGAAATATAATCTTATTGGTTGTATAATATAAAACTACTAAAATTTGATTCATTTTTGATTTCATCCTATTAAAATTATCTTAGTATGAATTTATTGTATTTTTATCAAAAAGTTGATTTTTATATGAATAGTGAAGATACAAATTTTACAAAAAATGTAAATTTTAAGACATTTAGATTATATAAGAAAAAATAGAAATTTATTAAAAAATTTAATTAATAAATGATGTATTTAATCAGTAAAAATATGAATTCTAAATATTATTCTAAACTAATAAAACAAATTTTTAATTTTTTGTAATGAAGTATCATTTTCCAATAAGAAATTGTTTTGTTTGTTTTATTTTAAATAAATTTTATTTGTTGTAAAATAAGGTTTTGGATTTATTTGAAAGACATATAAATTTATATTTTTATAATATACAAATTTAGGTCATGAAATATAATAAAGATGATAATTTTTAATGACATTTTTTTTAATGCCAACACATTATTTCAGAATACACTTTTTATTCATCATGTGCGTTAATTATAATATGAAAATTTACAACCCTTATTAATTTTATTTGATAACATAAATTTTAAATTTTATATCATAATGTAAAAATTATATATCAATTACAATTTTAATGGCAGTCACTATAATTAATTAACATTGATGAAAATAATAGTTGTTAAGGTATATGTAAAAATATTATAAGGATTTTTTCTTACTATAAAAGTCCTCAATTTTTAAAAAACATGTGATATATGTTGTGGGAGATATTTGGAATGTAAAACCTTATTATATTAAAATAATTTTAACTTTTGGAGGCTTTAACCCATTAACAGTGCTATAACATTATTGAAATATAATGGGTACTTCAAAAATTACCATTTTCATCACTTATATAAGAGGAACATTTATATAACATCATGATAGACCTGATAATTTTAATTTAATCTTATATATCTATAATTTTTAACATAATAGAGAAAAATATAACTTTTAATAGGTCCCTATTCTCAATTATTTATCCCATGGCCTCCAGATAAGGATATATCCTAGAGAAATCTCAAGTTCTCAATATGAGTATTTTTTACTCCACATTCTTCAATTATTAGTATTTCTCTTCCAAAATATTTCTATAATACATAATAAAATGAAATAAATATTACTAATATAATTTATTTCTATTAAATTTTTTGAGTAACCATTATTGAATCTTTATTGTAAATAATAAAAACAAAACAACATCGATGGTGTTTTTGTGGTGACTACATCTTCCACAAAGAAATGTAGTTAATTATTTATAATCACTAAATATAGACGGTAAAAATTATAGATGTTATGAATTAAAATTATTTAAATTTCACAATTATGATTCTTAAATGATAATTTATCATATACCTTCATTATCTCCCATTCATTGTGAAAATCATGCTATATGCGAACTACCGCCACTACGAATGAAGAATTTAATTTACCATCACCACCTTAAATATATGTTTATACGAAATATTTTTATGAAGATATAGTATATTTATGGAATTTTTAATATTCTGTTAAATTTTTGTTATCATAACATGAAATACAATTCATTACTTTTAAATCATTACAACACACTCCCGTTTGGGTAGGTATTAGCGCTTATGTGACAATAGTAATAATGATTATCTTATTACTGATTAATGTATATTATATAATGACAATATCATATTATAATGATGTATTTAATATTTTTTCATGAATATGGAATGTTATTATTAATATTCAATATATTTATCAATATACCCTTTCTTGATGGTTAAACAAGGTCAGACTAGTTCATCCTGATTTCAAATATCATAAATATTTATCCTTATATTTCAACTAATGAATATTTGGAATAATTAATCCTTGAAAAAAAGATTATTTAATATTTATAAATCATAAAATTACTAAATTTGATTCAATAATTAATAATATATCCCACAACATTGGTACTTGTATGAAACAAATAATCAAAATTTATGACACCCAATGATGAAAATAAACTATAATAAAATAATATATTTAAAATAGATTATTATAAATGTAGTATGAGGCCATAAATATTAATAAGGTTAGAAAATAAGTTTTAAATATATTTATTTTTATTATACATGATTTTAGAAAAGCATTAATGTAAGTGGTATTACATTGTAATTGTTTTTGTTTACTCAATTTCCTTTAATTTGAGTTAAAATACTTCTTATTTTAATATTCTATTCAGTTTTTTTATTCTGAAAAATGAATAATGTTATGACCTATTTCCTCCATATATTCTTGGGAGTTTATATTTTGAAAAAATATATTCTTCCTTGAAAAATGTTCTTTCATAAATTTGTGACATTATTAAGATTAATTCCTAACTCTTATAATGAATGCTTTACTTCTATGTTCATGTTTTCCCTATCTGTGAATGTTGTCCTTTATTAAAAATTATGTTTTACAATTTTAAACCTATATAATAATATTTGTCTCTTTAATAGAATGTATTATTATCTTTAATAATTTTGTGAGTTTTAGTGAATCTAGTCTAATATAAAAATGGCATCATTTATTCCACATTATACTATAATCCAACCCAAATTACCATAAATATTAATTATTTTTTTAATATTACATTAGAATTAATATTTTATTGATTTTTATAAATTTATTATGAAAATTATTTAAAACTACAACTATGAAAAAAAAAATTACAAAAGGATTTTTAGAAATTATTTTAAATGCTTGGATTCTATTTTCCTCCCGACGTTGAAAATATTTATAACTAATAATGTTATGATTAAATATTCACCATCGATTTTGTCATATGAAGTATTCCTTTTTTGTGATCATGTTATGGTATAAATTTTTTTTCTTCGGGATGTCATTTTATGTGCATAAATTAGTGAAAATGTTTTGAAACTCATTTTCATTCCATTATTTATTTATGATATATTGGTTTTTTTACATGGCATAGAAATTTAAGGATTAGCTTTGGGTGGTTCTATTATTAACAAAAGATGATTTATACTTTTATAAATAAGGATGACTAGTTATATAACAAACGAGAGATAGTGGGGACTATTATATCAATCCAATGCACTAGGTAAAGCTATATATCCCACAATATAGTGATGCATGGGATTTTATCACAATGTTATGATACCTATTATTATGTTTGTTCTAATATATTATACCACATTATTATGTTCATTTCCTGTGTTCCATGGAAAATTATTTTCTTCATGGGAGTTTTATTTTATTCTATTTTGAATGAATGATTATTTGAGATATTATGACTATCATTTATTCTTATATAAAATACAATTTATATAAGCTTATTTTAATTGGATTATTATTCTGTACGGATAATTAGTCTTATTATTATGATCTGACCATTATAATTATTTTATTTTGAGTCCCTTAGTGATTATTTGATGTTTCTAGTTCTTATATCTTCCATTCCCTGGTTATAAAGATGATTATTAATTTTGAGATAACTAGAAGAGTTTTAGTATGGACTGATTATGGTGGAATTAACACATTATGGTAAAATGGGTTTTTATGTTTATAGTATCCAAAAACACAAATCATTGATGATTATCTTTATTGTGCGAGAATTAGGTAATGAAATGTTTAGTTTTTTTAGATGATGTAAAATTACGTCATGATTATGATAGATTGATATACTTAGTATCAGATAATTTTGTATTTATTATTAGATATTAGTTTAGTAGAACTTCAGTGAAATATATTTGTATAAAACTATTTTGAGGAGAAAAACCTAAAATTTTGGTGATGTAAATAGTTTTTTTCCGATGAAATTAAATCTTTATCTGTATACTATAATTTGATTCATGCTCTATCATAGAAATATCTATGGCTAATAACATTAAAAAATGATATTTATTAACTCTATTATAACCTAGTGTATGATAGATGCCTAACTATACACAAGGTTTGACACTCCCATGAAATATGCATTGCTTAATTCATATTATATTTATTGGACCATTATGAAGGATTTGAGTATGATGTTAACTATTATGTTTAGAAAACAAAATGAAAAAATGAAAATAGAAAACCTAGAAGAAAACAAGTATAGTTATTATAGTAAAATATAAAATCTTTTAATGATTTATTTAATCATGGACTCACTAGATATTACTGATGCTTTTTGAAAACATTATCACAACTATCAAATCCATTAACCATGATATCATTAAAAGCATTTATGTTCCATTGGATATAAGATTAAAAATAAATAATTATGGAGATCCTGGAAATATAGGTCGCATAACCTTTTCATACATTTCCCTATTGTAATGAAGGGTTTACAATTTATAGCATTGATTTATTAAAGGGATTAGGATTATTTATCATGAAAATTGAAAATAAAATTTATTATTCCTCACACAAATTAATCTCTCATAGGAAATATTACCCGATGCATGATTTTTTGTTTTTAAAAAATATATTTGTATTAACAAAATTTCATCATTACATTAATAGTGAAAATTTTAATTTATAAATTTATCACTAGTATTGAAATATATATTCACTCAGATGGAGTTGAAAATGAACCAAATGATATGGCTAGAACTGATTACAGACTATAATATCCAATACATTACCACATTGTAAAGGCAAGAGAGGTGGATTGAACTCTGAGAAGAAAAGATCATATTACCTTATACATGTTGAGGATTTAAATAGAACCAATTTAAATGGATTTGAAAAGGAAGAACCATGAAATTTTTTGGGAATGTTAGAAAGCCTATATTTACAAAATTGGTGCTCAAAAATCCATCCATTCAATGAATAAGGAATCTAAAATAGATAATATGAATCTATAATATAAGTTAACTAGTAAACTAATGTTTACATTTGATAAATATTGAGTGATAAGTTTTAGAACTCATATAAGTAAGCAAGAGTAAAATTAAATAATGATTTAACTCTTTGATGACTCTTGTAGATCATATTTCTCAATCCCTAATGGTAATAAAATGATGTATATATATATCATCAACAATACTTCATGTGGGAAAAATAAAAACAGCGATTAATGAATACATATCTCTATTCTTGGTATGTTATATAGTTAATGATGGGGGATATAAGTCCAAAGGTATGATCAAACCATTACATATAAGTATATAAAATGGGAAAAATCCCTATAGATTTCATCATCAGACTCCCTAGGATATCTAAAGGTGACAAATATATATTGGTTGTAGTCAATTTACTAAAAACATCAATGTTGTTTTTGAAATTGGAGATGTTTTATTACAATGTCAAATATCCAAAATATATTTAATGGAGTTTTTTAGGTCTATGGTGTACCCCTATTCCTTTTATTTGATCATGATTTGAGGTTTTAAGTGTGGTTTTGGAAAATTATTCAATATTCATTGGAGGAAAAATTGAATTTTAGCACCACTTTTCACCCTCAAATAGTTGTTCATTATGAATAGACACTTCAAAATCTGGAGAATATGCTAAAGACTTTTTATTGGATTTATAATGATATGAGGATCATCAAATTCCCTTAATAAAATTATAATATTATGATACTTTAACTCAATAATTAAATTTGAAGGATACGAGGCTTTGTATAAGAAGATATGTATAAATCAAACATATTGGGATGATTTCATGGATATAAAGTGGATAGGTTCTGATACTGTCTAAGAAATTATGGAGAAGGTTCTATCCATTCAATGTAATATAGAATAATTTGGATATTTCATAAAGAGATCTGCTCATAATCATTGATAAGACCTAGTTTTTGAAATTGGTGACATAGTGTTCTTTTGAATATATCTAGGGAAGTGGGTAATGATACTCGGGAATATAAAGAATATGATACAAAGAAACATTAGTCCATTTAATATCCATCATTTTTTTAGGGTCATACCCAATACCTTAGAACTCCACCCATGCCTATCTGAAGTGCATGATGTGTTCTACATATTTATTTGACGAAGTAATTATGAGATCCAACATATGTACTAATTTATATGTTTTATAGTCGGAACATGATCTTTCCTACGAAGGACAACATATTTAGATTCTTCATTGAACATAAAATATTCAATGGAACCTGACTAACCATCTTGTGAAGGATTTACGGAGGAATCACAATTTTCATTAAGATTCATGGTAATATTAAAACGTAATATGAAACAAGTAGATTTAGTTTTTTTAATCAAAGTAAAAAAATTCCAACTTTGAAATTCTCTTATGGTGGTAGAATGTAATGACCCAAAATTTTAGAGCTTTTAATATTAAAACCATTTTGGATATATTGTGAATAATGAAATAACCAATTAATGTGAACCATAAAATAATAGATATGAAATATTTATAAAACTATAATAATACCGCTATGATAATAATTGATTAAAAAATTTTATCATTAATGGGTAAATAATTAATATGATTTAAGGATAAAAGTTATATTGTCATGACCCGCCCCCCGGGGCCCATGTTGTGGCAACCCCAACCCCACCATATATAAGCCAAGGGCTAGCGACTAGCACCGAAGGTGTATTACCTAAAACTAGGAAGGCATTGCCTTTATAACCTATAATAACACATTACCAAGCACACATCAAGATAGGAACACAAGTAAACTGAATAGTAAACAGAGTGAGTGCAGTAAGTAAAAGGGGACAGAATACAAGCCCAATAGGAAAGTAAAAGTACAAATGTGATACAATAATACTAAAGAAAAGGGAAATTCAGCTGCTCGGTCATCCTCCAATGTTATTACATGAAGGGTAGGTACATTTCATAGCCTCATCACTCCACATCCACTCGTCTCCTTTGCGTACTGACACACCGTACGGTCCACCTCTAGGTACCGTCCAATCTTGGTACTCTCAGCCTCAGTCAGTGTTGTCCGTCGTCTACATCCAACACAACATGGTGCGGGCATAGCCCGTATAGGGGGTTATTATAACGATACTCAGTAGGGACCCCGAGACCCTCTAGGTCTCACAAAATCCATGAAGGATAAAACACAAAGTATTATATCAACAGATAAGCTTACTTAGGTATATGACCATACATATACCAAAGTTATGAAGTAATCCATCTCAATCATGAGGAAAACACAAAGATACAGACTCAACTCGCTCCAGGATTTTGTCCAGGGGTAGTATGAAGTAGAATTCCCAGTCTCAACATCGAACACCTCGGAATTTGGAGAACTCCTCCTCTATCGAGTACAGTGGGCATGCCGCATCACACAGAGGCACTTCCCACTAACCTTGGACTGCTAAGGTACTCCTCCTATTGAGTACCATGGGTATTCATCTTTACCATGGTACTCCCCACCGTGGGTCTTCCACATCACCATGGAGCTCCCCCTCATGTCCTGGTAAGGTACTTCACATGTCGAGTACCGTGGGTCTGCCACGTCACCAAGGAACTCCCCATCTTGGGCCGGCGGTGTCACCAAGGCACTCCTCACTGGGAATGTTGAGTCACTCATAGTCCAAACGGCTAGTTGTCGTCAAGTCTTAGCCAGCCACTGGGTTCCCACACTATGCTTGCTCGTATCAGGGAGGATCCTCTACACAAGCTACTAGTCGATACTCCAACTACAACAAATTCCCACGTAAAAGTATCTCAAAGGTTTGCCACGTCGAAGGGGTATCAATGTAAGAGATGGTGTGAAAAATCATAGGCCTTTTCTATGAGTTATTAGCCTTTTAGTCCTAAGGGCCTAGTTGGATTCATGCTCGATCAAACCGGATCGTACCCCATCTCAATACAAAACAGCAGTGAGCAATGGTGGTTGGATGATACTTGATCGCATCTCTATAATTTCCACCGCCGCTGACGGATCGTCAAAGAGACATCTGATGCCAAAGGCATGGACAAAAAAAGTAAATGGGTTGTAGTGGGCCCTGGTCTGGTCCGACCAGCCCTGATCATGCCTGGGAAAACCCACTTCAGGTCTATCTGGCCTGACCTGTTGGGTTTGGACCAACCTGAAGGGTCCGTATTGGCAGTGTGCGAGGGGCCGCAGAGAGTGATAGGCGGGCGAGATTCCACTGGGAGGATAAGTCACGGACGACCGTTCAGCCATGGGGGGGCCTAGTCGAAATGGCCTGGCCGTGGGGCAGTTCGGCCAGAGTAGCTTGGTTCCATAGTAGGGCTCATCCGGAGCCGCCCAGTTCCGTGAGACAGTTCGTCCGGAGTGGACCAGTGCTGCGTGACGGCTTGTACGGATCGGCACGGTTCCTCAAGGTGGCTTGGCCGGAGCGGCACTGTGCCGCGGGGTGGCTTGGCCAGAGAAGCCCTGTGCCGTAGGGCAGCACGGCCGGAGCAGCCCAGTGTCGTGGGGTGGCTCGGTCGGAGCGATGAGGCGAAGTGCCACGGGGCATCTCGGAGGGCCACGACTGCGTGGCTTGGACATGGGGTTCGGCTGCGGATGATGTCTCAACGGATGGAGGTGGCTCAGCAGATGATGGAAATGGCTCGTCCCGATCGATGGCGATGGCTTAGCCTGGACGAAGGCGGCCGTGGGCGGCAGGGCGGGGCCGCGGGTGGTGGAGCCGCAGGGCGCGGATGTCGCAAGCCAGCGATGGCTGCAGGGCGGTGTCATTTCATTGTTGCCTTCATTGCGTTCAACACCACAAAACGTCACAAGATTTGTGGAGGGTTCGAGCCATATTTTTTTGGCACGTACCCTCCGTGTTAGGGTGGTAGTAAGTGGCTCATCAAGAACATGAATATTGAACTTCAAATCCAATCCTCCCACATTGATTGTTCCCAACCCGCAAAATAAATAATCCATGTTCTTTGTTAAAAAAATAAGAACATGGTAATATAATCATACACAAATTATACCCCAACCTCGGTCACTTGATGACATCAACGAGGTCACTAGGAAGAATCTGAATCGTTGGGAAAAGATGGGCGTCAGTGTCATCGGCTTTTTCCTCGATTGATGGTTCGTGCATTTTCATCTTGCATGATTTCGAAGAATTTTCTTCGATGGTGTTCTTCATTTAGAGAAGTTCTTCATTGGAGATATTTTCTCCAAATTCTCAAAGATTCTCCCTTTTTTCCAATATTTTCCCTCAATTCCACCCAATTGAGGTTTATCCAACTTAATATATTATGTTCGCATAATTTCAAATTCTATTAATTAATTAATTTATGGGTGGCATAATAAATTAAGGAGGGTAGCATAATTAATTTGGAAGAAGCTCACGAGTCTCCTCAACATTAAAGAGGGAGTTGGGAGGTTTCTCCCTCTTCATGAGGGGAGTTCAAGAGGTTTAACCATATGGTGGTCCCCACCACCATAATATCCACAAGGGAGGTTAGGCTCTAGTCGTCTCCACCACCGGGAATTCAATTTGAAGAATAAAACTCCTATTTTCCCAACATCCATAATATCCATAAGAGGTTGGTTACAACAAAATAAAATAAAATGTGTCTTTACTTTATTTTATTATTTCAATGAAAAAAACAAAAAAAATTACTTCCACCGTCGAACAACTACCTTCGAGGTGGAAATCGTCATAAGTGAATATCAGTACTCCGAGTTCAATGGTGCACTCAGATTTCAATTCCGAGCATCGGTTCAAAATTTTGAAAAATCCGACTACCACGTTTTCTGAACGTACCTGAAAAAAAGTTTAGGAATTCATTCTGGGAAATATGGGCATTATAATCACATGACATCAACATTCACGGACTTGTAAAAATCACATATATTCTTAAAAAAATGACATGTAAATTCAGGGTTTTTACGTTCTCTCCACCACAAAGGTTTATGTCCCCGTAAGCCACAACTCAAACTATGATAACAAGTGGGGGTACTGAGAACGCATCTGAGCCTCCCACTCCCATGTTCTCTCCTAGGGGTTCCCATGATTCCAGCAAAGGCGCACCATAGGTATTGACCATCCAAGAAGGGCCTGATCCTTTCAATCTTCAATCTCCACTAGAACCTCTGTAAAAGTCGCCCCATCGTCAATGTCAATCTCTCCATGGTCGATGATTTGAGAAGGGTCGTGTACGTATCTCCTCAACTGGGACATGAGGAAGACTTCATCCACCTAGCATAACTAAGCTGGAAGAGCAAAGCATTTTTCCACCTCGCCAACTCTGCTGAGGAACTGAAAAGGTCCGATGAATCTCAGAGATATCTTTCCGCCTTTGCCAAATCTCCACAGACCCCATTGGGGTGAGACCCATAGAAAGACGTGGTCACTATCCTTGAACACCATATGTCACTATCTTTTATCAGAATACAACTTCTGCCTGCACTGTGCAGTGGTCATCTGCTTCTGGATGATCTGAACCTTCTATATGGTAGCTCATATAATCTTTGGTCGCACTAGTGCTGACTCCCCTGGGTCAGTCCAGCACAAAGGTGATCGACAAGGTCACTCGTAAAATGCCTCAAAAGGTTCTATCCCAAAGGTGGAGTGATAGTTTTTTTTGTAGGAAAATTACACTAAAGGAAAGTGATCCTCCGAGCTGCGACCAAAGTCAATGAAACAAGCACGGAGCATGTCCTCGAGGGTCTAAATGGTATGCTCCTTTTGACCATCCGTCTGAGGATGAAGGCTGTGCTCAAACGAATCTGCATCCCAAAAGCCTCCTGAAACCCCTTATATAGCTGAGAAGTAAAATGTTCATTATGATGGGAGACAATCGTCGAGGGTACTCCATGTAACTGCATAATCTCCTACACATAGAGGCGTTCTAAGCTCTCTATTGAAACCTTATCTCTGATCTGTAGGATGTGATCCGCCTTGGTGAGTCAGTCAACGGCCACCCAAATTGAGTCATGACCCCTGGATTTACGTGGAAGTCCTGTCACGATGTCTATATATATCCCATCCCACTTCCACTCTAGGGCATCTAAAGGCTGAACCAAGCCTGCTGGTACCTAATGCTCCACCTTCACTTGCTGACATGTGAGGCACCGAGAGACAATATCTGCTACTGCATTCTTCATTCCCGGCCAGCAGTTCTGTCATCAGAGATCCTGGTACATCTTCGCCACTGCTAGATGTACCAATAGAGGGGATGTGTGGAACTCCCACAACACCTCCTCTTAAAGTGACACTGGTACCATGGTACGTCCTCTGAAGAGGATGGCGTGCTCCCCACCTTCAAAAAATTCATCATGTGTCTGTCATGTTGATATCTGAGCAGATTGTGTATCGCAGTCAGAGTACCCACGTCGCGCCTACCTAACTTGCTAATGAAGTCGGGGAGTGACTATATTAGACTGAAGAAAAACTTCTCCATCACATTCAATGAAGGATATATTCAATGCGGCCAGCTGCTCCATCACCTCACCTAGCTACTGTATACCAGTCCTCCTACTGAGTGAAACTGCTATAACATTCCCCTTCCTTAGTGTATAGACTATCTCAAAATCATAGTCCTGGAGGAACTCAATCCAACTTCATTGTCTCATGTTCAGGTTCTTCTGAGAGAAGATATACCTGAGAATCTTGTGTTCATAGTACACTATAAAATTCATTCTTATCAGATAGTTTCGCCACATCTTTAAGGTGAAGACCCCTGCTACTAACTCTAGGTCATTGGAAGCATGGTTCTGATCATGTTTTCATAGCAGTGGAGAACCATATGTGATCACTGCTCGCTCCTGCTTCAGAACACATTTAAGTCTGGTCCCTAATGCGTCGTAGTTGACTTTGTACCCTACACCATCATCCGGACGACTAAAGATGGGGGGCACTAGTCATCCTCTGCCTCAGCTCATGAAAACTCCAGTAGAATCTCTCCGAACACACAAAAGGTTTCCCCTTCTTCATCAAGGACGATAGTGGTGATGCAACTCTGGAGAAGTCTGGCACAAACCTCTGGTAGTATCTATCCAATCCCAGGAAACTCCGTACCTCCGTCACACTCCTGGGTGGCTCCCAATCAAGTACCACCTCAATCTTCTCTAGATCCATTGCATCTCCAGCCTCCGATATGATATATCCCAGAAATTAAAACTCTCAGATCCATAACTGGCACTTTGAGAGCTTACCATAAATTTTTTGCTCTCGGTTTGTGTCCAGTACTACCTGCAAATGTTAAGCATGCTCCTCCTCAGTAGTAGAGAAAATCAAAATTTCGTCTATTAGGACCACTATAAAGAGATCAAGTTATGGATGAAAGATCTCGTTCATTAGTTCCATTAACACTACTGGAGCATTGGTCATGCCGAATGGCGTAACCATAAACTCATAAAGGTCGTACCAACAGCAGAATGCCATCTTTTACACAACCTCATCTCGTACTCTGGGCTGGTGATAACATGACCTGAGGTCTATCTTCTAGAACCATAGTGCTCCCTTCTGCTGATCAAAGTGGTTGTTAATCTATGGGAGTGGGTACTTGTTCTTCACGGTTACCTAGTTTAGGAGCCGATAGTCAACACAAAGCCTCAATCTACCATCCACATTCTTGCCAAACAGAATCGGGGCTACCCAAGGAGAAACACTCGGCCAGATCAATCCCTTCCAATACAAGTCTTCTATCTATACCTGCATCTTACGAAGCCTCGTGAGAGCCATCCAATATGTTGGTGTAACTGTTGGTTCCATACCGGGGTACAAGTCAATAAAAAGGTCCACCTCTCTACGAGGAGGTAGAATCGGAACATCATCCGTGAAAACATCTGTGTACTGGTCCCCCACTATAGGATATCTCAAACTCTCCACATCAATTGCTCCAAGTGTAAGGCTAGCCAACTGATGAGGGATCAGCTGCACTCTCCTCTGGGTAAGTCCATCCTGCACTACAAAGGCTCCCTCATCACCCGTGAAGTTAAAAATGGTCCCATCTATGTGGAAACACCTCACCATTTACCTAATACAGTCCATATAAGCATGGACTATAGATAAAGAGTCCATGCCCAAGATTACGTCATAAGTCCTCGACTCCGCTACTAGGAGATCTGAGCCGAAGCTCTCGCCTCCAAGAGTAAGCTCACATTGTCGACACCAGTGTGTAATCATCGAATCCGCACTTGTAGGAGTCTCAACCTGTAAGGTTGGATCCAACGACTCCTTCGGAATCTCCGTGATCCGAATGAGGGAAATGGCAATAAATGAATGACTGAAACCTATGTCTATATGTACTACAGCTATGGTGGAGTACACATAGATTGCACCTTGTATCATCTTTGGAGTGCCTTGATCGTAGGCCTCAGCTGCCTGGAGATGAGCTCTCTTCCATCCACATTCTCCCTATAGTCGGTGTGGACCTCCTGGTGGTGGTGGCGGTAACATCTCAAATCCTAATCCACTGACAGCCGCATGACTAGCTCCCCTACCATGTCTACCTTCTCCCAGGAGACCTACTCAGTCGAACCTCTATCTCTGCATGGGTGGTCATTTGACCATCTACTGATCATCCATATGACAGGTCAGACGGCCACGATCCATGTGACCCTCCCCGCCGCATCTGAAACACTTTTTTCTCCTGGTATAACTAACTCCACCTTGGGTGCCCCTCATAACCAATCCTGAGTCATGCGGTTATCAAACTATAGGTCTGGTCCTGTTGTACCTCTATGAAGTTTGTCTTCTACCAGCTGTAGAAGACTCCGCAACGTGATAACTCGTAGTGGGTCTCACTACCAGTGACTACTCAGTAAGAAACCTCTCCACCAAGAGGGCTCTCTCTAACACCCCTACCTGTGTCGGGATGCTGAGTGAGATCATCGATGCCCTGATCTCCCACCTTAGTCCATACTCAAAATTCCATGCCCTAAAGAATTGGTCTTGCACCATATCTATGGAGTATCTTGAAAGGTCCGTGAACCTCACTGAGTACTGAACTACATTCATGTTTCCCTACTGTAGATGAAGAACCTCCTGTATGTGCACTACACGAAGAGTCGCTTCGACAAACTCTACCTAAAACAGGCTCTTGAAGTCTACCCAGAGAAGAATCACCACATCGTGAACCTGGTGCATCAGGCTCCACCATCTGCCTACTGCAACCTGTAGAATACTGGCGGCAAGGATCACCATGAGATCCGCTAGAGTCCCTATGATTCGGAAGACTCTCACCACAGCCTCTAGAAAATCCTCATATGTTCTTGGGTCTATCTCTCCCCAGATCCTAGGTGGCCTCTGGCGCTGGAACTCATGCAACACACTCAAGTGGCATGCACTCTCTAATACTGGGGATATTGGAATCGGTGGCCCAATGGTTATTGGTACCACTGGTGCCTCCGCTGGTGACTCTACTATAAGAGGTCCCTACAACGAGGCCTTGACACTCGTTGGGATATTAGTGGGTACAACTCTCAAAACCCTAGCTGACTATCTGTGTGCCGGCATCCTGAAGAGAAACAGGTGCACCACTTTCAATAAGTTATACCTGGTGAGCTGACTCAATGAGTTCACAATGAAGAACATTGAAAACACACACACAATCAGTTTTTTCATGCACTGAGTCAGAAATCAGATGTCAGTGTCCTGGTGTATGGATACGTCAGCTGCCACACCAACACTGGATTCCCTAAACATTATAACTATAGTCACTACACTTAACAATATTCCTATTAAAATAATTATCAAAATCGTAGGTTTTGCGGTAGAACTGACTCCTTGGATACCAAATTTTCACGACCCATCTCCTCGGCCCCATTCTGTGGCTTCCCAAAGCCCCCTTCTATAGGTCAGGGGCTAGTGACTAGCACTGAAGGCATATTCCCTAAAACTGGGAAGGCATTGACTTTATAAAATTTATACACACGTGACCATGCACAAAACAAGATATGAACACAAGTAAACTGAACTGTAAACAGAATGAGTGCGGAAAGTGAAAGGGGCCAGAATACAAGCCCAACTGGAAGGTAAAAGTACAACTGTGATACAATACAACTGAATAAAATGGAATGTCAGCTGTTGGGTTATCCTCCGAGGTTCCTACATGAAGGGTAGGTACAGATCGCCTCCTCAGCACTCCACGTCCACCAATCTCCTCTGCGTACCGACACGCCATATGGTCCACCTCCAGATATCATCCAGTCCTGGTACTCTCAGCCTCAATCAGGGATGTCCGTCATTTGCATCCATCACAACAAGGTGCAGGCATAGCCAGTGCAGGGGTGGGTATATCGATACTCAGTAGGGACCCTAAGACCCTATAGGTCTCACAAAATCCATGAAGGATAAAAAAATTATGAAATCAACATATAACCTTAATTAGGTATATGACCATACATATACCTAATTTATCAAGTATTCAATCTCAATCATGATGAAAACACAGAGGTACAGACTCAACTCGCACCAGTATTTATTCTAGGGGTAGTATCAAATAACATTCCGAGTCACAACATCGAAAACATCATCTACTGGAGAAATCCCCCTCTATTGAGTGTAGTGGGCTTGTCGCATCACACAAAACAGTTTCCAACTAAGCTTCAACAGCCGAGGTACACCTCCTATAGAGTACCATGGGTCTGCCGCATCCCCAAGGCGCTCCCCACCGTGGGTCTGCTGTGTCAGCAAGGCTCTCCCCCTCGTGGCCTGCTAAGGTACTCATTCTCTCGATTACTGTGGGTCTGCCACATCACCATGGCACTCCCCATCGTGGGTCTTCCCCATCACCAAGGCACATCCCACTAGGCATGTCGAATCACTTCGAGTCGAAATGGTCACCAGTCCTTAATTCTCAGCTAGCCAGTGTGTTCCCGTAATATGCTCGCTCATCTCCGTGAGGATCCACTCCACAAGATACTGGTCGATACTCCAACATCCATGAAGTCCCATGAAGAATTATCTCATAGGTCCGCTGCGTCATTGGGGTCTCAATAGAACAGACGATGCATCAATCAGATGCCTAGTCTGTGAGTTATTATTATTTTAGTCGTGCGGGCCTGGTTGGATTCCGGCTTAATCCAACCTGACCGTACCCCATCTCAATCCAAAACACCAATGGGGTATACTCAAAGGGACCATATCGCACCATGATTTCTAGCACCGCTGAAATTTCATTAAACAGATGTATGGTGCCAGAGTTATGGACAAAAGATAGTAAATGGGTCGTAGTGGGCCCGAGTCCGGTCCGACCCGGTCGGAATGACCCATCCCAATCTAGACTGGGCTGACCTGGCCAGACACGTTATGTCAGGACTAGCCTGTTGGGTCCATCCTGGCAGGCCGTTTGGTGTTGCGGAGAGTGTCGTGAGGGTGTGAGGCCACATGGTGGCTCGGTCGAGGATGGTGGTTCGGCCTCGGGGCGGCTCGGCCGGAACGGCCTAACCACAGTGCAGTTCTGCAGGAGCAGCTCGGTGCGGCGGGGAGGCTCAGCCAGAGTGGCCTGAGGCCGTAAGACGGTTCGGCCGGAGCGGCCTAGTGCCACGGGGCGGCGTGGCCGGAGCGGCCCGCTGTCGTAGGGCGTCTAGACCGGAGTAGCTTGATGCCGCGAGGCGGCTCGATCGGAGCATCCCACTGTAGCGGGGTGGCTTGGAAAAAGCGGCCCGGTGCCCGGGGTGGCTCACCTGGAGTTTCTTGGGGCCGCAGGGTGGCTCAGATGGGGGGACACTGTGAAGCTCCATGGGGATGCTCGGCAGGCTGCGACGGCGTGTCCCGACTGCGGGGTTCAGCTGCGGACGACAACTTTGTAGACAATAGCGGCGACGACTTGGAGGAAGGCGGAGGCGGCTCGGCCCAGTCGGTGGCAGTGGCTCGACCTAGATAGCAAAGGCCGTTGGTGGTGCGGCGGGGCCACGGGTGGCAGAGCCGCGGGGGGCAGAGCCGCGGGGTGCGGAGGTTGCAAGGTAGTGATGGCCGCAGGGCGGTGTTGTTACGCCATCACCTTCATCGCGTTCAACCCCACAAATCATCAAAAGATTTTTGGAGGGGTGGTGACATGTTTTCTTGGCATGTACACTCCATGTTAGGGTGGTATCAAGCAGCTCATCAAGAACCTGAATATTGAACAACAAATCCTATCCTCCTGCATTGATTGTTCCCAACTGGAAAAATAAATCATTTGCATTCTTTGTTACAAAAATAAAGAACTTAGAAATATAATCATAAAAAAAATTAAACCCCTGCCTCATTCATTTTATTTCGTTGACGAGGTCGCAAAGAAGAATATGAATCATTGGGAAAAGATGGACATCAGTGTCATCGACATTTTCCTGGTAGGTTGGTTTATGCATCATCCTATAGCTTGATTCCAAAGAATGTTCTTCAATGGCGTTCTTTGTTTGGAGAAGAAGTTCTTCATTGCATATATTTTCTCCCAATTCTCCAAGCTTCTCCCTTTCTTACAAGAGTTTCCCCCAATTCCACCCAAATGAGGTTTAGCCAACCTAATTGATTAAGTTTCCATAATTTCTAATTCAATTAATTAATTAATTAGCAGGTGACATAATTGATTAAGGAGGGTTGAACCAATTAATGTGGAGGAAGCTCAAGAGGGTCCTCCACATTAGATATAGAGTTTAGTGGTTTCTCCCTCATTAAGAGGTGATTTCAAGAGGTTTAAACCTCTTGTGGTCTCCACCAACATAATATCCACAATGGAGGTTAGGCTCGGGTGGTCCCCACCACGGGGCATCCAATTTGGAGAATAAAACTCATCTGGTCTCCACCTCCACAATATCCACAAGAGGGTGGATACAACAAAATAATATAAAATGTGTTTTTATATTATTTTATTATTTCCATGAAAACCCAAAAAAATAACTTTCACCATTGAACAACTGCTGTTGAGGTGAAAATCCTCTTAAGTGAATATTGGCGCTGCAAATTCAACTGTGCCTTCATATTTCAATTCCGAGCACTAGTTCAAAAGTTAGAAAAAACATGCTTGCATGTTTATTGAACGTATCTGAATAAATGGTCAGAAATTCAATCCTGGCACTCCGGGCCTCATAATCACGTGCCTTTAATTTTTGGGGACTTATAAAATTCCCATATATTTTAACAAAAATTACATAAAAATTCCGTGTCTTTGTAGATATTTTCAATAATAACAAATTTTCATTATATTTTTTATGAAGAAAATAAACATCACAAATTTAGAATTTAAAATAAAAAAATGGATGTCATTTTTGAATTCATAGTATTGAAATTAGATTAGTTGGAATTTTTTGGTTTTTTAGGAAATGGTGGACTTTTATATAAATATTAAAAAATATAGTTATTACAAAAATTATAAATTTAATAACATAAGAATTATATGATAAAAACTCATAAATTTATTAAATATTTTAATAAATAAAATAAGTATTTTTTGAAGAGAATTATTCTTTTAATATATAATTCTATAAATTGAAAAGTATGATTAAATTTAGAATAGTAGTGACGTTTTATTACAATTTATAAATAATTATCAATATTTTTTTTAAATTAAAATATTTTTATGATAAAATATGGTTTTTTAATTGAAACACACAAATTTATTTCATATTTTATAATCATAGTATTAATCTTTGGGAAATTAATAAAAAATTTAATTTTAACCTACACATAAATTTTATGCTTAAAAAATAGTGTTCCTAAAAATTGTTTTTACACATCAAGTGTGTTAATAACGAAATTAACATTTTTAAAACAAAGATATTTTATTTAATAAAATTATTTTCATATTTATATCATTAATTTCTAGTTATAAAATATTTGAGATTTAATTTTTTGTCATTAAAATTAATTACTGAGTTTAAAAATATTAATAATTGTGGTAAAAAAACAAATATTAAAATAGTTTTTACTAGGTTTAAAAGTCATTTATTTTTTAGTACAAAAATCTACATAAGGTTTGGGTGCGATATATCATTGTCAAAACTCATACCATGAATTATTTTAAACATTAATATCATTTTCCCCTTAAATAGTGAAATACCATTATCAAATTGTAATGAGTACATCCAAAATTACCCTTATCTTTACTTATAAAATGGGAAAACATCCACCACTCCATTATACACGTATTTCATAGAGATTACTATTAAAAATATACAATTTATATAATATTATAACACCTTGAACCTTTTATATGCCATTATTTATTATTAGTTAGATTAATGCATCAATTTCCAAGGTTAATTCAAAGTGAAATCTCAATTTCCAATCTGAGTAGTTCTTACACCTCAGTATTTTGTTCTTAATCTTACTCATCCAAAAATTTTATCACCACACTAATAAAAATACTTAAATATTATTAATATAATGAAATATTATTATAATAATCTATCAAAGAATATTCACTCTTTTCCATCCACTAAATAAATAAAACAACATCAATCATGAGTACATTAGGACTACCACCTCCATGAAGAGATATGGTTCATTTTTTCTAACCGATTAATATGAATGGTAAAAAAAGATATTTTATCAATTTATATATTTCAAATGTAAAATATTTATTATTAAATGATGATTTATGAAATAAATAATTTCCAACACATTCATTCTGAAATTGAAACAGTAGTCTTGTGTATTCGCTGACTACCTCCATGAATGATGAAATCCATTTTTCTTCACCATCCTACAATTATTGTTAAAAAAATGATTTTAATGAATATATATGATATTTATAACATGATTATTACAATTTAAATTTTATATTATCATTATATAATAGTAATTTTTTATTCATTTAGTTATTATAATATGATCCTTAGGGGATTGCTTTTAGAACTTCTGTGAATGATATTTTTTCTTCAATATCATGAATGACTATAGAATTTTATATCATTATAAAATCATTCAATAATGATTTATTTAATATAATTTTATGATTTTATAATTATTTTATTAATATATAACATATCTATATATATAATCCTTTTCAATCACAAAGCATGTTAAAACTAGTCAATCACAATTTCCATTAAAAAATCATATTCATGTATTTCACCTAATAAAAATTGGATATAAGGAATCATTGAAAAAAATTAATACTTTATCATTAATTATCTAGTAATAATGATCTTTCATGAAATAATAATAATCAACACGATCATTGTGGTACTTGTATGAAACAGAAAATGAGAAGTACTTAAAAAAATAATAAAAATAAACTATAAATGAATAATTTATTAATAATATATCCTCATAAAAGATGTTTTTAAGTTTGTTATGTTAATTATATAGGTTTTTGGGGAATAAATCTTGTAAGTGGGAATACAAGTTTAGTGATTTTCTAAACTTAGTTTCCCTTCATTGAGTTAAAATACTTCATATTGAGAATTTCTCTACTGTGTTTTTTTAATTCTATTATACGAGAAGTGTTATGATATATATCTTCAATACCACTAAATTATTTTATATTTTACCAAAATTAATATTCCTTGATAATTTTTTTGTAAAAATGTACCTTTCTGAAGATTAGTTATAAAGATTTCTAATGATTATTTTTAGTCCATGCATATGTATTCTCATTCCAATATTTTATCCATTAATAAATTAAATATATTTTATAATTTCTCACATAAATATCCTTCTTTACCACATTTGAAAAGGATAAATTATTATCATTTATAATTAGTTGGTTTTTATAAATGTCGATTGATATAAAAAATACGGGGTTTAGTTCCACAATATTTTATCATGAATCACACATTTCTTTAAAAAACAACAATTTTATTTCAATATTATTTTATCAATTTCGTTTTATTGAAAAAATTATTATTGGTATTATGATAATTATTTGAAACTACATTTTAATAAAAATTAAACAAAACTTTTTTCATGATATTATCTTAAATTTAAGGATTTTATTTTCCGCCCAATATACAAAAGATATATTCACAATGATTTTATTCATCAAGATTCACCCATCATTTATATTATAAACTATTCCTTTTGGGGGTGATCATGTACTGGTGTCAATAGGTATATTTATTGGATTAAATTTTTGTGATATAATGATTGAAAATTTCATGATACCCACTTTATTTGCGTGATTTAATTTTTGATGATGATATTTTTCCAGTGGCACATATATGTATTTATGATATATATGATGTTATATTATAAACTATGGATGGTTTGTTATATTACTAACCAAATATTGTTCATTACATTATAAACTTGTGATTGGTGATTTTATAATAGCCACGCAATGCATTCGGTAAAGCGTTATCTTCAATGAGATAGGTAGGTGATGGATTTCCTAACAATGTATTAATACATATGATTGTGTGTGTGACACACTCTTATACATGATTACTATTCCCTTTTACTATGTTCCATTGTCCACTTCATATTTTTAAGGATCTGTTTCTCTTATTCCATGATAGAGGTATGGTAATTTGAAACTATATGACTATATTACAGGATTATGGAAAAATAATTTTGGGTCCTATTATTTCTATTTAAATAATTCTTCCCTTTTAATAAATAATTTGAGGATTATGATATAAAATTTGTTATCCTATTATATTCATTCCCATACTGATCATTTAATATCACCCAATATCATGATTTCATTTCTCGAGTTTATGAATATGACTATTACCTATGTGATAACTATAAGAGTTTTATTATGGATTAATTAAGTAAGGTTATTCAAAATTAAGTAAGGTAAGAGGTTTTGAATCTAGTCTCTAATGACCCTAATCCTTTATGGTTCATAGGATTATGATAATATAATGTTATGATTTTTTTTAAAAGTCTTTAAAATTATGTCAGGTATAGCCTAGGTTTATATAGGGAATGAAATCATTGTTCACTAAAGTTTACCTCCTTGATAAAAAGATTCAGTGAACTATTGAAAAACCATTATATCATGTATTTTTTTCTCACTATATCTATTAAAAATGTTATTTTTATTTCAATAAGTCTTTTCAACAAGTAATAATGGGAAAAAATTATGAGTTTCTGTATTGGAAATGATCGATTCACTCCACTTTAATTGGTTTAATCTAACTAGATCATTTAACTTTATAATTAATATAAATTCATAGATAATTATATATTTATATATTGTTTTTTATTATACGATGAAAAATTTTATTTCATATTAATCATTTTAATGTGATATATTATTCAAATATATTTTTAGTGGTTTTCATGTTGAAAATTATAATTAAAATAATCTATTTCACATATATTGGACACACTTCGTATGGAAAATTTAACAATAAAAATATAAATAAATATTGTACCAATAAATTGTCATCATGAATTAGATTTATTAAAAAAATAGAGGTTCAAAAATAATAATGAGACAGAAATATTTAAATCCAATATCAATATAAAATCATTTATTAATTATTTAGTGAAATTCAAGATGGTAATTTCTCAATGTTTATTCTTCCATAGTTTGACTGTTTATATTTCTGAATGATTTATTTTAATAATTTTTTACTATTTTAAAATTTCTCAAATATAGATTTTTTTAAATTTTAATTGAAAAGTCTTCTTTTTATCATTTATGTCTTTCTCATTGGAAATAACAAATATTTTTATATTATATTCTCAAAGAAATGTTTTACATTGAATATTGAATCTATCAATCGTACTCAGTATGTCAATCATACCTACTCGTTCAATCATAATCAATCTGTAAATCGTACTGAATCTGTCAATCGTAATGACTTTTTCAATCATACAGACTCTATCAATCCTACTAACTCTATCAATCGAACGGATACTATTCTTCCTACTCACTTTGCATCATATACATAAATTTCACTTAGTAATTATAATAGTACTCATGCTTTACTAGTATCACATACATTATTTTAATCGCTTTCCAAAACACTTGTTCTATGTTAATCTTAATCAAGTTATCATTCTCATATACTTATCATTTTAACCAAAATGATGTCATGGAGTTACTTATAATGTAATCAAAATAATTTCAAGTTTTATATTTCACTTTGACCATTAGAGTGCCAGGTGTCCAAGTCCCCCTGAGTTTTCTAGAAAAATACGACTATTGGAGAAAATATGACTGTTTGAACCAGAGGCCTATAAATAGGAGGTTATTTGAAACAGATAATAGAATTTTGATTAACTTTTTCTTCTATAGTGTTCTAGAGAGATGTCGTCACTTCTCTCTTACATTGTGTGGAAGCCTTGGAATTACAAAATGTGAACATCACATTTTTAAATTTTTTATTTCTATAATAGATTTGTTTTTCCTCATGTGTATTATTAGGTGATAATGATCTAGGGTTTACAGGGATAGGAAGATGGTGTGACTGATTTTCGTATCAATGGTTTTCAAGTGTTTAAAAGGAAGAGGTATTGATTACCTGTAAAATCGATGGCTTACTAAGATAGCAAGGCAAATGTGCCTATCATCGAATTGATTTCTTACTACGGTGGTGGTAAGACAATCCTTCTATTATATGTAAAAGGATACCATTATTTTTGGGTTTGAATAATTGTATTAATTTTACATTTCTGCTATTTTTTATATTAGAATGGTAATTTTATTTTTTTCTCTTTATTTTAATATTCATTTCAATTGTAATTTTTTCAATTACAATTCTTTTGTTACATTCTATATTAATAGATTCTATAAACTATATGGTAGAATCTTTTTAATTTGTATTACTTTGATCATTATATTCACTGATAATTCCATTGTTTTTCATTATGTATATGTATTGCATATTATCATATTAATTAGATCCAAGATAATTGTAGTAAATCTTATTGGCATTTGTTTAAGACCTCTTTGGATATGTTCTTTCTTAAGTGTTTAAATACAATTTTTATAAACATAAAACTTACCGCCTCTTGTATTTTTCCATCTAATATACATATTCATATATTTTATGATCCAAAAATTTGTTTCAGAGGTGGTTTCCAATGATTTAGTATTATTTTCTTTATTTATTTTGAAAATACAATAGTTTTGACATTTCAAATTTCTATCTATAACTACTTACTACACTAACGTGTCGAGAGGAAAATTGTTGTTTTATAAGATGGAAGGAATGAATATTGGATCAATTGAAAATCTGAATCCAACTAGACCATGAATATTCGATCGAAATGCTTATGAGTATTGCAGAGATCAAATGAATACATTTGTTATTAATACAGGAGTGGACAACATTATTATGCTTACTGGATGTTACAAAATCCCTGACAAATAAGTCAGTACTTTCACCAATCAAGAGAAGCAAGAATATTAACTAAATTACAAGGTACCCATTTTTTATGTTCTATGACTAAGAATATATATAGTCAAATATCATCATGTGAAGAAACTAATTGTATCAGGACCAAAATGGAAGTAACACACTTTTATACATATAATGTTATAGAAACTATAAGAGCAATTCTTTAAGTAGAATATCTTGGGTTTATCTTCCATTATGGAGAACCAATATGTAATTTTCTACAAAGATTTATTACAATCGTCAACCTTTTACAATAAATGGGAGAAAAAGGTCTTGATGATGATACACATATAGACAAAATATTTGATATAATGCAAAATGAATAAGAATCTAAAAGGAGAATCTTTAATGAAAATAAGAAAGTTACTCAAATATCTCTTGATGAGTTATGTGGAACTCTTATTCAAAATGATAAAAGAATGGAAAGGTATTGTAATTTCAATAAGAAGAAGAATGATAATGGAGGTGTAGCATTAACTACTACATCCAAATCAATGACACTAGAAAGGGTGACAAGATCAAAAGAAAATAATCCTATTATATCTGAATCAAATAATAGTGATCACTCAGATAAGGAGTTGGCCAATATTACTTAAAGGATGAACAATATTGTGGGAATGAAATAATTTCAATACAGATTCAAGAAAATGACAGAAAAGAATAAAATGATTCTGAAGTAACTTGTTATGAATGCAAGAGAGCAGATCATATTAGGCACAATTGTCATTTGCATTAAATAAATGACATGATGGAAAAATATTCTGAAAGAAACAAGAAAACTTATTGCAAGGCAAAGGCATAGATAATCTTGAAGGAAACTGATACTTGGAGAGAAAGTGGTTGTGATTCATTAGATGATTCTTCAGAATATGAATCCTCCAGAAAAAGAAATATTGGTCTAATAGCTAGACTGCCTACTGAAAATCATTGTTTTATGGATATGGTACAGAATCCTGGATCTCTTAAAAATGTTTCATTAATTTCCAATTATCTTGATGAGAAAAATTAATACTCTTCAGATGAATAATCTTCCCCAACAGAAGAAAATTTACCTACTTTGGTAGAAGTATCTAGATTTTCCAATCTTCTTGATAATGAAAATTTAAAACTCAAGAAAAACATGATAAAGAAAATTCTAGAATAAATGTTCTTATAAAAGAAATATCATACCATTTAAAATATCTTGATTAGAAAACTCTATATTTTTTATGTATTTCAATAAACCATGAGGAAGTTAATTTTGAAAAGAATAAACTTTCTAAAGATCATTAAAATGTAATTTCCACAAAATATATTTTAGAGACTAACTCTTGTTCTAAAACTAATGTTTCTAAGGATAAAAACATGGTTATTAAACTAATGTCATAAATATTCACTTAAGGACGTTCTTTTAATGTTTTACCTTAGGAAATAAATTTTTTGACAAGATGAATTCTCAAATTCAAACTTTAAGGGATTATTCTGGATTTGGTTATACTCATTCTGAACCAGTTTTTAGTAATAACTATTTTGTTCCTCAAACTACCACATTTTTTAATAAATATAAATATGGTTGACATTGGGAATAAAATTTTTCTCTTAATAAAACCCAATAATTAGGTTTTCACAAATTTTATTTTTCAAAATAAATATGTTTACCCAAAATTATATTATCTAACATTTCTAGATCCAAACATGTTTGGGTTCTGAAAAACTAATTGTTTCTTTTTCAGGAAAATAAGAAATGTACCAACAACAAGAACATTTGGTACATGGTTAGTGGTTGTTCTCGACACATTACTGGAAACAAATTTTTATTTCACATTATTATTGAAACAAAATGCGGAAAAGTAACCTGTAGAGACAATTCTCATGAAAATATTTTTTGTATATGTAATATTTTTTTCCTCAGTAAAGTTTTATTTTCTAATTTTTTGTTTGTCAAAGTTCTTAAGAACAAACTCATCAGCATAAGTCGATTTTGTGATGATGAACACCTCATGAATTTTAGGAATGATGAGTATTTAGTTCACAATTCCACGGAAAAATTCATTCAATGTACCCATAGGCATGAGAATGTATAAACCATTAACATTGAAGACATTATGAACCAAGAATTACCATGCTTAAGTGTAATGGAAGACCAATATTTGTTATGGAATTGAAGTTTAGGACATGATAACCTTAGAAACCTTAGTAAACTCTCAAAGAAAAGACTTGTTAACGATCTACCAGATCATATGTACGATTCTTCCAAAGTTTGTGATTCTTGTCAATATAGAATGAAACATAAAACTGTATTTAAATCAATCAACGAAGTATAATCTTCTAATATATTATAGTTAGTGCACATGGATATTTTTGGTCCTACACATACTGGAATCATTGGAGGCAAATAGTATGTATTTCTTTTTTATGATGACTACAATAGATTTACATGGGTCAACATTCTAGCAAAGAAATCTGAATCATTTTTCTATTTCAAGTTTTTTAATCCCAATATAAAAATGAGAAAAACCTACCACTAATAACTATTCATAGTGATCATGGTGCTGATTTCCAAAATTCTGATTTTGATATATCTTTTAGTAAGAAAGGTATTACTCACAACTTTTCATCTCCAAGATCCCCTCAACAAAATTGTGTTGTTGAATGATGAAATCTCATTCTTCAAGAAATGACAAGAACTATGTTGAGTGAAAACTCAATTACTAAGAATTTTTGGGATGAATCTGTTAGTACTGCATGTTATACAATAAATTTTGTTTTAACTAGACATTTTCATAATAAAACACTTTATGAATTGTGGACCAGAAGAAAACCTAATTTTTTATACTTTATAGCACTTGGATAAATAGAATTCATATTTAATACAAAAGATAATTTACATAAATTATCACCCAAATATAATGAAGAAATGATTCTAGGTTATTCAACAAATTCTAAGCCTTAAATAGTTTTTAACAAATACTCATTTACTATTGAAGATAATTTACATGTTAAATTTGATGAAACTAACCCCATTGTTTTTAAACAATTCTTACCTACATCAACTAATGTATTTACACAAACGGATTATCATACTACTATTGAAAACTCTTCAGATAAAGGGAATACTCATGAAAATATTTTTAAAATATTTACAAAAAAAATAATTTATATCTTATGTTAATGAAAATTTTTTACAAAACCCAAATCATTTGTTTTTAAGGAATTATCCCAGTAATAATATCATTTGTGATGTAAATAAACCTATAAGGACAAAAAATTCATAGGGAAATAAAATAGAACATCTTTCTTTCCTATATAAATTTGAACCTAAAACTCCATGTGTAGGACATAGGTGATAAAGATTGGATTAAAGCAATACAAGATGAACTAAATGAATTTTAAAGGAATAATGTTTCGACTTTGGTTAAAAGTCCTAAAGAAACAACTATAATTCTTTTAAAAGGGGTTTTCGAAAACAAATGTGATGAAAATGCATTAATTTTAAGAAATAAAGCATGACTTGTTGTTATGGGATATAATCAACAAGAGGGAATAGACTAGGAAGAAAAATTTACTCTAGTAGCTAGACTTTAATTTATTCATATTCAATTAGACATTGCGGCATACTTCAATTTTAAACTATTTCAAATGGATATAAAATGTGCTTTTCTTAATGGATTTGTACTAGAAGAAGGTTTTTGTAGAACGAACTCCTGGTTTTGTAGATCCAAAACATCATAATCATTTTTTTATACATACTGAGGCTTTGTATGACCTTAAACAATCTCCATGAGCATGGTATGATAGACTCATTGTATTTATTTTACAAAAAAATTGTTCAAAAGGAAATGCAGATCCAAATATTTTTATAAAAATGTATATCAAAATGTTTTGATTGTGTAAATTTGTGTTGATGACATTATATTCATACCAACTCTACAATCTTTAACTGATTCTTTTTCTAATATAATGAAATCTGTGATTGAAATGAGTATGATGAGTGAGTTAGCATTATTTCTAGGTTTTAAAATCTATCATAAACCATAAGGAACATATATATATATCAACATAATTAAATTAAATACTTAATCAAAAAGTATTGAAATTACAACAATAAATGCTTTAGAACTCCAATAAGTACCGGAAATACACTTGATCATGATGAATCTAGAAAACCATGGGATCAAACAACTTTAATAGGAATGATGGGATATTTGTTATACTTGATTTCTAGTTGTACATACATAATGTTTTTGGTATGCTTATGTGAAATATTCCAATAAAATACAAAAGAATCCCATTTAAAAGTTACGAATAATATTTTCTGATATTTAAAAGGAACTTTGGATTTAGGTATTTTCTATTCTTCTGGAAATTATTTTTTATTGAAATGTTTTTTTGATGCTGAATTTGGAGGCTATAGAATGGATAGAAAGAGTACATCTGGAACTAATAATTTCATAGGAGATTATTTAATTTCTTGTCCATGCAAGAAATAATACTCCGTAGCACATTCCACTACAGAAGTAGAATATGTAGCAGCTGAAGTTGTTGTGCTCAAGTGTTATGGATGAAACACACACTCACTGACTATGGTATGTGTTTTTCCAAAACCCAAATACTATGTTATAATACTAGTTTCATAGATCATTCTAAAAATCCATAACATAACTCATGTGAAAACACATAGATATTAATCATCACTTTCTTAGGTATCACACACTAAAAGGAAATAATATTTTACAATTTATCAGAATGCAAGAAAAACATGCCAACATTTTTAAAAAACCATTACTTTATGAGAGATTTGAATTTAATAAACAAAATCCAGGAATGATTGAATTAAAATAATCATTCATATCTACTTTTTATTTTTTACATTTATCCTCACATTAAATAACTCTTATTCTAAGGGGGAGAATATATTTTTTGGGTTTGTTCTTATTTTTACCTATTTTATATTATTTTGTTTCATATTTTATTTTTTGTGTATTATAATAATTATTTCATTTTATAGTTATATTTAATTTTTTTGACATTATGTTTTTTTTTGAAATTCTGTTATTTGTTTTGACATTCTGTTTTTTTTACATTCTATTTTTTGTTTTGACATTCTGTTTTTTGTCTTGACATTCTGTTTTTTTGTTTTGACATTCTTTTTTTGATTTGATATTCTATTTATTGTTTTGACTTTCTATTTATCATTTTGACATGATGATAATCGACCTAACTTTTTTTCCCATAGTTTTGAAAATCTATGGTAATGACTTCGTTTTCCATCGGTTTGAAAACATAATGTAATGACTTTGTTTTCTATTGGATTTACAACCTGGTGTAAGAATTTGATTTCCATCATCTTTAAAACCTATGGTAATGACTGTATTTTACATTGGCATGACAACCTATAGTAATGACTTCTTTTTCCATTGGCTTCACAACTTATTGTAATGACTTTGTTTTCCATCAGCTTGACAACCTATGGTAATGAATTTGTTTTCCATCGGCTTGACAACCTATTTTAATGACTTTGTTTTCCATGCACTTGAAAAAACAATGGTAATGACTTTGATTTTAATCATCTTTAAAATCGATCATATTTACTTTATTTTTCATCAGTTTGATGTTTTATTTTATTCTCTTCATTATTTTAGCTATTTCTTTTTTGTATTGTCTTATGTTTGATAATACCATGAATCCAACAACTTACTTTAAATCCATGAAAGGTATATTCAATTTTCTTATTTTTATAACCTTTAATTCATGTTTTAAAAAACCCCTTTTATTCTCCATTATTGTATTCTTTATCTTCTAATATAATCCATAAAAAACTAATCGTAATAAAAATTTTCCTATAAATAGAAGACCCCCCCTCTTCATACTCATTTCGGGTTGTCAGATATCTTGGAGAAGCTCTTCCCCTCCTCCTTGAGACTCAGTATGATCTTTTCCATTTCGACTCATCTTTATGTCTCAGTCTATTGCCAAAAATCTTTTCGAAATTTTGTAAAATACATTCTAAAAGAAATACTTATTTAGTGAAAGGTTAGTTTCCCAAGATACCATTGACAGTAATGAAAAAAAATCAAGAATATTATTCTATTCCAAGGAAGGGAACATCTCAATGTTGAGAAACCTGTATGTAAAGATACTATTCTTATCAAAGTTATTAGATAATTCTACAATACAATATCTTTTGATAAGAATATGATGATTATAATTTTTTTGTATGATATAAAATTTCCAATGTCTGTAAAACAAGAATAAGACTTTATAAATTTTCCTACAGAAGTTGATTCATTTTTCCATCTCATAAGATACCTTAGGAAGTTGGTATGTTTAACATGGAAATAGTTAAAAATTCATTGTTTCATATCCATGAGGAGATAAGAAATTTAGCTCATATTTCTATTGAAAAATGGTTTGTTTTCATTTGGATTCATGGTCTTCTTTGTCCAATGAATGTGGATAGGGAAACTCTTATAATTTATGAAATTTTTATGTGATATTATCTTGTAAACATAATAAAGTTAAATCGCATGGTTTATATTTTTGGAACTATCAAGAATGTAATGTTTAGAGCTACCAAGTTTCATCTTATCATTTATCTTTCAATTCTCACCTAGTTTATTCTTGAAAGTTTTACGTTTTCTATTATTAGTTTGAAAGGGGAATTTAAATAGTTTAACCTTTCTTGGATAAGCATAAATATTCTATGAAAATTTTACGTTTCTGTTGATGAAGAATAAAAATAACTTTCCAAAGACGTGGAAATAGAATCTGATCCAAATCAATTGACAAAAATTCTAATAGAATCATCTCTAATAGTTGTTCCTTCTCAGAAGTTAGATCCAAAATTTAGTACTAAGCCAAAGAATAAAACAAAATACAGTATAGAGGTTGTGGCTAAGTGGAGAATGGAGAAAGAATAATGAAAACAAAGTGATCCTAAGTTTGTTCTTGAGGAAGCTGAAGCTATAGATGAAAAGATAAGGGTAGAGGATACTTTACAGGATAAGATGAAAAAAAGACACTTTTGAAATGAAAAGACCATGATTTTGATGTTTTTAAAATCCAAAAAGGCATTGAATTGAATGTTATGAACTAAAAGAAGATTTCCAATATGAACTAATCGTAAAGACTTTTCTAGAGAAAGAGAAAGGGAAATAAATAGTGCAATATGTTTAGTAGTGTGAAGAAGAGGAAGGAAAAATTCATTTGGAATTTCATCATAGATCTCTGAAAAGTAGACAATAATCTTCTCTTTAAAATAAAAGTGACGAAATACAAAAAAATCCTCATGTTGACCATGCACCATCTCAATCTATATAAACCCATTCAGAAAGATTTCATCTTCAGTCAAGAAATGAACTCAAAGTTTTCATACATAGAATTTAACTGTCATCAGTGTCAATGTTGAAAAAGAAACAACTGGAAAAGACGTACAAAGGGTGGAAAAGGAAAAAATATAAAGTTAAAGGAAAACATCCTGTCAAAGAATCTATTCGATCAAATGAACTGGAATTTTATGATGATGATACGGATTCAGAACACACAATCTCTTTGAAGGAAAGTGATGAAATTGTTCATGTTTTGAGAAGAATTGAAAAGTCTATTCCTTATTTTCCTAGAACTGAGGGGAAAGTTGATTTTATTACAAATAACCAAAGGAAGAAATTTGGTTCATCAGGAGATCTTATAAAGCGTTTATTACTAATAGAAGTTGATTTAAATGTTTTGAGTTATAGTTCAGCTGCTCATAAGAAGGCTTGCAACAAGATGACTAAGTGTTCGTTTCAAACAGAAATCTCAATGAATGAACATGATAAATTAATTGAATACTTGAATAAAATTTAAAATGATCTACCTGTTTATTTTAATAAGCATGATAAAGAAAATATTGATTGGTTGAACAATATATTAAAAACCCAGAGAGTTGATATACCTTCAGTAAAAGTGTTTCAAGAAAGGATGAATTTTTTCTAGTCAGATTTTTCTAGGGATTCATCATTCAGAGATGAAATAGTTTTTTAAATAAAAAAATATGTTGTTGACTCAAGAGTTTAATAATGTTTAAGATAGAATTGATACCCTAGAAGAAGTTATCAGAGTTCAAGAAGAGACTATAAAAATCTAGGATCAATTTTTTTCTGACCGATAAGATATTCTCAAATCCCATGTTGATTCTATCTCAAACGACAAGAAGGAGATAAAGAAGATGAAGGATATTTTTCATGAGTTGATCAAGAAAGAGAAAGAAATAGAAAACAAATAAATTTATTGTTCTATATTTCCTTGTTTTCACTTGATAGTTGTTAATATTTTAAGATTCAATGAACTATATGTCTACATTTCAATTGTTTTGAATTTTATTTCTCTCTAACCCTTTTAGAAAACTATAGGTTACCCCATTATTTTTCTAAATCACAAAGGGGAAAATTTTATTATATAAAACAGAGAAAGTATCACAAAGTGGGAGAGTTGTTAATGTCTTATTCAATTGTATTACATCTAAATCAAGGAAAAAATAAAAATACAATCCTTATGAATGCCTATGACTAAGGGGGTTATTTTTATTCATTTTATTATTCAAATGATTTATAATAACTGTGGGGGAGATAAGTATTTCTTTTCTAACATTACTTTGTGTTTTGTTCTTTCCAAAAAGCGAGATATTGTTATGTCAATGGTCTTCTTTTCACTTTTATGACTTTTTTTGGAAATAAAAAATATTTTCATATTGTTTTCTCAAATAAATATATTAAATTGAATATTGACTCTGTCAATCATATTGACTTTGTCAATCGTCTAGACTCTTTCAATCATACTGACTCTATAAACTGTACTGACTCTATCACTCATACTGACTCTGTCAATCATACTGACTCTGTCAATCGTATTGACTCTGTAAATCGTATTAACTCTATCAATCGAACTGATTGTGTTCATCGTACTGACTTTGTATCATATCAATACATTTCACATATTAATAATAACAATACTAATTTTTTACTAGTATCACATACATGATTTTAATCTATTATCAAAACACATGTTCTATATTAATCATACTCAGGTTATCATTCTCATATAATTATCGTTTTAACCAAAACGATGTCATAGAGTTAGTTATAAACTAATAAAAATGATCTCATGTTTTCTATTTAAATATGACCATTACAATTCCAGGTGTCCATTTCCATCTGATTTTTCAAGTGAAATATGACCGTTGGAAAAAATATGACCATTGAAACTAGAGGCCAATAAATAGAAGTTCATTTGAAATAGAGATGATTCTTTGGATCAAATTTTGCTTCCATCATGTTCTAGAGAGATATGCTTTGATTTCATTCTTGACTCGTGCAAGAGCCTTGGAATTACAAAATTTGAATGGCTCATTATTTGCTTTTGTATTTCAATAAGTTATTTTTTTACATCATGTGTCTGATCAGGTGATAACGACTGAGGGCTTCCCAGGATAGGTAGACGGGGTGACCGATCATTGTATAGAGGACTCTCAAGTGTTTGGAATATAAAGGTAAATATTTCCTATAAAATCAAGGGCATGTTCGGATAGCAAGATGGTCATGCTGATCATCGTATCGAGGTCTTACCAAGGTGGTGGTCAGACAAAATTTCTATCCTAGGTGAAAGGATAACCTTCTATTTAGGTTAAAAGAAATTTATTAAATTTATATTTTCATAATTTTTTGTATTAGAAGGGGAATTTTATTGTTTCCTCTTTCTTTTCATATTCATTTCAATTGTAATTGTTTCAATTAGAATTCTTTTGTTACATATTGTATTAATAGATTCTATATGATGTTTGGGAGAATATTTTTCATTTTTATTACATTGATCATTGTATTCAATTAGAATACAAATTGTTTTCATTAATTATATATATTATATCTTATAATATCTATTAGATCCAAGATCATGATAGTAAATATTATTGATTATGAATTGTATTAGTTTAAGACCTCTTAAAATATGTTATTTATTATGTGTTCAAATGGGATGTTTTTAAACGTACAGTTCACCCCCTATTATATTGTTCCATATAATATACATATTCATATATTTTACATTCCAACATCAAATGGAATATAATTTATATTAATTTTTTTATTTAATTACTTATTGTGTCTTATGTGTAGGACCCCGGGACACCCTGAGAGGGGAGGGGTGAATCACCGTGGGAAATTTTTCTTTTAAAGAGATGGATCTTGTTCACATGTTGGTTGGAACTTGTTAATAATGTATAATGAATATGATCATAATATAAAAATTCACAAGCATAGAGATGACACAACACTATTTACTTGGTTCACCACTAAGGGCTACGTCCAAGGAGAATACGCCAATAGGTTTCCAGTTGTACCAAATTCTATTATTGTTCACTAGTTGTGGATTACAATGGTTTGGGCACAGTCACTCTATCCTAGGCTCAATGCCTTTACAATGGTTCAGGGATAGCTCACTGCGTCCCTTAGGTCACTCCTGTTAACTCCCCCTGGCTCAGTGCCTTTAGTGAAGTCCCACTCAGTTTATAGACATGAAGGTCACTTCATCGTTGAAAAAGAATGCATCCTCTATTGTATATAGATGCTCTGTTGAAGTACAACTCTCACCAATAGACTAATCTTACATTGCACTGAAGGTATTGGGAAATCTTCCAGCTTTTTTGCAGCTTCAAAAAGAAGGACGTACTCCAACAACACCTTTCGTGCTGCTCTAGGTCGGCGCACAAGTTTCAAAGATGGCGTAAAAGTTATAACTGTCGTGTAAGTCTACCTCAACCACTTGTGTGACAAACACTTCTACAACTCCAAACTTGCATGTCCCACATTCCGTTTCACCCATACATGTATTGTCATGTAGCAAACAACTATCGCGCAACTTATACTTGTGCGACCCATAACCACTTGCACGACCACTACAAATGCGCGATGGGAGCACTGAATTTCTCTAACTCTCGAGCTTCGTTGAAAATGAAGAGGGGTGGGCCTCTATTTATAGGAAAAATGGACACCCTGCATGGTGGCGTGCAAACCTCCTCTCAGCGCTCAAGTTCCATATCACAGTTACAACTTCCCTAGCCACTGTCACACTACTCAATTGCATGACAAAACCAATTCTTGCACGACACTCTTTACTTTGACATTTTTTGAGGTTCTTCTTTTGAAAAACATATGGTGCGCAACTTTACAATCTTCCTAGGAACCGGATCGCAAGTCCTTTCTTGCTGTTCAAGTCACTTGCGTGACTAGTATGAGTACTTTGCTGGCACACATTCTGAACTTCCTCTGAGGATTGACAACAAACGCAAACCATTCTCTAATTCCCGCATAGAAGACCATGGATTCAACAATCTCCCCCTTTGGGTTTGTTGGAAATCAGTAAATAAATTCAATAGATCACCATCTTAACGAAAAAAAGGCATGAATCAACTCAGCTAACACTCTTAGTCTATGTGAGCAATGCATGGTGTAGAAAACAAGAGAGGAAGCTTGAATTGGGTTCCCGTGTTTTGGAATTCACAATGATTCCCAAGAAATTATCTTACAGTGCCACATAAGAATTACATGTCCAATGTATTCTTTCTCATCATTCTCATCCTATCACTAAAACTGAATCTCATCATGTCACAGAATCATTACATGGCTGAATTTATTCCTTTCTCCCCCATTGAAAATAAACTCATAGTCTAGTAATTGTTCCTTGTTCTGCTCAAACCACACTCCCCCTGGATAGTATCTCTGCCAAAAACCTACATCACATCCATAAATAGATTAAATACAGTTAACATAATAGGAGAGAGGGGATTTTTTTGACATCCTTATGCCCGAGGAGGTGGCTAAACATTGACATTAAATAGATGCATCACAAATATAGTCATTGACAGTGGCTTGGTCAGGATATCAGCCACTTGCTCATCAGTTCCCACATGATCCATTTTAATCATGCCTTGTTAAACTTTCTCTTTGATAATGTGATACAGAATTTTAATATGTTTTGTACGAGAATGTTGAACCGGATTCTTTGTAAGATCAACTACGCTCTTGATGTCACAGTAAATCACCATTGGTCGCTTCACCTCATCACCAATATCTGTTAATTGTTTCTTCATCCATAACAGTTAAGTGCAGGCCTTTGTGGTGGAGATATACTCATCTTCAGTAGTACTAAGAGAAGTAATTTCATGTTTATTGCTCAACCAGCCAACACATTTATTTGCAATATAGAATGCTCCACCACTAGTGGACATTCTGTCAAAAATATCTCCAGCCCCGTCAGCATCTGAAAATGATGATAACTCACAGTTCCTACTTGTAGAAATGTATAAGCCACAATTTTGTGTACCTCGAATATACCTCATGATTCTTTTTTACTTCTGAAATATATTCCTCCTTTGGATTACTCTAAAAGCGGGCTGCAATACATGTGGCAAAGACAATATCTGGTTGTGTTGTTTTCAGGTACAGTAGGCTCCCAATGAGCCTCCAGTACATGGTGGGATCTACAGAGGTCCCATATTCATGCTTTCTAAGTTTAGTTCAAACTGCAATCGAATTTGACATCGTTTTGGAGTCTTTCATATTATACTTCTTCAGCAGCTCTCTTGCATACTTTTCCTGAGAAATGAATGTGTAATACTTCATTTGAATCACATCTAGCCCCAAGAAATATGTGTGCTCCCCAATCATAGAAATTTCAAATTCTGATTTCATGTGATTGGAAAATTCATACACTAATTTCTTCCTGCTGCCACCAAATATGATATCATCAATGTAGAATAGAACCGTGAATTGATGTTTTGGAGAATTATTCACATATAGATTATGGTATACTCCTCCTCATTTAAATTTCAGCGTCGTGAGATACGAGTCCAGTCGAGAATACCATGCTCGTGGTGCCTACTTCAAACCATACAGAGCTTTCTTCAGTTTTCAGACCTTTGTTTTATCAGTACCAATAACAGAACCCACTGGTTGTTCAATGTAGACTTCTTCTTCTTGTACACCATTCAAGAATTCTGCCCTGACATCCATTTGATACACTTTATATCCTCTTTGGAGTGCCATTCCCAGGAATAGAATGATTAAATCTAGTTTAGCCACTGGAGAAAAGGTTTCTTCAATATCAACACCATCAATATGGGTGTATCATTTACATACCAGTTTTTCCTTGTTTCTAATAACACTTCCATTCTCATCAATCATTTTCTTGAAGGTCCATTTTGTACAAATCACAATGTGACCTTCGGGTCTCTGGAAAAGTTCTCATGCCTGATTCTTGTCAATCTGATCTAACTCTTCATTAATGGATTTCACCATGATTCATCTTTTGCAGCTTCTTCAAATGAGGTTGGCTCCACAAATGATAGAAATGCAGATTGCGTGTTATTCCTCATCCTCCTTGTTTGTGTGGGTGCACTCCTATCCCCAATAATGTTAGAGGGATCAATCTTAGCTCTTCTATCTCTCCTGTGAGGTTCAGTTGCATTCTCACTAGCTGCAGTTTTTTCTTCAGATTCTTCTTCTAAGTCAACATCATGATGTGACTGCTGAGTGTTTTGAACAACTTCCTCTATTTCCGTATTTGTATTTTCTCCATGTTCACTTTCTTCCTCACTTTCTGTCACATCAGAAAATAACATCCTTGAAGAATTTGTGGTTTTCTCTTCAATTATCGTAACATAACTTCTTTCCACAATCCTTCCTAATCACGTGTTGAAACACTTGTAGGCTTTCTGTTCATTGGATAACAAAGAAAAATGTTGTTATCAGCATTGTCCCCAAACTTCCCATGATTCACTTCTTTATTCCGGATGAAACATTTGCTTCTGAAAACTCAAAAGTATTTCTACGAAGGCTTCCTTCAATGCCACATTTCATATGGTGACTTTGTTTCTCCTATATAAAGCCATGTTTGATTCTTATTGTGCACTGAAGCTTCAAAAACTACCTTACAGTAATTGCAAGAGATACCACTCTCAATCAGCATAGCCCTGGCCATATTGTTGACCTGTCGATTCCAGTGCTGAACAACTCCATTTTGCTGTGGTGTTCTCACAACAGCTACCACATGTTATATTCCACGTTTTTCTATGTAATTCTGAAACTCAATGGACATGTATTCCACTCTGTTTTCAGATCTCAACACATTGATTGTTCATCCAGTATCGTTCTTGGCGATTTGCCGATATGTTTTCATGCAGTCAAGCACTTTTCGTTTCCCGTGAATGACCATAACACATGCAATTATATTGTAATAATTAATTAAAAGGAAAATGTACCTTTATCCATGAGTTTCGGAAACATTTATCAGCCCACATACATCTATATGAATTACATCAATAAGATGAGATGCTCTTTTCTTATTTGGCCGATATGAACTGCAGACCAGCTTTCCATGAATGCAAGAATCAAAATAATTTTCGCCCTCATGCTTCAAAATGGGCATATCCATGACTATATTCATCTTAGATATCATTTCCATGTCTTGTTGGTTAATGTACCCCAGCCTTCGATGCCACAAATTGTTTTCTTCTTCAACAGAAAAATAGCAGGAGTTAACATTGTTGTTAACCTGATATAAGTTTCCATATGTTCTACATCCTTTCATAAGATAATTCCCTATTTTTCCCTTTATAGTGAATAATTTTTTATTGAATGTTACTACGATCCCTGAGTCACAGAGTTGACTCACACTGAGGAGATTGTGACGTAGACCATCCACCTAAAGAACATCAGTCTTCTTTAGATCTCCATTGGCGAGATCAGTATTCCCACTGCTTTTAATCTTCAAAGCACCATCATTACCAAACCTCATTTTTCCATCAACCTTCTTTTTAATGTTCTTCAAAAGGTCAACATTTCTCGTCATATGGGAAGAGAAACAACTATCTAGAATCCAGGTACTGTTTCATTTTTTAGCTTTGTGGGCCACCTCTGTAAGGTTGGATTTCTCAATTTTCTTATTTAATTCCATGAGACATTGGATTGAGTAGACAGATATGATGGCCTTTCAATTATCTCATCTGCGTACAATGGTTCTTCATAATCGATGTATTCTTTAAGAGGAGAAACCCTATTTATAAGAGCAACCCTATCTTGTTGATGAGATTTAACTTGTCTTGAACTCTAGTATGAGGTGTCCATCTCCATTCTCTACCTACAATTAACACCCTTATGACTAAAGTTAGAACAATGAAAACAATATCCATAGAGGTTATTTATTGTAATAAATGAGGATATGAATTTGTTTTACTTCGTTGAACTCCCAGATCTTCCTCCTTCAAGTAGCTCCTTGCTTTTTCGAGATATGACATGGTATGGCCCAAATAGCCATAAAACTGGCACTTGATGAGAGGAAATGTATTGTCCCTTGAATTTCTCCTCATAACTTCTTCTGTGGGGTAATTGTATGAGGGATCCTTCTTCCACAAGGCTCGAGGATAATCTTATTTTGTTCTTTCAGATTGAATTGGGGGATTCGATTTCATCACATCTGAAGACTTTCTCACATCACCCACTTTCAGCTTGCCTTTATTTTGGTCACCTTTATTTCCATCATTTGCTGATTATGCCTCAAAAACAATTCCAATATTTCCCATACAGGCATGTCATTGATCATTTAAAATATATTCAACTCAATTATAGCAACGTTTTTCTCTCTCCAATAGCTCAACATCTGAGATCCTTCAAAACTGTATTTTCTTCCATGATTCTATTGAAATTGAATCTTTTACATGTTTAATCCTAATCATAACAACTTACTTCTCAAGATACTCACCTGTCATGGACTATTCCTCTAGTTTGGAGGTGAGTTCATTGATGACCTTTGCCTACTCTTCAAATCCCTGCTTTAGATCCACTACATCATCATTGCATTCAATTATTTTAGACTGCACTTTCACCAAATCTTCCAGTCATTCAATTTCAGCTTCACATTGATCAATATATTCAGTTGATTCTTCAACAGTTTATTTCCACTTATTCCAACTCTTAAAATTAATTGTGAGCTTACTAACAGCATCCTAAAGTTGGAACTCGAGATCTGACTAAATTTTAACTGATTTTCTCCACCAGTATCATTTGATTTTTCAACAGTGGCCATCAAGGAAGCACGGTTCATTGTTTTAAATTATGGTTCTTCTTCATCATAGAATTCAATATCATCATCTTCCTTTTCACATAAAAATATTTTCCTCTATATCTTCTTCCCACATTTGAAGTCTCCCTTTTTGAAAAACACTTTCCGAGGATTTTCAATGTCTTCTACTTCTATTTCATCATCTTAAAACTTTCATTGGCAGTGAGAGGAAAGGTGATTGACTCTTCCAAAAGAAAACATGCCAGAGGTAGCTTACCTTTGAATTTACCTTTTCCCTTCTTCAGCTTCTTGGAGATGAGAAAAAGAATTTCCTTATCCTATTTATCATCACCAAAACTATCTTCTGATATTTTCAGTTTGTCCAAGGATTTGAATGCCATTTCCTTTCTTACACAAGTTGTGGAATCTTCAGGTTTGACACTCATCTCATATTCCACAAGACTACTTAAAAGATCATCCAGAGATAATTAGGTAGATCTCTTTCTTCATGGGCTGACACCGTTGCATTATAAAAAGGAGTAAATCTTCTCAATATTTTCATTATGATATCAATGTCTTTGATTTCTTCTCCAAGACCTATAATTGCTCCCAAAATGATAGTAATTCAATTGAAGAATTAATATGCATTCTCAATAGGATGAATCTTTAGATCCTTAAACCTGTTTTGTAGGACTTTTAGTTTTTCATCCTTCACTTTGCTATCTCCATCATATATATTTTCAATTTTATCTCACATGGACTTTTCTGAGGTGAAACTCATCAAAATTAGATAGATCTGATCCGAAAGGGTTGCAGTGAGAGCATTCTGCGCTTTACCATCAGCATCAAGAATTTTCCAATCAGCATTCGTCATAGCCAGCCTTGTTGGATCAGTAACATGTATGCCTTGGACAGTAGAAAAAAGTACATCCATTCCAAGGGATCTTAGATGAGATCTCATTCTATTCTTCCAGATCTGGGAATTACTTCCATCAAAGAGACGGACCCCCTAACAATGACTGCATTCTCCAGGATGACAAAGCACAGATTCATCACCAGCAACCTTTACCCTTTGATGCCACTTATAGGACCCCGAGACACCCGGAGAGGGGAGGGGTGAATCAGGGTGGAAATGTTTTTTTTAAAGAGATGGATCTTGTTCCCACATTGGTTAGAACTTGTTAAACTTTTATGATGAATATGATCAGAATGTAAACATTCACATGCAGAGAGATGACACACCACTTTTTACTTGGTTCACCATTAAGGGATTCATCCAAGGATCGTACAACTAAAGGTTTTCGGTCGTACCAAATTACACTATTCTTCAATAGTTGTCGATTAAAATGGCTCGAGAACAGTCACATTGTCCCAGGCTCACTGACTTTACAAAGGTTTAGGGATAGCTCACTGTGTCCCTCAGGTCACTCCTATTGACACCACCTAGCTCACTACCTTTGATGAAGTCCCACGTAGTTTATAGACTTGAAGGTCTCTTCATCATTGTAAATGAATGCATCCTCCCTTTTATGTAGAAGCTATGTTGAAGTCAAACTCCCACCAGTATACCACTCTCACTTTGCCCCGAAGGTATCAGTCAATCTTCAGCTTTCGCGCAGCTTCAAAAAGACGGGAGTACTCCAACAACACCTGGCATGCTTCTCCAGTCTGTCGCGCCAGTTTCAAAGATGGAACACAAGTTATAACTAGCGTGCATGTCTACCTCAAACACTTGCATGACACTCACTTAAACAACTCCAATCTTGCGTGACTCACATTCCTTTTCACCCAAATAGGTTTTGGCGCACATCAAACAACTGTCATGCAACTTATACTTGCCCGACCCACAACCAAATATGCGATCACTACACCTGCGCGATGGGAGTTATGAATTTCAATAACCCTCAAACTTCATTGAAAATGAGGAGGGTGGTACAATATTTATAATCAAAATGGACACCCTTTATAGTGGCGGGCAAACCTCCTCTCGTCCCACATGTTCTGGCGTGTAGCTCCAACCTCCCTTGCCTCTGTCGCGCTACTCACTTGCATGACCAAACCAATACTTGCGTGACCCTATTTTCCTTTCCATTTTTTAATGTTCTGATTTTGAAAAACATATGGTGCAGAACTTTTCAATCCTTTTAGGCACCGAAGCGCATATCCTTTCTCAGTGCGCAGGTCACTTGCGTGACACATGACCAGCACACTAGTATAATTACCAAGAAAACATTGTTTTCCCTTTTGGTCAAATTTGAGGTCAAGAAATTTGGTAAACACTGGGAAGAAGTTCCCCCTTTAATAATGTTATCTGGTTGACCTATATGATTACTTTTATATCATATATTCTGAACATCCTATGAGGATTGACAACAAACACAAAACATTCTCCAATTCATGCATAGATGACCATGGTTCCAACATTATGAACATTTAAGAAGAAATAAGAAGTTAAAATTTAATATTTTGGGAGATTCTGTGTTGAGAAAAATTCATCCTGATGAAAAAATATATCATTATTAGTATGTAATAAATAATGACTAATTCTAAGAGAGAATACTCAAATAACATTTTTTACAGTTTCGGGGTTATGAAGGTTGATGAAATGACAGGAAAACAAGACATAGGTAATTTTTGTGGTTTTTTGGAGATATAGGTTGGAAAATTTGAAAATTTCATAGTTCCTGGTAGTTTTATGGAGGAAAATTTTATGGTGATTAGAAAATTATAGATTTTAGAAACATGATGATTTTTACCTAAAATATTTGCTGATTATTTTTCATAATTCTGTTTTAAACTTCAAAGTAAACATTGAAATTGTGACATGGTGTGGAATTATTTCAAGGTATATATAGAATTAATTAATGTAGACATGGTTTATATTAATAAATAATGTTTGAGATAATATATCTATGAATTTAATATGGATGGAAATTGTGGATATATTGAAGGAATATAATGCACATTTCAATTTTTAATTGTGAATTAAGTGATGAAATCATACTATATTTTATGTAGATGCACCATGGTTAAGAGGTTTTTTTAAAATATGGTAAACTACTAATAACCATAATTTTGAATATTTTATGTTTTCCATGAATCTTGGTATAGACATTGGTAAGTATGTGACATTTTTTGTCTTCATAAAAATTGATTGATGAAATTATTGATGAATGTTAATGAAAAAAATATGAAAATGGTAAGTGAAATCCTAGATCTATTTTATTTAGGGTATTGTAAATGCTTAAATATCTATAATTTTACTTATGGTTCGATGAGTAAATAGATGAATCACATGAATAATTTCATTTTTTTAAACCAATGATTCAAAGTATAAGATCGATGGATATCCAATGATGGATAAAGACTAAAATGAGGCATGTAGTTTAGAAATTATTTTAATATTTACATGTTCATGTGGATTATTATTAATTATGTTATTATGAGTAGATAAATTAAAAGAATTATCTAATTAAATATAATTATTATGTAATTAATGATGGAATGTAGTTATAATCTTTATTTATGAGTTATTTAAATTATTAATATTTTTATTTTATTATCCTGAATTAGAGAGGACTAGATTTGATAAAATATCACGGGCTCTATTTTTTATTTTTATAATGAGTGAACAAGGATCACATGTCAAACAAAAGTTGGAAAAAAATCATAGACACATTTTTAGATATCTTTATAATTGGGTAATCATTTTTGGAAAAATAAAATCATATGGGAACTAATTTATCCTCTTACATAATGGTTATAAATAAATAAGGATCCTTCTAGAAAATTATAAATATTTATTTTCAAATAAGACATTCCAAAAATAATAAAATATAAGTAAATTTCACAATGGTAGGGGACCAATATTTTACAATAAATACATATTATACAAGAATGTTGAATAATTCAAATTTTATATACTTACATAGACAGAGAAATGAATGACATAAAAAAAATATAATTCTTAAATAACAACCACTATAACAAAATCTCAATGAATATATATAACTAAATGTAATAAAAACAATATTTAGTGAGAATGTGGGGGTATCCCCATCCAAAATGGAAAAAGGATATCCCATGTCGTGTATATATTACAAAAATTCCTAAAACTACACAAAATTCATTATGACCTCTAACTCATAATCTTATACACTATCATTCAATGAGGTTTTAATTTTTCCTAGACCACATACAATTAGGTGTACAAACATCCCATGGGAAACATATAAGGGTAGATCATACCCTATAGCAGGTTACATCCAAAAACCTACTTATCTAACAGTACTTTATTTACATATAATAACAAAATAATTTAGGGTATTAATATGTAAAAATAATAATAATTATTTTATAGAATTATGGTAATGGAATAAAATAATTTATTTCATCTAACATGGTCATAAAGACCAATTTTTTTTCATGAGAGTATTGAAGCAGAATAAATAAAACTACATCAGTGGTCTATTTATAGGTTCTTAATAGACCACCATGGAACCACCACTTACCTAATTCATTTAATTCTTATAATCCTCATGGTTGAACTATGAAAAAATATAACAATGTATGAGATATAACCCCATTTTATAAAAAAAATGTAATTTTGATTGAATTTTTGAGGAAAGTGGATCTAAATAGTCTCCTAGATAATGACAGTTTCATCTATGATCATGAGGTGATAGGTTGGCTTTCTGAATATCACTTTATATTCCTTATTTAAGTCTAAATCATTGGATTCAATGGTGATACCTAGGGTAATGTTGTGATATTTTTGTTTTTATTCATTTAATGGTGCCTACTAGAGACAACATGTCATTCAAGCCAATACGAAGTGAGTTGTAGGTATATTATGTGATGGTTTCTCTCAACCCTAAAAGATATGCCGGTCCAAAAATGTTCCTAGGATGATTCTATGTGACCTATTAGTAACTGATTAAGAGATACGTACTGAAGGAATTGTACAATTGTTTTCATTGTGGTCATCTCTCACATGTAGTGAGTGCTACTTCAATGGTGTTCATTCCTATGGTGAAAGATCTATCTTTAGTCCATATTTACTAAAAAATTAGAATTTGTAACTTCCCATACAAGGTTGTAGCTTCCATTATAAACTAAAGACTAGTTTCTGTATCTATTGTGCTATTTTTTAGAGGAGAAACAAGGTTTTATCAAGGTTATATTGATCCAAGGTTCCAATAGCTTGGATACAAAAATGATAAGTGAGATCAATCTCAATGATTCTCGATCAAATGTGGTCCCCTAAATCAAAATAAAAAAATACATAGATATTATTGAATGTAATTTCATCTCAGGGTTCTCACCCATGTGGGGTTCTCCACTTGGTCCTTTGATCTCTTGTAATTGTTTTTTGGCTCCACATGGATCTCATACTTCTTGGAAAAAAGTGATGCTTCTTCAAATCAGTGCATCGGATCAGGAAAGGTGATCCATTTTCTCCCATACTTTTTATCCTCATTTGCGCTGCTTTGAGATTTTCTATGAACAAAATTCTTTAAAATGGTATATTTATACCCTATCAGTTCAAGAATCCCCACTGTGGAAGCACCCGTCTAATGTTTGTAGAAGAAATGATTATTTTTTTCAATGGAAATAAATTATCTATCTATGACATCAAAAAAATCACAGATAAATACAATAATTAGAGTGGTAATATTGTAAACCCAGAGAAAATAAGCATATATCTCTCAAACCAGTGGAAAGATAGCAAATCTAGCATCTGGGATAAAAACCTATCTATTCTTAGGAGCATGTTTCTGATGGATTATATAGGGGGCCCAATTTTCATGATCATGTTTTTAATTCACCACATAGATAATGTGTTCAGTAGAATCATTGGGAATATTAACAACTAAAAGATATGTTTTTGTCCTATGTATTTGAATTACTCTAGTGAACTATGTTCTTACATTAACTCCCATACAAATACTATCTTCTATCACTATTCTGAAAAATGTTATTAATGACATCAAGAAAACTATGTTATCCTTCATTTCGGATTCATACTCAGAAGAGAGACACCACCAATTTTCATGGGTGAGGATGTCAAAATCAAAAAATGTGTGTGGTATCGACATTTGGAGAATTTTCAGTGAGATACATGGGTTGCATGAAAATATATCATTGGATGTGTTATATGGAAAAAATATATAGGGTAGGATCATGTCCCAAAGGAATGGAAATAATATAGATTCATCCAATATGAACTCATATCACTTGTGAATTTTAATTAATCCGGAAATATGGTTTCTCTAATCCCGTAATAATTGGAATGTGGGTGGAGGGAAGATTGAATTTTGGAATGATAACTATGATGCTTTGACAATGGGCTTCCCTTGTTACCCAATTTAGGACATGAAATTATGGAAATCTAGTGATCACCCAAACAGCACCCATTAGGTCCTGGATGAGAGCCAACGCGCGTTATTCGATCTCAACCTCCTAACATCCAATCCATACATATTTATTTTTATAGGATCTTCCCCAGGAGAATTATCTAAATGGACTATCATTATCTAGAATCTACCTCTACTAAGATTTACATGTGGGGGACTTACTATGGTATAAATAAATTCCATCAAATCTTATATTTCTTATGAGGTTCATATTGAACAACACATTATCCATAAATGAGTATGTGAATCCTATTGGAATCAGTATTGTTTTCAGGTGTTTTTATTTTGGGATCCACATGGACGAATCCTCTGTACACTTATTATTTGTATGAAATTGGTCATATATAGTTTGAGACACATTTGGAGAATTAAAATGTATTCATTATTAAGTGTATTTGGTGGGGTTATTTCACATATCTCTTATTTAAAATGGTAGTGAAAAAACAATGATAGGAAGGAAAGAACATATATTCTCACAAAAGAATGATGGTGTATTTGTAAATCATGTAATAAATCATTAAATGTTTGTATTCATTACTAATTTCAGCAATCATTTTTAGAACAATGTGTTTTTTCTTGACCTATTTAGTAATATTAATAAATTGTTTGATTACCACTCTTTCAATTTCTACATGGATACAAGATTTCATCTCCCTACACTATTAAATATATTTAATGAAATGTGGATATACTAATATCCTCACTGCTCAGGACTCAAACATAATGCAGATGGATCCTGCTGCAAAGGTATTATGTAGGGCGGGGGAATATTTTGTGATCCCTTGGGTTCTATTATTTTTTCATTCACTACCTAACTTATGAGCTCTTATTCCATTCATACTAAATAAAGGATTATTTTGGCATGTATCATTACATATAAATATAATAATATTGATCTCACAACATTGGAAATAGACTCAAAAACCACCCACAACTCCCTATTTGGTACTTAACCCAACACATGAATGACCTCACATCTCTTTAACAATTGAAAAAAATATCATAAAAAATATCATATAGGTTCTCCACACTTACCTCGAGGGAAACAACGTGGAAGACATCCTTGCCTTCATTGTCACATTTGACATGTATGTCACTTTCTTTCTTATCATGGGATCCCTTCCCCCTGATGTTGTGAACTTGGTTCAATTGGATTCCCTCATGCTTAACAATTTTAGTACAAATTGACCACTTTGTCTTAACTATATTAATTTTCAAAAATTTAAATAAATAAAGAGATCAGGATAATAACCATGACATTACAACAAAGACGGTTATGCAGAACTATAGAATTAAGAATAATAAGACATGTTACCATAAATGAAAATATAAAACATCATGTATTAGACACTATCCAAAATATATCTTTATATCCACTAATAATCATGGTATAAAAATAATTCTCAAAATTTATACTAATTTGAAGGAAATATATCATGTCATGCTAGAAGAATTTATATTAGACAACAATATGAAAGAAATACTAAGCATAAAATGGATAATAATATGGAAATAACATCACATGTTTTCTTAAATAGTTAAACAAGTCAATTGTAGCATATAGAAATAAATATCAATTAAAAATATCAAGTTAAATTATAATATAAATATATATATATATAGAATTAGTTGTTTGTTTACCTTCACTCCACTGTCATGTCATAGCTAATCAATAATATTGATAGCTAGGTGATTCAGGATGGAGTATCTTAAAATTTATCTGTCAAAATGTAAGTATCTAAGATTTAGTAAGATGGAATACATTCTAGAAGTATTTACAGAACGTAGAAAAAGGGGATTTAAAATATTATATTTTTAGAACAATGAGAATTAAATCAGGGCCAAAGGAGATATATTCTCTTCCCGAATATAAATTATTAACTCTTTCAATAACATGATATATGGTAAAAAAGGAAATGTTTTCTTTTATAAACTTAAAAGATGAGAAACTAGACATTATTTATGATTTTATTATGTAAAATGTATACCAAGGAGAAAAATGGCCAGCCATCATTAGAATAAGAAATATTCATTGAATTATTAAACAAGGAAACAAATATAGAAAAACCTTGAGTCATGAATATCTTATAGATGAAAAATAACTAATTATAGGGCCTTTGGATATATTATGAGTGTTATAAGAAACATAAATTCTATAACATTGATTTTATAGGGGTAAAAATTTAAATTCAAAGGACTAGTTTTCCCTCTTTTTAAAATGGACAACAATTATTCTATAGATTACCTAGTGTGAGGCCATCATTTAACTAGTACCATGACTAGGAGTGTAGAAATTAAAATTATATTTCACTAAATAACCATTACATGGAAAATAGATGAATAGTTATCCTTCCGCACATACTTTTCCCATTTCGATTCACTTTCATTTATTTAACTTTTAAATATATTTATATATCCATTTAATTCATATTTTTTTGAATGGACAAAAATTTGAAATAATTGAATCAATGAAAATAAGATATGGCCTTAAAAACTCTCCACCATTAAAGTTCGCGTCCCTTAAAATAATTATATAAGGTCTTCAGTTATGGACTATGTGAATTACTCGAGAGTAATTTTAATTGAGTATTCAAAAAATTATGTTAAAAAATATATTGAAAATAATAATTTAAGACACCCAAAAACTAATACAACCTACTTAACTAATAATATTGACATAAAAAATTAAGAATTGGAAGAATTTCTTAATTTTCTATTGAGAATTTAGTTAAATTTTTTTAAAATAATTTAATTCTTCAAATAATTTTTCAAGTAATAAGAATAATAATTTTCTAGTTAATAAGTCATAATAAAAGTATTTTTATAGAAAAAATATTATAATTCAAAATAGATAAGGGAAAATAAATTAAACAAATAGTGGAATTAAAATAGTAGTTTCATTCTGAGGTGGAGACTTATTCTTTTATGTATTACTAATGTATAATGTCATGTAGGTTTATGATAAGAAAAAATTATTGTTGAAAACAATACATTTTTTCTATTAATATTAAATATTATTTTATGAATATTGATTATATATCAAAACGATCCACAAAAAATCAAATAGGTCTAATATCTTTTCAAAATTTGACCCAAAAAAGTCTTGTACATAATTATATCCCAATAAATCCTTAATAACTTGTTCAATTATTAGAGATATAATTATTTAAATAATTCATCATAACATGGAAAAAATAAACACAATAAAGGATTAGCTCAGATGCTCAAAAAGGGTAAACAAGGGATATATCAGTGGTCACAGATACACAACAAGAGAATAAGGGTATGATAACATGGGATTAAAATATGCCTTAAATATCATAGAGAATTAAAATTATTCATGGAATAATGGTTGATGGGTCATAATATATAAATCATAAATGAATGAAATAACATGAGCCATGAGAGTTAAAAAATTATTGTATGATATGAAATTGTGGCATACAAATAATCATAGAAAATAATTTCCATAATAGTCAAGGATTCACTTTTAGGACTATCATAGTGGATTGGGTTCACTCCAAAAACTATCATATAATTCAATATTCACCCCAAAGACAATCATAGTTGATTGGGTTCACTTACTAAACTAGTTGATCTCCCAATTATATTTCTTTTTTATCTCATGAGATATCAATATTTACACAATTCATTATAGGGAGATATAGGTCCCACCCATAACATAATTAAAATCACACATATGTGCTCTATAGGATAATAAAACATTCATTATATTCAAACCCCAATGAATAAATGTGTTTCAAATACCTTTCATCATAGAATAACCCCTGTAAATGAAATGGGTTCTATACACATTCAATTATTTCATCATATCATCACATGTTGGAAAGGAATGGATTTCATTCACATAATTTCATCACAAGTATAAACCATCTAGAGAAAAAATAAGGATGGAATCCTTGGATAACATCCCCTATAATAAATTAGTGAAATAAATGGGTTTTTTTCATTTATGAATAGAAATATGACCAAAATATTATTAAACATTCTTGAAAAATTATACTTACCACTGGTAACATGAATTATATGAAATAAAAATAATTTCAAAAAAATAATTGAAAACTTTTTATTGAAAATAATAGTGGAAAAAATCAAATGATGCATGAAAAAACTAAGAGGTGGTGCGAAATTAAATTCCATTCATGCCATATAATCTAAAAACCACTCCTATTATGCTTTTATTTAAAGCCGAAAAAACACTTTTAATTGTTAATAACTAGAATATTAATTTTAAATATATTATTTTAAAAAATATTATTGGTAAAAATGTCATAAAAATTTATAGTCTAATTGTAAAAATAATTATTAAAAAATTTATAGAAAACATTGATATGAAATAAAAAGGATTTCCGACTAATGAGAGAAATAAATTATATTTTCCTTAAAAAAATATTTTCAATATTTTGAGTACTGGTGAGGAAAATGAAATGAAAACATGTATTTTTAAGAAATAAATAGAGGATAAAAATATTCATGATTTTTTAAAAGGAATATAATATGAATTAATAATTATAATCTTAATTATAAATAATCCTGATAAAAATGGAATTAAATTATAATACCCTTTACAAATTTTGAAACATTGAATAAAAATTTAAAATTTTTTATTTTAGAAATCAATTTTTAGGGAATGTGTAAAACCCAATAATATTACATGTCAATAAATGTTCAAACTATATATGAGATTTCTAATATATTACATAAAATATTAATTTTTTTTGATTTAATCACAGTATATATGTTCCACGTGATAGAAGTTACCTACATACATGGATCATATTTGATGACTTCATTGAAGTGCTAGACCAACTAGTCCTTGTTATATTTATATTCTTCTAGATTTATATTCCCCCAATTGATTCGATTATCAAAAATATGATCATTTATGTTGACCCAATCAATATTATCATCATTAAGATCAAATAAAATTGATCTCTCAATAATTTTATCAGTTTCCTCCTTTGAAAAATTAATATAAATATCTTATTGAACCATATATTTCTTAGAATGTATGAAAAGAATCCCATTGTCATCCTTCTTCCATGCCTTCTTCTGGACACCATAAGATGCCACCAGATCAAACAATCAGTTATGATCTCATAGTATTCCATATTTAGTCTCCTAGTCATTGTCACTAGAAACCCCTACCTCATCACCAAGAGGTGTTAATAGTATATCATGGATTTTAATGAATGACTGAATGTGATTCTTAATTTTAATAACTTTTTGTATTGATCGAGTAGTCATTTGTTTTGAAATGTATAAAAAATATTTCTGAGAATTAGCCTTTATTCTAACATTCACTACATTTTCTAAAAAATAAATGAACTTTACATTCCATTTTATTGAAAATTATGGTACAAGTAATTTATTTTATCAACCTCTTCATACTTTGAATGTGACTAGGGTCCCACGGCTAATAGCGTCTCCTTTTCTAAAGATTGCATAATAGGGGATAGACGCATCATCTTATCCTTCCTGTGTCTCATCATTTTCCATACACCTTCTTTCTATGTCTCATACAATCTATTTTCCAAACTAGAAATGTGGTTCTTTATAATTACATGTTGGATATCCGTTGGGGTTGGAAGAATATTCTATTCCATAAATCATGAAGATCTGTGTCCCTACCTCACTAAGAGTACATGAGGGACTAATATTGGGTTCTAGAAACTATTAGCTCATAAAGTTCCCATCACCCCTTCTGCAAAAAAAACAAAGGATACGAATATGACAACTTCAGAAGAACCCCTTCTAATTATTGAGGGTTGGGAAGCCACAACTACAAAAGTCATAACAATCTCACTACCCACATACTCAACATCATGAAATAGGGTTTGGGGATCATATCCTTGGTCGACTGAAACACACTTGCAGACCTATTGGAGGTGACCCATACAATGATAATAGGATAATAAATCTGTCCAATAATAGAAATAAACCACCTATTTTTATCTATTATTCATGTTTATTCTCAATACATACAAAGTTAACTAGAGGTTTAGAAGCATCTATTTCAACACATATGTGAGGAGAAATCAGATAGAAATGTGATATAGATCATGGTCCTATCATAAAATTCTTCCTATCACGTTTCCAAGAATTAACATAATTTAAGGGTTTTAAAAAGGTAATATAAGGCCATTAAGACATAACTATATTGTTTTTGTAGGTTCTTGTATCTAGTGAAAGTCAAAAGACCAATGTAAAAAAGAAATAAATGAATTCCATTGTAGGAACTTTGTCCATCGATCCAGTCAAATAAAAGGTGACACTCCCTGTAAAAGTGAAGAAGAATATGTTGGGGTCTAGGAGACCTACTACTATGTTAAATTTAAATTCCCATGAATCATCAATGAATCGGTTAGAGGTGTCAACTTATTGTCGAATATGACCAAAGAGAGCCACTAGAGAGAGCCTATGAAAGCCCGATGCCTCTGTTAATTTCCATAACAAATTTTAAGCGTGGGAAATACATGACTAAAAGATGAAACCATAGGGTTGAGATCAATGAAAATGATGTATGGGAAATTATACAGGTCTATATATATACCACATTTATGAAACATGTGTTGAATATGGCATGTGTCTCTTTAAAATAATGGAGAGGAATAAATCCCTTACCTTAGGTCTAAAATCTGTCATATGCATTGAATACTATAGTATAATAAATATATATTTTAAATTAATATATTAATAAAATATACTCATATATATCATACCAAATATTATTTACATAAAACATTTTATCACCCATTTTTAAATAGTCTTTAATTAAAATCACTATTCCAGGTGATATATTCTTCAATTTTCAGGTTAGTTTTTGCCTGGTAGTTTTGGTCCTTATAATTTGATCATGGTAAAATAATATAAAAAATATTAATCCTAATATAAATACCATTTAAACTTATTATAAACATTTTTATGGTCATGCATGAAATATAAATGTATAAATATGAATTACACCATTTAAGGAGACAATAGGTCGTATGTACACATGAATAATGTTTTCAATTTTTGATGGATGGGAAAAAGTGTGGTAAATTAAAAAATACATTTATAGAATCAGTATAATATTAAATATATCATATATATTATTCAAATACAACCAAATTTACAAACATGTAAAACATAAAAAAAATTGGATCACATCGCATCAACGAAGTGGTGGTACACACATACAAATCAGGTAGGTTATCTTTTCCTGATGGAATGAATCATAAAAAAGTATATATATGATATTATCATTCAATGTGTATAACTATTATATTAATATAATATATAAAAATTAAACCCACCAAAATACCAATCAATAAAAGGTGTGGATGAGAAATGAATTTCATCGCAATGTGGATATAGTAAGTCGTGTGTTTTCACAAGTGACACTTTCATTTCCAAACTGTTAGAAATACTGTGAATATAAGTGGTTTCAAAATCAAAATAAAATTCTAGTATATTAAGAATATGAAATTTATTATTTTATTAATACTATAATATATTTATGGAATATGATTTATTAATCAAAATCAAAGTGGTCTTTAAGGCTCTTACCGCTCCATTGAAAGAATTGCTTTATATCTCTTCGTAAAGAACCAAGGGTCAGTATTTTGGGACTAATAGAACCTGTATAATGGGGATGTGAGAGTTTATAAGAGAAATTATAAATGTTTTTCAATGTAAAATGATCAATGTTTTTTGCTGAATGCAATTGATGGGTTCCCTTTTTTAATTTATGGGAGGAGAGCTCTTAGAATCTCATAAAGGATTAGAACATATTAAAGTCCTAAAAAGGGATAAAAATTTATTTTAAATTGGAATGTTATGAATCTTTTTACCATATATTATCACCATTATTTATTATAATATTTTTCTTTATTTTTATGAAATTTTATCAAATATCATTGTCATAAAATATAATTATTACCAATTTTGGACATTGCTCATTTATTTTGCAAGAAATTACATAAATAAAGAGGTTAAATTTGAATATAATTATTTAAAATAACACTAATATATCTTATTTTTATAAAAAATTCATGAAACATAATAAATCTCAGAAATTATAATTCTTTTCCTGTTATTAAATTCATTTATTATATTTTATTTATTAATTGTAGAAATACCGCATCAGTGTTGCATAAGAATTTAAGGTCATTATATTAATATGAAAAATTTTAAATAAATTTATATAAATAAATTTATTTCAATAATAAAAAAATAGGTAACCATATTCATTTATAAACTTAGTTGAACCATAAATGGAAACATAATAGATTTTTAAACATGAGGTATTTGCATTTTTAATCTTCCCTTGATATAAATATTATATGGTTCTTTATCATGGAAAAATATCCATTAAACAAATAAATTTAGATCATAAGGATATAAGGATATAATTACATTTGTCTGATAAGAATTAGTAAGAATCATTATAACCTTATCACTTATTTTTAATCTAGATTATTATTATTTACCCTTCACCAAGGTGATACATTTTCACACGTATACAATTCATATATGGCAAAAATAAAATGAACCTATTTTCAAAATTTTATTCTCCTAATTTCAAAAATAAAATATAAAATTCAATTAAATAATGTTTGAGATATTAATTTTTCATAAGAAAACTGCACATGATAAAAACCGTTTTTTTTTTTGAAAAATGCATTTTAATCATAAAATATGGTTAATTCATATTCCACCCCTAGAAAAAAAATAAAATTAATTTTAAAATATTTTGTTTAATATATAATATATAATTTTATTTAAAATAATTTACCAATTTAGATCAATTTAATTTATTAAAATAAAAACACATTAAGCGCAAAAAACAGATTTTTAGAAAAATTATTTTTTCATATAAAAAAATTTTTTCATAAGAAATTTCAACATAAAAATGATTCCATTTAAAAGAATGGAATTATTTAATATATAAGAGATGAAATTTTATTTTTAATACATTTTAAGACAAAATATATATTTTTTACATTCTTTAAAAAAATAAAATTTTCTATAAAAATCAATATTTTTAACTTTCAACTAGAAAATTCAACTCTTCAAAAAAATACAATAAATTTAATGTAATATAATTTTGATATAATAAAATTAAAAATGATTTTTTTACATGATATAATTTGTTTCAAAATTTAAAAATTTAAATATAACATTTTCTCATAAAAATGAATAATTTTTTGAATGGAATCTATTTTTTTGTATAAAATAACATTATTCAAAAAAAATAATTATTTTTTACTAATAATTAATCAATAAATATATATTGAGTAGGTTTTTCATATATATATATATATATATATATTTCATAATGTAGTAGATAATATTCATACCTTCCAATTTGATATCTAATTTATAATGATCTTATTTAAATAAAAATATTTCATTATTCCTTTAGGATTAGTGTTATGTATCATACATGTTATCTAACATTGTATTTCTTTAAATTAATAGGGAGTTACATTATCCCCCTGTTAATAAATTTTATACTTGAAATTTTAATTCTTTCATGGAAACAAATTGTTTTAAATTTGTAAATTAATTTATTGAGAACCCATGTTATAAAAATGGTTAATAAAACCTCCTATTGGAAAGGTGGAAGAAACAATTTGACTGTAATATGGAATAACACATATCTAGGATTAAAAATATGAAAATATTTGTGAAAGGTGAAAATATGCATATTAATGAGAAAACTAAAATCCAACTTCTAATATAGAGTGATATAGAACATGGTATGGATAATGTTAATAACCATGAAACAAAAAACTATAAGGGGATAAAATACCATCAATTCATTGGAACTTAAGGTTAAATGATAACATTTTTTCTTTACAAACTTATTCCTAGTGTTGAGGCATTCTATTACCATCTAGACTAAGAACATTATGATAAAATCTTATTTCATATTAACAATTTAATCCTTTAATAATTTTCTACCATAATCGTATCTATTTCTCCAAAAATAAGAGTATTCAAGATATGTTTTTTATTATTCAAGCACAAAATTAAATGTTTAACAAATAAAAACAGAATATCAAGATATTCCACCAATAATTATACACAAATAAAAACTAGAAATGGTTAAATGAATGTAACATAATTCATATAATTAATAAAATTTTATATGAATAAATAAATCATTTTTCTCTAAAGACCAAATTACCCCAATAACCTTATCATTATATAATTCTTTAATCATGAAGGTGATATCAGACCCTTTATTTTACAAATTTTTGAAATTTTATTTCATTATTTTCAAATAATTTTTCATGTTAGTAACATGTTAAAAATAATGCTTACAAATATTTCATCCCAATGAAACATCTCCCAAATATCATTTGTCTCCATGATAAATTACCATATAATATTTTAATGTGGTGTACCACTCCCAAATATCTAGATAAAAATTAGGTTAAAAAACATTAAATGTAATCCTTAACATCTCCATAAATATCTCTAAAAATACCACCTTGTAAATGAATCAATTTTCAACCATCAGAATTATCTATACTCCCATTATCTAGTAAAAATAATTTAACATAAAAACAAATAAAATACCAACCCCAAAGGGTTATTTAAATGTCAATGGAGTATTCTTATTAAATACCCAGTAAAATTTTCTAATGAATTGAAAATCCCATCAATCAAAAAATAGATGTTGATGACCATAAACTTATAACGAACCTTAAATATATAGCCCCATAATAGTAACTATAACTTTTATGTAAAATTCACATGGGAAAATATTTTCTTCCAAAAATTAGCACAATACCTATTTATTAAATAAGTTCACAATCTATTTAATATATTCCATAAATCTATGAATGAATTTAACATCATCAAAGATGAACTCATTCATTTTCATATGAAATAAAAAATCTATTCCATGGTTACCAATACTACAAAATTTACATCATCAATGTAAATCATCTCTTTATCCCAAATAGGCATTATTAACTCAAAATAAAACACATATTAAGGTTTATCATTCCCATAACCATATGTTGTATAAAAAAACATAACACTAAATAACATTTCTTGGTTATTAGTTCCATTAAAAAATGGTTTAACATAATTAAATTAAATTTACTAAGAAACTTTCCTAATATTTTTCATGATTTTGAAAAGTAGAATATCATTAGTATAACACCTATACAACATAATTATTGAGTCCAAATATAGAAGAACTTAAATTATTCATCATCCACATTAATGTATTAACAATTCTATAAAATATTTTTCCATAACACTAAATTCCATTAATATGAAATATGAAATATGATTCATGTATTATAATTCATTAACTATTTTTATCATGATTTCTTTAATTTTATCATAATAAATACAGTTAAAAAAATTTATACATTTTATATTTCATTCTTAGTATATTCATTGTCATTAGTAAATCATTTACTCATATACCGTTACTAATTCTATTTTTTATAATTCCCTATAATAATGTGATTTACATAATGCACATACACTCAATGTTTAAAACATTCAACCATAGAGGTCACTTATTGATACCATTATTATTATCCAATTCATTGTCCAAAATGATATTTTTTCCTCTGCAATTACATTCTTTGTGTCTTTATATTCCATACTCAAAACCTCTTCCTAATCATATGAGACATTTACTTGAGTGAATTTTCCCACATTCTAGTAGTTATGGATGATTAATCTTCATTCCCCTAATTTCTTCATGAAACACCATTTTTCTCTTAAAAGGAGTATTATGAAACTCAGCAAAGAATATATTATTTTACATATAACATGAAAATAATTATGCATAATCAAAATGTTTCGCATTACATATATTTTTTCATGTGGTTTCTCAAAAGTATAATCATTCCATTGACCATCACATTCAACATTAACATGATTACTTTATGTTCCAACCATTGACTAATACCGCAAAGTATAGTGTGATAAATAATTATCATTGTTGTAAACCACATAATCATGAAAAATCATTTATAAGATGTCTATATCAGGACTATTTTATTCAATCTATTAAACATTTGGTTTTAACTAGGTCTTTTATGATCATTGTATATTGAAATTATTCATAATGGTTCGTAAATAATTTTTGAATTAAACTAAGAATAACCCCAAGAAGTTTCAAACTAGGTGAGAAGTAAGGGAACATTAATTATTATCGTGAATGAAATCTGAGATATACTCAACTAACTATTTCGTGGTTATTACCCCTAGATTCATATATTTCAAATCCATGTGCACTTATAATATGTAGATGGGGATTTTAATCTCATAAAACCACACTCCTTCCATTACAACAACCAAGGATGTCCTCCAATGCATGGGAATATCCAAATGGATCCCACTAAATTTATTTCATCCTAGTTTCAAAAGGTCAAATAAACCCTGTTTTGATACCAATGATAATGGACCATACTTTTCATATAGATATAATATACTATTATATGATTATTCATTAGACATCATAATGATATGTAATTTTCTAATCCGGTATCCACTACATGGTTCCCCATGCAGGTGGGGAACATGGCCTTAAGCATACTTCCCGAAATTCTAATGGTATTCATGTAGCAACAAGGGCATATGGTGTGTCTGTGGGGAGACTATTCCCTTGTGCCAAAGTGTAACATAGTTTAATAACAATTGTAGTCATTTGGGGAATTGTGTGAATAAATTAAAAATGAATAATTGTATCTATAAGAATGTAATAATAAATAATATATAATTAGTTTCATATAAAAAATATTGATCATGTCATGAGTGGATAAAAAATGAGACATGAAGGAATAAAATAGACATGTATAATAATACATGTACCAAAACACAAAAGAAACCAATAAGGAAATATCCCCAGCTATCATCATGATCCTGGATCATTCTTATGCTCTTCCACTCTTAAAAAATTATCAAGTGAATAATCATATGGTGGGGGAATTCCTCAGACCATAACTACATCCATTAAGTTTTTTTGCGTAACAAATGGCTGACCATACATGGTCTCAGATAATAATCCGTAGTTCACCACCAACAGTGGTTATTACTTTTTTATATTATGTAATATAAACAGAAGTAGTTTGTTGTATACCACAATTTTAAAAGTAATAAATGGACAGGTCAAAGGAAATGTGATCCAGCCTATCCAATCATGGATCCCAATGAAAAATCATCATGCTCTAATAAAAATGGTAGTTGTAAAGCATAAATAAATAGGTGTTATACTATCCATTCTAATAAATGAAATCTGATACCAATACTTGGGATACATGTATAGAATAAAAAACATCCAAAATTTCCATGCTAGATAATGAAGTGTGTAAATTCATAATGGAATATACTATGTATTTCTATGTCATACTACAATAGTTCAGATCCAAGATATATAAGACCAAGGAATAATAATAGTGTATTTGGAGAATCTCTGTGGAATGTTGGTAAAGATGTGGATGGAGTCTAAGGAGAATGTCTATAAATCATGTCCAATATGAGTTCCAGAAATCCATATCAATGGTATTACAATGCACTTGGAATTCTGTATAGTCTAGATCTATGGAGTTTAAATGTCCACATAATCCACTTCCATAATCAATACATATCCATAGACTAGAAATATCCAAGGAATCTAATGGAATTAGGATCCAAGTATATTATCAAAGGTATCCACTACCATATTCAATATCCATATAGTAGAAATGTCCATGACATCTAATGGAATAAGTATCCAATGAACTCTTTCATATAATCTAATACCATAATCATTAATCAACGAATAACTATAATTTCATAACCAAAAACGATCCATGAGTTCATACAACTCATTATCACATCTTCCATTTAAACATTTAATCAATTCATGTCATATTTCCCATTCACATTAAATCATAGAAATGTTTCATATTATTCTCCAAATAATTCATTCAACTCTCATTCAATTTACAAAGAATATCAAAACATGTGGTGATCTCACACTCAGCTAGATGGGTTGTATAAAATAGGGATGGTAAAAATACACACCCCATGGGTGGCCTAGGATGGGGCTAATGACCATAAATTATAAAAATTCAATATATGGGAAATATAAATGGCCCCCAATACATTATATCATGAAATTATATTCATTTTATGGCCATATATATAAATATTTATCCGCGACACAACACCATCAAGGAATATAAACCACCAATCCTTGATTGAAATTTATAGACCACTTACTATAAACTTGTGGTATAACTATAATCTATAATAATACTTTTATTATGTCCAGATTAAGATAAAAATAATAATGGAATGAAACCCTAGGAATATGGAATAAGAGCCTCCACAAAAATAACTCCGTTGATATTAATAAAAATGATGAATGAAACATGATGAATACAGAACTTACATAATCACATCTAATGAGACTGATGATGGAAGAATCAATGTCTGGATCATGAAACAACCTCATATTCAAGGTTAGGTTTACAGGGGGACCTCCATTAGTATATCTCTGATGCATAAGTGTAAAAGAAATTAGGGACAGGGCTACTATCGAAAATACAGGCTCAAAATCATATTTTGAAAACTATCCTTTGGCATTTACATGACATGTAAATACATTACACATCATGTAAAGGCTAGTGTCTTCCCCTGGCAAAATTCATTTACACATTTTGAATTGTCTTGTTCATTCCATTACACATCGTGTGTTGAATACATATTGTGTAATCTAAATACACTTTTTTTAATTGGCCTACATCCAATTTATAGTCATCTTTCCTCTTTGTTTCAAAAAACAATAAAACTATCCCTCATGCTCAAATTTAGTTTCTGAGCCTAATAGATTTGTTAAACAAGATTTTATCCGGAAAAAAAGGATACATATCTCATAAAAAACCTAGGATCTTACAATCTCCACAATAACGAAATTCATCCCAAAATATACCTTCCAAGGGTGGTCAAACGTAACATGAGAATATATCCTTCCACTGAGAACATACCTTATAATCTTTCTTCTATGTTTAATCCTATAAACGAATGTTCTTGCATAGAACACATACTATAGTAACATACTAACCTTATATAAACTTTTTAATCCAATCAAAATTATGAATAGGATGACCCTTAAAAGATGTATCCACTTGTAACTCAAACTCATCTATTTGAAGAGTATGAGACCTTTATGAAAGATAATAGTCTAACCAAGATACAATTAATACATCATACATAACTAGGTACCTCCAAGGTAATTGAAACTGATAGGATAACTGGCTGACTCGCTCAATAATCTCAAATTTACTAACATATCATGGTAATAGATTAGCATATATCTTGATCCATATATGTACTAGCGTTTTTGAGATTTGAAAAAAGTCTTAATACCTTGCCTCGAACTCTAGAGGTATTCAATAGTGATAAGTGTAGAATTCCTATATATACCATATAGTATCCATACAATATCGAATCATTTGACCCTTCTCAAAAGTGTCATGAATGAGATGTGGTCCCAAAAACACTGTGTCTCTTTTCTTTAACAAATAATGAGGTGGTCAAAAATACCTACCATAAAAATCCTCATATGGTTCCATCTATATGGCTTCCTGATAGTTGTTGTATGGGAACTCAACACATGTAATATACCTCTACCATGAGATGAAATAAAGTATTAATTATATAATCATTTATTCTAGAACATTAATAGTGCACTCTAATGATCTAAAAGTATAAGTGTAGTATTTCATGCTTAGAATCTTCTATGTAACCAATTCCATGTATAATGTTTTCTAAAATTGAGATATAAACTGGGAATTCCTATCTAATACAATAGTATATGGAACCCCATTAAGTTTGAAAATTTCATGGATGTATATTCTTCCAAGATCATATAATAATATGGTCGCCCATATTAGCAGGAAATGAGAGACCTTCAGGAGTCTATTCACAACAACCCATACATCATCACTGCCTTGAGGAAAACCTGAAAAAATATTCAAGAAATCCATCACAACATTGTCTCATTTCCACTTGGGAATAGGTAACTATATTAAAATACTTTCTGGTCACTATTTTTCTACCGTCACCTACTAACAGATGGAACACCTCATGAAAAAACCATCTACCACTCATTTCATTCCCAACAACCAATACTATAGAAGAAAGTCTTGGTACATCTAGGTAACACCGAGATGAACATCCCAACATAAGTCATTTAACTCTTACTTTGTCTTATCATGTATGCCTAGAAAATACCTAACCCAATTATGAATATATATAATTTCATCCTCATCCATGATCTAATCAGGAGGCGGGTCCTCACTTTCCACACTCTCTCATAGGTGTAGGCCATCAGTGTCAAATAACTATATAATCCTCAACCTGTCTAGAAGAGTGGATGTCAATACTACGGATGAGCGATACGTCTTACCTTGGATATCCTATACCTTCATGTGTATCTTAGAAAAGAAGGCCATAATCTGTCACTCTTTATTGGCCTCCTAAACTGCCAGTATCTAATTCCTCCTACAAAGTGCATCAACAAATGCATTTCCTATTATAGGAATATTGGTATGATTGAATTAAAAAAAAATTATTTACTCAACCCACCTCCACTTCATCATATTCATGTCAGGCTATGTAAATATGTACCTGAGGCTTTTATGGTGCATGTATATCACAAAAAAACATCCATTTAATTAATTCCTCCAATAGAGAATGACATGAACAACATTGGATATCTCGAGATCATGTGTTGGTAACCCCTATTATGTGGCCTCAACTAACAAACCCATATGCCATGAATCTACCCCTACATCAGAACTTCTATTATAACAATAATTGATTCATAATAATATAAAATATAGCACCTTCCCTGCTCTGGATGAATCATCAATGAAACTGAATCTAGTCTCCCTTTTATCTCCTAATAGGTTGTCTCGCAATTATCTAACCACACAAACATCACATACTTCATATTCAAGACCATAAGTGGTTCTTATAATCATTATAAGTCTAGTATAAAACACCTATAATATCCATCTAACCCCAATAAACTCCATATATCGTAGATGTTCTGGGGTTTCTCCAAATAAACTACAACTCTCGCATTCAATGGGTTAACTGATACTCCTTTATTTGAGATAATATAACACAACAAATGAATCTTATATATTCATAAGTGGAAAATATTTATAATATAATATAACAAATGACCTCCATGTGTATCTTTAATGATCTCATAATATTTGGCATGGTCGTTTCAGTTTTCGGAATACACCATAATATCATCAATTAAAACCACCACAATCAAATTCAAATAAGGATATAAAAATTGATGCCTTAAGACCATGAACAATGATGGAATATTTGTTGATACTGAATGGAATGACCATATACTCATATAATCCTTTCCTACTATGAAAATATATATGAGGTATTTATGCATGTCCAACATGCACCTATTGATATTCTAACCTCAAATATATCATTACGAAAATCCTAGATACTCTGAGTTGGTCAAAGATATCAAAAATATATATAAATGTATACTAGTTCTTATTCATCTTTAGATTTAATCTCTAATAATTCACACATATCACGATGGTTTTTTCTACCCTGTTAACAACAAGGACTAGAAAACCCCATAGAGAAGTGCAGGGTCATAGAAACCATTTTTCGTCCTTATCATGTATCAACTTCTTGATCCCCTACAACAATTTAATAGCTATACTATATGGAGGAATGGATACTAATGAATCTCTAGGAACTAGAATTATGGAAAAAATTACCTCTCATTATGGAGGTAAACAGAAAATTCATCAAGGAAAACATCCTTGAATTGATCAACCATTAGTGTGAAATATTTTTGACACGTTCTTAGATCATGTAGATAGAAACTCAAATTAAGGCCTATCATCCAACCTAGCCCATGATTCTATTGTCTAACTCGTATTTCCTAGATATATCATTCAACCATGTGATTAAAAACCTTCCCTATGTTGATTTTAAGGTCACCCTATATTAATATGAATTTAAATGGGATTGACAAAAAACTATCCAATCTATCCAGAGTATGAAATCAAACCCATCCATATTGAGGAAAAATAATTCCCATTTGAAGTGACACCCACCAATATCAAGGGGGAAATAATTTCCCTGGCATTCACCCTTGATCCTGGTCCCTAATAATATATCCAATGTCATAATTCCTTAAAAAACTAAAATCTGATGTTATGTATCACCACAACTAGTACATGTATGAAGTAATGAGAAAACCCAATTTAAAAAATTATAGATACTAGACTAGAGTATACTAAGATCATACCTGTAACATCCAGATCTGGTGTCCACAAAACTAGGGCCTCAAGACGGTGGGTCACTTGTCCTAAAGCACACATCCCTACATGCTAGAGGTTACTGACTAGCAGTGAGGTTGTAAGGCTGTATAATGGGTATATTGTACCCTCATATCATATTGGAACAATGGATAACAAAAATAAAAATACAATAGTAGAAAATGATATAAATTGATAATAAATGATCGAACCAGTAACAGGAAAAAACAAAATCTTGTACAATATATATCTAAATAAATTTTGGAATCCTAATGAACAACGTAACTAAATAATAATATCAATATCTACTAGGATGTGTCATATACATAGATTTAAGGCATGTCGATGGAAAAAAATTGAATAGGGGACATGGTTTTACAACATGATATAGAAAAAGAGAAAATGAACAAAAGTATAATCCACTAGAATCTCATGCATATTCTTAGTTCTCTAATACTATTGTTCATCTATAATTAAATAATATGAAAAATATATTGTTTGGGGCCTTCTATTATCTATATATATTGAAAATCAATATACTCTGATAAAAAATGTTTCCCTTGTTGTGTGTAGATACAATCGTAGCAAGCCACCACCAATGATGAGAAGAAGAAATCCAAAATTTTTTTATAGAAATATAAGTGTGTAGGTTTCAATAAATAAATAAAAATCATCAATAAATAAATATTATCTTCCTCAGGTTCATATAGGTCATCTGACGACTCTACCTAATTCACCTCATTCCCAGAATTATTTTTTGATCAGTAACTATATATATTGTTATGATATATATTTTATAGTTGCATACTATATCCAACTATATGGACTAAGTATGTTCCAGAAGCAAGTATCCATATACCTACAATAGTAGGTACTGGATGGACCAGGGTGTAACTCAATCATCCATTACCAGTCTAAATAAGCAAAAAAGCTCAAGGAAAATGGTCAATTCACTACATCCCATGATGAGTGTGATACATCATTCTCAAAACATGAAATGTTTGTTGTTTTTTCATTCCAAAAACTAAAAAAGTGATGTGGTGCATCATGCCCACCTTTTATATTTTGTTAATGGTGTGATATGTCATGCTCAACACTCGATGTATGGGAGAGTGAAATTTTAGGCCCCAAATTCCTTAACCATTATATCATGAACAATATAAATGGTATAATAATAATAAGAATAATATCCATTATTCATTACCTCCCATGCATTATATTTACCAAGACCATTATAACCAATACATTACAATTCAATTAAATCATTTAATTAATAATGGAATAATTACTGTGGCATTACCACCCATTATAAACCATTTCAATTCTTCCATTTTATTAATTTAAGAATGAAAACTATCATTAATAAATCTATTTAATTAAGGAAAACATTACAATTCATTTTATAAAGCTCAATGAGTCACTTAAAATGTGACATTGTCAATCGAGAAATTACCTAAGAGGGTAAATCCATACATACAGAAATCCAAGAACTTATGGGGTTCATTGGATCAAAAAATTATTTAATTTTGGTAAATTCCTTTTATAATCCAATTTTAAAACATATAGGGCGTTACAATACTTTAATCGAATAATTATTAAAGGTAAAATCAAAATGGAACACCCAAGGGTCTTACATGATTGTGCTTGAAATCCTATAATTACGAAACAATGATTGACAAGAGTGTAAAAAGGAATGTATAAAAATTTAAAATGAAGAAATATATTTCAATGAAATACTCAAAAATATAGTGTGTGGTATAATGGAACATCTATGAAATCACCAAAACATTTTCGGAAATTAAGAGACTACCTACCTTATGGCCATTGATGACTCCTCATATGATGGAGGCCTCGTATTCAAAATATGTTGGGAGAAATAAAATAAATGGTCCAACTCATAAAAAATAAAGGAAATGAGTGTACATAAAAATAATGTATGATATTGGAGGAAAACATAAATAGGATCCAAGAGGAATGAATATCATAGCTCAATCTATCAAATGCTTTTGATGGCAGTTATATCAATGTTCAGATATATGAGTAATGGTGATTCTTAGATTAGGAGGAGATTTTGACTTATGGGATGATAATGGTTCATCATACAATGGGAATAATGATTGAGGAGAGGAAATATGGTTTTATGCTTAACTAATAAAAAATGGAAAATTCACCCGAAAAAATAAGGGTCCATGGTTTGGATACATGGTTGGATAAAGTGTATGCTAATAATGAAAATAAACACTATAGAAGTGGTCTTAAATATTACATGGTCATTCTCCTAGGGTTTCATGGTTGCAGAAAAACCATTTGGTCCCAAGTTATCCTCTTTATCACCCTACATGGTTTAGAGATACCTTTTTAGTTGGGATGTATGGTTTCTACGAACTGTGCATCCTAGAAAATTTTCTTAATTCTCAAGGTTCAAGTCTTTCAAAAGGCCCCAAACACCCTCATAACCTCTAATAATCCATTATTAAACATTATAAGGACCATTAATGGAAATTTAAACAAAAAATAATGAGTCCTACCTTCATGAAAAGACAATTCATTACAACCCCCCCTTCTTAAAGAAACACACCCCCCAAGTTGACCTTCTTAGGGTAAAGAGGTATCTTTAGCAAAGAGTTTCAGCAACTGAACTTGAAATTAGATTCACAATCCAAAGTCTCATTATGTTCTCATCTATGCTTCTGAATCACCCATACCAAATTAACCGACCTACCTCGGAGTATCTATATACTTCGATCCACGATACGAATTGGATACTCGTGAAAATAAGAATCTATATCCAAATCATGATCATCAGTTTGGAAGACATGTGAATGGTATGGATAATATCGATGAATCTGAGATACATGAATGACATCTTGCATAGACTTGTATCATTGAGTAAGTGATATTTAGTAATCCATTGCTTGGATTCATTTCAAATCCTTGAAGGTTCCAATGAACCTAAGTAAAATCTTACCATTCTGTTGAATAAATCTATGGACCAACCTATAAGAGACACATAATAAAACCCAATCTTTGATATCAAAATCAGGAGCTCATTAGTGTTGGTTGTAATATTAATTATTTATGGACTAAACTCTCATCGTCTAATTTTTGATTAACTGGACCTACTCTTTAGGATTCTAAACGAGTCATTGTCCAAGAAAAGATGCCTTGCATCCCTCTTTCCAGCATAATGGTGAATTAAATGCCATACCATATGAGGATTTATAATGAGAAATCATGATGGTTGCTTAAATTTATTATTTTAAGATAACAAAACAAGTGGAATTTGTGTCACCAAAGATTCTATGAAGTGAAAGAAACATGCAGGGGGAATGACTTCTAACACTTGGATCGTATGACCTATCATTCAATAATTTTTCGAGTGATAGGCCATGCTTAGAAGCACATGTGTACACAAGGACTTCTACAACCCATAAAATAACTATGACATAAATAGAGATTCTCTATTGGAAATGATAGAATGAGGAATTCCATGAATATTTGTGTCCAACATGATGTACATCCTCCCTATATCATCTACTAATAAGTTCTATTGAAAAGGTAAAAAGTGGGTCACCTTTTTCAAATGATCAACTACAACCCATACTATATCATTAGGAAGAGTTTATTTGGGTAAAACCGCCATGGAATCCAACAAAACATCATCCCACTACAACATGGAAATGGATAATGGATTTAAAAGCCTTGTGGGGTGATGATTTTCCACCACCAACTGGTTACAGGTAGAAAACTGAGTGATAATGCCATAAATATGTTATTTCCTACCAAGACACCAATACTACCACAGTAGATCCTGATGCACATTATTGAAACCGAGATGTACTACCCATGATGAGGCATGAAATTTGGATATCATATTCCCTATGATGTCTAATGGGACCCGTAAAAATCCATGTAATAGTATAGTATGATTCATATCCATGGTATTACATCATGATATATCCTCATTAAATACAATTTCCCTTAGGATAAGTCCCTATTTATTATATAGTTTCATCATTATTTATCGTTATAGAATATTAGAGGGAACATCAATGGATGTTAGAATAGTTGACTATGATTCTCCTATACCTCAAAAAAATATTTGAAAATAAGTCCAATAGCTACCATTCACCAGTTTTATCCAATATTGCCTATGTATGAGTCTTTTAGTGCAATGCATTGGATATAATATTACCATTAACAGGAATGTAAGAAAGATCAAAATCATATGAATGTAGGTACTCAACCCCCATGGACTTGATGAGATTTATATCTCACTGTATAATGATGTACTTGAGGATGTTGGGATTAGTGAATACTAAAAAAATAATCTCCAATTATATCGTGTCTACCAAAGTATAGAACATGAACAATAATAGATAGCTTGAGGTCGTGCATCGGTTAATTATACTCATGGGGCCTCAACTGACGAGACCCAAACATGATGACTAGCTCATCTTGTATGAGAATAGATTCAAAACCAATAATGATGCATCATAGATCATTCATGGCTCTCTAAAATATAATACCAGCACTGAAGTCAGTCATTACTTCCAATCTTAAAAGGATACATTACAAGATGATGACTATAAAAAAATCACTCCATTATTTTTCAAAATCATAAATTTCACTACAAGACAGGATAAATCCTAGATGAATCATATTTAATATCTGGATAACCCAATGAAACATTGTATGTTAAACATGTTCTTTGGATTCTCCCAAGAAGCTATATCTCTCACTTTCTCAGGGTCTACTGAAACTTCTAACACCAATATGATATGACAAAGGAAGTGTACTTTGTCGATCCAAAAGTGCATTTACTAATATCAAAATAGATCTGATGCTCTCTCATTGTATTCAAAATGATATCAAGATGATTTTCATGGTCATGTACAGAATTATAATTCAGTAATATATCATCAACAAATACTTCTATGAATGAATACATTTTTGTGTAGAAAACCCGACTCATTATATCCATGAAGACTGCAGGAGGGTTTGTGAGACTAAATGGATTGACTAGCTTCTCATATATACCATATCCACTCTTTAAAGATGTGTGAGGTATGTATAGGGACCTAACACACACTAGGTAATTTATAAACATCAAATCTATCTATGAAAACACTCATACACTTTAGATATAATAAAAAAGTCCATCTATTTGAGGAAATGGATACTGGTTCTTTACCATGATCTAGTTCAATCAAGGATAATTCACACAAAATTTTAGGGTATCGTCTGACTTCATAGAAAAAAATATTGTTGAACCCCAAGGAGAAGTTACATGGTGTATAGATACATTATCCTCTAGGTCCTCAAACTGATTTTTGAACTCCAAAAGCTCCATAGGTTCCATTCTTTACAGAAGAATAGTGACTGGTATTTCACCTAGCACTAACTCAAAGGTGAATTATTCCTCTCACACTAGAGGTGGAAAAACAATTCATCATAAATTATCAACATGAATAAATCCCCTAATGGTTGGAAAATAGTGGTTCATAAACCCTAATCCTTTAATAAGAGTCTAGAAATTTGATCTGTCACAATACCCAACCTTTAATTTTTGGGTCTAGCTCGAGATGCATGAATATTCCATTCCCACTTATGCATGTTCCTACCGGCCTCTATTGATATAAACGTCACCCTCCAATGATAGTAGTAAATGTGCCCTTGATAGGGAACTAACCCATTCATCATGATGATTACATAAAATACCATTAAGTAAATTATAAAAATATCCCATATGAATAGATGTATTCTTATCTCTAGAGGACTTGAATTACATCAGTATACACTATATGATCAAATATGCAATAAGGTATAAAGTTTCAAAACTGAAAAAAAATTGTTTGAACTTGAGTCTTAGAATCTATTTGATTTCCTAAGATATTAAATAATGATACATGCCTATGAAAAAAATCAGTCACTGATGTGGAGGCTACAAAAATAGTACCTTGAACTATAGAAGTTCCAACAATCTTCTCCTCTAGCATATGTTGTACTGCATTTAATTGTCCTCTACCACTACATTGAGTCACTACCTGACTTGCCTGAGGAAGAAAACTCTACTAGCATTGAGAATCATGAGTATGAATACATCTACCTCAACCACCTCTTAAGCCTAAATGACCACTGGTATTACATCCTATTTCTTGAAGAGATACTATGGTCTCCAATCCTGGACGTGGGGTTGGAGTATATCCCATCTCACTGGGCACTGATGGAAAAGTCATACAGAAGTACTGAATATGCCTCATTCTTCAACAACCTCTACAGTCTATTGGATCCTGTAAATTCTAGAGTTTTACATGTACAAGATTCCAAAAATAGTAACATATTAAGAAACTATTAGCAAGATGATCCTGACTACTTTTACCTCTGTAAGTAGCCTCAAAAAGTCACATTAATTTTATAGAATAACCACCTATAGGTCAAGGTGTTTAATTTCTCAGAATTTCAAAATCTTCTTCACTCAAATTCTGATTTGTAAAAATACTTTAGTTAACTATCTCATATATGGTCATCAATGAAATGAAATTAATCTTGGACAAGAGAGTGTACACCATCATATCCATGAATCCCTCGGTGCTTATTTGGTTGTCACCTGCTAGTGTTAGTGTGAAACACTGCAGCTCAATAAAGAGATAATAATACTCAAGGACATACATAGATCCCTTCATCATGTTAATGAAATCTATTTCCCTGTCAGCCATCATAGTATGTGGAAATGAGTGATCATATAAGATAGTCTATAAATATGTCCATATATATCTCTATGATGGCCAGACTTGATAATAAAATCACAACATATCTTGGAATAATCACATAGAATGATTGACCCTCTACTCTAGAGGTATATAACGATGTTCAAATATAAAAAGAATAGTTTCGATCCAAGACCCATGAACATGTGGTCCTCTATCCCCTAAAGTGGTTGGAGAATTGTTTTGCTATATCTCTTAAGTCAACTCTTCCATACTAAGGGTAGGTTGATAAACACCTTTCATAGACTAAAACATACCTAGAAATCCCTCATTGAACTATGAATTAGTTATCGTAGTAATAATATGTAGAGGTTCCCCATGTGGCACTGTGGGAGGGATCACTAGAAACTCAGGGCCTGCAACCTCAGGTGCATGGTCTTCACCACATTCAAGGCATACGACTAGAGGATGTCATAGAGTCATGATGCTATAATTTTATATGCACACCTCTGAAGATATATTAACAATCAATATGTTGTATATAGATAAATATGAAATGAACATAACCATCTTATCGACTAATCATACCCCATAACCTACTCTTAAAGACATGATTTGATAATATAGAAAGATCATAGAAAGACATAATAACATTAGATACACAACACTACCCACTACTAAGGATGTGTTCAGGTCAAGGACAATATTTCACATGTGTATGATTCCTATTTTGAATTTATATGTCATATTCATTTTTATCTTCATAATCATTTGTGTATTTAATCTTCTTTAAATGTTTGAATTATATGGATCACCATTTCCATTCCACAAGGGACCATACTCCTCATTAATGATAATATGAAATCCGGATAACACACACCATTATACATACCATCCCATGGGACCAATATTCCTTGGATCAATGTGCCATTATTGACTACTTAAGGTGTATGACATAACATATATAGGAAAAAACTATTTTGTTAAGGAAGGAAATTTAAGGGTCAATTCCTTTTTCTCTTCCCTGTATGGAATTTCAAAAAATTACATAGATAATCAGGGCACTAATAATTATTAATAGGAAAACTCATGTTGGAAATTAGTGTGGCCTGAGAAAAATCAACAAATATTAGTCATATTGTACCTATAATGATGCATGTAACGAAACACCTTCATTTAATTGGGATATGGTGAGAGAAATCTAATTTCAATATTCCCATATCAATAACATAACAAGACATCTTTGTTACCAAATGGAGAAGTACTATCAACTATAAATGTAATAATTAATAAGTACAATTTTCCAACATTATTAATTTGGGTTTCCTAGGTAAATGGGTTAGATACATCCTTGAATTAGGTCATTTTCAAATCACATTAACTTTTACTCTCCTGTATAGTACCCAAACATTACAAAAATGATAAATAATGATCAGATACCAATTTTTAGTGTCTTGAACTGGTGTCAACTAAATTGGGATCAGATGACAATGAGTCACATGACCTCAACAGATCAGCCACATATGCTAGATGATTTCTATTAGCAATTATGGTATAAGGTGGTATAGTGGGGACATTATACCATCATATCAGAGTGGTACAACAGATTACTATAATTATCATAGAACATTGGAAGAATGATATATACAAACACTATATGACTGAACCGGTAATGTAAAGAACCAGAAATTTCAAGGAAATGTTTTTCTTAAATCTTTGGAATTTTATGAGTCCGTAGTTTTTAACGGAGCCTAATTCTGAGGCCCGTTGTGACCGGAATAAATTTCTGATGTTTTGTTTGAGTACGTTCAGTGAACATACGTGTGGGTTTTTCGATCTTTTGAACCGGTGCTCAGAATTGAAATCTAAGGTCACCGATGAACTTGCAGCGCTTGTATTCGCTTAAGTGGAAATTTTTCGCAGTTGCATTTTATGCGGGTTGAGAGTTAATTTTTGAGGAATTCATACTAAATTAATAAAATTGTTGGTACACAATATTATTATTTATTGGTTGTTATATCCTACATGGGGAAGTTATATGTGGGTCCCACACCCACATAACCTACCATGAGAGGATAATGTGAGGTGGGGCCCACACGAACCCCTAACCATTCAACTCCCTTAAACTCCCCATTAATCCCACCATAATTAATTTGAAAACTCTCCCCTTAATTAATGTGATCCCTTCACCTCCCTCTCTCCCATTAATTTTTTCCAACACTTTTTATTAATGAATTGAACCCTATAATTAATTAATTAATGTGTTTGAATTTTGAAAATTCATTTGTGAATAAAATAATAGCCTTAGCTATTATTTTAGTTTGGACCTCGTTGTATTGAGAGAATTTTGGGAGAGCTATTGAGAAATGGTATAACACCATTCTTCTCCTGATGATGTATATCTCCGAAGAAGAACAAAAAGTCACCAACGATGATTCTTCATCGGGCGCACTCCAACATCAACGTAATGGACGTCCTTTTTCTATGATGCCTGACCTCCGTGACTCTTGTCTTTTGTTACTCGTTGACATGATCTGCTCATGAAATCATGATAAGGGGTTTTCTTCAATTTTAAATGAATAAAATTGTTCTTCGTTCTTCATTGAAACCATGTTTTATCTTCGGCCATATGATACTGCCTAACGTGGAGGGTGCGGGCCGAATGAACATGGCCCGATGACCCTCTGATGATCCTTGTTCTATTTCGATAGTGAAGGTGACGGAAGGGGTGGCGGTGACCTGAGAAAGCGGCAACCATATGCTGGCCGCGTGGAGAGGAATTTCTGGCCACATCCGAGGGCCGCTCGGCAGAAGAAGAACTGGTTGGCCATAGCTGGCCGGGCTGGTGGAACCGCAGCGCCCTACGACGCCACACTGCGGAGGACCGCGGCCCGTGCTCCGCGGCCCGCTTCGATGGGTGAACCTGCCAGCTCATCGGCTGACTAGTTTTGAGAAGTTCGTGGCACTTGCAGGTGTTGCACGAGAGGAGAGCGGCCTGCATGGGTGGCTCATTCCGGGAAAACCGGACGGCTTCCTCCAGCCTGACGGGAGGGCATTTCCGCTTGGTGCCACCGGTTCGGGAAGCCGTGGGACCCCCCCCCCCCCCCCCCCCCCGCACTGCTCGACCAGCTGGGCCGAGCCGTAGCCAGCCAGGTTGGGCCACGCCGCGCAGGGCTGGGCCAGGCTGAGCTTCACCGAGACGGTCTGAACCGTTGTCGGGTCGGACCCGCCGAACCAGGATAGGCTGTCCCATCGGCCCACTTGGCTTGAGAGGTCGGGCCTGTTTCACTTAAACATGAATAATTTAAAGACCGCGCATCTGATCGACGCGCCGTCAGCGGCACTAGGACCCTTACGATGAGGCGGTTTTTTTGTGATACTATAAGTGTGTTTTGAATAACTTTGTAAAATGATAGGGTTTGGAATGAGAGTTTTTCCAACTGGGCCCCTAGAACGGAAAAGCCAATAACTCTCAGACCAGGCGTCCGATTGACGTGTCGACTATCGCGTTGGGTTTCTTTTGACAAGAAGGACCATCAGGATACGTCAACTCTTGATGTTTTGATAGTTGATGTATCGACCCTTTGGCTTGAGGAGCATACCCTCCCAGAATAGAGCATGCTGTGTGTGGGAACCCTAGAGCTGGTTGCGATTGCAACGACGACTGTACTAGAATCTTCAGTGGGTTTGGCAGCTACGAAAACTATTCTGGAATCCTCCGTGGGTTCAGCAGCAATAAAAACATTACTGGAATATTCCGTGGGTTCGGAAATGACGAAAATTGTACTAGATTCCTCCGTGGGTTCGACAGCGATGACTTCTGTACTTGTATCCTACGTGGGTCCGACAGCTTATCTGGTCTAGTATGCTACGTGGGTCCGCCAGATTAAATGAATTAGTGATTTCATCTGATCATCTCTCTCTCTATACAAAATATGTATACCTGTGTGAGTTGAGTATTGACTTTCAATCATTATCATCGATGTGATTTACTTCTTTCCTGTGTGGACTGGGTAGTGCTTGGGCTCGAGTGTTAGAGGAGAACTGGATTGAAGACTTAGGTATATGTATGGTCATATACCTAAGTAGGGTTGGTTGATGCACCGTGTTTGTATCATACTACTTGTTTATCCTTAGTGGATATTTTCAGACCTTGCGGGTCTTAGGGTCCCTAATGAGTATCATTATTTACACCCATGCACAGGCTATGCCCGCACTATGTTGTGTTAGATGCAGACGACAGACATCACTGATCGAGTTAGAGACTTGTAGAGCTAGACGATACCTGGAGGTGGACCACTTGACGAGAAAAACATGAAGCAGACGGATGGACACGAGGTTCTGAGGAGACCATATTTACCCACCCTTCAGGTGGGATTCCAGGAGGATGACTCAATGGTTTTTGTTTTACTTTATTGAATTTGTACTAGCTTTTCAGTTGTACTGTACTTACTTTTGGGCTTGTATTTCTAGCCCCTTTCTTTCCAGCACTTACTTTTTAATACAGTTCTGCATAGTGCTTACATGAGTTGTGTACACTGTTGTGATTGTTTAATTTTATAAAGGAAATTCCTTCCTAGTATAGGGATTTATTCCTTTTGGTGCTAGTCGCCAGCCCCTAGCCTATGAAAGGCGGGCCTGGGGTAGTCACGGCACGGGCTCTGAGGACGGGTCGGGACAAATTGGTATCAGAGGATTCGGTTCTACCATATAACTAAGGACTCTGATCATTCCTTTCTATGAATAAATAGTGTTTAGAGTATTGAGTGTAGTTTTCAGTCCAGGGAGTCCAGTGTTGGTGCGGCGGCCGACGTATCCATACATCAGGACCCTGACCTCTGATTTCCAAATCAGTTCACGAAAACAATTATTGTGTCTGTGTTTCCATTGAAATGTTTTCTTTGTGATTACTCTGTGTTAACTCAACAGGAATACTGTTTGACCAGGACGAACCGGTTTCTTTTCAGGATGGCACCACGATGGCAGCCAGCTAGGGTTTCGAGTTACGTATGAGATGACAGCCCACTAAGTGATGAGGCGTCGGTGTGGGGCCCCATCACAGCGGAGGCACCATCAGTACCACTACCTGCTGAGCCAATGATACCACCAACCCCAGCAGTAGATAGTGCACACTGCTTGAGTGTGTTTCATGAGTTTCAGTGACAGAGGCCGCCAAGTTTCCGCATAGAGATGGACCCACAGACAGCTAAGGATTGGTTAAAGGGTATCGTCAGTGTTTTAATATTAGTAGGGACACCAGCTGACTTATGGTGTTAATTGCCGAGAGTCTCATGCACGCATTAGTAGGTAGATGGTGGATCTTAAAGCTCCAGGTGCACGACGAGGCATCTCTACTTTTGACAGACATCGATAGTCTCTTCCTCTCAGAGTTTATTCCCACCACCCTCCGTGCGGTGCGGATTCAGGAGTTACTTTATCTACATCCGGGTAGCATGACAGTAGCTTAGTGCTCAGCAAGGTTCACTGACCTCTCATGCTACTCCATAGACATTGTACGAAACCCATTGATTAGGGCTCAGACCATCGAGCTGGGAATGAGGCATGAGATCAGGGCATCGACGATTCCCCTCAGCATTTCGACATAGGTGGGGGTGCTGGATAGAGCCCTTCTAGTAGAGAGATTCCTCGCTGATTAGTCTCTAGTAGCGAGACCCTCCATAGGGAAACATGTAGTGGATTCTTCTGTAGCCAGCAATAGAATGTTGATTCAGAGGTCCATGCGGACCAGGCCATCAGTTGGGAGACCTCAGGATACAGGTTTGGTTGTGTCGGGAACCCGAAACAGAGCTAGCTATACGAGGGGCAGGTAGTGCTATGCATGCGGCAGACAGGGCCACATGGATTGAGACTGCCTGACCTGCCATGCAGATGAGCAACAGACAATAGAGGGACCTCCCAGTAAGAGGTAGAGGTTCGACCAAGGTGGTCTGTAGGGAGCAAGCAGACTCGGCAGAGGAGCTGGCCGAGCAGCTGGTGGTGGGCGACGTTTCGAGGCTCTACCACCACCACCACCAGGAGGTCCACCCCGACCACTGGGAGCTGGCAGACAGGTGCGGGCTCAGCTCCAGGTAGTCGAGACCTACGACCACGGCCCACCTGAGATGATTCGAGGTACTATCTGTGTCTACTCCACCATTGTTGCAGTGATTATAGACACAGGTGTGAGTCATTCTTTTATTGAAGCTAACATTGTTCGGAGATTGGAGATTCTGATGGAGTCATTGGCTTGATCCTTACGGATAGATACTCCTAGGGGAGAAGACTCGGTGATTACGCACTAGTGCCGGTAGTGTTAGCTTACTCTATGAGGCAAGAGCTTCGGCTGGGATCTTCCTGTAGCAGCGTTGAGGCCTTACGACGTCATCTTAGGTATGGACAGGTTGTCTAAAGTCCATGCACAGATTGACTGCATTAGGCACAGAGTGTGGTGTGTCTGCACGGATGGGACAAGGTTCACCTTCACTGGCTAGAAGGGAGCCTTTGTAGTACAGGATGGACTTACGCAGAGGAAAGGGTAGTCGATCACACATTAGTTGGCTAGTCTCATCCTCAGATCGGTTGATCTGCGAAGTCTGAGTTTTTCTATTGTGGTGGACCAGTATGCGGATGTTTTTCCTGACGACGTTCCAGGATTACATCCTCGAATAGAGGTAGACTTCTACATAGACCTGTACCCTGGGACAACACCGATATCTACTCTAGCATATCGGATGGCTTCCGCTGATCTTGGTGAGCTGCGGTTATAGTTGGAGGACTTATAGTGGAAGGGATTCATTCAACCCAGTGTTTCACCCTGGTCTTCTCCGATTTTGTTCACCAAGAAGGTGGAATGGAGCTTACAACTATGTGTCAACTACCGTCTCCGGAATTATGTGAATTTGAAGAACATGTACCCACTCCCAAGGATTGACGACCTCTTTGATCAGCTTAAGGGAGCACGATTGTTCTTGAAGATAGACCTCAGGTCAAGCTATCACCAACTCAGAGTTCGAGACGAGGATGAGCAGAAGATGACCTTCAGGTGTCGATATAGCCACTACGATTTCTTGGTTACGCCCTTCGGTATAAAAAACACACCAGATGTGTTCATGAGTCTCATGAACATGATATTCCATCCTCAACTCAATCGTTTTTTCATAGTCTTCGTCAACGACATAATGATTTACTCGACTACTGTGGAGGAACACGCCTACCACTTGTGGGTAGTATTGGATACACTCCGAGTTCACCATCTTTGTGGTAAGCTCTTGAACTACCCGTTTTGGATTCGAGAGGTTCTCTTCATGGGACACGTCATCTCGTAGGCTGGGTAAGCAGTGGATCTAGCGAAGATTGAGGCACTGCTTTCTTGGAAGCCAACCAGGAGTGTGACAGAGGTGTGGGGTTTTTTTGGTCTAGCTGGATACTATCGGAGATTTGTTCCAGACTTCTCCAGAGTTGTAGCACTGGTTTTAGCCTTGAAGAATAAGGGGAAAACCATCGTGTGGTCAAATAGATGTCAGTAGAGATTTCAGGAGCTGAGATAGAGATTGACCAGTGCACCCATCTTGAGGCTACTAGAGGAGGGCATTGGGTTTGTAGTTTACTACGACGCATCATGGAACAGACTCAGGTGTGTCTGAATGCAGGAGCGAGCGGTGATCGCATATGGTTCACGGAAGTTGAGACAAAATTATCAGAACTATGCTACCCATGACCTCGATTAAGGAGAATTGGTCTTCGCCTTGAATATGTGGTGACACAATCTAATGGACGAGCGCTTTACAGTCTACTATGAAAACCAGAGTCTCTGGTACATCATGTCACAGAAGGACTTGAACCTGAGATAGCGACAATGGCTCGAGTTCCTCCAGGACTATGACTTTAAGATAGTCAATACTCATGGGAAGGGGAACGTTGTAGCTGATGATCTATGCATGAGATCGGACATTCAGCTACTATGAGAGGTGACGAAGCAGCTAGCCGCATTGCAGATATCTTTTGTGGATAGAGATGGAGCAGCCTTTCTTCAGTCTCTCATAGTCACTCCACCACTTAATCAGCGAGTCAGGGAGGCACAGCATGGGGACATTGACTGTGAGACCCGACATGCTCATATATCCTCAGGACATTCACCTAGTGGATTTTGTGAAGGAGGGGAGCATGTTATCCTTTTCAGGGGAGATACAATGGTACCAATTGCACTATTGGAGTAGGTGATGAGGGAGTTCCACACTTCCCCTCTAGCGGTACTTTTAGGAGTCGCGAAGATGTATCAGGACCGTAGACGATAGCACTGGTGGCCAGGTATGAAGATGGCTGTAGCAGAGAACATTTCATGATTCCTCACTTGTCAGCAAGTGAAGGCGGAGCACCAGGTGCCAGCGGTTTTGGTACAACCCTTAGAGGTCCCATAGTGGATGTGGGATGGGATATCCATGGATTTCGTGACAGGGTATCCACGTAGATCCAGGGGACACGACTCTATCTGGGTGATCGTAGACCGACTCACCATGTCAGCCCACTTTTTACCGATTAGAGAGCATGACTCAGTATAGAGCATGGGATGCCTCTACATTTAGGAGATCGTACAACTTAATGGTGTTCCATCCACTATCGTCTCTGATAGAGATGATTGTTTCAATTCCCGTTTATGGAAGGGATTACATGAGGCTTTTGGGGCGCAGCTTCTCTTGAGCACCGCCTTCCATCCTCAGATGGATGGTCAGACTGATAGGACCATTCAGACTCTCGAGCACATGCTCCATGAATGTGTCTTTGACTCTGGTCGTAGCTGGGAGGATCACCTACCCTTGGTGGAGTTTTCGTACAACAACAACTACCACTCCACCATCGGGATGGACCTTTACGAGGCACTATACAGCCAGCCTGGCAGATCACCTCTGTTCTGGACTGACCCTGGGGAGTCAGCACTTGTTGGACCAGAGATGGTTCAGGCTACGACAGAAGAGGTGCAGATCATCCAGGAGCAGATGAATACTGCACAGAGCAGACATAAGTCCTATACTAATAGAAGACGAAGACCACTAGAGTTTGAAGATGGCGACCAAATTTTCTTACGGGTCTCACCTCGACAATTTCTACAGGGATTTGTCCAGTGCATCAAGTTATCTTCATGCTTCATAGGACTTTTCCAGGTCCTCAGCAGAGTAGGTGAGGCGGCTTACCGCCTGGCCCTTCCACCTTAGTTGCACCGGGTGCATAACGTCTTCCATGTATCTTAGTTGAGGAGATACGTGCACGACCCATCCCACATCATCGACCAAGGGGAGCCAGACATCGATGATGTGGCGATAATCATAGAGGTCTTGTTAGAGATCGAGGATCGACAGGAGTATGTCCTACGTGGATGGTCGATTCCTCAGGTGCGCATTCGCTGGCAGCACGGGAACCTCCAAGAGAGCACATGGGAGCAGGAGTCTCAGATGAATGTTCAGTACCCCCTTTTATTTCCATAGTTTGTGTTGTAGATTTATGGGGACATAAAGCCAGAAGGTGAGAGTAATGTAAAGACCCAAAAAATTCAGGGATTTTTTTTCTTAATTCTTTGGAATTTTACGAGCCCGCAATTTCTGATGGTGCCTGATTCTGAGGCCATGTTTACTGGGAATCAATTTCTGAAGTTTGTTCAGGTATTTTCTATAAACGTACATGTTGTTTTTTCTGTATTTTGAACCAGTTCTCGGAATTGAAATCTGAGGACACCAATGAACTCACAGTGCCAGTATTCACTTAAGGGGACCTTTATCGCAGTTGTGTTTTATGAGGGTTGAGAGTTAATTTTTGAGGAATTCATATTAAATTAATAAAATTATTGGTACACATTTTTATTATTTAGTGGTGGTTATACCGTACAAGGGGAAGCTATAGGTGGGGCCCACACCCACATAACCTCCCATTAGAGGATAATGTGAGGTGGGGCACACACGAACCCCTGACCTTTAAACTCCCTTAAACTCCCCATTAATCCCCCCTTAATTAATTTGAATACTCTCCCCTTAATTAATGTGATCTTTTCACCTCCCTCTCTCCCATTAATTATTTCCAACACTTTTGATTAATGAAATGTACCAAACAATTAATTCATTAAAGTGTTTGATTTTTGAGAATTCGTCTGTGAATAAAATAATATCCTTAGCTATTATTATAGATTATCACTCATTGTATTGAGATAATTTTGGGAGAGCTCTTGAGAAATAGAAGAACACTATACTTATCTCGACGATGTATATCTCCGATGAAGAACGCGAAGTCACCAACGACAATTCTTCTTCGGGTGCACTCCAACTTCAACGGAATCGACGTTCTATTTTTGTGATGCCCGACCTCTGCGACACTTGTCTTCCATGACTCGTTGACGTTCTCCGCTCTTCAAATCGATTTAGGGGGTTTGCTTCAATTTTAATTGAAGAAAATTGTTCTTTGTTATTTCTTGAAACCATGTTTTATCTTCAGCCATATGATACCACCTAATGAGGATGGCGTGGGCCGAATGAACACGACCTGATGACCCTCTGTTGATCCTTGTTCTATTTCGATGGTGCAGTGTTTGAAGGGGTGGCGGCGACAGAAGAAAGCGGCAGCCGACTGCCAGCCATGTGGAGAGGAACAGCGGCCCGCATCCGTGGGCCGCTCGGCCGAAGAAGAACCGGCTGGTCGTAGGCAGTTGGGATTGTGGAACCACGGCGCCCCATGGTGATGCGTTATGGAGGACCGCAACACGTGCTCCGTGGGCTTCTTTGGTGGGTGAACCGGCCAGCTGGTCGGCTGACCGGGCTGGAGAAGGCTGCGGCACCCGCAAGTGCCACACGGGAGGAGAGAGGGACACTCGCGCCGGGAAGATCGGCCGTCTTATGCCGGTCGGATAGGAGGGCGGCGCCGCATCGCGCTGCCGGTTCGGGAAACTGGGTCCCCCCAACCCGCAATGCTCGGCCAGCCAGGCTGAGCCGCATCCAGCAGGGCTACACCTTGTCGCGCAGGGCCGCGCCCCCTCGGGTCGGACTATGCCCCACCGAGCCACACCATGATACACCGGGCTAGTCCGAACCTCTTCCGGGTCGGACCGTACGAACCAGGACGGGCCGACCCGCCAGCCCACTAGGCTTGATGGGTCGGGCCCGTTTCACTTAAACATGAATAACTTAAAGACCGCATGTCCGATCGACGCGCCATCTGCAGCACTGTGAACCTTAAGATGAGGAATGCCTTTTGTGATTCTATAAGTGAGTATAGGACAACTTTTGAAAAAGGATGGGTTTGTAATGAGCATATTTCCAACAGGGCCCCTGGAACAGAAAATCCAATAACTCTCAGACCGGGCGTCTGACTGATGCGCCGTATGTAGCATTGGGTTTCTTTTTACAAGACGGAACTTCAGGATACATCATATATGGACTTCGTGATGGTTGATGTATCGAATCCTTGGCTCAAGGAGTGGACTCCCCAGAATCGAGCGTGCTGTGTGCGGAAAATATAGAGTTGGCAGCGACTGCAACGATGACTATACTAGATTCCTCCTTGGGTTTGGTTGCGACGATAACTGTACTGGAATCCTCCATTGGTTCGGTAGCGATGAAAATTGTACTGGAATCATCCGTGGGTTCGGCAACAATGAAAACTATACTGGAATCCTCCATGGGTTCGATAGAGATGACTTCTGTACTTGTATCCTACGTGGTCTCGACAGCTTAGCCGGTCAAGTATCCTACGTGTTTCTGACAGCTTAGATGAATCCGTGATTTCATCTGATCATCTCTATCTCTATAAGAAAGATGTATACCTCTGTGATCTGAGTCTTGAATTTCAATAATTATCATTGATTTTATTGACTTTTTTATTGTGTGTAATGGGTTGTGCTTGGGCTCGAGCGTTGGAGGCGAACTCGATTGAAGACATAGGTATATGTATGTGCATATACCTATGTAGGGTTGGTTGATGCACCGTGTTAGTATCTTATTTCTTTTTTATCCAAAGTGGATATTGTGAGACATTGCTGGTCTCTGGGTCCCTAATGAGTATCTTTATACTCACCCTTGCACAGGCTATTCCCGCACTACATTGTGTTGGATGTAGACGACGGACATCACTGATCGAGGTAGAGACTTGTAGAGCTGGACGGTACCCGGAGGTGGACCACTTGACGAGATGTACACGGAGAAGATGGATGAACCTGAGGTGTTGAGGAGACCATTTTTACCCCCCCCCCCCCATTAGGTGGGATATCCAGAGGATTACTCGGTGGTTTCTATTTTAATTTATTGCACTTGTACTAGCTTTTCAGTTGTACTGTACATACTATTGGTCTTGTATTTTTGGCCCCTTTCTTTCCAGCACTTTCTATTGTATATAGTTCTGCTTAGTGCTTACTTCAGTTGCGTACTCTGTTGTGATTGTTTACTTTTATAAAGCCCATGCCTTCCCAGTATATGGATTTAATCCTTTTGTTGCTAGTCTCCACCCCCTAGACTATGGAAGGCGGTCTTGGGGTAGTCATTGCATGGGCCCCGAGGATGGGTCGTGATATGTAAACTCCATAAACACATTCCCAAACAATAGATATATAATTAAAATGTGGAAGCATAAAAAAAATGAACAATTGAATAATAATATAAAATGAAACTATGAGGTGTTATATTCATGGATGAATGACATGCTAATGTAAAAAGGGGGAACATGGGAAAACATATACAAAATTACATAAAAATTTAAAAATATAAAATGGATGCTCCACTAAAATCTCGAGCATATGATTGGTCCTCAGTTCTTATGCTCCATAAAAAATAACAACATATAAAATATGTATAGGATGGAGGATTCCCATATTAGTACCTATATAAAAGTGATCTACTCGGGGTACCAAAGGTGACCCATGTAGTGTTTGACATAAAATCCCACTAATACACCAAAATTGTGTCTATAAGTAATCCAAGCAGTGTACATAGAAATTTCAGTGTTTAGGTATAAATAAATAACCAAGAAAGATTAATAAATAAATACCGGCTTACTCAGGTTTGAAAAGGTCATATGGATGCTCTGCCTTCTTTTACAAATGTCTAGAATGAATGCCTAATTTGTACATATATATATATAGTAAGAATATAGTAAAATATAGTTTTTTATTGTAGCCACATATATGGACTAATTACATAGAGATTTAAGTAGAAATATACCAAGAATATTGGGTAATGATTCGACCAAGTTGTAACTTAGTCATCCATAACGATAATAAACCAGACTATAAGAGTAAGAAAAAGGGTAAATTCCCTACATCCCATGATTATTATGATAGGTCACACTCAAAAACAGAAATGGTGTTTTTTTCATTACAAAACCTAAATAAATGGATGTGGTGCGTCATTACCACCGTCCAAATAGTGTCAATGGTGTGAGGCATATTGTGCAACACCCGGTGTAAGGGGGAGTGAAATGTCATCCCAATGAAGTCTCTCAACTATTTTACAATTTCCAATATCAATGTAGTAATCGTAATAGGAATAATAACCATGGTACATTACCTATCATGTGTTATATTTACTATTCCCATTATAACCAAGGAATTACAAGTCAATTAAAGCATTTAATAAAACCTGAAATAAATTGGGTGGCCTTTTCCACCATTTATATACCATTTCATTTAATCTATATAATTAACTTAAGCATAAAAACATCATGAAGAAATCCATACCATTTATTCAATTCATTTAATTCGAAAATTGGAAATTCATTTTAAATGGCCGAATGAATCACTTAGAAGGTGCCATTGTCAATTGAGAAATTACCTATTAGAAAAATTACATATATAAAGAAATACAACCACATAGATGGTGATCTGGTTAAATAGATATTTATTTAATAGTGGGAAATTACATTAAAAATACAAGCTAAAAACATATAAGGAATCCTGGATATTTAGTCAAATAATTATAATGTGGAAATTCACGACGGATCACCAAAGGGGTGTCCATGATCAGTGATGAAATCCTCTAATAAACAAGAATTTATCCACATTTCTGTAACAATGTTAATATAAAAATATAGAATGAAGAAATACATTCTACGTATATGTGCGAAAAATTTTTCTGTATGGAATAATGGTGACGCTATGAAAACACGATAACTTTTTGGGAAATCAATGAGACCAATTAAATTAGGGCCTTTGATGACTCCTCATCCATTAAAAACCACAAATTCGATGTAGATTGTGAGAAATCGATGAAATGGTCCAATTCCATGAAAATATGTAAAAATACATTGCACCTAAATACTGAAAGAGATCATAAGAGAAATTGAAATACGATGTAAGAGGAATAGAGTTATTACCTCAAAATTTCCAATGCTTCTGATGGTGGTTCGATCAGTGTTTTTTTCTATGAGCAATGGTGATTCCTAGATATGGATGAAAAAATAGATTACAGTAGCATAAACGATTCTCATTCACTTGAAATTAAGAAGAAGGATAAGAAATAGGGTTTTATGTTTAATTAATGTAAAAATGTGCAATTCACTCTAAAAAAAGGTCATATGATTTAGACACACAGTTGGCCAAACAATGGGCCAACCTTGTGAATAGACTCTATCAAAAAGGTTTCCAATCACGCAGGGCCTTGAGCCTAGGGACGAATGGTTGTAGAAAAATCGTATACCCCTAGTTCTCATCTTTCTCACTTTGTATGGTTAGGACAAACTATGATGGTTTGGAAACATGGTTTATATTAAACATGTGTCCCAATTTGTTTTCTAAATTCATGATCTTCTAATATCTAAACAAGACCCAGAAATCCACATATCCTCTTTGACTCTATTATGTAACATGATAAGTTATATTTAAGTAAATTTAAAACAAAATATAATAATATTCACCTTCATGAAAAGAAATTTCATTATAGTACATGTCACTATAGATGGCTTAATCCTCTTCTCTTCTGGTATAGGCTACATAGAATATAGTTGGCATAAACCACATCCCTATTATACAACCTCACCCCTGGATCATTAATAATATAATTTTGATATGCTCCTATTTCATGGCTAATATAGACATGACCACTACCTCAACCTGAATGATGGGAACTACTCCAACACCCTACCTGATGTGGAGCTATGAATCTTACTCCAGAACAAAGTGCCAGAGTCAATTCCCTTCCACATACTACTATGGGTAATTTCATACATAATCAATGTAAATGTCCCATCAATCAACATTATCGACACTCGACTTGGTTTCTATCATACAAATTCCTCATATTTCCTCATATCCCACATTGAGGATAGAAGAAATCACTACTATAACTAATATCATGGTAGGTACTCTCTCACATGAATCCATAAAATGATGCTTCCAACCAACAGATTATGAATCACTGGGACAAGTGACTGAACTACCCTTCTATGTTCCCCAATATTCCCTTAGCTCCAATTTAGTAATTAGCACCTGATTCATTATATCAAAAATAGTAATCTAACAAAACACATTTACCCATGGTCTAATTCCTTGATTATGACCTTCATTGAAGCATTTCACACACAATGGATCATTATCAAGATAAATTAGTTAAAAGAAATGAATATTTGTAAAGTGTTATGAATACTCCATAAAAGTCAAAACAAACATCTCCATATGCGTAAAATCACTAGACCATTCAGTACTCAGGGTCTCAAAAAGGAAGTAATCCTCCAAAAGAGATTGGAAATACCTCAAAATAATATCTCAGATCATATGATCCTAGATTAAAACATCACACTAGTGTTTTTATTCTCCCAAAAGAATAGATTTTATGAGCTTCATGCCCCTATCTGAAGGTTTCTCCATATATTGAAAAATAGGAAATATAGTCTCAAGATACATCTCAACTACATATGGACAACCATCTCCCAAAAATGTTGGAGGATGTAGTTGTTAGAACACAATTGTAGCTCTCTCATAGATGAGGTAGGATGAGGGGCTTACTGAATTGTCTATATGAATCATAATAAACTGACATAGAATTTTACTCAACATCTATATTTGGTAAAACAAACTGGTGCCATGACATAAACTACTAGAGGTTTTACTAGTAGACCGGAGACCACCACCATTGGAACATGGTCATCACCACTCTCCAGGAACATGATTGAAGGTTTTCATTAGTGAATGTCTCTATAATTCCAAAAAAACACCTTAAAATATAGATAATAATAAGATGATAGTCAAAAGTGTAGGATATGTCAAAGTCTTCCAATAAACAATCCACACCCCTCTTCCTTCTCCTAATGCCAGGGATGGTTAATAGAAACAAGCATTAAAAGCACCAGAGACACTACCTACATCCCACTCTAAAGATGAGTCATGGTGAATTGATCTATTTCATAACATTCATTTCATTTAAATTCATATTAATTTTAATATTCTCTTTAAATAGATTAATGAAATGATTCACCACTTCCAATACGATACCATACACTTCCTGAAATGATGTGTGGACTCCAATTAATCAAAATTTTAACACATTCAAGTCCATGTGACAAATGGTCCAAGAATAAATGAGTCATATTTGACTACATAGGGTCTGTCATGTATTCTAATTAAGAAAAGCTTGTTTATGTTATGGTTGTAACTCTATTTGTTAACTATTTCTATAAATTCCCCCATCAAAACATTAACCAAATCCATTATATATCACAAATGGAACACATTTTAATTCCATTGAGTCAAGAATTCAAACCCTATATGGTGTGGAATAATGCATGGTATGTGAATTATAATAGGATCCTAAATAGATGCATAATAAGTAATGGCCTCATCTCTTTATAACATTGTAAAAATTAATAATCAATTAAAAATAAAATAGATTGTGTGTTACCCTATGGTGGAATCAAATAAAATATAATTGAAAAATATAGAAAACAAAAATTTCCATTTATGGAAATATATATTTTTTTCTGGTATGTGGGATAGCTAATCAAATGAATAGCGCATTACCAAATTCCAACTCATTTCTAAACCCATTTATATTATCATAAAATAGAAAACGTTGAAGATAAAGGTTTTGATACAAATTTGTAACATACTGACCCAAGAGCCACTGAATGGTGCCTCAAGACAGTGGGTCACATGGCATCCGACACACCTCCTCAAATTCTATAGGATTATGATGAGAGGAAATGGACTAGGGTGTGTATGTGGAGATAATATTCCCTCATTTCATATTCTATTATGGAATAGAAATAGTAACTATCAATACCCAAAGCATATAAAAAAAGAAATATACAATAATAACATTTATAAGTCTGTAATAATAAATAAGAAAAAAGAAGTGTCATATATAATATATTATCATGTTTTGATCCTATAGAAAATGAAATAGGTAGAAATAAAATATAAATGTATTATAATAAAAGTATCAAAATACAAAATAAACCAAAAGTAAACTATCTCCAGTTAGCACCACAAGCATAGCTCAGTCCAGTGCTCTCCAGTTTCAAATAAATTATCATGTAATGAATCATACAATTAGTTATTTCCTTGGTACCAACATGTATGAAATAATATTATCTAGGTACCAAATGGTGGCCCGACCAATGTGTGATATAGAACATAGTATGCCACCACCAACGATGTCTATAACATTTCTAGTCTGTGTAATATCAACAGAATAGTGTGTAGTATATCAAAGGTATAAAGGTAATAAATATATCATTTCAAAGAATATTCTATACTATCTATCTGACATGTTTCCCTACGAGAAATATTCAATATACTACAAACAAGGGTATTTCTAAAGGATAGATAAGAATGTCTGATACTATCAAGTCTAAAAAATGAAATATAATACCCTTACTAGGGATATCATTAAAGCATAAAAAAATAATATCCACAATGGACCTGATGTGTAATCAAGTGTCAACATCCATAGTGGATTATTCCATTTCATCCATTATCATACCATGATGGTCCAAATCCACGATAGAGATGAAAAATGCATCCTTTTTTAGTAATGGATCAACTCAATGGAAAACTGTAAAGACTTGGGTGGAGTCCAAGGAATATTTCAATAGAGAATTTCCAATGTAAGTCTAATAAATATGGATCCAAAGGGTAGAAATTACTTTGACATCATGAGGAATAAGGATCCAAGGGGGTAGAGATGTCCATGTAATCAAATATTGTAATCAATATGGATCCATTTAGTAGAAATGGCTTTGTAATCCTATGGAATGATGATCCATGATGCTCATCCAAAGAATCCACTACAACACTACTGATCTATGGAGTAAAAATGTCCATGAAATCAAATGGAATCAGAATCCATGTTGATCCTCTCATGAATCTACTACCATTATCATTCATAAACTAATCCTTATCATTTCATAACCAAAAAAATCCATCATCCATCCAACTCATTATCAAATATTCCATTTGAAAATTTAATCATTTCATTTCTAATTTAATATTCACCCAAAAAAATGGAATGTAGGCATAATCATTTTGTAATCATTAATTCAATCCTCATTCAATTTATTATAGGTCCCAAAACTAGTTTTGAGCTTACACTCACCCAGGGGTGTGGTATAAAATATTGAAGATATATAGACACACCCCATGGGTGGCATGGGCTAGGGATAATAACCTCCAATAATAAAATAGAACATAGTGGGAAACCTAAACTGGGCCAAACAAATATACTCTGGACATTCAATTAATTATTGGTGTATCACCAAAAATCCCAGCGTATAGTACAACAAAAACAACAAAGAATACGAAACACCAATCCTTAAGGTAATTATATAGTCTACTTAGCATATAATCATTGCAGAAAACTCATCCAGTATCGACCTCAAATTTGATCCAAATAGAGATAAAAATTTAGAATAAGAAAAAACATATTAATAGGGTATAAGAGCATGAACCAGAATAACTCCATCAACATTATGAAAAATGAATAATTACACAAGATAAATGAATAACTTACATGATAACATCTAATGGGACCACTGGTGGAAGAATCCGAGTTCATATCACTAAACGATAGAAATGAATTTGTTAGTATTAAAGGTGGAGCTCCATTGGTGTCTCTTCTAAGTGTGAGGGAAAAGTAATGAGGAAGGGGGATTCTATCAAAAATAGATGCCCTTCCTTTTATTTTAAAAAAATTCCATGGGAATTCACATGATGTGAAAATGATTTACTTGTAACGTGATGCTCAGGGTCTTCCACTAGGAAAAATTCCTTAAACATCGTGAATTGACCTACTCAGGCCATTACACATCATGTATTGAATTAAAGTCATGTAAAGTATACTCATAGCATGCAATTTTCAAGAATCCAACCAACCAACCACTTACATATTAATTTATAAAAATAAACCAATCAAACCATGGTCATAACATTGGGGTATAATCCACAAAGAGAACATAAATATGATTTTAGTTGTAAAACTAATGTTTTTTCACTTATAGAATAATATAATACCGTACATGATCCATGCAATAATTTTATAGGTATAGTACCCTTTAAAACATGGAAATAAAAAACTTTTGTTCATAAAAGTCTTATTTTAAGTCCTTAATAACTAGAAACCTTCTTAAAAATATCATTACTAAAATCATTATTCATTTTTGGGATAAAGAAAGATAATAATGGGTGAGATCATATTCTTAGTAAGTGTAAAAAATGATATAGTAATGATCAAATAAGAAAAAAATAGCATAAGGGTATGAGAACATGAGCTTAAATTTTTATATCTATATGCAACATATCACAGATCATAAACATGGGTCATGGAATAAATCTGGAAATTTTAAAATTCAATAAATATAAAGGAATTGTAGAATATGATCCATGAGAGTATAACATTTATATTAGACACAAAATTGTAGTATACACATAAGCAGAGAAAATAATTTCCTTAATTATCAAGGATTCACTTCTATATCTATCTTACTAGATTGATATAAATCACCAAACTATCATGGTAGTCATGGTTCACTCCCATGATTATCATAATGTATTGGGTTCAATTAATGATAGAGTTCACTCCCCATTCCAATCATTTATTAATCATGACATATGAATCTTTACCCAATGCATTGGAGGGAGATACATGTCCAAACCATCACATAATAAAAATCCTTCATATGTGTTTTAGAATATTATAAAACTATAATTATATCATTACCCTTGAAAATAAATGGGTTACATAAAAATCTCATTATATAATAACCCATGGAAATGAAATGGACCTGATATACATTCCACAATTTCATGATAGCACAATATGTTGAAAAGTGATAGATTTTATACACATCTTTTCATTATAATAATATGCTATCTAGGAAAATAATAAGGATAGTATCATTATTCCCTATCCCCATTAAAAGATAAGTAAAATCAAGGGTTTTTCTAAAGACCCAACCCTAGTAACCTAGAGTCAGTGCCTTATTTTATTACATTGGTATAATAAAAAAGGTACCAACATCCCAAAGGACCAAATATTCTAGTATCTTTTAAAAAACAAGATAAAAAGTATGTTTTAAATTATAACTTGAAATGATATATAGTATAGAAACCACATTTGAATAATCCTTACACTCTTAAATTATCCATGAAAGTCATTCATAATATATATCTTCCCATCCTGGGTAATATTTAAACATAAGAAAGGGGTATTTTCAGATTCTCAGTAAGGGTAAACAATGAGGTGGAAGGTATTATAAATATAAACAATAAGGAAATGTGAATTACTAAAATCAGAATCCATTAATACATAAAAATATGTATAATATGAAAATAATAAATATTGAATAAATAATGTCATATAAATAATCACATGAGAATGAAACTGAACCATGGATATTCAACTACTCAAATAATCAAATGGATTATAAATTACTAATATCATAATTATAGAATTCATAATTATAGACATCTAAAACCTATGGTCAAGGCCATCACAAAGACATCTGAAAATCAATGGTAAGACCTCAACCAAATCTATATCAGAAAAATAAATGGGCAAGGCCTCATCCAAGTCCATATCCATTTTGTCTCGTGAGACCTACTGATACATTGAAAGGAAATAGAAGGCTCTGTAAATTCTTTAATAAGTCATATTCATTCCTCATATTAGTGGGGTGAATCATAAACAACATATACAAAAGAAATGTAAATAACATTTCTAAATATGTAAATATAATCATGATCCATTATGAGTAATATGGTGAATGGAATCAAGTCAGCACATCCACAGTCAAACAGATCATAAAAAATTTAATAAAATATGGTAGATGATATCATAAAATTTCAATCCAAATTAATAATTATATTCCCCAGATAGTGTTGCAATAGATTAAAATACAATAATAAAATCACTAAGAAATTCTTGAGAGAAATACATTTTTTTACATAGAAAAGAAGAGTTATTTTGAGAAAATAAATTTTATTTGGAAAAAATAAGATTCTAAATATGTATATCATAGAAAAGAAAAGGTAAGGACAATTAATTTATATTTGAGGCATAAATTATTTCAAACTAAAGTGAAAACATGTAAAATGAGTTTTTAGGAAACGACACAAAATGAGCCACATCAGTGCAGTTTAAGAAAAAATATAATAGTATTTAAAGAGGAAAAAATAATTTTTTAAATAAAACAAAATATTAATTAATATAATTTTTATTGATATAGATTGTTATATTATAAAAATATTGGTGGATTCATATAGATTTTTGGGGTAAATGAAAATGGGTAAAAAAATTGGGATGTACTCTTTAACCAGAATAGCTTATCCGGAAGAATAAAAAAGGGAAGATTATAAAACATGTTATTCCCCATAAAATAAAGAAAAACTGGTTTGGATAATTTATTTTGGGGAAGATATATTGAATTTATAAGTATTATATAAAAATAATGAAAAATTACATTGTGTAAAGAGAGATAATGTGTAACCTAAGTGAAAAATGGTAGTTTGGGAAGACACCCTTACCTTATATCTGAAAGTGTATTGCACATGCACTTAATGACATAGAAAATGAAATTTCATAGTTTAATAATTTAATTCAGAATATATTCCACATGTATTTTAATTATTTGAATGATTAAATTTCATTGTTTGGGAGTATTTTTTTCCTTGGTATTCCAGATTGGTTCACATATATTCATGTATGAAAGATCATATTAAATGTGAATATTTATAAAGAATTTAAATTATATGTTATTAATAAAATTTTATGAAATGTAATGGTATTATATATATATATATATTTTATATGAGGATAATTCATTATATAAGGCATTATTGATAACCATTTAGATTATATTTGTATTTTTTCGATCATCACAATCTAGTTTTTACATTAGGAATTAAAATTGTATATATATTGGATGGAGAAAACTAAATATGTTTTATTACTCATATTATAGTCTGGTTCAGCCATAGAAATTGTTTTATGACCATACTTGAAGTATTAATTTAAAAATGAATACTCGAAATCCATGAAGGCGTCAAATCGGCACCTCACGAAAGATGTTTTCTTTTTTAGAATAAAAATGGGTAGATAAGAGTATTGATTTTGGATACCCAATTAATATAATAATATTCCAGTATGTATAAGACTCTATATTTATCATGAATTTTTTGATATAGTACATAAGGAAAATATAATAAAGAAAAGAAATTGAAAGAAAATTTAAAGAACGAAATGGGATTTTACCTCTAGGATTCCGCTCCTTTATAACCTCTATAAGGAACATTGAATTGATATTTTCAGTGAAACCATAAATACAATAAAATGGGAAAAGTTTTGGTAGAGGTATTGGCTATAAATTGTACAAGATTCTTGTTTTTATATGTGTGAGTGGAAGATGTGGTGAGAGGTTGTATTTATAGTGGAGGAGAGGGTGTTTTTATTATTTTATTCACTATTTTATTAATTTTATTCAAGACTATATATAGATGAACCTTATCACAAATGATATTAAAATAAGCATGATAAGTTTTAGATTATGGGATTAATTAATCCTTACATCATCTATGACTCAATATTTCTTGTATTTGTTAAATAAATTAAATTAAAGTATTTCATTATTCACAAAAAAATCAACAATTTTAGAAAAATACAAAAAATTCATGATAACCATTTTTCAACTTTTATAATTCAAAAATGGACTCCTTTTTTGAAAAATAATTTTTTAAATTTGAGAAATTAAAATTTTAAAATAAAATCAACATTTACTCTAATAATGATGAAGTTTAATTTTATGAGGGATATTATGACACTTTAAAAAATTAATTATGGTCTCATAAAAGTATCTTATTATCATAAGGAAAAAAATATTAATTTATTAATCAATTTCATGAAAATAGATTTTCATTTAAATGATTATATGAGTTATAGAATTTTTAATAAACATTTATTTTTCACAAAAATACCAAAACATTAATAATTATTTTAAAACAAATAATAACATATTCCAGGATATAAATATATTATTTTTTCATTCATGAGATGCATAAATGTGATGTATACTTTTATAGGTGATGTTACTATTTAATTAGTAATATATTATTCTTAATGGCCACATTACTATTCAAACTGTAATATTTAATATTCTATTAAATTTTTAAATTTTTTGTTGCGTGAATCATAGACTATCAAATATATTATATTTTAAAAGGGACATATCATATCATCTTCAGGTGTTAAATTATATTATCCTACAAAATTTTCATCCAAATAATTTCCAAAATTCCACTTCATAAAAATATTTGGGTAGTTCTTTATCCCAGATTCCTCTTGTTCCTACTTCACCTCTTCAATATTATGATTTTTCCAATGTAACTTTACTATCTGAGTTTTACGATATCTCAACATCTATTATCTAGTGTCTATAATATAGATATGATCTTCATTGTAAATAGATCAGGTTCCAATTCTACATCTTTAGAAGTGGGAAAATGCATTGGGTCTGGAATATAACTCCTTAACAAAGAGATATGGAACACATTGTGTACTTTAGAAAGGTAAGGTGGCATCACCAAATGATAATCCACAACTCCAATTATCTCCATGATTTCATATGTTACGATGTTACTTGTACTATGTTTCCCTTTCTTGACAAATCATATAACACCCTTCCATGGTGATACCATCAGGAAGACATGATCTCCCACATAAAAATCTAAATCATTCTTCTAGTTATCAACATAGATCTTTTACCTAGTTTTTACTACATTGATACATATTTAAATATTATTTACCATAACCATTATTTCCTCTATAGGATCTTGTCCTACATGATTCCTTTCACCAACTTCACCCAAACATGTTGGTGCATGAAATATTTTTTAATATAATGCTTTATATGGTTCCATTTGAAGACATTAATAGAAATTATTATTGTAAATCTAACAAAGGTAAATTCTTATCCAACATTCCTTGAATGTCAAGTGAACAAGATATTAACATGTATTCTAATGTTTGGACCATCCATTCTAAATGTATGTCAGTTTTAGGGTGATTAATAATACTTAAATGAAGCGCGATATACAATGTTTTATGAATAATTTTTAACAATTGTGATCTAAATCATGGATCATAATCAGACATGATTGAATTAGATGATCCAAGAAGTCATAGAAACATCATTAATATAGCATTTTATGGTGGTCAAGTGGAAAATCCCCCTTTATACCAAGAAAATGTGAAGATTTGGTATGTGGATTGACAATTACACATATTAAATCATTATTTCTTGGAGATTTTGGTAATCTAGTGAAAAAATCCATAATAATTTCATACCATATTAATTTTGTAAAAGTAATAAGTAAGATTTCACCTCTATGATGTTGTCTTTGAGCCTTCAACTATTGATAGACTAAACTTCTTGATACATGATCATCAATTTCTAGCTACATATTACCCTACCAAAAATGATTCTTCCAATCTATATATATATTAGTGATACATGGGTGTATATAAAAATTTATTCTTCAACCATCATCCAATAATTACTTTTTTATATCGGGTATAGAGGTAACATAAATCCTCCTCTCAAATTTCTTAATTCAATCCTCACACGCAAAGTTTTCTAACTTCCAATCATTCACGGTGTTAATTTTCAATTAAAATTTATTAACTACTAACTAAGTACTGTAATTCCATTATAATAAATTTGGTCTAGAAACAAATTGAAATATTAGTTATGTTTCATATTTCTTGATGATTACCATATACATCTTAACTAGTTATATGAACACATGACCCCTTTAAATCCACATTTTGTTTAGAACTCAATGTTCCATCCTTCTCAATTCATATAGTACCTTATTTTCATTCCCTAAGTGATAGTATATTGAAAGTAATAACCCTATTGTAGCTCAAGCAATAGTCTTTACTTTATATTAAGTTCTTTCTATGAGAATATATATATCACACTCTTTCAATCTATATATATATCACATCATTCCCCATAAAAATAGTGCTTCAATATCTTCAAAGAAAATATTACATCATCTAAATCATGATCATGAATTGTATATTTTTGTTAATGATTTTTTAACTACCCTGATTCATATAAAAGGACACTTTCATTATGCATAAAGAAACAACCTTTTAATTTCATTGATGCATAATTATAAATCACAAATATATAATTCCTTGATGGTAGAGTTATGATCGAAAAATTAAATATTATCCTATTAAGTTCATAAAAACATTATTCAAGTTATTTTTTCCATACAAATATAGCCCCTTTAAGAGTAATATTGGTTAAAGGGTTAGATAATATGGAAAAAAGATGATCAAAACATTGATACTAACCTGCTAAATCAATGAAACTATATACCTTGGTTATGTTCATTAATACTGCACATTACGGAACTAAAATTGTCATCGTAGAATCAATTGTGTTTCCATACATAGAGACAATATGTCCATTAAAATAAACTATTTGAATCTAGAATTCATAGTTTCTAAACATCCAATTTAATTATTTTCTTTTAAGAGTCTCTAGAGAAATTTGAAAATTGTTCTCATGGTCCTCAAAGATTTAGGAATATATCAATATATAATCAACAAATACCACAAAAAATAAACAATATATTCCTTTAACACACTATTAATTAGATCCATAAATGGAAATGGTGCAATAGTAAGTCCAAATGTCATTACTATAAAATCATAATTTCCACACTTGTATCAAAATTTTATCATCAGAATATGTTCCTTATTACGAGGTAATTGATAATATCTTGATTGATGGACAATATTTGAAAAATATTTCTATCATTGATGTTGATCAAATAAATCATCAGTGCGAGGAAAATGATACTTTTTATTTATTGTAATAACATTGATTTTTCTATAGTCGATGAATATCCTCATGGATCCATATTTTTTCTTGACAAAGAGAACATGGCATCCCTATGAAGAAATAATAGGGTAAATAAATCACTTATTACTCAACTCCTGTAGTTTTTTATTTAGCTACACTAATTTTATAGTGGCCATTCTACAAGGAATCTTTTTTGTTGGACTTGCATCATGGATTAAATAATTATAAAACTCAACTTCTAAAATTATAGGATATCCCAGTAAATATTAGATAAATACTTCAATGTATTCATATAAAATATTTACAAACTCAATTTTAAGATTACTTTCCTCATCCATAGATGATGTTTTCTCTTATTCCCAAGTATTAAATTTAGATGAGCCACTAGAGGTAGATCTAGATATAAATCAGATGATGAAGTCACCCCTTTAAAGATGAGAAATTATATACATTTGTTATGAATAATAATTTCCTTCTCTTTGAAATATATTTTTTTCTTATTTTTATAAATCCATTATATACAAAGTATTATGTAAAAATCAATCATAACAATGATGATAAAATCTAGAATTAGAACAAATTTATTATTCATAATAGTAACTACTCGATACATATTTTTTACAATAAGGTATTGACTTGGTGTCAATACTAAAAATTCACTTTTTTAATGTGAATTTGAAATATCTAATTTTTGAATAATATTTTGATGATATAAAGTAATGAAATGATACAAAATCAAAAAAAATATTTTTCTAAATTAGAGGACTTGATTAAATTAGATTCCACCACATCATTCGAAACTTCAACATCTGCTGTTGTGATTTCATAATCTTGTATTTAATCCATTGCAATTTTTTACAAAATGTTTCCTTGATGCTTTAGAATTTTTTTTTCATAGTCTCCAATCTCCCAACAACTATATGATTGAATATTAGTATCTTATTTATTTCCAATACAATCAGGGGATTAGTGGCCTTTTTCTACACACTTTTAGCAAAATCTGTTTCTTATAATTAGGAACCATGATATTTCCTTCCACAAGAATAACACATTATAAAATTCCCTTTTTTATTCTTCCCTTTATTTATTCTTTTCTTTGACACCCACTTCTTCTCTTGTTTCCCCGTAATATCACAAGACATAGAGAATTATCTCCTTATCTGGAAATCACATGAGACTATATCTTTATATGATATGAATTTTTGGGATATTAGTTCCCTTCAGAGGAATAATTTTTAGACATAAAATAATCAATCATTCAGTCTATTTGGAGCATATACGCAATTCATCGAATTCCATGATAATATTGAAAAAATTTCTTCCTACATGGCAGTCATTTCATCCACATTTTCCCTTAACGTCAATAATTTTCTCTCCATATTTTCTCACTATTCCCAAGTAAAATATTTTTCTAATAAAACGTACTTAAAATAAATCTATTACATGTTTGAAATTTATTCCCCCTCCTTTGGGTATTTAATCATTGACCACCATTGATAAGTGTATCCTGAGAGATGATAAACCACCATGATAACCTTATCCCTTTCCTTGAATCCTAATGTGAGAAATATTTTCCCTAAGAAACATATCTATTTCTCAGCTACAAATGGATTTTTAGACTCATTTAATGATTGAGGACATTTCCGCATAAAGTTTTCTAATGTTTTTCCTCCATGTTTTGGATCATGATGCTCTATATGGGTATGTTTATTGTTCATAACCCAATTCACTTGTCCCAATATAGTTATATGTTTCTAAATAGTGGTTTCATCTACTAATCTAGCAACATTATCATGAACATGAGGTAAATCGTCACATGGAATATGTGAATTGATAGTTTTTTAGTTGCTTCTACTAGGATCTATTGTTAAATAATGACATGCACAAAATTATATTATTAATCATAATGCACAATTTTTAACTAGTAACACATTACATAAATTGAAAATTTTATACATTGATAATGTCATAATAATAAACAAGGTTTCTAGGGGGACATATTTAATTTTAAATCCTTCATAATGTTTTGGCATGAAAATATGAATTATCACATGACTATCTATTGAGTTTGTCAAAACAGGTTCATAGTAAGTCCCATTATCATGTACCGGGTTACATGAAGTTAGGCCTGATGCACCTTATCGACGTTGATACCTATTGGTATATCTATACTACACAATAATCAATTTTACTATATATCCATGGAATTCATTATAGGAATACACACATAATCTATACATTACCAAAATTCTAGGATGTTATTTTATGATTTCCATCAATGTCTATATTAGGGTTATTTTTCCTAGTCTATTTTTTTATATCTAATTTCCAAGTCTTAACCACTTGTAAATGCTTATACCCTCGTATCCTAGATCCGATGCCTTATTATATTACATTGGTATAATATAAAAGGAAGTCACATCCTGATGGACGGAATAGTTCGGTAGATTGGGAAAACAAGATATAGGCAGTTGTTTTATATTACATATTGAAATGAAATACAAGAAGGAAACTCCACTTAAAACCTCTATAAAATCCTATATTTTATGTAAAAGTCATTCAAAATATAGATATTCATATCCTAGTGAAGAATAAAGCATAAGAATGGGCTGAGCTCATATGATTAGTGAGGGTAAATAATATAGTGGAAGCTAATATAAACATAAAAAATAAGGCAATATGAGAAACAAAAAATCACATTCCATTAATTCTTAAACATGATAATAATATTGAAGGAATAAAAAAAGAATATATAATCCCATAAAATTACTCATATGAGAATGAAACATTACCGTGGATGTTCAACTAGTCAAATAATTACATGGATTATCAATTAATTATATCATAATTATGGAATGCATAATTATGGACATTTGAAACATATCATTGAGGCCATGTCCATGATATCTGAAAATAAATGGTTTTGGCCTCAACAAAATCCATATCCAAGGAATAAATGGGAAATGCCTCAGCTAACTACATTTATGTATTGTATCATGACACATAACGATGTATTGAGGGAATATATCAGGCCCCTCCAGTCACTTATTAAGTCATATTCATTCCTTGTTTGAATGGGGTGAAATATAAACAATATATACATAATAAATGTAAGTAACCTTCCCAAATAAGTTAACATAATCAATAACCATTCTGAGTAATATGTTGAACAGTATAAAGATAACACACCCACAATCAAACGGAGCATAAAACTTTAATAATTTACAGTAGATGATATAATAAATTTTCAATCCCAATTAAGAATAAGATTCAGAATAGGGATTTGAAATAGGTAAAAATAGTCTAATAAATTAATTGAAGAATTCTTGAGAGAAATACTCTTTTTTACATTGAAAAGAAGCATTCTTTTGAAAAAACCAATTGTATTTCTCGTAAAATGTGATTGTTAATATGTATATCTTAGAAAATAAAATTTTAGTACAATAAAATTATATTTGAGGCTTAAATTATGTCCAAATATATTTAAAACATTTAACTCGTTTTTAATGAAAATTTAGAAATAGGCAACTTCAGTGCGGTCTAAGTGAATATATAAGAGTACTTAAAGTGCTCATAGGATTAATTATTTATATAATAATAGATATGAAATAATATAGATTTTTAAGATAAAAATAGTTATTTTATAAAAATATTTTTGGATTAAAACTGATTATGGAGTGTACTTCAACATGGGTAAGAAATTGGGAAGTACCCAATAATCGATCTTTCTCATCGTGATTAATTGAAAAATGAACCTTATAAATCTTGAAATTCACCATAAAATAAAGATAAAATGATATGGATAATTGAGTTTGGAACATATACACATAATTTAGAATTATTATAAAAAATAAATATTAATTACATTGTGGTAAAGATATATAAAGCGTAACACAATTGAAAAATGGAGGTTTGGGAAGAAACTCATACCTTATGATTGAAAGTGTTCTTCCCTAGTGATTAATGTCATAGATAATGAAATTATATTCATTAATAATTTAAGTCATAACATATAAAACATTTATTTTATTTGTTTTAGTTTTATTATGTACATTTATGGTCTTTTTTAGGAGTTATAAGATTCAATTTCATCATTCAGGATTGTTCATTTCCCGGGTATTCATGATTGGTTCACTTTTATACATGTACGAAATATCCTGAGAAATGTGAATCATTATCTATTATTGAAATTATAGGCTATTAATTAAATTAAAGGATTCTATATGGTCTTATATATTATTTTTTAAATTAATAGGATGATTCATTACATAAAGCGTTAATGATAACCATTTAGATTAATTTGGCCTCTTTTTGATCATCACAAAATTGTTTTTGTCTTATGAAATAATATTATGTATATATAATAGTTCAAGGACATTAAATAAGATGTATTAAAATTATATATGTATGTTTTGACAATAAAAATGGTTTTATGACTAGCCTTGAAGGCAGAATTGGAAAATGAAAACTTTTCATCCATGAATGCGGAAAATCAGGACGTCACAGATGATGTTTTCATTTTTAGAATAAATAAAAGAAGAGAAGAGAATTGATTGTGGATATACCATTAACACGGAAAAATTCTAGTATATATAAGATACTAGATTTTTCATGCATGTTTGGATATAGGATTCAAGGAATAGATAATAAATAAATGATATAGAATGAAAATAAATAGAATGGAAGGGGATTTTACCTCTCGAATTCCTCCCCTTTAGAAATTCCTTAAGGATCATTGAAATTGTATTTTGGGTGGGACCAATATAATAAAATATAGTGGAGATTTTGGGGAGAGGTATTGAAATGAAATTATTCAAGAATCATGTATTGAGATGTGTGAGGAGAAGTGGTGGTGAGGGGTGGTATTTATGGTGGAGAGAGGGGTGTTTCTTAATTATTTTATTCATTGGTTTATTATTTTTTCCCAAAATTATTAATAGTATACAACTTGTTAATAAATATATTAATATAATGAACTAGAATTTTAGATCATGGGATTACATCATCCATACATCAACTATGACTCAATAATTCATTTATCTGTTAAATACCTTAAATTACTGTATTTCACTATTCACAAAAAATGAAACTACATTAGAAAAATCAAAAAAATTAAACCTTGATATTTATCGATATTACGAATTAAAAAATGGAACCATTGATAAAAATAATGTTCAAAATTTGAAAAATAATATTTTAAACTAAATTCATCACTTACTCAAAAAATATCAATTTTAATGTTATAATAGATTTTATGACACTTTCAAAAATTAATTAAGGTCTCATATAATTATATTATAATTATAAGACAAGAAAATAATAATTTTTTAATCTATTTTAATGAAAATAAATTTTCATTTAAAACATTATATTAATTATAATATTATAATTAAACATTTATGTTTCAAAAAAAACACAAACACTTAATTTATCATTTTTAAAATATTTATATATTTTTTCCATGATATAAATATATTATATGTTCATTCATAAGACACATAAATTTTATGTATAACTTCAAAGGTGATGTTACTATTCTATATGTTATATACTATTCCAAATGGTAACCTTCCTTTTTCAATGATCATATTTAATAATGTATTATTATTTTCAACTCAGTGCTATATGAAGCATAAACTATTGAACATGAAAAAATTTAAAAGGTACATACCAAAAGTTCTTGGGGGAGTTATATTTGTTTTATTTTATGGGTATAAATTCAATTAAAATATCATAAATAATTCTTGATGAAAATATCCTTTCCATTAAGAAATTCATTTCATTAAATCTAAAAATTGATAAATATTTTGGGAAACTTTTTTCTTGAAAATCAACATATAAACTCGAAAAGTACTATTCAATGAATTGAGTGGTTACTATAGAAAAAAATTCATTCTGTTTATGTTTAAAAAATTCCTTTTATACCTTTGTAAAATCTAAAAAAGTACTTTATAAAGAAAAAAAAGATTACATTAAATTTTCATTAAATATTCAATCACCAATAAAATGACTTTATAAAATCTTATTATATATTTTAAAACCATTAATATTTTTTTTTTGAAAACCTGGATATGGAAGGAAATTTTTTCTGACCAAAGAGAGAAAAAATTCCTATTTTACCTAGAAATAATTATTCATTCTCGTGAGTATTTACAGTGATTATAATAAAATTAAAATTTTTTTCTTAGAGAAATAACTATTGGATAAGAAATTTCATGATTTTCTTGAGAGATAGATCATAATAATACATCATTGTTTACATAATCATAAACAATCTCGACAAAGAATATGATTATAACATAAATCTATTTACATCATTAGTAACATTCAAAACATAAGAAACATGGGAGAAATAACCATATTTGGTTATATAAATATCCATAAAAGTAATAATAATCAATATAAAATAATGTCATGGGCTATAATACACCACAAAAATAAAATAGTGGTGAATATTTCATGTGTCCCCAAAGAATAAAAGTGAGATGAAAATCTATTACATTAAGTCTGACTTCAATCATACATCTCGGCAACACCATTATAATAAAAAAAATATTTGTTATAAATATATTATATAACCATACTCATATATATTATAAAAAATTTGATTTATTTTTATCCTTTTACCACCATTATGTTAACAATTATTTATTAAAATCATTATTCTGGGTGATATCTGCTTATTTTTTCAAGTATATTTTGTTTTTAAAGATGAAGTCATTTCCATTGACCATGATCCAAAAATATCAAAAGTAGTAATGATGAAATAAATATTATATATATATATTTATTTATTATATACTTTTTCATATTCCATCATAAAATATAGATATAGAAAATTCAATGACACTATTCCTAGAGACGGTAGGTCACACATACTCATGAATGATATTTTCATTTTTTTGAGGATGTAATAAAAGAACTTTAGATTTTATCAACCTAATATTTTGTGAATTATATTTTTTCAAATAAATTTAATATTTTTAATATTTTTCATCACACTCAACATCAAATATATCATGTGTTACACACAACATTGACACTACTAGAAATAAATCCCTAAACCCATTATTTTTAAAAATCACGGATAATGTTTTTTGTTAATATGAGATAACTACCATTCTCAAAAAAAATGTCTCTAGGTTACCCACATATGAATGGGTAAAATATTTACCATAGTAATGGTGTACAAAAATTATTGCCACAGCTTGATGGCTATTTCCATAGTTTATAAAAATATAATATATATATATAAAAACAAATTATAATCTATATATTGGAGGTAAATGTGATGGTTTTTCTATAGAGTTGGTCTATGGTTCATATCTGGGAGGGCCTATATTTTTAGAATCATATATACATGGTTTCAAAACCATGGAAATAGCCACACATATAGCTATAGTTGTCTACATTTGTAATGTGGATATTTCCGTGATGGACAACTAATTTGGCTATTTCCATGTGTTTAGAACCATTTCATTAGTTTTATTTCAATAACAAAAAAAAAATTCTATCAGTCAAATTTCATGGTTGAAATTCATGGTTACATCCCTTAAAACCATTGTTATAGCTCCAACCTATTGCGGCACTAATAAGAGCCACGAATAGCATGACCGTGTTTATAACCTATAGCCACAGTTTATAACTCTGTACTGATGGTTTTTAACTATGTATATAGTCTAATATTAATTTTTTTTGAGTTTATATTGTGTTACGCACAACATTGTGTCTATCCTGTATATTATAGATAATGGAGTTTAAACAAGACCTGAAATACTATAAAAATATTATTATTTTATATAATAGTTATAAACTAAAAATTTTAGTGTTGGGAATCGATTGTATTAACTGAATTTTAAATATATTTTACCTAAAACACTATATAAAAATAATAATTTGTTTTCCAATTAATTAGAAATGAAAAGAAAAACTATTTGAAAAGAAAAAAATATATTTTTTTGAAATATTGTTTTTATGAAGCGAAACATGTTTTACAAAAATTAATTTAAAAAATAACCTTGGGTTAATTAAATTAAATAAATAAATATAAATAAATATATTTAATATTCACCATTCATTTTATGTGATTTATAGTAATGGGATAAAATAAATCCAATTTCCCTCTTAAAATCGTATTTTTCAAAAAAGCAGTTTAGTTATATTTTTCACAGTTTAGAAAAATTAATTTTTCACACTTTTGTAAAATTGATTTGATAAAATAATACAAATTTTCTAAATCATCATTTTAAAATTATCTTAGGATTAATTTAATATAATTTTTTGAGATGATTAATTTGGCGTTGAATAGTAAAATTGTACTAGTTTTATTAATTACTGTTTTTTATATATTTTAAAAATTATTAAACATAAAAAAATTTATATATGGTCATAAAATTAAAATTGGTTAAATTAAATATATATTAATATAATATAAATCATTTTAATCATTTTAAAATTGAATTTTGATATAATATTCTTTTTAAACCTTGTTCGTTTTCTCATTGAAAAACTGATTTCTCGTCACGTATGCAAGATTAATTTTAAATTAAAACATTCGACTTCTAAAAATTGTAATCTGAAATAATGGATTGTATATATGAAATAAAAACTAATTTCTATTATCTTATAATGTTGTATTAAATTTTCAATTTAATAAATAGTAAAAATTATTACAATTAATTAAAACTTTTAAGGTGTTAATGCGTTTACCGAGGTGTTAAACTAAAATAACATGTATAATGACAGAGATACTTTTCAAACACCCATTAGATGGAAATATTTCAATATTTTCACTTATAAGGTTCTATAATGGATCATTATAATCATTTTTCATCCCGAAAATTTGGGTATTCCTTTTTTACTTTCAATAATTACAAGTCTTCCACTCACACCACTAATAAAATACCTCCCATTCTCCTATCCGATTCACATATAAAAAATCATTGTATTCCTCCAATAACTAAAAATATATTATCACTACATCCCTTATAACATCCTAGAAGAATTATTGTCCATGAATTTTACCTTTTAAGCACTTTGGTGAAATCCTAAGGTGGTTACTCGAAGAAGAGGCAACATTCTTCAATGAGCATTTTTATATTATTTATTCCTCCAAAAACTGAAAATATTATTACACAATTATGATATAATTTTCACATTATAATCCACATAATCAGATGTTTTTATCCTAATTGGATGATCTACCAAAATTTCTACTACCATCAAATGGGATAATAAATCTTCATTCATTTGTACAATGAACTACCACCTCACGAACCAATATTATTCATTATCCGTCACCACAAATCAAGAATGAATATTATGATTTTTTTCTTGTTTATATGTTATATTTATTATATTCTTATTCTTATTTAATCATGATATCACATATTACATCATACTTTTTATTCTAGGGAAATACGATAATGACATTCGTGTGTATGGCTGACTATCGTCTCACGAAGCGAGGTGAATCATTATTCACATTCCTTTTACATAGAAGGTAAAAATAAAATTTAAATAAAAATATTTTATATATATTTTAAATAAAAACTATTATTTAATGGTATTATATTATTTACCCATTTTTCTTTTGAACCATCGAGAAAATAGAAATAGATTTCATGTGTATATTTGAACTACTGTCTCCTTAAATGATGCATTTCATGTTCTATCAATAACTTTAATGTATCACTCTAAATAAATATATAAATATTATAAATTACACTTATTTCATTGTAATAATTCATGATATTATTAAACCTTTATTAATATAATAGGATGTATTAAACTAAATCTAAATACAAACGAAAATCAATGTAGTTATTCCCTGAAACATGACTTTAACATGGACTTGTTAATAAAGTGGTAATAAAATGTAATAAGTAAATAATATATTGTAATATATATATAGGTTTATTTAATATATTGAAAATAAATTTATATTTATTATATAGGAGTTTTGGACATATATTAAAGAATTTGAGACTTAATGTAATAGATTTTCATCAAACCTTTTATGTTTATAAGATACCTTCCATATTCACCATGTGATATTTTCTGTGGTGTATATACATCCCATGAACTTATTTTATGATAATTCTCATGAAAAAAATTTATTTTTACATATCCATGTTAGTATCTCCCTTTCATAAGGTTTATGATTAAAATTGTACCAAAGTGTTATGGGATTTTCCCCCAGTATGCCTTCATTAAAACATTTGTTATGTTATGTTATTCCCCATTCTGGTTTTATGATGTGTATATAAATACACATTTAAATTTAAGTAAATTAATTTAATTATTATCAAAATGTTCTATGTTTTATTTAAAAATAATCATTCTTGGGGATTAAAATTCAATGTTGCCAATGTAGTAAGGGTTTTGTGTTATAATATCATCATTTATCCTAATTTCTCGTGATTATGCTTATAATGATGAAATATCAGGAGCTATCTCTCAATATAATAATTTACTTTCTTATCTATGGTTAATTCATATAGATAAAAAAATTTTCCTCAAATTTACTCTCTTTATGTACTCAATAGTTTAAATAAATCTTTTTATGAAAAATGATCTTTATTTCACTCAACATTCGAAAAACCATTTATTCCCAATACCATGTTTTCTAGAATTTTTTTCTAAAAATGTATTCTAAATGTGTTTTTAAAAATATAAAAATTATTTATTAAATAAAATTTTACCCATTATTGACTTCATAATGTCTTTCTGAAAGTAATATTCATTTCATTTTCCAAAAAACATCTGTTTAGATTTTACAGAAAATTTGAATGAAATATTTGTTTTAGAATTAATTACATGAAAGGAAACTTACCAAAATCATGATCATTATCTTATTTAAGGATTTTGTTATAATTTTTCATGGTTATTTTAAATGAAATTTATTTCCTCAATATTTTTTGAATTATTAATTTTTAAAAAAAGGAATTTCCATAAAAGGGATATTTTCCTCAAGAAACATTCCATATGATATTTCTATCAAAGTCGTTTTATATATAATATTACATCGTTTGATGTTACTTATGATTTAATATGGGAATGATCCAAGGATACATTTATTATTACTTCTCTAAATTTTTTATGTTTATTTTGATAAGATGTTTATGATAATCGTTTCTCATCCACAAGTAACACTAGGATTAACTTCTTATGAAACCCACTTCTTTTTTCATGGATTATTATTTGATGAATTGATAAAATGATTATAAAACAATCTTATTTTCCAAATATTATTTTATTGAGAAATATTTATAAAATAAAATCTATTTCATTTGTTCTAATGTTTTCAATGTGTTATGATCTTATGGAACACATGTATTATTTTCATTGTATGATGGATGGGATTTATATCTTCATCCAATGAATTGTGTAATTATTGAAATATTATATGATAAATAGTAATATAATTGAGAATGAACCAGTTATTGTAATGGAATATGTATAATATGGATGTCTTATGGGTGATCCTTGACTACTAGTATGGTTTGGGGAGTGAACAAAATCCACTATGACAGTCTTGGAAATGATATTTGAACAAATAAAAAAATATATTTATATTATTATTGATATTCCAAAAATACAAGTCAATGTTATTCACTCATGGGTCATATTCTATGACTCCTTTATGATTAGTGTTTAAAAAAATCCATGATTTATTCCATGACTCATTTCTGTGATATATGATTTCTAGTTAACGGTTTTCAATTGTTATTTACACTTTAACATACCCTCATTCTCATGATATGTTAATATCTCTCATGCATACCCTTACAAAGAATCTAATATCTGCATTTCTTATCTTTCCTTTCCCTAGGTTATGATGAAATATATTATATATGATACCCCAAAGAAGGGAGATCATTATGAAGAACATAGTGAGAGATTATGTCAACCACTTATGAACCAGTTGTTTATGATTCCATGTTTCCAAAGTCTATATACCTTTACCATCCCCAAGAATATGTTTGTGTAATGTAATAAATATTCATCTAAAATGATTCAATATAAATATATGAAAAGTTTGGGATTCTACATTTGTTATCATAAGATAGGTTTAGTTATCCTCTTGAATACACAGATTCTGATGTTAGGAAAATGCAAGTTTTCAAGACGTGTAATAGGTTCGAAAGATTGGAGGTAGAAGTGGTTCCGTTGTGGTTGAAGGAGTTCACTCGGTTGAAGATTTTCAGACTAACTCCAAGAAAGGAGAGGCTGATGAGGGTGAAATGGAGAGGGTGTCATGTGATGGTCTTGGTATTACACCAGAATCTCAATGCCTTTCCCCAATTGATCAGAACATGAAATATTAGATTATGTAAGGAGGGAGCTTAGTTGTTTCAAAGGATGTGCTTATACCGAAGGAGGATGTTTGTAATGCTTATGCCTCTGTGAAGGTCATTGGTATTGTCACGACCCGCCCTCGGGGTCCGAGCCGTGACTACCCCAAGCCCGCCTTCCATAGGCCAGGGGCTGGAGACTAGCACCAAGGCGTAAATCCCGGTAAAAAGGGAAGGCATTGCCTTTGAAAAGTAAACACACACCACAGAGTAAACAAGCGGAAGTAAACACTAAACAAGCAGAGTACGACTGAAAGTGCGGAAAAGTAAATGGGCCAGAATACAAACCCAAACTGAAAGTAAAGTACAACTCGAAAAGGGAAAAACAGCAACTGAAAAGTAAAAGCCGCTACTCCGAGCTGTCCACTGGAAATCCCACCTGAAGGGTGGGTACAGATAGCTCCTCTGCTCCACGGGTCCCGCCGTCCGCTCCGAGCACGTCCCGCCCAGTGGTCCACCTCCGGGTACCGTCCCGCTGTGCAAGCCTCAGCTAAGGTCAACGCTGTCCGTCGTCTGCAACCAACACAACGAAGTGCGGGCAAAGCCCGTGCAGGGGTGAGTATAAGCTACTCAGTAGGGACCCCGAGACCCCTGAAGGTCTCTCAAATCCACAAAGGATAAACCACGAAGAAAAGTACAATCACGAAGTAACAACCGACACTGCTTAGTTATATGCCCATACATATACCTAAGTCATCAATTCAAATACGCTCCAACCTCCGAGCCCAAGTACAACTCAGTCCACGCAGGAAAGTATACGTATTCCACATAGGAAAGCAAAACATAATCCACACAGGATTGCACAACACAATCCACACAGGAAAACAACAGGATTCAGCTCACACAGGTACTTCTTCAAGGACGATAAAGATGATCACTGATCCATCTAAGTCGTCGGACCCACGAAGGATCGATAGGTAACTAACCCCCGCAGAAGACCCACACAGGATCGGGCTCACACAGAACCTGTAGGCGCTGGCTCACACAGAACCGCTGAGCGCAAGGACCCACACAGGATCGGACCCACACAGGATCGGGCCCACATAGGACCTGTAGCACTGATCCACGTAGGATCGCTGAGTCCTGTAGTCATCGTCGTCGAATCCACACAGGATCTCTGTACTGTCGTCGTCGAATCCACACAGGATCTCTGTACTGTTGTCGTCGAATCCACACAGGATCTCTGTACTGTTGTCGTCGCAGTCACAGTAGCAGTCGTAGCAGTAGTAGCAGTCGCAGCCAGCACTAGGGTTCCCGCACACAGCAAACTCGTACGGAGGGTCCGCTCCACGAGCCGAGAGGCTGATACATCAACTGTCACAAAGACCAGAGTTGATGTATCCAAAAGTTCCGTATCGTCAACAGGAACTCAACGCAACAGACGGCGCGTCGATCGGACGCCCGGTCTGAGAGTTATTGGCATTTTCGTCTCCGGGGCCCGGTTGGTTTTTAAGGCAAAACCAACCCGACCGTACTCCACCTGCGTCCAAACCTCGGGCAGAGTATGCCAAAAGATCCGTCTCACTAAGAGGAACACTACGCGACTGACGGCACGTCAATCGGACGTCCGTAGCTCGAGATATGAGCGTTTCCGCTCCGAAGGCCCGGTTGGTTTCGTGAACGAACCAACCCGGCCGAACTCAAAGTAAACCTAAACCTTGAGTGCGATATACCGAAACGACCGTATCGATCCAAGGATCGCGTTGCCGCAGACGGTTCATCATTCGAAGGTCCGAGGCTCAAGTTATGAGCGAAAAACCAAAACTGGTCCGAAACGGGGGGGTCCGGGTCCGGGCCGACCCGGCCCGACCCCCCCCCCCCCCCCTGGGGCGGCGCGGCGGCCGGCGGCGGCGGCGGGCGGCGGCGCGGCGGCGGCGGACGGCGGCGGTGGGCGGCGGCGCGGCGGCGCGGCGGGCCGCGGCGGCCTGGCGCCGCGAGGTGGCGGCGGACGCGGGGCTAAGCCCCGCGGTTTTGTCAAGCGGCACGGCCTTGTGCCGTGCCTTTGCTACAAACGGCCCCCATGTGGGGGCCGATTTAAAAAGAACCGGGGGGGCAGTTGCCCCCCCCCCCCTTACATGGAACCGCCCCCCTCTTAAAGAGGGGGGTTTTACAGGCTGGCCGGGGAATTTATTTCCCCGGTTTTAATGCCTTCCGGCCGGCCAGCTGGCCGGCCGGTTTTCTCCAACGGAACCGGTAATTTCCGGTTCCCCCTTTGGCTTCCGACGCCGGCGGCCCGGCCGCCGGTCTTTCCTTCCGCCGCGGCCCGGAACCGGCCGCGGTCTTCTCGTCCCGCCGCGGTCCGGAACCGGCCGCGGTCTTCTCGTCCCGCCGCGGCCAGGAACCGGCCGCGGTCTTCTCGTCCCGCCGCGGCCCGGAACCGGCCGCGGCGTTCGTCATCCGGCGCGGTGCGACGGCACCGCGTCCCTTCGCCGTGTTTTGATTTTATTCAACGCGGCGCGACGGCGTCGCGTTCTTGAAGATTTCTTTTCCTCGGCGTGGCGCGACGGCGCCGCGTAAATTAATTGTACGATCAACCGCGTGGTGCGACGGCACCACGCTACTTGCTTCCACCCGCATGAATAAAACAAGAACGATGGAGGGGGGGTTCGGCCGTGTTTGTGCGGTCCGGCCCCCCTCACGTTAAAATAAAAACGCAACTTAAAAATAAATCAAGTCACACGATAGACTTGATAAAATCACGATCAAGAATAAAATAAGGAAACCAAAAGAAAACGACAACCCCTACCTCGGGTTTAAGATTCGAGATTCGTCTACGATCCGCGGAAGACGGCGTCGCGGAGGTCGGGCGTCGCGGTCGTCGTTCGTCAAATCCGTTGACGAAGTGTTATGCCCTAAGAGACGCGACGTTGGCAGATCTTCGCTTGCCGACGAAGAAGGTCCGAGGAGGAAGAAGAGGTCCGAAGATACCGGGTCGCCGAGTCGATGATCCTTGACGAAGTGTTGTCGTTCTTCGTTGAGGATGAAGACGTTCTTCGCCGGAGTTTGAGCGTTCTTCGTTCTTCGTCAGAGCTTGAAGATGAGGAGGGAGCTCTCAAAATGACAAACAAAGAACCCTAAATAAAATAAGACTACCTCTTATTTTATTAACACAACACAAAAGAATTTCAAAGTTTGAAATTCAAAAAGACTTAACTCCCACAATTTAATTAAGAGTAACTTAAGCCAATTAATTAGGGGTTAAGTACGTTGAGAGAATTTAAAAAGAAAAGGGGTTCGTGTGGGCCCCACCACACTTAATCCTCCCAATGGAGGTTAAGTGGGTGTGGGTCCCACTTTTCAACCTCCTTTGATAGGTTTTTAAATAAGTTAAAATAAAATTTGTCTTACACAAATTTTTATTTAACTTAACTGAAAAACCCCAAAACGTAACTTTCAACCCGCAACAAACGCAACTCCCGAAAAGGTCTCATTAAGCGAAAATCGGTGCTGCGAGTTCATCGGTGCCCTCGGATTTCAATTCCGAGCACCGGATCAAAAGTTAGGAATTCCCGCTCGTTCGTTCACTGAACGTACCCGAGCCAAACTTCGGAAATTAATTCCGGGCACTCCGGGCCTCGGAATCAGGTGCCATCTAAAACCGCGCTCTTGTAAAATTCTAAAGAAAATTAAGAAAAAATTTCCCTTGAATTTTACGGGTCTTTACATTACTCCCACCTCAGGGCTTTACGTCCCCGTAAAGATACAACAAAAACTAGGGAAACAAATGAGGGTACTGAGCACGCATCTGAGCCTCCCGCTCCCATGTGCTCTCCTGGAGATTCCTGTGCTGCCATCTAAAGCGCACAAGAGGAATCGATTCGCCCACGCAGGACCCGCTCCTGTCGATCCTCTATCTCCACCGGGACTTCCGTAAAAGTCGCCCCATCGTCAACGTCAAGCTCCCCATGATCAATGATGTGCGTCGGGTCGTGCACGTATCTCCTCAGCTGGGATACGTGGAAGACGTCGTGCACCCGGTGCAACTGAGGTGGTAGAGCCAGGCGATAAGCCACCTCACCAATCCTGCTGAGAATCTGGAAAGGTCCGATGAAGCGCGGAGATAACTTGCCGCCTCGGTCAAATCTCCGAATACCACGTCGAGGTGAGACCCGCAAGAAGACGTGGTCGCCATCCTCGAACTCCAGTGGCCTCCGCCTCCTGTCAGCGTATGACTTCTACCGGCTCTGAGCTGTCCTCATCCGCTCCTAGATGACCTGGACCTTCTCTGTCGTGGCCTGGACCATTTCTGGTCCCATCAGAGCTGCAAGATTTCTCCTTTGCCGAAAAAAGAAATCTGGTTTCATCCCCTGGATGAACCACATTCTTTGCCTAAAACAGTCAATCCTAACATGGATGATACTAATCCATACTAAGGATGACGTCGTAAGGCCTCGACGCTACTACTAAGAGATTCAACCGTTACTCTCGCCTCCAAGGGTTGTGTCACACTGTCGGCATCAGTGTGTGGTAACTGGGCCTCCTCCAGTAGATGTCTCACAAGTGAGGGTCAAGTCAACAGCCAAAACTGGAACCTCTTAGTAACATTACGATAGAGGACAGGAACGAAAACATCACACGGTATGCGTCTTTTATTATTGCAGCTCATAATACAAGACGCTACACAAAAGCAACAAGGAACCAGAAGTACAAAGGATGTATCCACTAGTTCTGCTCCTGTCCATCGGCTCCCAGAGCTCCATGATCGAAGGCCTCGGCTGCCTGAAGCTGAGCTCTCCCCTGCGGTCGGGGTGGACCTCCTGGTGGTGGTGGTGGTAGAGCCTCAAAGCGTCGTCCACCACCTGCTGCTCGGCCAGCTCCTCTGCCTCGTCCGCCTCCTTCCTGCAGACCGCCACGGTCGAACCTCTGCCTCTGCCTAGGTGGTTCCTCAACCATCTGCTGCTCCTCCGCATGGCGGGTCGGGCAGTCACGAGCCATGTGGCCCTGCCCGCCGCACGAGTAGCACTGTCTGCCTCTCGAAAGACTGGCTCCGCGTTGTGTGCCCTGCACTGCTGAGCCAGTGCCCTGAGGTCTGGTCTGTCTGGACCCTTGAGTCATTCGTCGACTGCCAGCTGCAGATGACTCTGCCACGTGCCACCCTATGGTGGGTCGTTGTGCTGGTGTAGACTCAGCAAGGAAGCTCTCGATCAGAAGAGCCTGCTTTAGTACTCCTGTCTGAGTCGGTATGCTGAGGGAGATCAGCGATGCCCTGATCTCGTGTCTCAAACCCTGGTCGAAGGTTCGGGCCCGGAAGAATGGGTCTCGTACCATGTCGGTCGAGTAGCGTGAGAGATCGGTAAATCTCGCCGAGTACTGAGCGACTGTCATGCTGCCCTGCCGCAGCTGTAGAAGCTCCTGGATGCGCACCGCTCGGAGGGTGGCCGGGACGAACTCAGAGCGGAAGAGGCTCTCGAAGTCCGTCCAGAGCAAGGATGCCTCATCGTGCACCTGGAGCATCAGGCTCCACCATCGTCCTGCTGCTGCCTGTAATAGGCTCGCAGCGAGGATCACCATGAGGTCTGCTGGTGTCCTCACTAGCCTAAACACTCGTACTACTGCCTCCAGCCAGTCCTCTGCTGCCTGGGGATCCGTCTCCCCGCGAAACCTGGGCGGTCGCTGGTGCTGAAACTCATGCAGTGCGCTGAGGCGACGTGCATAGTCAGCGGCTGCTGCTGGAAGCATCGGGGGATCGGCGGGTAAAGCTACCGCCGGTGCCACTACTGGAAAAGGGCCCTGCACCGAGGCCTCATCGCTCGGTGGGCTGTCGTCTCGCTCGACTCTCGGAACCCTAGCTGGCTGTCGTCGCGGGGCCATCCTGAAAAGAAGAACAAGAGCACCACAGTCAGAACAGTATACCTGGTGAGCTGGCACAAGTAATCACAAGGAAAACTTGAGACTTTCATAAAGTAGATCAGTATACCTGGTGAGATGACACAAGTAATCACAAAGAAAACTTGAAACACACACGCAATCAATGTTTTCGTGCATTAAGTCGGAAATCAGAAGTCAGGGTCCTGGTGTACGGATACGTCGGCCACCGCACCAACAGTGGACTCCCTGGACTGATAACCACACTCAATACGCTAAACATTATTGCTTCACATAGAAAAGATCAGAGTTCGCGGTAGAACCGAACTCCTTTGATACCAATTTGTCACGACCCGCCCTCGGGGTCCGAGCCGTGACTACCCCAAGCCCGCCTTCCATAGGCCAGGGGCTGGCGACTAGCACCAAGGCGTAAATCCCGGTAAAAAGGGAAGGCATTGCCTTTGAAAAGTAAACACACACCACAGAGTAAACAAGCGGAAGTAAACACTAAAGAAGCAGAGTACGACTGAAAGTGCGGAAAAGTAAATGGGCCAGAATACAAACCCAAACTGAAAGTAAAGTACAACTCGAAAAGGGAAAAACAGCAACTGAAAAGTAAAAGCCGTTACTCCGAGCTGTCCACTGGAAATCCCACCTGAAGGGTGGGTACAGATAGCTCCTCTGCTCCACGGGTCCCGCCGTCCGCTCCGAGCACGTCCCGCCCAGTGGTCCACCTCCGGGTACCGTCCCGCTGTCCAAGCCTCAGCTAAGGTCAACGCTGTCCGTCGTCTGCAACCAACACAAAGAAGTGCGGGCAAAGCCCGTGCAGGGGTGAGTATAAGCTACTCAGTAGGGACCCCGAGACCCCTGAAGGTTTCTCAAATCCACAAAGGATAAACCACGAAGAAAAGTACAATCACGAAGTAACAACCGACACTGCTTAGGTATATTCCCAGTTTGGGTTTGTATTCTGGCCCATTTACTTTTCCGCACTTTCAGTCGTACTCTGCTTGTTTAGTGTTTACTTCTGCTTGTTTACTCTGTGGTGTGTGTTTACTTTTCAAAGGCAATGCCTTCCCTTTTTACCGGGATTTACGCCTTGGTGCTAGTCGCCAGCCCCTGGCCTATGGAAGGCGGGCTTGGGGTAGTCACGGCTCGGACCCCGAGGGCGGGTCGTGACAGGTATGTGGGGAAATATCTCTAAAAGTGATAAGGAAAATAGTGGTGCTATCAGGACCTCTTTCATTGTTATTGTCCAGAGTGGAAGAAGGAAGGTTTCTGAAAATGATGGTGTTATGACTGCTCCACCTAGGAGAAAGCACAGGAAGTAATACTCCAATCTTCCCAAGAAAGTGGCTGCCTGGGCCTCATATAAGAAGGAAAGTGGATCCACCCCAGTGTCATGCACGCATTACTGTAAGGAGTAGCCATCATTGGAAAAATTGAAGCTTAGAAAGATATTTGATAATATATTGAAGCAACATGAAACGTCTACAGAATGGGAATCAGATAATGAAGAGGAAGCACCTTACTATGGATATAGAGAAGGAAATGATTATTATGACATGTAGTTTTCCTATTTCTGTTGGAAATGGTTGGCTGTGGGAAATATGTTCACCTGCAGTCTTCTCTTCGGTTTACTGTACTCTTTATTTTATTAATAAATAGTCAGGGGTTTTCGCTCTAACTGAGCTTTCTAGGTATAAGAAAATTTCCTGGTATTTTGTTAAAGGATAGAGATATTGGTTTCCGATAAATCATATCACTATATAGATACTGCATGTAGATATAAAAACATCTTAGAGGAATCTAGGTGTAAAAAATATGAAAAGGAAGTATTGATCTTGACTCGATCATCACTTAGTGTATTAAAATGGTTCTTGTCGCACACCTGGTTTGACACTATAGGGGGGTATTTTTTGGAAATTCAATAAATATTTATGAACCATCATGATGTATTTAAATAGTTAATGACCATTACTAACATATGTTATCCCTAGGTTATAATATATTAAAAATATTATGTCATTATTTTTAAATTCAATAAGTTAATATTTAGGATTATGTGGTTTTCCATTATGAATATTACTTCTTATAACACTATGCTTGTGTTTTTTTGTCAATGGTGGTAACTAGAAGAATCTGGGATAATAATGAACTTGATAGAAGATGTGTTGATGAGAAACAAAATTGGATAATGATTAGAGTGATGGATATTATTATTATTCCTAATCTATTATCATGATATATGATTAGTAAAATTCAACATAACTAACTCTTGGAATAACCAATGAATATAAGGATAATTTCTATTGAGAGTTTGGGTGGTGGATACCATAATGGTAAGAAGATTGAATTTCCTCTAGGTTGAGAATGTGGGAAGAAGAAAACAAGGGAATGTATCAAATGAATATAAATATGTTTTGAGTGTGAAAAATATGGTTACAAAGCATGTAATTTCCAATGAATAATGTTATGTTCTTTTTGAAAAGTGGTTGAGAATAATGGTTTACCAAAGTCATCATCAACTTTTTAATGTTATAAATGTGGAATGTATTGGAATTATAAAAATCAATGTCCAAGGTGGAATGATCCTAAATATTATTAACAATGTGGTATTAGTCATGGTAATGCTATTGATGATGAATAGAACATGAATGAAATTTTAAATGTATGGTATGTTCTAATTTTATTTGTATGTTAATTGGTGTAATCATTATTAAATTGATGTTGATTAATGTTAAAAATATTAATATTAAATATTTCATGGCATAGGTATTAAGGATTGTGATGATGAATCATAGTTATTGTTTATGAATAAATATTAATTATTTTGGTGTCTATGTATAATAATTCATAAGTTATATCACATGAATCATAAAATATATATAGATTGATCAATAGAATCTGATCATTGTGGATCAGCAAGAATATTTTGACAGGAACTAATAACCTATAAAACCAATTTACTGATAGGGTAATATTTAATAGAAAATATGATATTATGATAATATAACCCTTAATATATTTCAGATGTTTATAAAATGGTGTTCAATTTTGATAAAGATATTGTTTATTTAGATAAATTAAATTGGACAGTATTGATTATCTCATAACTTATAAATGATTTATTGAAACTGTTGATTATGTTATAATTAATGGTCTTTTAAAAATTATTATGTATGTACATTTTTTTAGTAATATTTTTCTTTATTCAATTAATATGGAAGATTGATTTTTTTCATTGAGGTTTTATAAAAATTATTGTTATTACCATGCTTCAAGAGAACACATGATTAAGGAATTCAAATACTAGGAATATGACCATTAATTTATTAATAATGATATTTATAGGATTAATGTTCTATTTTTTTGGGAAATTTAGTGACCTTATTTGTTAATTTTTAATTTAATACATTTAATTAGTATATCCATTTATTGAATGGTTTCATTTAAAAATTTAATGATGTCTTAGAGATTAATGTGTTACTTTTCCTACTATTTCCTTCGTATTCCAGGAAAATTGCATCCCACAACATATTATTCGAAAGGAATCCATGGATTATGTCTCTTCTTCAGAATGTGAAATCACAGAAAGGTTAGAACTCTGTACGAATTTATTCATCTCCAATATTTCTCTTCCCAATGTAATACCCCCTTGGAATATTTCTAACCTTGTTTCCCGTCTTTGTATGATCTACGGCTTTAGTGATTTTAAATTTGTCTCTCTAGGGAAGAAATTCTTCTATGTTTTTTTCCTTACACTAAATTGAAAGGTTGTTCTTGGGGATTTGGGTCAGTTAAAATCATACCAGGAACACATATGATCTTTGAATGGAACCCAAACATTATAATTTATGACATTAAGGACACTTTTGCACAACTTTGGATCAAGATATATGGTTTAAATTGGGTTTTATGGAAATATGAAATTCTATTTGATATTACCTCTCCAATAGGCATTCTGATCCTTATGGTTCGAGCCACTGAGAAATCTCCCCTTGTTCATTTTTCCAAATTTTAGTTGAAGTTGATTTAATATACACTTTGATTGAAAAAGTTATTCTCTCCACCCCTAAGGATGAAATCAGGCAGAGAATTGTGTTTGAAAAATTATCTATGTTTTGTGAAATCTGTTGCATGATAGGACACTCCAAATCCAAATATTGATCATGTACTAATTATACCAAATGCATGCTGAGAATACATGATGAATCTCAATGAAAAAATAGGGAGGAACTCAAGCACTCTCAAGGGAGTTCTTCTCTTCAAAATCAACAACCAGGTGCACCTCCAATTCCTTCTTGTAAAATGTCTACCTCTGAAAATGTCTAGACTGCATGGCATTTTCCCCCTCATCTGGATTGATAAAATAAAGGTAGTTGGGTAGATATCGAATAAAGAACTATCAAATCTAAAGGAAGTATTTCATTTAATGATTTTTTGTTCAAATTTATGGAATATAATGAAAATAATTCAGACTCCAAACACAATAAAATAGAGAAGGAACTCTCGGCTCAAGCACTGGCTGATGATAGTGTAAGGAAAGAGATGAATGTGCTAAAATAGAGAAAGGGTAAGATTATTCTGGATGTTTCAACCTTAGAGAAGGTGAAGCTCAATCAAAAAAGGGTAAAAATAAGTCCAACTACAAAAATCGATGTTAGAATACTCTCTTTCTATTATAATGATCAAATATTAGCTGAAGACCATATTTTTCCATCACATGGACAAGACTCAGTTTGTTATGCTATGACAACTCATTCTAGAGACACCTCTTTACTGTAGGTTTTGGGTGTACACTACGACAATGCACCCAAAACCGTGCACTATCAAGAAATCCCCTCTCCGATTAAGATTGGTCCCATGATTCCCACCCCCCATACAGGATTACTAGATTGAGATATTATATAGCCTGATAAGGCTACCATCCATGATGCTGAAACTAGGAGAGACTCTATCAATATGGAAAAGGTGGCTCAATCCACTAACATGCAGAAGATGGATATGCCTGATGACTTACAGCCAAAAAAAGGACTAATGCCAATGCAGAACACCAAATCTCTATGTGAGAAGGTACTTTGTAATGTTATCATTTCTATATCTTTTGATATGATCACTGAAAATTGAGAAAAAATTGGATCAACAAATGATGATCCCTCTACAACTACTCCCATTACTGCAGAAGGTTCTATAGATGATGGTGGGGCATGGACACAAGCATAGACAGGAAGAGAGACACATATCCTCATGGAAAGGGTTGGCGAATGCCCTATTGCATCTTGAGTACATGCTATAGAACTCGGGGAACTCTTTTGCTCTATTTTATAATTTTTTTTATGGTTCTATACTATAACCTCTACTTTTCACTTTTTCTATTTCAATAAAGAGGACAATGCACCTCAAACAATAAAAAACCATTTTTTTATGATTATATATAGAGGTATATGGAATGAAATATTATTATATTGGAGATATTTTGATTAATTAGTGCTTGGGGAATAAAAATACAACTTTATTTATTGGATAAAGAGATGATGTGGAAATTTATTGGAGAAAAAACAAAGGACTAAATTGTGATAATGATATAAATGAAAGTTATGACGTAGTCACATCGTTCTATTTGATATTCATGATTTTTCTAGATGATATCCTATCTTTTGGATCTTCCAAGAACCCTCTCTTAGGTTCAAAAAGTGTCCAATGTATCTCTCTTTAGGAAGTACATATATGATCCATCACATGTACAAATCTAAGAGGTCGTATAGCGGGAGCTTGATATTTATTATAATGAATAATCCATGGTGATTATGGATCATACATGGGAATTTTATGAAACAATACCACTCACATATTCAATGATTTAAAGAAAACCACAAGTATGAAGAAGTTATATCGGAACCATAGGTTGTAATGAGGCATAATTATCCTTAGTTTTTGGTGCCAATGTGATGAATTTCATTAGAGACATTCATTTTAAGGGTGTAGAATGTAACTACCCAATATTTACGGAAATATTGTATTCCAATAAATTTAATATTTTTGATTGTTTTACAAAAAAAATCAATTTATCATTACATTACACAAAACACTAATTTTATCTTGTGTTACATGCAACACTAAGTGTAGCTTGTGTTACACGCAACACCATGTTCAGACATACTTTTACTAAATATTAAAATATATTTATTTAAACTGATAATTATCACATATCTATTATAATGGATGGTATAAATAAGATTAAATAAATTACGAAAATATATTGTTTAATGCAATATAAATAAATAACCCATTTTATACTAATTAATTAGAAATGAAAATATAAACTGTATGTAAACAAGGGAAATCATTTTCGGAAAAACTATTTTTATGCATCAAAAAAAGTTGTAACTCAACAAATATTGAAAAATAAATTTGGAAAAATTATATTAATTAAATTTATAAAATATATATTCAATAAAATTTTTAATATTAAGATTATTTTTTTAGTAATAAGATATAAAAAATTCAATTTTATGATTTAAAAGTAGAATTTTATAGAAATAATTTTTCTACTATTTCTGAAAAAAATTAAAAATTAATTTTTGAAACATTAATAAAATGAATATAATAAAATATGGTTAATTTTTTTAAAAAATAAATTTTAAATTATCTTACGGTTTATTTTTGAAAATTTACTGAGAAGATGAATTTTTTGATAAATAGTAAAAAATACTAGTTTTTATAAAGTATTTTCATTTCTTGTAATGCCTTTAGAAACATAAAATTTGTTTTCAAATGGTTTTAAAAGAATAAATAGTTCAATTATATATATATGAATAAATCATAGGTCATTGGGATAGTTTTTATATATAATTTTGGTAAAAAACATTTAAATTATATGAACATTATTTCTTTGGAAAACAACTTCCACGTCATGTCTATTTGATTAATTTTAAATTAAAATATTCATCATATGTAAAATTAATTTGAGAACAGGGATTCCATATTTAGTATCAGAATAAATTATTGTATATTATATGGTAAAATTAATTTAATTCATTAATTAATAGTAAAAATATATATAATTAATTACTACAATTAAGGTGAAAATTTGTTTACCATGGGGTTAAACATAAAGGATAAGGGGTAAAATGACCTAGAAAAATTTTTAAAACACATTTTATGCAAATATTTAATTCATATATCCTATAATAAATTATAATGGACCATTTTAAATCCTTTTTTAATTTTACTTAATGTGGGTACACATTTTTATTTTCAAACATTAAAAGTACACTACTCACCAGACTTATGAAAGGTGACCTCTTAAACTTCCATATTCACACTTCTCAATCATTTGGATCATCTAATCCCTAAATAAATATATCCACTAATTCTTTAATCTCATCTTATAATCCTTATATTTATTAAAAATACATCCTAGGATGGATTTTCTTGAAAAGCTATTGATGTTACCTAAAGAAGATGTTACGTTCTTCAGTGAATTATTTTATTTAATTTACTACACCACATCATTAATTTTTTTTTAAAAATGATGATATAATTACAAAAATATATTACATATAATTATATGTTTTTATGTTATGTTAATGACCTAAAACCATTTACACTTCTATAAAATGGGATACAAAATCATTATTCGTTTTTACGGCAGACTACCTCCTTATAAATCGATGTTAGTAGTTCTCCATAACCACTTATCATAGTTGTATATAATGATGGATTAATTTTTTATATATTTAAATTAATGTATTATTATTCATTTTTAACCATTTTATAATATTTTTATTTATTCATTCCATTCCTTGTAATTATAACATCTTCATTCTTGTGTATAACTGACTACCGCCACGCAAATCGATCTGAATAATTCTTCACATATAGTTGACAATGAAGGTAATAAGGATAGGATTAAAAAAATGTTATATATATATATATATGTATTTTACAAAAAAAAATATTCATTAACATTAATATATTATTTACCATTATTTCTTTAAATCTATTGAGAAATGGAAACAATGTTTCTTTTTTACATATGGCATACCATCTCTAAGAACGTTGTATGTCATTTTTTATCAATAAAATTTTTTGTATACTGAAAAAAATCTTATAAATAATTTATCACATATTTATGTCATGGTTATAATTTTGGATACTATATAACCATTATCATATTAGTAAGGAAAAAATACCAAATCAATACTTACATGAAAAAAAATGTTTTTATTTCCCAAAACATGACATTAACATGAAATTGTTAATAAACATGTAGTAAGAGGACATAAGTAAATCATATATGATAAATATTTATATGGTTTTGTAATATTTTAATAATATACTCATATTTATTATACATAAGGTTTTAAAGTGTACGAAGGATGTCATGTATTACAGTAAGGGATTTCAATCTCATATTTTATATATGTGAGATAATTTCCATATGCACAACTTGTTATTTTTTATAGATTATACACTTCCCCTGAATGTATTTTACTATTATTATAATTATAATTAGAGCGATTTAAAAATGAATTTTATTATGTCTCTTTGATGGGGATTATGACTCAAAAGATACCCAGGCATTAGGGTACTTTTTGTATTTTTTTTCTTTGACACATATGTTATGTTATGAACATATCTTCTTTGAGGATGTGTATATAGAACCCCATTGTAATGATTATGAAATTCATTTCATTTCCTCGGTTTTGATATGATGAATGTTTTAGGATCTTTTGGAACATATATATATATGATTATCATTATGTTAGGGGTGGGACCTCTATCTCCCTCCAATTCATTGTGTAAATATTGATATCTCAGATGATAAACATGACTGGAATGGAAGTCAACCTAGTTCAGTAAGGGTCTCTTTCCACTATTAGATTCTATGAGGGTATCCTCGATTACTATGAATGTTTGTGGAGTGAACCCAATCCACTATAATATCATTTTCAATGAGTCTTGTACTATAAAGGAAATGATTTTTTATTTTTATGTATATGACATAAATTTACACCAATGTTATGGTCTCAGAGTTCATGTTCTTTGATTCAATTATGATTCATGTCTTAAAAAATGTCATTGTTTTCTCTATAACTCGTTCTTATTATCAATTATATAAAGAGTATGATTTTATAATTTTATTCAAATGTTCTCATACACTTACGCTAATAATATGTTGATATCTTCCTTATTTACCCTTTTTGGGAATCTGATCACATCTTTTATTATGTTTAGGTTAACTATATTTTAATAAATGATGTTATTTTTAGCATATATAAAAAGTGTTTTAGTTATGGTAAATATTGTGGGTAATGATGTGGCTCACTTATGGACCAGTTCTTTATTTTTTCTTGTTCCCAAAGGCAATATACCTTTACGATCTTTAGTGGTGTGTTTATGTAATGTAGTAAAATTTCATCCAAGAAATGTAATATATATGTATGAAATATATGTGTTTTTCATAAATTATAACTCACAACTAAAAAATAATTATTACATTAAAAATATCGTATATATTAATTGCATACCTATTTATTACCATCTAGGTAAAATGGAAATGAAAAATGAATCATATCTCATCATAGAGGTGGTAGTGCACACATATGCCCGAATAATGTTATCATCTCCCAAATGATTGGAATGTAAGAATGTATATATGATATTATAATTTTAAAATTTTATCTATTTAATAATTATCATAAATAAACATTATAATCATCAAAATTCCCATCCATAAAATAAGGTGATGCGAAATGTATTATATCTCAATGTGGAGATGGTATGTTGTATGTATGAACAAGTAATAATTTATCTTCTCATTTTATGGAAGGAGGGTGAATATTGAGGTATCGAAGTTGGTATCGAAAGTCTATGGGTGTTGGAATAATTCTTTTTATCTATAATCAACGTAAAAACGTCGTCACTAGCAATGCACAACCTCGGGATAATCCCAAGGAACAAGCTTGATTAATTTTAAACACAAAAATAATAAACCATAAATACATGGTTTGATCCGAAGCTATCCTTGTCATCTTCATGATGTGTATAATTGATTCTCAAATAATATGATGTCATATTCATATATATATTCCACATTCACTTCAAGAAACTACGAGAGTGTCAATTGTCAAATTTATTGTGCAAGCATGGAGATCCGACGACACCATCGAAACTCTGATGATCACCGAATCACCGTTCTTGTGATACATGGGGGACATATCAATATGTTCACCTTTTTATTGAGAATATCTCTCATGAAGACATGTTATGGTAGATAATCTCTCATGAAATCACCATGAAAATTTTGTTACCAAGATCCTCTCCTCTTATTTATAATGTATTAAAAAATTAAATGGGGAGGTCGTAAGGCCCTCAAATTTTTATCACACAATATAATCAATATATTATGTCTAATGCACTGGGTAATAAATATAAATTATTTTATTATCAATTTCCTATAATATAAAAAATATATTCCGTGATTATACCTGATCCATTAACTCGGCTTTTCATTCCCACAAATATTAATTTAATCATGTATATTTTAAAGTAAAATTAAATTATATATTATTTTTCATAAATTTACATCAAAACTTGTAAATAAGTATAATAAAAAACTTCAATGCCAATTATTCATTACTATAATAATATAAATTTATTTACATCTTTGGTGATGTTAAATTCTTGATAAATCCCAGATCTTGGTGGTGGGGCCTCCCATGTCCTATATACCTATTCACTAGAATTGGGTAGATTCATGATTATGCTATTTTGTGTCACCCTCTATGACATTATCATGATAGGAGAGAATATAATTCATAGAAAAATAGTGTAGTCTAGTAGCCCCTAAAGGCACCTAATGAGATAAGGACAGTTATAGCAAAGAAGACCAAACATCTGACACGTAATGTGTAGTATAATCTCCTAGTCATTCGATATCTCATAAAGTATGATGACCACCCAAGTCATATTACTTTTAATTAATTATTATTTTCTTATCTAAATAGATGTATTTACCCTCAACATCCATGGAAACATTCTTATGAAGGTACTACCATCCTGATCAATCTAGTCTGAGATATTACTTCCTCAACCCAGAAGTTACAAATCTTATCTTGATCATTCAACCAAGGTCATACCACCAATGATGCACCCAACACTAGACACATATCCATGTTTTAATTATAATTGTCTTTACATACGCCAAATTACATGATCATATGGAATACATTGGTAATGATCTCAAGTCAAGAGACCAATACACATGTCCATACAAAGGAAAAAGCAATGACATCTGAAACATGTGGTGTTCTTATTAGTGTGTTTTTTCATATAATATATCTAATAAATATCACCAAGTGAAGACATCATGAGAATTAGTCTCAATGATTTTTATCCCACGACACATGTTAATCTAACATTGACTTTGTCTTGTATTTATGATGTATCTGGGCTATAAGACATAAATTTAATATTAATTTCATAGTATATTGAGGTACTAATTATAACATAAGATCTTTATAACATTTTGATACGATAAATAATCTATGGAAATTACCATTTAATAGTGGATGCATAAATGTACACTCAATAATGGTAATAATGCATCATGTATATCTAACTGTATACAGGATAAGCAAATCAAATGTACAATCCTAGTTGGGTCTAGGTCACCAACTATTAAAACACTCTCACTTCCACTAGATATAAATTTAATACTAACCTTGTTGGCTCCCATGTGATCCAAATAATGTTTTTGCTGAGTAATGACCATTGTAGTTCGGTTATCCACAACTCAAATGCATGATATTATGCTATCTACAACCTCATCACATTGAGTAAAAATTCTAAATATATTTTATTGATGAGTATATAAATTTTTGTACAAATTCAAAAAATGAAATCATGTCTAGTACGTGTAATAAAATTATCATAATGATAAAATTTTACAAAATTTTCCTGATTTCAATTAATGGAATTAATCATTGTGTTCAATGACTTCACATAATCCTCAGACGCTATGACATACTCAGTATTTGTAGTTATGGATACCACTAGATTACACTATCTTATCTCACTCATTATCTAAGACTAATTGTGATATTATATCAATGGATCTATAGAAGACTAGTTTTGTCCCTTAAAACTAGTATCCTTTATTCTCCACTTACCAGGTACCTAGACATTATACTTTATCATATACTAATTGGTAGTTCTGACATCTCCTCTTGCAATTCTCCTCGATATAACTGAAATTATCCTACTATAAAGTTTATCCTGAAAATATCAATTCTTGTATGTATCATGGAATAGGTTATTGATCTATCATATAAGTATCTGTAATTCAAATCACTATGTTAAACTCATCCTATGTTCATGAATATCAACTTGGAGGGGTTCATGCCATGTCTTTTAACAATTCCATATTGAATTGTTCCTACATGTATTTTTCAATACCATGTCACTAAATGTATGATTTACAATATAATTGAAACTGTTATATCAATGTTAGTAGATAATATACTCAAGAACATAGGATACTACTTTATGTCACTGTTTAGAGAGTTACATTATTCATGTTCATAACAAGATGGAAAGATCTATATATTTGTTTTTCCTATTTTACGGAACATATTTCAATTTGAATTCTTTAGCGCTCCCACAAAACACTATTAGTCACATAGATAACATTCATTCCAAATGAATATTCTATGATCCAGAAGCTTACTTAAATCATAACCTAGAATTTATTAACATTCATCTTTATTGGAATTATTTGATGTCACTATCCCTTTCTAGTTGTGTGAATAGACAAATTACATGATTGGTGGTTGTGACATCAAATACACAATAAAATTAACAAAGATATTAGCTATGACAGGTTATGTTGTAATGGATTTAGGACTAATTGGTTGGTAAACCCAATATAGACTTATATGTACTATGATTGTACCACAAATGTATCATATCACTTGAAAACGTGCCACATTATTCAAAATAATTATCATTTTTGAAATTTGATTCATGGAATCCATTATTGTATTTTAATTTATATTGTGAATCTTTGATAATTACTATATACTTCTTGCTTGTTGGAATTATTATTGATAATGAATAATGGATAACTTACCATAGTGAATACAGAACAATCACCATGTATTTATCCTTCCTACATTATATGTGTATATAGAACATTCCATTCCACATGAACTTATGGAATTTATCAATATGAAAACCACATGTGCATCTCAAGCCTTGACTAAGACCATGTAAATATGGATCCAACTATATCATGTAGAGATGTACACCATTATATAGAAATGTAGTCAATAACCTTGAATATATATTTTCTATCATACAGGTATGTGTAATATCCGAAGAAAAATTTATAATTATTACATTAGATGCACCTTCAGTTTTTCTTGATGGTTGATTATTTTTATCCTAAAAATCTTTTTTCATCAAAACACATGTAATTATAACATAATGGATTTTCATAATTCCAGGAATCATATGATATCCATTTTTCATTATACATGGCATATGGTTATGGTTTATTGTTGTTATTTGAAAATCACAACTTGAAATATAATGGAATTTTCTGCATTGTATATATTTTAACAATGATGCTCCTTTTACGTAAATCAAAACTCTGATGTGAATAAGTAAATGTGTGTTTTGGAATTTCTCCACTATACATTTTTTTTATCAATTTTAACATTTAAAAAGAATCATTTATACATCTTATTATCATCAATATTTTGTTGTTGATAAGGTAAGGTGCATATAAGAATTACTCCATTCTAGATTATATTGAATGATGTATGCATGGTCAATATATTATTTGGTATTCCTACACAAAGAAACCATCATCTTATGGGAATGAAAATATAATACTTCACTTCTTTATCCTATAATCACTCAAATTAATCTAATGAATTATATTTACCGCTATCTAACCGTTGGAATATTTGATGTACTCTTGTTGGACTAATTCTGAAATCTTGGAGTCATAAAATTATTTCTAAAGGTTTATTTGTCCAATACTACAAATGTTGATAATTCCAATGGTCTATAACTCAAATGAGTCTAAATACCTTACATGGTATATCATTCATATCCATGTAGTTTTTCATGGAAAATAATAATCTTTTCAAAACATGGTATTTTATTCTTTCATTTATATATTTTCATCATGTATTGCGTATGATTCAATAATCACTAATCTATTACTTGATGATTACACACCATAAGAAAAAATCATTATTAAAAATAGATTAATGTGTCCTTGTTTCTAAAGGTCAAATGAGATAATGTTTTTTGGGTTATACTCAATAAAATCTCTACAAGAATAATTCACTTAGAAATATAGAAGTTTTGTACATATCACCTCCAACATTGGATCCAAACGTTCTCATCCTCTTGGAGAATACAAATTACCCCTCATAATGTTTTTATTACATACATGATTATTATATTGAGATACATATATGTGATTGGGATATTTTTTGTAACACCAAATGAGTATGTTATAAACATTACATAGATGAATATTCTTGAAGAATAATTGAGTTATTTCTTCTATGATTCATTTTATTTTATTTAAAATTATATAGTATTATTCAAGATATAAAATGAATATAACATTATATTTTAATATGTATCCTCATTACAGTGAATTATTTTTTCAAATGTGAATTTGGAGTTATTCTTTCCTTTGGCCCTAACACCTTTCCTTTCAATTTTTTTCACCATAAGAAATAATGACTAATCATTCTTCAATGATCATATAGCTTAGCGAACCTTACCTAGAAGGTAACAATGCATTTTTATCCATCCTGTTCTTTTTGTATTCTAAAAAAATTGAAAAAATGGATGAAAATGATATTAGAATATGATGTATTGAAGGATTATAATCCACCATTCAGTTTACATAGATTCAGTGTAATCATTACCTATTTGTATTCATGCTTGAATTTTTCCTTGAAATCTTCTCGGAGATGAGACTACATATTATATAACTCATGACCAAATATAGTCAACACAATTGAGATTATATGTTAATTATATCATAATTATAGAACCATCATATGCTCTATATGTGAGTCTCCTATAGGTAATTTCACACCCTCACATTCTGAGGTGAGTTAATAATTATTGGGGACACTAGAACCTTGAATTTTCAATGTCATAGTAGTGTGAACAAGCAACTCTATTACTCTTGAAAACTCACATCAGTGTGGCAATTTATATTTCCCATTAGATATCTTAGTATTTTTTTTATTACGTACCATTTCATACAAAAATAAATTCTATCATATTTTTACATTTTTATCATGATTATCGATTTAGACATTTTCGATTTTTTTATTAAATAATAATGTCTCACACTATTTTATCAAATTATAGGAATCTTCTGTACTCAAATCAGAATAATCCTTCTCATGAGTATTCTAATGTAAAGGATTCCTTAACTGCCCCTCACAGTGTACAATCTTTGGCTATGCCACTACTGAGAGGGTTTAAGGTAGGCCCTTGACTCTCAGACGATATTAACATGAAGCTCCTTGATCTGTTGGGTGAAGTTCCCGCTTCTAAAATCAGAAAATTGATTTATTCAACTCTTTCCACTAAAACTAAAAAAATATTTTTTAGGACACTTTTTTGATGAAAATTCAGTAAAATCATCCCATCAATCTCATACAAACTCCCCCATAGTAAGAGGCATGAGGCACATTGGTTGACAAGGACCATAAACACATAGTTTTTTAAAATATTGAATTACAAAATTCCTTGGTGACATAATGTTTATTTAATGGTTTTTATTTTATTAATTGATGATATGAATTCATTTTCTCTATTATACACACATACTATTTGATCACCCTCACGATTGAGCATGAAATAAATAGAAAGCATTTGTTGCATCATATGTTCATTTTATCTATGAAAACATGTTTACTATTTTATGTGATCGCATGTAAAATACACACACATAAACTAATAAACCATGTATAAATAAAATGATGTCATTATCAGGAACTGATACTAATGATTAATTCATTGACTGAGTAATGGATTTAACTAGACCCTTGGTGTAACTCATAGAATTTCCTCGCTTGCGACTTGAGTTGCAATGCTTGCATACCCAATGCGTCATGATTTTTTCTACTGCATCACTATTACTCAACAGGATGTATGAAATTGTGCATCTTTTTAATTATACAAAAATACTAGCACATATGGGGGGGGGTCTCAGGAGTACAAAATAGAATTGAGAAAATGGACACACAATCCCTTATACATATAATGACGCTTAGACAACACCCAAATTTCCTTTTAATAAACTAATTTTTACAAATCAACATTTCAATAAATAAATAAATATGTCCAACAGACACCACACTTGCATTGGTCAGTCTATGGTTCATGATTTGTTTAAAATTATTAAAATAACATATTTTAATTAAATATATAAGTAAAATTATTCTATCATTAGTTTTTATCTGAGGGAATATTAATTGAATTAATAATTTTATTTTATTTAAAATACATCAATTTTCATAGTTTAGACCAATTAATCAATTTACATTAAATTCAAAAATTAAAATAATTAATTAATATAAAATAACACATAAATTAAATTAATTTAACCCACAATATAAAAATTTATTTATAAAGAAAAAAATTAATAATTATTAATTAAATTTAAAACCAAAATTGAATTAATTAACTTTGATTATATAAATAAATACTTGGGACCCATGAACCAGAGGAAATGCTTGTGCGACCTGTGTAGATCGGACCAAACCTGCTAAGTCTCATTTGTGGCTGTGTGGACACCATGATGGGGTTTTAGGGGCTGCCTTGCCACATTTTGGGTTGGGAACCCCCCCCCCCCCCAATCTAGCATTTGAGGATGTGTCTTGATGTGAGGGGGCCACTGAGTGGGAGGGTTGCTCTGATGTTTAGGACCTGAGGCTGAGTGGTGGTTCTCAGCTATGGTGGTCCCAAGTAGGATGGGGATGGTCCAGTTTGTGGGTTTCCAACGACGAGCGGCGAGGGGAGGTTGGGTCCACGAGATATGCATATAAGGGTATAACTAGCGTTGCGAGGTCCTGTGGGTAACGAAGACCGCGGGGCTGTGGTCAGCCTCTAGTTTGAGGAAGGAGTCTCTATTGTCGAAGTCCAAGGGGGCTGGAAACTAGGAGTTGATGCAATAAACTGGGTGGCCAGATCCCAGCCCTATAGTGGAACATAAGTTATCTGGTGGAAAATAAGAGGTGGATCTATCCAGATCTAGGAAAATTATGTGGAAATTCACCAGAGGAGGAGGTCGCTCGGACTACTATGGCAAAACGAATGGAGGTAGCGATGCTATAGGGTCTGACTGATGGTGTTGCGCTCAGAGAGTGTGGAACTATAGCTAGGGTTTTCCAACCAAGGGTAATCGTCCAGGAGGACCTCAAGAACCCGATAGGGGAGGGGTCACCCTCTGTACGCTTTTTATCATCTCCAACACCTCCTTTTATAGGATGCTCTGATCATATGGGGGGATCTTGACATGTTTTTTTAAACGTGGCACCATCTGGTCTACAAGAGGGGATGGAGGGAAATTTTGTCTCAAAGTAGAAAGGGGCATGTGATAAATGACCGGTATATGTGCCATGGATATGGTTGTTTGGGTCTGGTGTGCTGAGTTTTGGAGTAGGGTGAAATTATCAGTGTTGTGACACTCGGGTCGAGGTCCACGGTCGTGGTCGAGGTCCCTGATCGTTCTCTAGGTCGGCATGTGAGGGATCTTTAGTCTATTTTTGTTCGAGGTTTTGGCAGGGAGAGACACTCTTTGAAGTTATTTTTCAATGTTCTGGTCAAGCTCCATGAGCCAGGTGTGCTGAGTTGTGGAGTTGGGAAAATCTTCAGCATCGCAGTGCTCTATTTGAGGGCCCTGGACGTTCTCGAGGTATGCATGTGAGGGCTCTTTGGTGCATTTTCGTTCGGGGTTTGGGCAGGGTGAGGCATTGTTTGATGTTTTTTTTCAATTTTCTCCTTTTAATGGGTAGCGATGAAGGTATTTCGGGTGGGATTATTTGATTTAGTTTCTATTAGTTTTGTTGTAAATATGTTTAACAATTTTCTCTGAAGATTGAGGTGGTATTTCTATTGGAATTAATATATATAATTTTTTAATTGCCCTAGTTTTTTAAGTGAAACTTTCATTTGATGTCTATGTTCATCTCAATGTCCACTAAAGGTTCCACTAGAAGTTCTCATGATATATAGTTTTGTTTCATTGCGGCACATCCAGTGGTTTTTGCCTGGGTTTTTTCAGTGAATATTCCACTTGATGTCCAAGTTCGTTTCCCAGTCCACTTGAAGTTCAACTTTAAGTTATTGTGATATATTTTTTTGTTGCATTGCGGAACATCTATTGGTTTTTACCTTGGTTTTTGTCGTGAAACTTCCCCTTGATGTCGAAGTTCGTCTCAATGTCCATAGGAATTTCCACTGGCAGTTCCAATAAAAATTACACTAGAACTTCCACTAGAAGTTCCACTTGAAATTCCACTTGGAAATCCACTAGATGATCAACTAGAATTTTCCATGATATATTTGTTTGTTGAATTTCAGCATTGCTAGTGGTTTTTGCCTAGATTTTGGCAGTAAAACTTCTATTTGATGTCCAAGTTCGTCTCCATGTCCACTGAAAGTTACACTAGAAGTTCAACTTGAAGTTCAACTGGAAGTTTCAATGGAAGTTACACTCAAACATCCACTAGAACTTCCACTGGGTTTTCCACTGGATGTTCCACTCGAACTTCCACTGGAACATCCACAAGAACATCCACTGGAACTTCTACTCGAACTTCAACTGGAACATATATTTTATAAATTTTTTTATTTAAAATTTCGAAGAATAATTAAAATATATATATATGTAATAATTTTATTTAGTTTCATTTATATTTAATATATATTTGTATCCTCTAAGGGATCTTCCACTAAGGCATCCACATGTAGTTCCACTGGAAAATATATTTTATAATATTTTTCCTTATAATTTTATAAAAATAATTTATTATTATATATATATATATATATAATAATTTTTATTTAGTTAATGTTATATTCATATAGTTTATGCATTTTCAAATTGATTAAATACTATTATAATGTTAATGTACTTTTCTTGAACTACTGTTTTTGGTTGCAGGGTGTTGCAATGGTGTTTATGGTGATGTGGATGTTGTAGCAGCTTCCTCTAAACCAGTTATAGGGATGACGTTGAAGTCTCCTGGTGAAGCACAATGTTTTTATGTCATGCATGGGGAAGTAAATGGATTTATTGTAAGCCAAAAATACACTAATAAATGGAGAAAGTATAAATCAATTATCACATCAAGCCTTTATGCATGACACAAAGAAGGTCATAGGATGATTGAAAAACGTGATAGCATGGTGAAATTTCCTCAGGCTGAGACATGTATAGGTTTCCTTGCTTGAATGGGGATTAGATTATCTTCTTCTGGAAAATTTTCATGTACTATATTTGATTAATAGCATAATCATCCCTTTCATAGGCCTGAATCAGTACATATGATTAGGTCCCAAATAAAAATAACAGAAGCACAAGCAGCTGAGTTAGAAGTGAATGCTTCTATGGGTGTTAAACCAAATGATTCTTTCTTGTTGGTGACAACTATTCTTGAGGGAGAGATGTTTTTGGGAACATGCATGTTGATCAGTTGAATTTTTTATGGTCTAAATGAGAATGATATTTGCCTAATTATGATGCATGTTGCAAGTTAGAATACCTCGAAAGAAAAATCCAAGACAATCCATCATTTGTTTATACAATGCAGTTTGACATGAATGGAAAAATTAGAAATATTTTATGGGCTGATACAAAAATGAGAATAGATTATACGTTTTTTGGAGATTTTGTTGTATTTGATACCACTTTTAGCACTAATATATATTATAGTTCATTAGGTGTTTCTATGGGGTTCAATCATCATCAAAAGATTGTTGTTTTTGGGGAAGCACTGTTATATGATGAAACAATGACTTAATTTTCTTGGATGTTTCAAAAAAAAATTACAGGTGCATCAAATGAATTGTCCTCAAACTATTTTTGCTGACCAGGATGCGTCAATGGGAGAAACCATTTCTATAGTTTTTGTGGTAAATCAACATTTCATTTTTTTCATGGCATTAAGAATTTAGGTAATTGGATGAAAGAAGGATTTAGTTTTCTATCTATATTTATGATGTGTATGTTTGAATATCGTGATGCAAATTAGTTTGATAAGGAGTGGTCATCACTTAGAGCAGAACATGGGGATGGGAAATTGTAGTGGCTAAATGATGATTTCGTATTGATGGAAAAGTTAGCACATTGATTTTTGAAAGATTCTTTAACATTTGGTATTTGCATCACTCAATTATGTTAAAGTATTAATGGATTTCATAATGTTTTTGTTCATTGAAAGTTACGTGTCATTTATTTCCTAAAGCAATTAGAGCGCTTGATTGAAAAAAATAAGTATCATGAAAAAGAGGTAGAATTTGAGATGCGGGAGATGTTGCCGCGTAATCTTTACCCTTACCACGCATTGATGTGCCATGTTTTTACTAGATATACACTCAAATTATTTTATTTATTAAATCATGAATATTAATTGATTGGTGCCTCTTTTTTGATATCTTGTTTTGAAATTGGAGTTTAATTCAGTTATGTTATTGGAATTTTTCGTTGTAAAGATCAATTCTGTGTATCATATGTTGCTTCAAATGAATTTGTTGAGTGTTATTGTCAAAATTTTGAGTCTGTTGGGTATATTTTTAGTCATGTTTTAAAATTTTTTGATCATCTTGATGTGAGATAAAAACATGAAAAATATATTTTAGAGAGATGGACCTGATTGGATAATAATATTGTGATGTTCAATGAATCTTCATTTGAGGTTCTTGATGATAGAAAATTAATGGTAGGAAAACGTTACAAATAATTAACATGAATGGGAATGAAGTTAATTACATAATATTGTGACATAGATGTGGGTTATGACTTCACCTTCTCAAATTTCAATAATGTTTCCAAAAATTTGTCTATCATAAATACATCATCGAATAAATTTAACAGTGGTGCTAGTTCAAACAAATTTTTTAGAAAGGCTTCTTTTAAAAAGAATCCAAACAAAAAAGGGGGTGATGGATTGAAATGGTTTTTAGGAAATGGCTGTCGAAAGGGGAAACCGTTGAATAAAAAAATTAATCCAACTGATATGAAGAATATATTATTTCAAATTATGATGCATTTCATTTATAAGAGTAGTTTTTTATTGTTAATTTTCCATCTAATATCATTATTACTTCACACAGGGAGTCAATGAGCAAGAAAGATCATATTTTTGTGTTCTTTATAGAAAATCAGTTTCACATGTAATATTTTTATGAGCATTATTTTCAATAACAATGGGTAATTATGTATAGTTTCTGTTGCAAGAAGACTTGTCCACCAATTTGGAACTTTAGCATTGGAGGTAGATTGTAGGGATAGCATTAGAAGAGGCCGAGCAGTGTAGAAAACATTGGATGGGAGTAGTTTTTTAAATTGTAATGAATGAATTGAAAAATTTATAGCCTGTATCCAGTTTTAATTATAATGGATTGGTAGTGGGATTGGGATACCTCATGAAATTGTAAATGTACTGTATTCATGTGTTCTATTTGGAACTATAAGAATGTGATAAATCTGTGTTCTAAAATTCTATATGCATTTGATCGTTGAGATTGTGGTAGTATTTGATAGTCCACCTTTGGTAGTAATGGATTGGGATTAGGATACTTCAATAACTTAGAAATGTCTTGTATGCAATTTTTGTGTATTTAACTGTGAAGAAGGGATTAATCGAGGTTTTATATTTTTGTATGCATTTGTTTTTTGAGTATGTGGTAGTATTTGAGAGTCCACTTTTGGTTGTAATATATTGGGATTGGGTTGCTTCAATAATGTGTAAACGTGTTGTATGGATTTATTGTGTATTCAACTGTGAAGATGGGATAAATCCGGGTTTTATATTTCTGTATGCATTTGTTCTTTGAGGACGGTATAAATCCAGTTTCTTGAATTTTGATGAATAAATCCAAAACACTGAGTAAGAGTTATTTGATATTTGGGTGATGTCTTTGCATAGAGATACTCTCCATATTCTAATTAAATAGAAATTTTAGACAAGCAGAACACTCTTACAAACAATATAGATAATATCATTAAAGTGTGAACATACCTATTCATCTACCAATAAGTAGAAATTAGCATCATCAAATCTAATAACAAAACCAAATAAAATCCCTCAAAATAAAATTGTTCCCCTCATAAGGACATAATATTCCCAGTGCATTGAAAATTATAACAGAACTATTTATCCATTGTCCCTGACTATTTTACATGTTCATCATTCTGGCCATACTATTTCCACAAGATACCTCCTAGTTCTATATGAGTTTTCATTCCAAAATTATGCAGGGTTAGTAAAGAAATAGTATTCCATATATAGTTTAATTTCATCAGCTTATTTTTGTGATTACGTCTTGTTATAACTTTGATATGTTGTCATCTTTTCAATTAGATAACAAACAATTACCCCACAGTCTAATGTTGCATCCCCCTGTTGGGGACTATCATACACTATAAATGGAAGAACTTCAGTAGTCATCTCTAAGTATTCAGTTTTCCATTGTCTGATGAATTTTTCAAATAATATTTTCTATATCAGTTGTATAAATTTTATTTAGTAAGTTGGTGTGTATGAAAATTCATTAGATGTCGAAGAGGATAGAATTTATCATTTGTAATGTATCTTTCTGTTAAAAATCAATTACAATAGGACCCATGCGAGGTTTCACAGAGTTATATTAGCTAAAACATTTTTTTTCATTATCAAACACATGAAATGTCCAATGATGTTTGTCTATGATAATGGGGATGAAGACTTTTCCATTCAACATCATTACATCTTTAATTGGATTCTCTACGAAGTACTCTTTAAATTGTTGTTCTTCCCAAATATAATTCTCTGTAAAAATGATTATAGTGAGAATAAATATTAATTAATATATTTAAAACATCAAGAACATAGATAATATTAGACATAACAATGAAACCATTATAATCATTATTTATTTATTATCGAAAATTCCATCCATCATCCCTATTTTACACCTGTTTATAATAATCTGAGTATAGGCATATCTAACCTGATATCAATAATAAACAATGGAGGATGTGAGATTAATTGAATATTACTATATAGAAAGCTTTTTTAAATTAGTCTCACCTGGCTAATTGTCTTACTTTTCATGAAACATTGCAAAATGGCATCTATTCCAACTGAATACAAGCTGTTATCTATCTCCCATACATATTGACTATATTATTATCAAAATAATGTATATGAAAAAAAAGAATGTTTAGGGGAATTGAATTGAAATCCTTGAAATTAAGGGAAGACATATCAGACTGGTTCAATCTGGATAATCGTTTGCAACTGCTCATAGTATTTTTTCTGTAGTCGCATACTCTGCCTGACCTATTTAGGAATTTCTGATAGACCTATAACAGCCTTTTTTGGTTCTGTTTTCATTGAAACACTACCTAACTCAATTGGTTTTTCCAACTAACTTGGTTGTTCTACTGATTCCTTTTTCCTTCTGTTGTTCTTCTTTTTATGTATTAGGATTAATACTGAGAAGAAAAATCCAATTTCTTCTACTTCCTAGCTCATGACTTCAGATTTCGAATCATTGATATCATTTGGGGACTCTCGGTTTCTATCTATCTAGTTTGGATTCGTTAATGTGTAGGTATGGTTGGTTTAGCATCTTCTTGTAGTAAATCTACAGGCTTATCAATCCCAGTTTCCTTATATCCTAGTTGCTAGTTTTCCTTATGTTATTCTTCTTCAGGAGGAGATGCATGTTTTTCAGGAGGTTGTTGCAGCATTCTAGCTTCAACTGTACCCTCTTTCTGGGTTTCCTCTTTGATTGAATGAATCTTTTCAGCACTACCTTCTCTTATTCTATTCTCTATGATAGTATTCTCACTTACTAACTACTTCAGTCTTTTAATTTTTTTAGTCCTTTTTTAAAAATGTCATCCATTTAGGCTGTTTTTATTTCAGAGACGAATTTTCTTTTGCAAGAACTTTTATCATATCATCCATTGGTTCCCCCTTTTACTACTATCCAACAGAAGCTTCCATAACCATTTATGGCTCATTAATTTATACTTTTATTCTGTCTTTATCTGGATTGACCATTTTCTTCCATCCAAAAGAAGCTTCATAACCATTTATGGCTCTTCATTTTTTGTTGTTGGAAATTTAAGAAACTTCAGTTTCTTTAAAGTAGCATCAAAATTAAAGAGGATCCACTTTGTGAAAGGTGGATTGGCTTCTTGTTCATTCCCTTTCACTAGTCCACATTCATCACAATACCAATACTACAATAACGAGAAGCATATTAAGAGTATATTATACATTGAATAGAAAATAATTATTACTCCTTATAAATGACATAATAATTTCCCCTGTAATCCTTGCACGGTGCGTGTGAAATTATTTAATTGATCTAATCATTTTTTTTTGTATTCCACAAGACCACATTAATGTTCCCTTATATCTTGAATTATTCACATAATTGATGAATCCCAAACATTTTTAAGAACATGTTGTGTGGAAAAAATTATTTCACACGTGTATAAACATTGTAGTGTTTTTGTGTCAAGATTATTGGGTTCATCATCTCCCTTTATTACTGCCTAAAAGGCATATTTTTTAACTTTTACTGTCAACAACTTGACAGAAGTTTCAAATCTCCTTAAATATAATGAGCCCTTTGTTGGTTTGAATGAGTACTAGTATTCCATTTCTATTTGACCTTCAGTTATTGAAAATATCCTTTGGATATCAGCTTCAGAAGAATGAATTTTCCCTCCACCGAATTGGAAAGTAGTTGTTAAAGGATTGTAGTTATCCAATACCTACATAACAGAAATATCAGATTTTTTGAAATCTGATGCTGTTACTATCTTGGATATGAACGCTTCAAACATATTCTAAAATGTATTAGTGCTCAAATCATTTCCATGACGATATTTTAGTTGATATTTTATTTCTTGTCATTGTTTTTGTAATGTGGTCAAATATGACCTATAATAATCACCTGAATATATAAATTAAGGAATTATAGGGATCATCCACAAAGTTAAAGTTTATAATGTAGGAAAATTCTATGTTCTATTGGAACTTGACTAGAAGTTCCACTAGAACTTCATGTGGGAGTGCCACTGGAAGTTCCACTAGTCCCAATATAATTCCCACTCAATGTGCCACATGGAGTGCTACATGAGTGCCACTGGATGTCCCATAGGGAGTGCCACTACAAGTCCCATAGGGAGTGCCACTAGAAGTCCCCCAGGGAGTGTCACTAGAATTCCTACTAGAAGTTTCACTGGAAGTCCCACAGGAGGTTCCCCTAGATGTCCCACTGAAATGCCCACTAGAAGTCCCATGGGAAATTCTAGTGGAAGTCCCACTTGAAGTACCACAATAACTAGAAGTTTTACTTGTCCCACAAGATGTTCCTCTATAAGTGGCACTAGAAGTCCCACTGGATCATCTAGTGGATGTTTCAGTGGCACTTCATGTTGAAAATTAAAATAAATACCAATTTCAATTGTGAGAATTATTTATTGTAAAAATGATTGAATTTATCATTTTAAAATGCCATTAGAAGTCCCACTGGGAGTTCCAATAGAAGTTCCATTGGATCTTTTAGTGGAATTCCCACTGGAAGTCAAACTGGAAGTCCATATTGAAGTCCTACAACCACTGTATATTCTAGTAGTCCCACCGGAACCACCAATTTGATTACCAATGGAGGTTCCACTGGAACATCTAGTGGAATTTCTAGTGGAAGTTCCAGTCAGAGATCCAGTGGAAGTTCCAGTGGCACTTCCTGTGGAAAATTATAAGAAATACCCATTTCAATAGTGACAAATTTTTGTTGTCAAAGTATGGAATTTATAATTTGAATATTCCACTGGATGTCCCCCTAGGAGGGCCACTGGAAGACCCACTAGAAGTGGCACTGGAAGACCCACTTGAATTCCCATAGCCACTGGAAGTTATAGGGGAAGTTCCAGTGGAAAATTAATAGAAATAGTCATTGCAATTGTGAAACTTATTTATTGTAAAAATGATTTAATTTATCTATGAAAATTCTAGTGGACGTCCCACTGGATGTCCCACTAGAAGTCCCAATAGATTTCCCCCTGAAAGTTCCAGTGGAAGTCCCACAGTCACCTCCTGTTAAACTTTGAGTTGCACTTCTATTGGAACATCCATTGGATGTTTTACTGGAACATCTAAAGGAAAATTTAAAAAAATAGTCACATATTTATTGTAAAAATGATTTTATTTAGAATTTGAAAATTTCAGTGGGAGTTCTAGTAGGAGTTCCACTAGGACTTCTACACTACCACTAAAATGTATATTTATAAAACTGATTGAATTTAGCATTTGAAAAAGTATAAACATTTTAATATTAGATTATTTTTACAAAAACCCAATTGAATTTTCAGTGTGAGCTCCACCGTGAGTTCCAAAAGGAGTTCCAATGTGAGTTCCATTGGGAGTCCCACATGTCATTCCATTTGAAGTGCAACTGGAACTTCCACAAAACAAAATGATTTCAAGTGGAACCAGTAGTGGAAACATCATGCTTATTGAAGCAGAACCTGCTAAAACCTCCAGGGGACATTGCATTGAAACCTACAGCGAGGAACAATGCACCAAAAAAATGAAATTCAAAATTAATTGTTAGACAGATAACATTTATAGAAAACAGATAATAACACAAAATTTCAAAATAATAAATCGTAACAACAAAAATGAAATAAGGATACATATTTTCGAAAATATAGTAATTTTATTCCACCTTCATCATATATTTCAGTTGTTTTGTAAAAAAATTCTATCGAAAAGTGTGACAAAACCACACCAGAGTCAAGAAGTTGTCGTAGAAACAACCATTGCCTTTACATTGGTCGAAACTTGTAGACAACAGGATAATTCCTTTTTGTCACCGCCGTCACCACCATTGTAGTCTTCAGATTTCCAGTTTGTGTTACCATAGTAACTTGATTTGTTTGGGTCACCATAATGCCGGTTTTTAGGGTGGGATCTCAGGTTTTTTTCAGCATTTTTGCAGTCGAGGATCAGTCGACCCATCTTGCAAAATGAAATGGAAAATTCTTCTACACATTTGAATGAAATGAATCACCATGAACGATGATCCGACAACTCAAAATCAAAATGGACACGTGTTCTGTTCCAAATGGTGTATAGGATATTCTAGTTAAAAAAATAATCGGAGACAATTATTATCCCCCTTGGTGTTTTCATAACCACCTTTTTTTATTTTATTGAAAAATTATTTCTGTCAGATTTTAATTTTTTACATTTTGTGTTTATTTTTGAAATTTGTATTCTTACAAACATCAATAAAATAGTCAGCCAAATATTTTTCTAAATCCTATAACCTCAGGAATATATAAAAATATTATTTAAACAAAATAAGTATTAATATTAACTTATAAATTAATATATAGATAAAAGATCATTGTTGGTAATTAATTTTCCAATTATCAGAACTCCAAGAAGTTTCAGGCTTCAACAAGAATTTTTTTAAAAAACTAATTTCCTTTGGGTTATTCATCAACTAATAAAATATATTTATATGTTGATTGATTCTAATTAAAAGAAATTACATTTGATATTTAAATATTTAGAAGGTTGCAACATGGTCATCCGATCTGAGATTGAACTATCATTAGTGACATTGTCACCTGAACAATTCCCTCAATTAAATTTAATGAAAATTTAATTTTTTTCATTGAATCAAATCATATTGAGTATCTATGACACTAATTGAAGGTACTGGGACACAAAACAAAAACCAGAGGGTGGGGGATTTAAATATTTTTATCAGTGATTGACGTAACAATGTCATCAAATGCGATGCACAACCCCTATATAATATTGAGGATCCCACATAACAAATTTTAAACCCAAATATAATTAACCATAAATAACTAGTATAATATGAATCCATGCTCCTAATCTATTTGAGGCCAGTAATTTCTACTTGAAGAATAAAAATTTTAATTCTTGTATATCATACGTACACACATCAAAAAACTGCAATATCATAGATCATTGAATGTTGGGTGGTAGCGTGGAGATCCAACCACAGCATTGACACTCTTATGATCACCGCATCGTTGTTCTTTCGATTCATGAGGGTGATCTTGATTCGTTCACCTAGATCTAGATATTCTATCAATAGAAATTTGGAGAGGGGGGAGATGTTCTCATGAACTCTCCACAAATAACTTGTTGGAGAGAACCTCTCCTCCTATTTATATTGTATTATGAAATTTCACTGAAAGGATACCTGACCATCGAATATTTAACACACTTTATAAATGATATATTATGACTACTGTAATGATTCATAACATTTATATTTTTATATGTTTCCTATAATATAATTAATATATCACATCATAATACCAGATCCATTAACTCAACTCAATGTTCCCGCAAAAATTAAATGAACCATATTTTTTTTAAACCAATATTTTTATATAATAATTTTCATGTATTTATATTAAAAAATTTAAATAAATATAATAAATAATCTCAATTACAATTATTCATAACTTGAATAATAAAAATTTATTTATTTCCAGGGTGATCATACATCCTGGGAAGATACCCATACCCTAGTGTTATGGCCAACCAAGTCCTATATACCTTTTCACTTACATATGGTAGATTCAAGAATATGCTATTGTGTGAAACCCTCTAGATTCTTATCACGATGGTAGTAAATAAAATTAACAAACCAAGAGACGAGTTCAGCAACCCAATAAGACCCCTAATGTGATAAAGATATTACTAGATATAGTTACTAACATATAGACATGTATTGTGTAACAAAATCTATTTTAAATTAGATTACCTATAATACAGAACACGCACCTGTGTCATTGTATATTTAATGATATATTATCTATTGATCTAACTATATAGATTTATCTCTAAATCCTTAGCAATGATGTTATGAAGGTACTACCATCCTGATCAACTTGACCTTATATTTTATTTCTTCAACATAGAAGCGAAAAATCCAATCTTGATCATTCAACCAATTTCTTACCACCAATGATGATCCCAACAGAAGCTTTTTCATAATGATTTCATTATCACATTTGTTTCCTAGCGTCAAATTACGTGATCAAATGACAGACATTGATAATGATCTCACGTCAGGAGACCAATACAAATGTTCATAGATAGAAACTACCATTAACACCAGAAACATGTGTTTTTTTTGTGGGTCTTTCCTCATGATCTAACTATGAGAAATTTTCTAGTGAAAAAATCATGAGAAGAAGTCTCAATGCATATGAGACACCAACACCTAACAGTCAAGAATCATCTGGGTCAAATCTTTACGATGAATCTAGACCATAAAACATAAATTTATGAATAATTTCAATGTATATTGATGTTCTCAATATATCCTAGGATTTTCTATAACATTTTGATATAAAATATATTATGTTGACATTACCATTTATTAGTGGACATAGAAATGTATACACTATAATGTTAAGAATAAATAATTTTTATCTAACTGTAAAAATGATGTGTTAATTAAAATTGTTGTACAAGATGGATCTAGGACACCAACTATTACAATAAAATAAAGTGTGTTTCATAAACTTAATAAACATTCAGAATATTGAGGCTACTAATGTTATTATTTTATGAATATGATAACATGTTTAGATAATATAAAATATTAATTAAAATGAAACTAAACAGTTATCGAGATTACCTATCGTATGAATGAACTCTATAGATATCCTCTTCAGGATCCTAGGTTTTTTCTTTTGAGAAGAAAAACACCTCTTAATGTTGTATAAGGTATTTTATAAGTGAAAATATTATATTTTGGTTGATATTGAAGGATCAAAGTGGTGTAAAGGAGAGAATGGATGGGTGACCTTTTATTGTTTAGGGTAGGGTCACTCTTGGAATATCTAAAATGATTAAAATAAATTATTTTCATTCTCATTAAAAATGTTTCATGATGACATATAAATTGATGAAATGATAAAATTTCAGACTATATCATTTCCAACTTGTCCTCTTTTAATATATATATATGATTTTATGTGATTTAACAATATAATATTTTTCTAAGATATCATTATTTCATATTTTAAGACAATTAAATTAATTGAATTAATAAACATAATAATTATTGGAATTTAAATATAATTATTTTACATAACCTTAATATGTAACATTCATCTTAAAAATTCAGGTCACATATTATCTTAGTTTTAAAATAATATGTAATATTTTTTATTAGAGAAATACTAAATCATTGGTTCACAATCATTTAAGGTCATTATATGATTAATAAATCATTGAACTCAATTTATATCACAAACAAAATTTCACTAATATAAATTATAGGACTTTTATTAATTCATAACATGATTTTCTCCCAATGTTGATGAACCTGAATTAATTAAAACTAAGATAGTGACATTTTTTGACTTTATTTGATTTAAATATTATACACGTCATTTATATAGACAAATGTCTGTTAAATAAATAAATTTCGATACTATGGTTATAATTGTTGAATTCCCTTAATCTAATAATTATGTGGATGAAAATTTATGGCCCTATAAATTAGTTTTCACCTAGATTAAACTGATTTACCCTTTACGAAGGTGATAAATATTAATATTGACAAAAAAGGTAACTATTTACAAAATATGAACATCTTGATTCAAAATATGGAATATGTTTATCAAATTAGGTTGTAAAAGTGAAAAAATGTAATTTTAAAATAAGTGCACAACAATCTAGAAAACCCCCATGTTAGAACAACACATTTTTAAGAATAAAACATTATTTATTCTTATCACATGCATATAAAATAGTAAATGTATATTAAATTTTATATTGAATATAAAATATATATATTTAAATAAATTAATTCCCAATTAATGAATAATTTAATTTATTATTACTAAAAAAATTCATGTATAAAAACATATATTTCTGAAAATATCATTTTTATGTTTAAATTTTTTTCTTTTATAAATTAAAAATTAAGATTTATTACATTGAAATTAATTTTATTATTTGAAATATAAGGGACCTAATTTGCACATGAGCCTCTTCCCAGTTGGTGAGATATCCTTAAGTGCATCCATAAGACCCGGGATCAAAACCACGTAGAGGCATACTTCTGGTACTGCAGCAGTACTATACTAGGTACTATAGCCGGCATTGTAACATCACTGTACACTCTGGGGGTACTGTAGCAGAATTGTACACTATACAATAACTGTAGCAGAACTATACATTATCCGGGTACTGTAGCAGGCACTGAAGTAGTTACTGTAGTAGGTACTATTCAGTACTGTAGCAACTGGAACTATTCTCCTTGGACCACCAGTTTGGGCTTTAAGTCCTTATGTATTTCGTGCCACCCAAGGCATTTGGTCAGTAGGGATTTCGGGCCACCTCAAGGCCTTCAAGCCACTTGCAGTTCCCCAGATACACTAAAAAAAGGAGCCCTAGAAGAGTATTCAGAGCATGTGAACTCACCAGAGCAGAGCCATATGGATTTTTCAGAATGAGAGGGTATGGCTATGCCATCGGGACCAGCTTGTGTTTGCATGGTAACCCTAGCTAGACAGCCATGCGAAGGTGGAGGCTACTATCATGACGCATATTCTGGGGAGGGGAAGTTCCTTGTAGATAGTCCGGTTGAATTCACCAAGATCTTCTGGTCATGTAATCTCTTAAGCCTACGAGCCACGTATTCTCTGAGCATACGTGCCTTGTATGGGTTCCCATCATCCCTTGAAAGGGGGGTTATCAGAAAATCAATAAAAATGAAGGCCTTCGGGCCATTAGGGGGAAGGAAAATAATTTTATTTCGATTCTATTTTAATAAAAAGAGTTTATTTTATTACATTCATGAAACAAAATATTGTTTTCAATTAATATTAGTATTTTCATTATTCACTAGAACAATAATATTTGTATAAAATCCCAGAAATTCATCATAAGATAAATTTGAAATGATTACTTAAAAAATTTATTTCATTCCATGAAACTAATTTTTTAAATGTTTCAAAAACTAAATATATTTTTTTCTAAAAAATAAATATAATTTTCAATAGAAATCTATAAGTATTACATAATATTTCTAAAAAATTAATCCTTATCTCCTATGAATTAATCCATTAATTTATATTGAGAGGGATATTTTTATATATTTTTAAAGTAGTTATTCCTATTCCTACCCACCAATTAAACAACTAGTTTATAATATATATATATATATATATATATATATATTATAATACTTCATGTATTGTTTTGGTTTGTTATTTTTTTTCTTTTATACTATCAAACATATTGTTCCTTAAAAATACTAGGGTTTTACAATGATGAATATCCTAGAAAAAGTATTACAATAATAATGAAGCATAGGGAATTCTAGGTTATAACCAACCTCATCCAACGTTATCTTTGGAATGGTATATATAAAATAAACTACAATATAGTATCAGAGTAACCCCGAATGTAGTTCAGGATATTATTATATTAGTGTAATCATTTTAAAAAAAGAAATTTAATAATAATATATATGAAGAGATAAATAATATGTTTTTTTGCCGATTTTCTGTTTCCATAATAATGTTTTTAATGATTATAAATGTTTTTCTTCATTTATTGGATTATCACTACATTTTTTTTCAAATTCACTTAAATTAATCTAATTAAGTATTAAATAATTGTTATAATTTTTCAAGATAAATAGAGTGTCATAGAAATCTATAAATGACATAGGACAGTCCATTTTTTCTTTTGAGTTGGCACTATATCATCCACTATCCACTAATGAAAATGTCCACATTGTCTTCCATCACAAAAACATCATATTCACATGATGAATTTAAAATTTATACATTTACAAACATAAATTATCCATTTTAGGAAACTAAATAAATACTCATAATGAGTAGAAGAATCTAGAACATATTACTTCACCATCAATGATCCAAAGTAAACATTTGAGAATAATCATTCTTAAATTCTCATATAGACCAAAATTATGACATCCAATAAATTTAATAAATTAGACATTATAACTTTAATTTAATGGTAATTAAAAATAGGCATGGATCCGATTAGGGATGAATGAATATATATGAACAAAAGAAGAGGTTTGGAAAAATTTCATAGTTTCCATCTCATAGTCATAATTTTTAAGATTATAATTGTAGAAAATTTCTCACAGTCACATATCATCATAGTTTTACATATTTGATCGTGGTATAAAATCATGTATCATGTTAAAACTCTCCCTATATAGACATACGCCTATTTTCAAGTTCTCATATTAGGATATGGTATCAGAATTCACTTTACAATCGCAACATTCTTATCAGATCCACACAATTCATCTAGTAACGACAAAGGTAAAAACAACCCATATAGTTTTTCATGATGGTTAAATTCAAGGGAATGAAATAAATTATTCTAGGTGGAAGTTTGTTGGTAAATTTCACACTAATTATGATTCAAATGAAAAACTCTCATGGTATCATGTTCATCTAACAGTAACATCTTATATAAAGATAAATTTATGTAAAATCCATAATTATGAGGTTATAGCATACAATATATCAATAATTAGAAATGAATTAAGAATGATTTATGATCATTAAAAAAAGTAATTTTTATAACAATAAAAAATAACCCTTTTATGATTACCAATCATGGTTGAAATTAAATTCAAAATAGTACATTGAAATAATTATCAGATCTGAATTAGAGAATATAAACTAAATGTGATATGTAATTTCAACATATTCTTCCTGTTTGTAAAATAATTACAATACTACTTAATATTGAATAATGTTATTATATATATAAGATGCAACATATTATCTCATTTTTTGAAAAAAAATATTTAATATTATAAAAATAAAAATGAATAATAAAATGACACAACAGAAGAAAAAATAATAAAAGATAAGAACACTAAATTTTTATTAATATCAAGGTCAACAGATTTTAGGGTGAGGAAAAATACAAACATAAAAAACCCTATCAGATACTAATGAGAATTCATGTAATAATCCCAATAAATTTTTTGTTTTCCCTTATAGATAAAAAGAACATGATCAGTTGTAGATGGAGTTGTAAGAGGCCTAAAGACAATAATAGGTCACATTGCACAGTGGTGACACACTTCCTCAACTAGAGTATGACCAACGAGACTAACTGTAATGGATAAATGATACTATGATGGAGGTGAAAAATATTTATTCATAAGTACATAGGAATAATAGATTGCAATATATTTGATAGTCTAAATAATGTGATGCATTAATTAAATAAATTGAGAGATGATTGGCCACCATGCTCTTTAAAATGAACGTACTACCTCGTCAATTATAGGAATAATTTCATTATAGGAAATATAATCTTTAAAATAATTAATTATTACTTGAAGGATATGTTGGTATAATGAACATTTATATTTTCATCCAAAAAAAATAAATGGCATGAATTTTCATATTGGTTAAATATAATATAATGGTTAGAATTTTTAACCTTAGGTATAAATTCCATATCTTCTCTTTCTATCCAAATATAGTCTCTAAAAATCCTATATATATATATTCACCCTAAGATATTTTATTATTTTTAGATATTTCAAATGACAACTGGATGATTTCCCTAAAACATTCCTCAATTATTCTCGAAAAATGTTTCTAACCTTTTCACTATCAATGGGATCTCATTATATTTTATTATATAATTTTTACAAAGTCATATTTTATTTTGGATTAGTTTTTAAATTTTAATCTATTTTTATTTTTAAATATAACACATTTATAATTCTTGGAAAATAATTTAAACATTAATGTTATTAAATATAATTTTTATAATTAGAAGTATTTTTTTCAAAAAAAATTGATTTTCATTATGTTTTGTGGGTTGAATTTGAAATTAAATTCTACCACTTCATTGAATTGAATATTAAAAAATTACTTAGTTATTTTGAATTATGATTATCAATTTTAGAAAATAGTTCCCCTTTATGATTTTCTGTTATAAATAACAACTATTGTAAATATTTATCAATACAGTGAGAGTAAATATGATAATTAAGATTAAAAAATAATGAGATAAAGACTATAAATTGGAACTAACACTTTCCCTTATCTTATTTTATGAGAGGATTTTGTACATTTCTATCAATATTTCCAATTTATAGACACATGGTACCATATTGCTTTTGTGTTTTTATCATTATAATATATATGTAAAATATAACGATAAAAATTCACTTTATTTCTTTTAATAAATAAAATATTTTTGTCAAGAATGGAAAAATAATAATTCTCAGTTATAAATCAATATTATAAAAATTAATGAGTTTACTATTATGTTAATTTTTTCTTATTTAATAGTAATTATATAACTAAAAAACTTAATATGCAATAATGACGTATTATTTATTCATTTAATTGAAAAAGTAAAATAAATGAATTTCAAATTATTAAATAAAATACAAATTAAAAGAAATATCGATTTCCAATTTTTTAGATAAATATAACATGTTATTTTTTTGATTATGTATTATATTTTTATTCCCTTACATTGATGTTCTTTTCGATGTTAAATTAAATGAGTTGTTCAAAAAAATGGAAATAATGATATTTTATAAAAAATAATAATTTATTTACTGATTTAAAATTGTTAAAAATTATATTCTATGCCAATTTTTTAATTTAAAGTTGAAAATATCAACTATGGTCCATTTATTATAGAATTTTCCATTTATATTAACTATCATGACCTCTAATGTGTAAAATCTGTGTTATGCCAATAAATATACAAGAGATTTAACATGAGTTAAAACAAATATATAAGGGTAAATACCTAATATTTACATGTCCAAATTAAACTATATGATTTCATTTTACCCCGTCTACATCCTATATTTAATTATATAATTTTTATTGTTTTTCTATGAAAATAAATTTACATTAATTTAATATTTTATGTAATTCCAAAATTGTTCCTCCCCATACTTATAAAATAGATCCTTCTCTCATTTTTCGTCACACTTAAAAATACTTTTGGATCATTCAATACCTAAAAAAGTACAATTATTACATCTCATAAAATGTCACTTATTCATTAGATTTACTAGAATACCCTCCTAGAAAGGATTAGTTTTTATAAACCTAAAGATTTTTTCTAAAGAAGACGTATCATTTTTAACCTAGCATTTTTATTTTTTTATTGTAAACATATATCAAATCAAATTAAAAAATGATTATTTACGAAAATAATTGTATACCCTATATAAAAATATGCTAAAATATCAATTGAATAAATTTCAAATATATCCTCATCCATCAAATGTGACACAAAACCATATTTTGTTTGTATAATGGACTGCAACCTCCTGAATAGATGTAAATCATTTTTCATCATCACCTATCACAAATATTTATGATTAGGGATTTAATTTATATAAAAGATATTCATTACATATAAATGATTAAATTAAATTAATTTTCCATATATTTCATTACCATTAATTTAATTACAAATGATAACACTCATCCTCCATATTTGTGGATTACTATCTCCACAAAGTGATGTGATTCATTTTTAATTACCTAAACTAATGGATAGAATATATTAGTGTTTTTTTGGAAATTATATTATATTGACGATATTATGATATTTATTTAAAGATAAACTAACACCTATTTTTTTTATCATAATGATCATTGAAAAATAGAAATGTTACTCATGCACTCATACGACCACCATCTTCATGATGGTAATTTAATTCATTTTCCATAAACATGTTTCATGGATGGTTTAAGAAGTATGATAAATGTATAAAAATAATATCTATATCCTGATTATTATTATTTATATTATTAAATAATTACCTATTTAACAATATTCATTCGGTAATTGTTATTTTGGACTTATGAGTGAAATACGATCAAAAATTCATATGTTAATTTAAATAATTATGTAAATGAATATGTCATAACAAAAAATATAATACTAGAGGTAATAAAATTAGAAAATGTTCCTAAAAATTTAAAAGTTTAAAGTAATTTTATTATTCAAGATGATATTTAACATACATAATGAGTCATACTTGAGGTAGGGGACATTATTTTCAAAACAATCCACTTCTAATGTTTCCATATAAACAATTTTATTTCATATCAATGTTCTCTAATTTTTTAAAATGATATTATTATTTATTATTTAAATAATTATAAATTTAATATTTACCATATTAAAATTACTTTTAAAGGTTATGAAAATGTATTATTTTTAATTTTTTATTTAAGGGACCCGTTACTTTTGAAACATCATTTTAAATGCTATAAATATTTATTTTCCAAATCATTCACCTATATTTCTAGATTGTAAAAACTATTTTAATAAATGAATTATATGGAAATAAGTAAATTATAAAGTACATTTTATATATATTTTATATTTATTTCATCATTTTAAATAAATAATATTTTTTTCGATTTTTATAAGGTTCATTTTGACATTTTTTACAGAAGAGAAATAGAATGGTTTATTTTAAATTATAATTTGTTAATATCTTTTCCTACCACAACAACCATTATTTAATATTATCCTTCTTAATTTTTTTTAATTTAATCCTATTTTATCTATATTCTATGTATCTTATGAATGTTTTTTAAATTGAGTGTATATTTTTATATATAGAAATTATTTTATTATGGGTGGCTAGGTTCCCTCTAAACCACCATTTTATTTGGGTAATTATATTTCTCTCACTAGCTCATTTTCCATCACTCTATTTAATGTTATGGAATTGATCAAAATTCTGTATATATGTCTCCCACAAAAATTAATATCATATTTTCCCTTCCTTTTATGTGTTAGTATATACCTTATTTTCAATTTTCATAATCATTAATTATGAAATTTCTGATGATTTTGATATTAGGACATATTACACAACCAATTTCTTTATATGGGTAATTACTATGATTATTCCATATAAATGATTCAATTTTTTGGCACAAATAATCCTGAAAATGTTTTGATTGGTGAACCCAAGTATTTATCTAATTAATTTGGTAAATATTTTTTCAAATGATATGTTATGTATGTGATTAGGGAGTAAACCTAATCCACTGTCGAACAATTTTCACCATTTGATGTTATCTTTGAATTTAACCTTCACTTATTCCTATGTGAAGGTTTTGTATTTATACCAAATTTACTATTTTTCCTGGATATTATATTACCATGTAAATTATTTTATGTGGCCATGTGAATAATCATGCGTGGTAATTTAATTAAAATTATATTTTACATCATAAGAGTGATATATATAACCGTTTTGTTAAAGTTTTCAAAAAATATTCATTATTTCAAAGTATAAATTATGTGTTTTATTTCAATACATCATGATATATATTATTATATTTTATGAAATTATTTAGGTAGAAATTTGGATTCTCAGGTAATAAAATTATTATTTTGTGTCCAATGGTTATTTTTAAAAGAGTCAAATCTTTTATAATTTAGTGTAAACTAAAAAGACTTTTTATTTGTTTTTATTTCCTTTATTTAGATTTTTGGGCTCATCCCAAATTTTTAAATTCATTCTATATGGGTCTATGTATGACTTTCGGTGGTTAAAAAGACATAATACAGGGGAGGAAAATCAAGGAATAATGGGAATAATTCTAACGTAATATCAGGTTTATCATTATGTAAGATTTTATATTAATTATAAAAAACTATAATACCTAATGATCCTTAGGTATGTAAGTGATAACATATTCCATTTCTTTGATTCCTATTTTGGATTTTCAAATTGGTTCAGGTTGATTGGTATCAAATCAATAAATGTAAAGATGATGATTTTAGCACTTGATCCAAAAGTTCGGATTTAGGGTTATTTAGTTGGTATTAGATATATATTTATATAAAAACAAATATTAGGATATTTTAATGTGATTATATGATACTATTTATAGATAAGTTAAAGGTTTTATATGTTTAAGGTTGATTGTATGTTCAAAGGCTTAGACATTGAATTTTTTTATTTTTTAGGTGATTGGAGTTTAGGGTGTTTAAGATTATTTTGGGAGACATTTAGGGTAATAAAACCCTAGTAATTAGTATGTGTTTCAATGAAAAATTTATTCTAAAAATAATTAAATTATATTCTACAGACATTAGATAAAAAGTATCGATAATCGTTAGGGTTTATATGACCTTTTAAATCATGTAAATTTGGGTTTATTACAATTTTTGAACATATGTTTTATCATATAGATAACGACGACAATGAAAATTAATTTGTTAATTAAGTGTTTAATTTTATTTCAAAAGAACATCAACAAAATTTTTTGAAACATTATTTGAAGTTATGGAATTTTAATTGATAAGCCAAGGTGGAATCAAATTTTGGAAGCATATATTTTTTTAATGAGGATTTATGGTGATTCTGATTATTTATGGAAATGAATATAATATTGTAGATTTGGTATGATTTTAAAATTTAAAATTTTGGGTATATGACATTTTAATTCACTAATGATATCTAGAGATAAAATTTAAATCAATATCATAATAAATTATGACTAAATCATTTTGATTTTTTGGTTTTGAACAGGGTGGGGAATATTTTGAGTAATTTAATGAACATATATTTATTGAATAGTCTAAGATGAACATTGGGGTTTATTGTTTAGTATTTAGAGACTAATGTTGTAATTATTCAAGATAAGTTTTCTTCATTTTGGTAATTTTATTTCTTGGTTATAACTACTTTTAACTTTTTTGTGTATAAATATTGTTTATGTAGCATAATGTTATTTTTTAGATTATATGATCCATTATAAGTTTATTTTAGTGATTTATGAATAAAAATATCATCTTAATTTCTCATAGTCAGTAAAAAAATGAATTTGGGGTGGAAATTAATTATAGGTATAAATTATACTAATCTAGAAAGAATATTGTTGTATATTCTAAACTAGATGGTAAAGGAATTTAACATCTATTTTAAAAATATCTTGAAATATAAATGTTATCATATTACAATAATTTCCAATGAATTTATAGCCTTTTGAAAAATAATAGATTTATGGTTTTATCACCGTTAAATATATCCTAACAATGTTCTATATGATATTCTATTAGTACATTGGAATTTTATTTCTATTTCATAAACATATTTTCACTTCCCATTAAGTTTGTCCTTTTTGGAAAATAATTGTTTTTTATTATAGATGAAATTTTTATTTCACTTTACCTTTTTTATGTTGATGTTTTATTAACCCTTTTTACAATGTAGGACTCTAAAATAAATCAGTTTCAAATGTCAAACCATTGACTACCCTGATAATTTTCAAAATGAAATGAAATATTTTTATTTTGTGGGGGGGTGAGAATGTAACGCCCATATATTTTTAAAAGAAAACCATGTTAGATAGCCCTTATGATATGAAACGCCATGCCAAAAAGAACCATGAAATATTAATAGATAAATCTGAACATTATAACCTATCCATTGAATTTGAATGTTTGAATATTATTAACAATATTATGAAATATATGTTTAAAGGTCCTAATAAAAAAAACTAATGTCTAATGCTTAAAATATAAGAATTTAGCTTTTGGTTGTCATTTTATGTTTCAAAAATATGATTCCTCTGAAAATATTTTTTATTAATTTTTTTAGAGGATAATAAAATTAATTTCTGTAACTTCTAGAAATGTTATTTTTTAAAATGGATATCATTTTTTAAATCCACATATTAAAATTCTATTATTGTGAAATTTTGTGATTTTTCATAATTTTGTGTTTTTTCAATGAATGGTGAATAATTTTGATTATTATAGAAAACTATATTTTGTTTTAATATTCCAAAAAATGTGTAGCTTAGTTTGAGAATCCCTATAGGGTGTTTGTTGATGCTCCTTTCGTCACAGAATCTAAAGATCGGAAAAGGGAATATCTCAGCTGAAAGTGATTCATCCTTTGAAGAAAACATCAAAAATCGACAAAGGCATGAACAAAGGATCAACAGCAAATCCGCCGCGCAAGTTATACAACTGCCGCGCAAGTATACTTGCGCGGCTACCTTGGTCGCGCAAGTAACTTACGCGACCTAATTGGTAACCGCCTGGTAACTGCCCTGAGTCTTCTTTTGCCTATAAATAGACCCTGTGGGCCCCCCATTCGAGAGGATATTTTTCCAGATACTCGGATTGAAGCTCCCGACGCCCAAGTCTCTTCTCAAAGCTTCCGGAACACTTCTAAGGTAATTTCTTACCTAGAACGGAAGATCTAAAGAGAAGAAGGAAGGCCTAAGTGATGAAACTTATCAAACACTTGCGCGCCTACTTAATTCCTTCAATATAACTTGCGCATCCCTTTTCTGGAAGAACCTCAAGGGGATTCTAAAGGGTTTTATCAATAGTCGCTCAAGTATTTCAATTCTGATTGAAAATCGCGCAAGTACACCATGTGTCGCGCAAGTATACTTGCGCGACCAATACTTGCGCGCCTACGCAGGACTTGCGCGCCTTTCAAGACTTGCGCGCCCATATCTTTTTGGGTGCCCATCTTGCCCATTTTACCCCTCTTAAGCCATTTCACCTTTCCTTTTTAAGATTCAGTCTTCAAGACACTCTTCAAAGCCATTTATGGCATGATTTCTTGATTTGACTTTCTTATCTGAAAGGAATTCTGTGGAATCTCTCTCAAAGTCTAGTGATTTAAATATCCTTATGTCACTAAAATATGGAGAGTTCATCCATTCAACCTCATCCTTTAAGATGAGAAAATCCTAACATGGGTCTCCTTTTCAGGAATAATCCCCAGTTATAAAACCTTTAATATGGGCATCTTCCTCAGGAGTAAGCCCCAATCAAGTCCTCTAATCTTGGGCATCTTTCTTAGGAATAAGCCCCAACCTCAAATATGGGCATCCTCCTCAGGAGTAATCCCCAAACCTTAATCCCTAACTTGGGTCTCCTTTTTCAGGAATAAGACTCAGTCATAACCTTGGGCTTCCTTTTCAGGAGTAAGCCCTAAGTCCCTTAACCTGGGTCTCCTTTTCAGGAATAAGACTCAGTCATAACCTTGGGTCTCCTTTTTAGGAATAAGCCCCAAGTCCCCTTAAACTTCTCTTAACCAGTCATAATTTACCTTTGATTTGGGTTTCCTTTTCAGGAATAAAACCCAATCATAAGTCCCCTCCTAACTTGGGCATCCTCCTTAGGTGTAAGCCCCAAGATTAGAGTATTCAAATCTCCATGAAGCACATGTAACTTTATGGACCCTGTTCATGGATTTTCTCCCTAAAAGTAAATCCTAAACCTTCATCTATCTGGGCAGTCATCTATACATAAGCCCCAAACAAATTCTTATGATTGCATCTTTTATGGCACAATTGTCTAAATTTTATCAATACCTCTTGTTTCTCACACCGAGCATGACTCACGTGAGCTTAGAGTGTAAAAGTAATTATGACATTCATCTTTAAGCCATCAATCATAAACATCATACCCCATTTCTCGAACTACGTGGGTTCTGATTCCTTTTGCAAAACAAAGGATACGTAGGTAGCCCATTTATGGGTTCGATCCCAACATTGAAATAATCTATGTCCTTCTGAATGACGATAAACTTCAAGTGCCCCACTGAGTGGCTTTAAAACCAGCCTGGTCATCATAATGACCAAGAGACTTTTATATAAATGTTTTGAAGGATACCATTGACCAAGAATCTCTAAACAGATGTAGATGATTCTCTATTGATGAAGAACCTCGAATACATATAAAAGATTCTCTAAATTTCTTGCATATTTAATCATTGATTGTTAAAACTAAAGGAAAGCACATTTTATACTTGGTAATGTAATAAGGATTCACGAACATAACTTAAATCTATAAAGAGAGTCCCGGAGTAGATAATAATTCCCCTCAAAATGGTGTGATGAGTCCGACCTCCCATCCTCTCGACCCATGCAAATTCCTAAGCCTCATTAGTCCACAAGCTAATGAGCGCCTGCCTTTGGAAAGTAGGTCCAAGCGGATGTGGAATCATTGTATGTTTCCGGTTCTACGAACAAACCCATTAGAAACCGATCAGAATGTTTTAATCTCTCGTCCAGGAGGTCATCCCCGGATTCCGTGCGAAACAAAAATGGTGAACCCGACGTGAATCTTTAACCAAGTGAAAGTGATGTTCTTCTTATTTGTTAGGCCCCTTGGCCCAACAAGGCAATCATTGACATATGCTCATCCAAAAGATGCAGTGGCCGGATTCATCTTGATTATGTCTGTTACATGGAACAGGCACTCTTTTCTCAAGATCTTCTGCAAAAATGGCTTTCCTTAAATTCACCCTTGTGAATACTGCTGCTGTGAACACCTCTACTGTGAGGTCTGCTGCTTTGAAAACCAATGCTGCTACTCCTGCTGGAACGTCATCCGCTCTGAGGATGACATCACCAACTCAGCGTCTTCAACGCTGTGTTTCTAATGCATTGGTTAAGGAGTACCGTCGCAACGGTACTATCCCAACTCTGGAGGCCGCTCGTCAAGCCCTCCAAGTTAACAACTCTACCTGGTCATCCGGACAACGGCGGCCAGCAATCAAGAAGCAGGCGGTGCTGACTACCGTCTCCAACCGTTTCGGGTCGTTATCCCCGGAACACAATTTCTATTCACTCCCTTACTCCGAGGAAGGGAATGAGCAGGTCCCTCGGGGCCTTAATTCAAAAAGATAGGAGTCCTTCCCGAGGGCTCCCATCAACAATCGCCGCCAGACTCGTGCGGTAGTGCGCCCTCAACATGATGAGGGTACCGACTCCAGGCATTCAGCTCAGGTTCCCCGAACCCGAGCAGGCAAGATGAACCGCCAGAGACGGAATCCGGTTAACAATAGGCAGGTTGTCATCCCTGCCATCTCTGGAGAAGTCCACCAACCTAACTTGGTGGCAAACAACGAGCAGGCATACACACCTGCCCGTTTTAATTCAGCTGTCCAGCAGACTCGTCTGGCAGCATCAAGCCGATCCCGCCACGCAATTCCGGCGGAGTACCATAGGCAGGAACATACACCTGCTTATACATCATCAGTTAGTCAGCAGGCTCGTCTGACTACATATGATGGATCTCGTCAACCGTATTTGGCGAAGTGTAATCAGCAGGCACATACACCTGCTAATACTAATCAGGCCTACCAACAGTCTCGCTTGGTAGCACCCGGAGAAGTCAGTCGGAAAGTCCCGACGACAACCAGGGGGCAGACTCAACTCTCTGCCTCCACACTTGAGTACTGTCAGGATTCACTGACAGGAAAAGGAGGACAGGAGCAGGCACATACACCTACTCCAAGCCCGGAATGGACATATATCCCTGTTCCGGCGGCTGAAGTCACCAAACATATTTTGTCAATGGTGAAAGAGCAGAAGCAAATTCCTGCTCATATTCTGGATGCTTGCCAGGATATCATAACAGCTTCAGCATCATCTCAGGGACAGACACATAAATCTATCCCTAGCAGTGGAGTGACACATCAACGGTTCACTCCGGAACAGACACACACATCTGTTCCAGTCCAAGAGGGTTATGGGGCATACTCCCCCATATCATACGGACAACCAAGTCAGGCACATACACCTGATTTGAGTGGAGATCTTCAGCCTAACCTTACCATCTTTCCTGATCAGGCACATATACCAGCTCAGAGAAATCACTTTCATCATCAAGTGGTTTCTAAATCGAGTAAGAAGGCATCTAAGAAAAAGATCCACCCAGCACAGTCAGGAGATCAAAGGCCAATCTTCAACAAGGCCTTGCTCGATGTTGGAGTTCTTGAAGCCCTCAGACATTTATCTGTCAGAATTCAAGATTCTACTCCCTCAGTTCCCAATAACGGGAACATTAATTCTGAAGGACTTCAACAGACACTTCCTCATGAAGACTTGCTTCATGAAAATTCGGTCAATCTTGAAGTTTCTTCTTCAGATGAGAGCCACAGGAACCCTCTGTGTGGTCAGAAGGCCAAGGAGCAAGAGATTTAATCTTTTGTCGTAACCCATCATTACGGTCCTCCTCATGGTGATGAACTTCGCTGCGAAAGTCCTCTCCGCAGTAGTGATTCACGTTGTCTCGAAAATTATTCAGAAGGCAATGTAGTGACGAGAAATCCCTCCTATCTCGAGGCACTTGCAAACGTAAAACCAGTCATGTCTGATGCTTTACTATCGGCAGGTGAAACTCTTTCTCCATCAGAAGATAGCCTGGGGTTCAAGTTATTCTCCGAACCTTCCCTGGGTCATTCATCTTCCAGCATGAATAGTGATTTCTCTACCAATCTTGTTGAATCTGATGAAGCAACAAGGAAACACCAACTCTGGTCCAAACAGGTAGAAGAATCTTCATTTAATGATAAAGAGGAAATGCTGAACATGAGGAAAAAACTGGCAAAAGGTGAAGTACCAGTCATGTTTTGGCCTTTGGCTGATTCCCAGTACGACATTCCAAAGATGTTGACGGATGTTGGAATCCATGATATTCGTCTCAACATATGGAAAACTCTTTGTCAATTAAAGAAGAAGGTATTATCTTACAATGAATATGAAAATCATCTTAAGATAATAGAAGGGTTACAACGCCAGATTGATTTGGCATCTCTATCAGTCTCTCGGTATCCGAAGGCTGAAAAGCAACAGAGAACCCTTCAACGTTCATGCCTTGGCGCACTAAGAAGATTGCGTCAGTTAATTTCCAATGCTCCATCTAATGTTCATATCAGAGGATGGGGTGTTCACGGAGCACTACATTTCACAGTGCTTTCCAGTCAGCAAAGCCCGCCGAAAATGGTCTCATGCAATGTTATTGCCCATGGCCGGCCACAGTCAATGGGCTTTGTTCATAATCAAAAGCTTGCTCGAGAACAATCTTCAACTAGTTCCTCTCAAAATCAAGTATATAGAGAACAGGTTGTTGAATTGCTCCTACATCAAGCAGGCGAGAATATTGCACAAGCCTCTCGTCTGGAGCAAACACGTCATCAAATGAGAGAAGTTTCGGAAATCATCCAACGGTCTGTTGAACCAGGTGATAAAAGTGGATACAGGTTAATGCATCCAGCTAATTTTCGAACTAATATTCGCAAGATCAAGAGATATTTTAAGAAGATCTCAGACATAGCATGTCAAGAGACACCCCAGCTTGCCAGACTGGGGACTTCTCTAACCCAACCCTCAAAGTCAACGAATGGGATTCGAGGAGTTGAGCGGAAGCAACAGGAACACCCCCAGTCCACCGGACTGGGGACTTTTTCAAATCTTCAATCCCTCCCTCAGAGAAAGTCAGTATTCTCTCGATTAGGGAATAAGCCTCAAGAGGAATGAAGAGCCAAGCTGTCAGGAGATTCTCTCCAAGTGACGGTTCTCCAAGAAATTCCTGAGGGATCAAGTCAACGGAATGCCATGTCTCATCCTGGACATAGAAGGAGACAATATCACAGAAATGCTGATAGAAAGGATTCCATGAAATATGCATCCATTAATGTCATCAATGCCATTGCTGCTGATTCACCAGATGAGGCTCAATCAGAGGGATTAGACGAAGAGGTTCCTGCTCAAGAAGTCGCATACACAGACCTAAATGAAGAAGGTGTGCACACACGTAATCAAAGGCTTACCCAAAATCTGGGTATTCCATCAAGTAACCCACTTCCCCCTCTCCGAAAAGGATCCAATAAGGGGAAAGGAAAGAATCAGGTTACTTCTCACCCTTCCTCTGAAGGAGGTCAATCGCTCTCATTAGAGCAAAGATTTGCACAACAGGAGGAAGAAATGAAAGAATTAAGAAGGTTGAATGCAGAACTACTTCAGAGTAGTCTTCTTCTTATGAATGCTGAAGTCCGACAGCCGAAGCAATTTGATGTAACTACTGAGATGGATCAAGAATATCCTCCTTTGTCAGTACACCCACAGAGGTCTAATCCTACGGGTCAAACGCAACAACGGTTGGCAGCACTACCATCAGTTGCAGCACCAACCACCACGTCTGTCCAAGCTCCATTCATTGCACCTACCCAAAACCAAGTTCAACCTGACGTTTCTCAAAAGTTAATAACTACTATTGAGTCATTAACAGCTCGGTTAGAAACTATGGAAGGGAAACGGGCGCAAGTTCAACCTGAAAAGAAAGTTTACCCTGAATGGGTAGATTCAATTTCTCCTCCATCCAGTTTTGGAAACCCTATTTTCCCTACTTTCAATGGATCAGGCGACCCTGAACAACATTTGACGCATTACGTGTCTTGTTGTGATCCTATGATGGGAACTCCAGATCAGCAAGAAGCAGTGAAACTCAGATGCTTCGTGTGGACCTTGCAAGGACCAGCTTTTGTCTGGTATACAAGCTTGAAATCCCGGTCAGTCATCGGATGGGAGGATCTTCGTCAAAAATTCCTTCTTCAGTTTAGCTCAACTTTGCCAAAAACGACAGTTTTCGATCTTACAAACTGCAAGCAAAGGGAGAATGAAAGAGTCTCTGATTTCATTGCTCATTGGAAGGGATTAACGTATTCCTTGAGTTTATCACTCCCTCAGGAGGAATTGTTGCCAATCTGTGTGGCAAATTTGCGTGACGAATTACGCACGCCATTGATCCCTGTGAAATACACAGGAGGGTTTCGAGACCTTACTTCAATCGCTCAACAGATTGAAGATTCCCTTATACAGGCTAAGGTTAAATCTCGTGTAATTCCATCAGCTCTAGGAAGAAGAATGGGTAAAGCAGAAACTGCTAAAGTTATGCTTAAACAGGCACCTGTACCTATTTCTTCTTCAAAACCTTCATCTTCTCGAAGGGCTCCACCTCCTGAACGCCAACAACAAAGGTTGTTTCGTCCAAATGATCAAAAAGATCAACGACGAAAACAATTTGAGGATATGAAGAGTAAAACATACTCTTTCCAAAGTGAGCAAGTTCCTGGTTACTTCATTTCAGCTCTGGAAAATAATTTGGTTCAATTACCAGTGCCGAAGAGGCCAAACAAGGAAGGAGATGAAGACCGTCCCAATTATTGTCCCTTTCATCAAATGTTGGGGCATCCCATCCAGGAGTGTTTTGTCTTTAAAGACCTCCTGCAAAAGATGGTCGACTTGGGACAAGTCAAATTGAAGGGTTCTTCAGCTCATGTAGCGTGTATTACCACTACAGATCTAGAAGAAGGAGGTGAGTGGCAGGAAGTCAAAAGCAAAACTGCGAAAAAATATGATGATTGGATGGTCAGAAAGACAATCAATCGGACCCATTCCATTTTGCGAACACAATTGAAGAAGCCAATTGTGTCTCCTACAAAATCTGCAGTAAAGCCTCCATCAAAAGACAAATCCTCAAAAGGGAAGCGCAATTCAAAGAAGAAAGAGGAATCAGGAGAAGATGAGTATGCATCAAAGCCTAAATTGTCTTTGACTCTGGAAGATTTCATGCCATCTACTTCAAAGCCACGGGCACCGTCCCACCAAACGGCACAGCCTAAACAGGCTAACCAGGCAGAGTCTTTATCAGACGAAGAGTTAATCTTTGGTTCTATTAATATGATTCAATTAACAGATTCATATTCCAGTCTTGATGAGCCTGAATTCCCTGTATCAAATAAAGGAACCCGAGGAAGTTCTAGAGGTTCAGGATATAGGGGAAGACGTGGATCTTTCCGAAGCCACTACTCTAATTCTACCCCTGCTAGCACTGTATATGCAGCAGAAACTCGTGGTAGAGCCCTTCAGCGAGCTCAAAAAGAACAAGCAAGTTCTTCTGCCAATGGCCAACTCATCTTCGGCACAGTTATTTTGGAAGACCGATTAAAGGTTCCATCTTCTTTATCTCAGCAAGTAAATGGATCTAATCAGTCTAATTTTCCAAAACCAAAGATGTTTCCAACTTCAATACAAGATGCATCAGCTTCCAAAGCATCTGCTTCCAAGGTACCTGCTAAACCGCATATTCCTATTGGGAAACACAGACCTCTAGATCAAAAGTATGATATATTGAAACACTTGGCCCAAGTACCAGCCAAATTATCAATTTTGGATGCTTTGAATCTATCAAGAGATCTTCGGGAAGCACTCATCGAAGCTTTGTCAAGTCCTCAGGAGTTTGAAGCTGAAATTGCTGCAGCTGAAATTTATCACATAGAGAATAATCCTGAAGAATGCCATGCAGTGATATCTTTTACTGATAAAGATGAAGATTATGTTGTGCATGGGCACATAAAACCTTTGTACTTATCTGGCAAAGTCAATGGTATAGATGTTCGAAGAGCTTTTATTGACAATGGTTCAGGAGTCAACCTCATGCCCATTCGCACACTTCGTCGATTGGGCCTCACGGAATCTGATTTATCTCCTTCTACCATGATGTTGCAAGGATATGATAAAAATGAACAAGAACCACTGGGAGAAGTTACGCTCAGAACTCAGTTTGGAGATCTTGTTTCCAATTCGGATTTCATGATTGTTGATCAAGACTCAGCTTTCAATATCTTTCTTGGAAGACACTGGATACATCAGCATGCAGCTATTCCGTCATCATACAATCAATGTCTCAAATACTGTTTCGACGTTCAAGTTGTGACATTGTATGGTGATAAGGCCTCGTTCAAGATATGTGAGTCTCAATACATTGAGGCAGAATTTTATCACATGAAGGGAAAAGAAAAATCTACAATGAAGGAAATTACCAAAGTTAATGCTCCATATGGTTTGGAAAAAATTCCAATAAATCCATTTTCACATGTGAGTACAGATTATGTGTTACCTATAAGTCAAATTGAAAAAATAGGCCCAAATCAAAATACTCTTATGGAAGGATCCATAACGTCAATTACGGCAATCGAGCCAGACAACACGGGAGAAATTGGTAACTTACCAAGCAGTGATGAAAGCATAAGTGGTGACGTTTTCATTTCATCTGCTGAAATCCAACAAGTCTATACTTCGCTAATCAGGCTAGAAGAAGTTATAGCAACACCAGAGGTGAATATTGATGTCGATTCTCAATCCATCATCTCCTCTTTATTTCCCAAAGAAGACCCTTTTTCATCAATAGGGTCGGAAATGGAAGCTTCTTCTTCAAAATGTGAAAATTTTGACATCTCTTATGATCATGAGAATTTCGTTTTTTCATCTACTTTGCAAGTAGAAACGGAAGAAATAACACATGATGAAGAGGAAGAGGAAGATCTTAGAGATGCTCCTCCAGCATTTGAAGAGGGTATCTCTACCACTGTGGATGAACTCAGAGAAGTAAATCTGGGTACAGAGAAAGATCCACGCCCCACTTTAATTAGTGCGGCCATGACCCTTGAAGAACAAGAGATGTATATTTCTTTTCTAAAGCAAAATAAAGATATTTTTGCTTGGAATTATACAGAGATGCCTGGCCTTGATCCTGATGTTGCCACCCATCATTTGGGTTTGCCAAAAGAACATCGAGGATTCAAGCAAGCCGCAAGAAGAACACACCCAACCTATGCCTCCAAAATCGAGGCTGAAGTGGATAAGCTTATCAAAGATAACTTCGTCAGAGAAGTTCAATATCCCAAGTGGATGGCTAATATTGTCCCTGTAAAGAAGAAAAACGGACAAATTAGGGTTTGCATCGATTTCAGAGATCTTAATCGGTATTGTCCTAAAGATGATTTCCCAGTTCCGATTACAGAACTCTTAATTGATGCGACGGCTGGCTATGAAGTACTTTCTTTCATGGATGGATATTCTGGATATAATCAGATCCGAATGGCCCCAGAAGATGAGGAATATACAGCCTTCAGAGCTCCTCAAGGTGTATTTTGTTACCGGGTGATTCCCTTTGGTTTAAAGAATGCAGGTGCAACATATCAACGTGCCATGCATCGTATCTTCAAACCTTTTCTAGGGAAATTTGTTGAATGCTATGTAGATGATCTGGTGGTTAAATCCAAACAACGTTTTAATCACTTGCCTGATTTGGAAGTCGTATTCCACAAGCTTTGACAACATAATTTGAAGATGAACCCCTTAAAATGTTCTTTTGGGGTAACCTCAGGAAAATTCCTCGGCTTTGTTGTACGCCATCGTGGTATTGAAGTCGATCCTGAGAAGACCAAATCAATCCTTGGTATGTCACCTCCTCAGAATTTGAATGAATTAACAGGACTTCAAGGACACTTAGCCTATATTCGGCGTTTCATCGCCAATTTGGCAGGCAAAAGTTTACCCTTTACCAAATTATTGAAGAAAGGAGTCACTTACCAGTGGACTGAAGAATGTCAAGAAGCATTTGATGTTCTCAAGAAATACCTCTTGAGTCCACCAGTACTCATGCCACCTGTTGAGGGTAGGCCTCTTATCCTCTATGTGACAGCTTTAGAGCGATCATTGGGTGCCTTTCTCGCTCAAAAGAATGATGCTGGGAATGAAAATAGTCTCTACTATCTCATTAGAACTATGCTTGAAGCAGAAACCCGGTATTCGAGTATTGAAAAGTGCTGCCTAGCATTAATCTTTGCAGTTCAGAAACTGAGACACTACCTGCAACATCACGAGGTCCAATTGGTATCTCCTAATAATCCACTCAAATTCATCCTTAGTCGTCCAATGCTTACAGGATGTTTGGCAAGGTGGGCGGTTATTCTACAGCAGTTCGACATCCAGTATGTGTCTCAAAAGGCAATTAAGGGCCAAGCTCTGGCTGATTTCCTGGCTGAACATCCTTCAGTGGAAGACACGTATTCAGATATCGAACTCCCTGATGAGGAAGTTTTCTCTATTCAAGAGAGTCCTAAAACATGGGAAATGTATTTTGATGGTGCTTCTAGAAGTCCAACAGGGAAGAAAATGGAAAATCCTAAATTCAACAAAGTTGGTTTAAGAATTGTGCTCATTTCTCTAGATAAGGTAGTGTTACCTTATTCCTTTTTGTTGTGGGAAGGTGGTACCAATAATGAAGCTGAATACCAAGCTCTCATTGCAGGATTGGAGTTAGCGCTTCAAGCACAAGTGAATCACTTAAAGGTGAAAGGTGATTCAGACCTGGTAATCAAACAAGTCAATGGAGATTATGCCATTAGAAAAGAAGAATTAATCCCTTTGTATGATTAAGTCAGAGAGTTAATGTCAGAATTACCTTCAGAACCGACATTTTCTTATGTCCCAAGATCACAAAATGCTCAAGCTGATGCACTGGCTAATATAGCCACAGCTTTAGCAGATCCAAATCGGGACGAGACAACCATCGGTATTGCCCACCGTCGTGCAATTTCACCTTATGTTCAAGTCAGAACAGAGGAAATTAATGAAATTAGTCCCATTCCTGAACCATATGGTCATACTACAGGATGGATGTCACCTATCAAGGAATACCTTCAAAATGGAACACTTCCACCTGATAGAGCCGAGAAAGAACAAATTTGGCGACGTGTGGTCAATTTTACTCTTTATGATGGTCCAAACCACCTCGAGAAAATTCTTTACAAACGTGGTTTTGATGGAGTTCTCTTCAGATGTATTGATGGTGAAGAGATAATGGTTTTCATAAAAGAAGTGCATGCAGGAGTCTGTGGTGCCCACCAGTCTGGACATAGATTGTCTGATCAAATTCGACGGCTTGGATACTTCTGGCCTTCAATGATACAAGATTGTGTTAATTTCACAAAGAAGTGTCATTCATGCCGAGTATATTCCAACTTCATTCATCAACCTCCAGAGTTGCTTCATACAGCTAAATACTCATGGCCATTTTCCACATGGGGAATGGATGTGGTGGGACCTTACCCTTCAGCTACGGCCAAGCAGTTTAAGTACATTCTTACTGCTACTGATTTCTTTTCCAAATGGATAGAGGCAGTACCTCTCAAAGAAGTCAGTTCTAAATGCATTGTTAGCTTCATCAAGTCTAACATCATTACTAGATTTGGTGTCCCTCATACCATATTGACGGACAACGACACCAACTTCTGTTCTTCTGAGGTAAAGAAATTATATCAAGAATACAACATTAAGTCCAACCATTCATCTCGATATCATGCAGCGGCTAATGGCCAGATAGAGGCCTTCAACAGGACTCTTTCAAATATACTGCAAAAGATGGTGGATAAAGATAAGAGGTCATGGCCTGATAAACTCTATCATGCTTTATGGGCTTATCGGACCACCACTCGCAATGCAACGCGGTCTACTCCATATTCATTGGTATATGGAACAGAAGCACTCTTGCCAATTGAAGTTCAATTTCCCTCACTCAGAATAGCCATTTGTGATCAGTTGTCAACAGATGAGCAATCCCAAAAGCGGTTGAATGAATTGGAACAGTTAGATGAGAAAAGATTGTGCACTTTGCACCACTTGGAAATCTATCAGAATCGAATAGCATGAGCTTTTAACAAAAAGGTTCGTCTTCGTTCATTCATTCAGGGAGAATTGGTATTGGTTCTCAGAGAACCAATGATACCAGGAAAGAAGCCTCCCAAGCTTGAACCAAAATGGGAAGGACCTTATTCAATACATAAGGTCTACTCCAATGGAGCGTATTCTCTGATCTCAATAGATGGAGAACACATCACGACTCCAACTAATGCCAGATTTCTGAAGAAGTATTTTGTATAAACACAAAATATTGTTCCCAGAACCAAGACTCTTACAATTGGTTCATACAGCAATGGTCCAGTATGACCTTAAACTGCAACTTCGTCCAACATGATGTTAAACTGTGTCACCTTCAATGTCCTACATGACATTAAACTGTATAATGTCCTATCTACATGACATTAAACTATACAGAAGTTCCTTATTTGTCCGAGATTACATTAAACTATATTTTGTCTGAAATGACATTAAACTATATTATGTCCTAGCAACATGACATTAAACTGTGTGGCACTTCCAACGTCCAGCATGACGATAAACTGTAAAAAGTCCCCAGAACTGATATCCTCATATTGGTTCACCTTAGCCCTAGCTACATGACTTTAAATTGTACAGCACCAGTTCGTCCTCGCTATATGACGTTAAACTATACAGCAATGGTCCACTATGACTTTAAACTGCAACTTCGTCCCACACGACATTAAACTTTGAAAAAGTTCCATAAACCGTCCAGCATGACCTTAAACTGCATCATCCCTGGTCCATGTATATGACCATAAACTATTTGCAAATCCCTTATGTCCAGCAAGACGTTAAACTGTGACGTCCTAACTACATGACGCTAAACTGTATAAAAGTCCCTCACGTCCGGAAAGACGTTAAAACTATATAATCATCAAAGGTCCAACATGACATTAAACTGCACCATCCACGGTCCATGCATATGACCTTAAACTATTCACACTTTCGTCCAAAATGACATAAATGGTGTGTTATTTTGTCCTTACGCAATGGCATTAAACTGCACAGTCCCCCTTTCGTCCAATATGACGTTAAACTATTTTATCCCCATCGTCCTAACTACATGACGCTAAACTGTACATAAAATCCTTGATAGGTCCTACATGAAATTAAACTGTATTTTGTCCATGCTACATGACACTAAACTGTGCAGCACCAATAGTCCTAACTGCAAGACTTTAAACTTCATAGTCCCTTTTTTATGTCCTACATGACATTAAACTATACATCGTTAAGGTTGTTATTACCTCTTGTTTCTCACACCGAGTATGACTCACGTGAGCTTAGAGCAAACATCAACCATAACACTCCCTTTGGGCCACTAACCATGTGTAAGTCCCAACAATATTTTTTATTAGATCATTGCCCACAAGAACAACTTGATCATTAATTCATTCTTTAATTGAACTACACGGAGTTTGATCCTTTCCCTCCAGGCTGGGTATGTAGGCAACCTCCCAGGGTTCAAGCCCAAAAACAATCTCTTCACATCGGTTCACCACCATCTCATATGATGTTGATTTGTGAAACCACCCCTGGAATCAATATCTTTACATTGATTCACATTCATCCTTGTTATATGACGTTAAACTATACAACACTTTTGTCCGGTACGACAATAAACTACAATATTCTTTGATTTCTTCATTTGAGAAGGAACCATTATTAACATTGATTTTTTTCAATCATGGTTTTCATTTTCAAAAGACTACGTGCATACATGGTAATGCCTGAACTTTTTATCTTAGGTTAAACCATCATTGCACTAAAGTCCCCTTTCACCCTTCACATGTACGAACCAAATTTGTACTAAGGGTAATTCTAGAACTACTTGGACTTGATTCCCATCCTTATGGGATACGTAGGAACATTCGAGTGTCCCTCGAATCCAGTCCCAAGTCTTTTGGGCCTAACCCCAAATTTCACTTTCATTCTCTTGGCTGAAAAGTCCTCATGAAAACACACACTGTGTATTCATTATTATGGTCCGAATTCTATGTCCCTATACTAAGATCACTCATACTTTCGTCCTGCATGATGTTAAACTGCATTTCAAGAACTACGTATGGCTTGATTCTCATTCTTATGAGATACATAGTGAAGTCCAAGTTTCAATGCAGGACCCAGCCACAACATGATTATGGTTTTCATTGACCCATGTATCTCTATATACATTGGACAATACCCATCTTTATGTATTATAATCCTAACCTTAAATATTTTCAGATCTTCATAACCCTTTTCATGACTTCTAATCACAAAAATGCAAAACTTCTGAGAATTCCTTTGCCTCACTATGCAGCACGTGCCCATAGGTGTCCTTGCATAAACAGTCCACATAACAGACTTGTCAGCCAAAAGATGCTATTTTATTTGACTATGCAGCCAATGCCCATAGGTGGCCCTGCATATTTCAACCCCCTAATGGGTTTTGTTAAATAATAGTAACTTCATTCTTGGGAAGAATGCCTCTTTTGTCCTTATTTTTCTTCAACGATAGTATGTAGGGATCCGCAAAAATAGCCATCCTTAACATATTTGTCCCATATCCTTTTTCATAATCTGAAAGTATTCAAGTCTATGGTTTATTCTTCTTCCCTACGTTTGGGTTAGACCTTCGTAGGAGTGATATTCATCCAGTTCTTCGATATTATTGTTTGGAAATATCTTCTCCATATTCAAGTACCTCTTTCCATACAACAAACCCTATGCTTTAGAAAATTTGAATCTCCATAAACTTTCACTGGCTTTTAGCACTAGGAAAGTAAATTTCTAGGAGTTCTTTTGCCTGACTATGCAGCACGTGCCCATAGGTGGCCTTGCATAAACAGTCCACATAACAGACTTGTCAGCCAAAAGATGCTATTTTATTTGACTATGCAGCCAATGCCCATAGGTGGCCCTGCATATTTCAACCCCCTAACAGGTTTTGTTAAATAATAGTAACTTCATTCTTGGAAACTACTTCTTCTAATGCCTTTTAGCTCTTTTTTCATATCATTCCTCAGATTCAAATATTCTTAAGCCATATTTTACATTTTTTCCCCCATACTTGAGTATGGTAATATGTTTTCAGATAAATGGTCAAGGAATTGAATCCATTTTAATCCATTTAGGTCAAAGCTATTTCGACCTTAAACATTAGCCCCTTTATGTCCGGCGTGCATGACTTTAAACTGCCCACACAAAAGACAAAGGAACTCTGAATAAAAGTCATGTTCCAGCTCACTAAATATACATTTTTGTATGATTTAGATAGTATTGAGCAGTTAAAAGGTTCAAAGTTTGTAGGATTATTTGTAATAATCCTAGTAAAAATCAAACTATACTTACTGGGCCCATTGGTTTAAGTAAATTTGAAGTAGGTAATGAAAGAATGCAGGTACAAATGATTGGAGATGAAAGTGTTTTTCATTGATACACAAGAGTTAGAAGGACATCCACAGATTGGAGTCTCTTCTCTTTTTCAAGAATTACAAGAGGCTTTCAATATAACACTTCATTTGATTTACGGCATCCCGAGCTTCATCAGCAACCACCTGGAATTCATTCATTCAACTGGATACAAAAAGAGATGCAGTGATACCAGCTCTTCTTGAAAAAGTTGTAAGAGGATGTTCTTGAGTGCGGTTTGAGAAAATTTTCTGCTGATCAAACAGTGACTCTGTTTCTATCCAAGAGACTTGGAAGATGGATACATGGATTTGAGAATGGTGCATTGGAAGTAAAGAGCCATTCGGAGACAGTACTCATTTCAGATATTGATCTAATACCATGTTTGTCTTCTCTCCACCGACCGGTAGTGGAAAAAATTTCAGCCCATGGGTTTTCCATTTTCATATCTACAGGGAAATGGTATGGAAGGAGAATTTGAAAGTTCACACCATTGTTGTTGCTCTTAATGCACAGCATAACCGAAATGAAGGAGTATCAGCGCAGCTGCATTTCAGATGTATAGTTGTTTGCATTTTGAACATTGACTCCTTGCAAGTGACCATGACCACATAGAGACAAGTAGATGCTCTGTGGGAAGTTAAGATGATATTTCTTCAAATACTTAGCCAAATCTGGGAAAGTGCTGTCGCAGATGTCATAGTAATCATGGCCAATGATGTTCATCATGTCATCAATCCGCTTGCTAGCCAGTTCATAAGCCGTTCCAATTCCCTTGGGAACCACTGAATCTGCACAAAAGATGAATAAACTAAACTCTTAAATGGGTTTATTTTTCATAAGTTTTGTGAAGAAATTTGAAAAAATGGCTAAGGCATTAAGGCGTGCATGTCTAAACATGGCGCGCAAGTATTCACGTTCTGCGCTAGTTTTTGCCGCGTAAGTATAAACCGCGCAAGTAAGAATACCTTTACAGGAGCGCGACATCAAGGAAAACAGAGCAGACTTGCGCGGCTTAGGTGACCTGCGCGGCGAGAGCTCGAGAAGGTATGAAGTCCGGAAATCCGGATACTTGTACAGAGGTGAGGCCGTGTATTTATAGGCCAGGAAGCCTACCTGCGCACCACACCCAGAGTGCTTAAGGCCTGCGCGACGCAGACTTGCGCGCCGCCCTCTGCGTACTGAAAGACTTGCGCGCCCTCCCTTTTCCTTTGGAGGGATTCGATTTCCTCAGAGTCAAATCCTCATTTCTCTCCAGATCCAACTCTGAGGGGGGACTTTTGTTGACGCTCCTTTCGTCACAGAATCTAAAGATCGGAAAAGGGAATATCTCAGCTGAAAGTGATTCATCCTTTGAAGAAAACATCAAAAATCGACAAAGGCATGAACAAAGGATCAACAGCAAATCCTCCGCGCAAGTTATACCACTGCCGCGCAAGTATACTTGCACGGCTACCTTGGTCGCGCAAGTAACTTGCGCGACCTAATTGGTAACCGCCCGGTAACCGCCCTGGGTCTTCTTTTTCCTATAAATAGACCCTGTGGGCCCCCCATTCAAGAGGATCTTTTTCCAGAAACTCGGAGTGAAGCTCCCGATGCCCAAGTCTCTTCTCAAAGCTTCCGGAACACTTCTAAGGTAATTTCTTACCAATAACGGAAGATCTAAAGAGAAGAAGGAAGGCCTAAGTGTTGAAACTTATCAAAAACTTGTGCGCCTACTTAATTCCTTCAATATAACTTGCGCGTCCCTTTTCTGGAAGAACCTCAAGGGGATTCTAAAGGGTTTTATCAAGAGTCGCTCAAGTATTTCAATTCTGATTGAAAATCGCGCAAGTAAACCATGTGTCGCGCAAGTATACTTGCGCGACCAATACTTGCGCGCCTCCGCAGGACTTGCGCGCCTTTCAAGACTTGCGCGCCCCTATCTTTTTGGGTGCCCATCTTGCCCATTTTACCCCTCTTAAGCCATTTCACCTTTCCTTTTTAAGATTCAGTCTTCAAGACACTCTTCAAAGCCATTTATGGCATGATTTCTTGATTTGACTTTCTTATCTGAAAGGAATTCTGTGGAATCTCTCTCAAAGTCTAGTGATTTAAATATCCTTATGTCACTAAAATACGGAGAGTTCATCCATTCAACCTCATCCTTTAAGATGATAAAATCCTAACATGGGTCTCCTTTTCAGGAATAATCCCCAGTTATAAAACCTTTAATATGGGCATCTTCCTCAGGAGTAAGCCCCAATCAAGTCCTCTAATCTTGGGCATCTTTCTTAGGAATAAGCCCCAACCTCAAATATGGGCATCCTCCTCAGGAGTAAGCCCCAAACCTTAATCCCTAACTTGGGTCTCCTTTTTCAGGAATAAGACTCAGTCATAACCTTGGGCTTCCTTTTCAGGAGTAAGCCCTAAGTCCCTTAACCTGGGTCTCCTTTTCAGGAATAAGACTCAGTCATAACCTTGGGTCTCCTTTTCAGTAATAAGCCCCAAGTCCCCTTAAACTTCTCTTAACCAGTCATAATTTACCTTTGATTTGGGTTTCCTTTTTAGGAATAAACCCCAATCATAAGTCCCCTCCTAACTTGGGCATCCTCCTTAGGATTAAGCCCCAAGATTAGAGTATTCAAATCTCCATGAAGCACATGTAACTTTATGGACCCTGTTCATGGATTTTCTCCCTAAAAGTAAATCCTAAACCTTCATCTATCTGGGCAGTCATCTATACATAAGCCCCAAACAAATTCTTATGATTGCATCTTTTATGGCACAATTGTCTAAATTTTATCAATACCTCTTGTTTCTCACACCGAGCATGACTCACGTGAGCTTAGAGTGTAAATGTAATTATGACATTCATCTTTGAGCCATCAATCATAAACATCATACCCCATTTCTCGAACTACGTGGGTTCTGATTCCTTTTCCAAAACAAAGGATACGTAGGTAGCCCATTTATGGGTTCGATCCCAACTTTGAAATAATCTTTGTCCTTCTGAATGACGATAAACTTCAAGTGCCCCACTGAGTGGCTTTAAAACCAGCCTGGTCATCATAATGACCAAGAGACTTTTATATAAATGTTTTGAAGGATACCATTGACCAAGAATCTCTAAACAGATGTAGATGATTCTCTATTGATGAAGAACCTCGAATACATATAAAAGATTCTCTAAATTTCTTGCATATTTAATCATTGATTGTTAAAACTAAAGGAAAGCACATTTTATATTTGGTAATGTAATAAGGATTCACGAACATAACTTAAATCTATAAAGAGAGTCCCGGAGTAGATAATAATTCCCCTCAAAAAGGTGTGATGAGTCCGACCTCCCATCCTCTCGACCAATGCAAATTCCTAAGCCTCATTAGTCCACAAGCTAATGAGCGCCTGCCTTTGGAAAGTAGGTCCAAGAGGATGTGGAATCATTGGATGTTTCCGGTTCTACGAACAAACCCGTTAGAAACCGATCCGAACGATTGAATCTCCCGTCCAGGAGGTCATCCCCGGATTCCGTGCGAAACAGTGTTGGGGAGGTATCAAGTTCAATTTTCATTGGATTACTTTATGTGTGTGTGTTTTCATTGAGTTTTACCGCCATATTGGACCTATTGTAATAATATATATTTTTTAAGGTGATTAAATAGTCATATTATAATTTTAATTATTTATAAAATTTAATTATCTCAATTTGGTTAAATGAAATCAAATTATAATCCTAATAATGAATATTATACTTGAATGGGGTACAAAAATTTTTTTATTCTTAATCCTATATATCTCTAAAAAACTATTATTTATCATGTTTTATAGGATTTATTTTAATTTAAATTATGCCACTTTTGGGAAATAAATATAGAAAAATAATTATATATTTAGAATTAGTAGGTCCAAATTTGGTAAATAGGTCCCTTTTTATTTGTTGTCATTATAAATAGAAACCATAGTAAATAACTGTCACATTGGTAAGGTAAAATAGTGTAATTAATTTAAAAATAATATTATAAAGACTAAATATTGGCCCTAAAACATTATTTTTTTCCAATTGGATGAATAATGTTAAGACATTCTAATCCAATCTCAAATTTTTGGCCACTATGTGACAAATGTTTTTTTATAGCTATAAAATTTACCTTCAAGATATATACCAAAATGTTCGTTTAATGATTTTAATAAATATAATATTATGTGACCACTGTAAAAGAAAATTATATTTTATTAGTAAAATTAGATATATAGATAAATTATTTTCATCATGTTTATTTATTTATTATTTTTCGTGATGATATAATTAATGTAAATTTTTACACAATTCTACTACATTATATAATTTTTAATGGATGAAATTAAGCATTTTAAAAATAATTAAAAGAAATATATATTGAACGAAATATTATGATCCATGAATTTGTTAAATATGTCATGACCCGTCCACGTGGCTCATGCTGTGCCTAACCCAAACCCGCCTTCCATAGGCCCGGGGCTGGTGACTAGCACCAAAGGCAAATCCATGATAAAAAAAGATATGTCATTGCCTTTAAACCAATATCACAATCTAAACAAAAAAAGTAGAATAAAAAAGTACTAATATAGAAAAAAAGTTGCACTGAGAGTAAGTGGGCCGGTATACAAGCTCATCTAAACAACATGTACAAGTACAAGTTAAAAGGAAAAAAAGCTCCTGGTTCATCCACCGGGGAATCCAACCTAAAGGGTAGGTACAGATCTCGAACAACTCTTCCCTGAGGTATGTCCCATCTAGTCTAGCTCTGAGAAGCCTCTCGTTCGTCACTCTAAGCCTCGATCATTGTTGACCGTCGTCTGTAGAGAACAAAATAAAGTGTGGGCGAAGCCCGTGCAGGGGTGAGTATAACAACAATCAGTAGGATAACTCGAGACCCCCAAAGGTCTCCTAGAATCCACTAAGTAAAAACCACAAATTTAAGATAAAATCATGACGTATCAACCATCCCTACATAAGTATATGTTCAAACATATACCTTAGTTTTCAATCACAAACCAGCTCCAACTCTTGAGCCCAACCACATTCTGTTCCTCAAGTGTAGAAACACTCCACCAACAATGTACAATACAAGGTGTATCCCATAGGTACATCTCACAGAAGAAATCTACATGCGCTTCACTACAACATATCCATGATGAAACATCCATGAAGAAACATCCACCCTTACTTAGGAATATGACCATACATATACCTATTTCTTCAAGAGTACACATCTCATACATAAGGTAAACGCGAAGGTAAAGACTCAGCTCACACTAGGTATACACAACTTAAAAGAGAGTAGGAGATTATTACATGTAGCCACTGAATCATATTTCACTGTCGAATGACAGATATCTGTAGAAACATAGAACTGTAGTCTATTGAAGCGGTCGATCCTACATGGGATCTCGGTACAAAAGTCATCACTTTCGAACCCATGGAGGATCCAGGTCCAGTCTCGTCACTATCGAACCCATAGAGGATCCAGGTCCAGTCTCGTCGATGTCAAACCCATGAATGATCCAAGACCAGTCTCATCCCTATTGAACCCACAGAGGATCCAGGTCTAGCCTCGTCACTGTCGAACCCACAGAGGATCCAGGTCCAGTCTCCTCACTGTCGAACCTAGTGAGGATCTAGGTCCAGTCTCGTCACTGTCGAACACAAAGAGTATCCAGGTCGAGTCTCGTCACTGTTGAACCCACATAGGATCTAGGTCTAGTCTCATCACTGTCGAACCCACAGAGGATCCAAGTCCAGTCTCATCACTGTCGAACCCAAGGAGGATCCAGGTCCAGTCTCGTCACTATCGAACCCACGGAGGATCTATGTCCACGTATAATTCTATCATCTCAGTCGCAGCCAACCATCGGGTTTCCGTACACAACATGCTCGATTCCGGGAGGGTCCACTCCTCAATCCAAGTGTCGATACATCAACTAACACAATGTCTCGAGTTGATGTGTCTCGTAGTTTCGTCTCATCATATTGACCACAACGCTATAAATGGCACGTCAATCAGACGCCCGGTCTGTGAGTTGTTGGCATTTCTGTTCTAGGGGCCTAAATGGTTATTAACTTCAAACCAACCTGGTCGTACCCCAACTGCATCCAAACCTAAAGTGGGGTATTCCAAAAGAACCGTCCTACTCTAAGCCTTCTGTCGCCGAAGAACGTTCGTTGTTCAAACACCTGTAGCCCAAAATGCGGTTAAAAGGTGTAATTGGGACATAGCGGGTCCGGGTCTTGTCCGACCCAGTGGTACTGACCCGACCCGACCCTGTCCAAACCGGGGTCTTACCCGGTCTGCAGGTCTGACCCGGTCTAGGGGTGCGCCTAGCCCGAGTGGTAGGCCCGACTAGAGTGGGAGGCCCTAATGGAGGGAGTGGCCTGACCTGAAGGGGCGGCCCGGCCCGGCCCGAAGGCGCGGCCCGACCGGAGGAGGCCCGAGGCGACTCGGCCCATAGAGGCCCAGCTCGTTGCAGCCTAGCTATCTGGCCTACATTGCCTGGCTGGCCACATGTTGGAGGGGCATATCCCCCCCCCCAGTTTACGATCTAAAAGGACCCCATCTTGGCACCAGTTTTGATGTGCCACGAGACCTAGGTGGTCTCGCATTGTTCGTCTAGATGAGAGGACCTTCGGTTTCATGTCACTGGAGTCCGACCTAACGTCGGCCACTCCTGGCCCCACCTCTGCAACATGAAGGTGCTGCAGTTCTACTCCATCACCGCGGCTTTCCCTTGCTGCGGCCCCCTACTGCTCCATGCTACCCGACAGCCCCATGCCACCTCTGCCACAACTCGGGTTGGCCGCGACCCGATGCTTTTTCACGTGGCCAGACGGTGCCGCATTCCTTCCGCCATGGCCCGCCCCGGCCGCGAATCTCCCTCTCCGTGCGGCATGGTGGGGCCTCACCCTTGTGGTCACTTGGTGGCCTTGTGCTGCCGGTTTCATCGCGGTCCCACTCCATCTTCAATAAACAAGAACAACCAAAGGGGAGGTTCAGGCCGTGTTCATGCCATCTGAGCCCTCCTCGTCATGGCGTTAACAATTGGAATTTCTTAATCCAGAAATTGAACGACGAAGGTCATAACCCATAAATAAAAATAACTCAAATCCCCATACCTCGAAAGATGATCGTTGACAGAGTCATGGGAAGGCGACATCGTTCCGTCAATGTAGGCGGAGGAGGAGTTCGGAGAAGACGAGTTGAGATGACTTTGTCGCTGTTCTTCGTGGGTGGCGGTGTTTCCTCTTCTTTCCCTGGTTGAAGAGGGAGAAGATGGTGTTCGTCGTTCTTCTTTGGTGACATGCATTCTTCGTTGGGAGGATGATGTTCTCCCAAAGGATCTTCAAAGCTCCACCAAAAGATTATGCCAACCAGGGAAAAATAATAGACTTGTCCATTATTTTATAGTTGGTAGGAGTTCAAAAGAATTAAAATTAATTATGTTACTTCACTTAATTAAATGGGTGGAGTTGGCTCATTAAATGGAGGGGGAAGCTGAAGAGGCTCCCCAATAAATTGGGGGCTCCAAGGGGTTAAAGGCTTTTAGAGGAGTTAAAGAGATTGTGTGGGCCCCACCTAATAACATCCTCCTAAGGGAGGTTATGTGCAGGTGGTCCCCATCTCTAACCTCCACATGGAGGTTATAACTATCGCAAATAAAAGTAAGGCTAACACATTATTTTTATTTAACATAATTAAAAACCCCAAAAAAATCATTCATTCATGTTGGAACGCAACAGCGGTGAAGGTCTCACTAAGCAATCACAGACGTTGCAAGTTCAACGGTGCCCTCGGATTTCAGTTTCCATCTTCGGTTAAAAAGATATAAAATCCCGCTCGAATTTTTACTGAATGTACGTGAACAAAACTTTAGAAATTGATTCTGGGTACACTATGCCTCAGAATCAGGTGCTGTCAGAAACTGTGGGCTCATAAAAATCACATTATTTTAAGAAAAAAAATTCCATGGAATTTACGGTTCGTTACATTCTTTACAACTCAGGGCTTTAAATCCTTGTAATCTACAACTCAATCTAAAGAAACAAATAGGGGTATTGAGCCTGCATCTAAGCCTCCTGCTCTCTTGTGATCTCCTGGAGGATCATGTACTTCCAGTGAATGCGAACCAGAGGTATCGACCATCCACGCACGACCCGCTCCTTTCAATCCACAATCTCCATTTGGAACCTCTATGAAACCCACCCCTCTATCGATGTCCAGCTCCACATGGTCGATGCTGTGGGATGGGTCGTTCACGTATCTCCTCAGCTGAGGTACGCGGAAGATGTCATGCACCTAGTGCAACTGAGGTGGAAGATCCAGGCGGTAAGCCACCTCACCTACTCTGATATGGACCTGGAACGGTCCAATGAATCGCGGAGACAACCTTCCACCTCGGCCAAATATTTGTAGACCTCGTCGAGGTGAGACCCGTAGAAAGACATGGTCTCCATCCTTGAATTATAGTGGTCTCTGTCTCCCATCACAATAGGACTTCTTCATGCATTGTGCAGTCTTCATTCACTCCTAGATGATCTGCACCTTCTCTGTCATAGCCTGCACCATCTCTGGTCCCACAATTGCTGACTCCCCAAGGTCAGCCCAACACAGAGGCGATCTGCATGGTGGCCATATAATGCCTCTAAAGCTTCCATTCTGATGGTGGAGTTGTAGCTGTTGGTATACGCAAACTCCACCAAGGTTAAATTATCTTTCCAATTGTGACTGAAGTCAAGGACACATGAACGGATCATGTCCTCGAGAGTCTAGATGGTCCACTCCGTCTGACCATCCGTCTGAGGATGGAAGGTAGTGATCAAGTGAATTTGTGTCCCGAAAGCCTCCTACAATAACTTTCAATAGCTTTTAAGTGAAATGAGTATCTCAATCGGAGACGATCGTCGATGGAAAAACATGAAGTTGCACGATCTCTTGTATGTAAAGGCATCCTAAGCTCTCTACATTACCCTTCTCTGTGATCGGTTGGAAGTGGGTCGACTTGGTGAGTCTGTTGATAATCACCCATATAGAATCATGTTCTCTGGATGTACGTGGATGTCCCATCACAAAATACATGGATATCCCATCCCACTACCACTCTGGGACCTCTAAGGGATAATCCAAGTCTTCTGGAACCTAGTTCTTAGCCTTCACTTGCTGACAAGTGTGGAATTGAGAGACAAACTCTGCTACTACATTCTTAATACATGGCCACCAGTTCTATCGTCAGAGGCCCTGAAACAACTTCGCCACACCTGGATGCATTGCTAGAGGAGATGTGCGGAACTCCTTCAACATGTCCTCCTAATGTTCTACTGGTACCATAGTACATCCTTTGAAGAGAATGACATGCTCCCCACCTACAGAAAATCTGTCAGGTGCCTACCCTGTGAATATCTATGCATGTCGAGCCTCGCAGTCAACATCCCCACGATGTGCCTCCCTAACTCTCTGAAGAAGTGGAGGTGTGACTATTAGAGACTACAAAAAGGCTTCTCCATCTCTATCCACAAAGGATATCTGCAACACGTCCAGCTGCTCTGTAGCCTCTCCTAGCAGCTGAATGCCTAATCTCCTACTGAGAGCATTTGTGTCAACGTTCCCCTTCCTATAATTATAGACCATATCAAAGTCATATTCCTGGAGGAACTCAAGCCAATTTCTCTATCTTAGGTTCAGGTCCTTCTACAAGAAAACACACATGAGACTATTGAGATTAGATTAAACCATAAACTATTCGTTCAACCAACTATGGGTGAGACTAGCCAATTGTAAATAACTCAAGTACACCCTTCTTCACCTACGTCCTACAAGAGCTGTTAAGATTTATCCATTTCCCAAAAGGTAAATCTGGTCTAATCCCCTGGATGAACCACGTCCCTTTCCAAATACAGTCAATCCTATCATAAACGGTACTATTTCAGGCCATGGACGATGTCGTAAGGCATCGACGCTACTACCAAGAGATCCAAATGTTACTGTCACCTCCAAGGGTTGAGTCACATTGTCAGCATCAGTGTGTGGTCACTAGGTCTCCTCAAGTAGTAATCTCGAATGTGAGGGTCATTTCAACTGTTTTAAATAGAACCTCTCAGTATCACCCACACAAAGAGGCAAGAAAGCAAAGGTCACAATGACAAGTGTCCTTTATTACTGAAGCTCAAAGTATAAAGACAGAAAGAAACCACAAACAACGACATAAATGAAGCTAGAAGCATCATGAAAAAAGGACTCTATGCCTGGAGCAAGTCCTGCTCTTATCCACCTACTCATGGGGCTCGAGGTGAACCGTCTAGGGGTGGTGGAAGTAGTTCTCGATGAATCTGACCACCATCCGCGGAAGGACCTGCTCCACTGCCTTGTCCACCGCTTGGTTGATGCTCAATATCCTGCCGCTGACTCTATCTCGGTGGCTCCTCTAACTCCTGATGATCAACTGTACAGGGAGTTGGATAGTCACGTGCTTTGTGACCCCGTTTCCTGCAAGAATAACAGACCATTCTCTGTTCAAATCTCCCTCGGCCTCAGGTGCCCCGCACCCCTGAAACCACATCATGGAGTCGTCTAATAGTAGATCTAAACCCCTTGTGCCCCTGTGTCATTTGCCTACTACCTGCTACAGATGACTTGGCTACTTTCGGAATGCCCTAAAACAAGTGCAGCAGCTCCTGAGCATGCACATAGTGTAGAGTCACTGATACAAACTCCCCCTGAAAACATCCTCAATGTTTCCTCATTTTTTTTTCACCTTGTCGTAAAATTGCATCATCAGGCTCCACTGACTCTCAGATACACCCTGAAATAGAATAACATCTAGGTGCACCATCAAGTCAGCGGGTCTCCCAACTATGTGGAAAACTTGTGCTACAAACTCCAGCCAGTACCCAGCCCTCTGAAAATCTGTCTTGCCTCAAAAACCTTGGAGGCCTCTTTTGAAAGAACTCGTGCAACATGCTCAAGCGGAACTCAACCTCTAGTGCAGGGGATAGTAGCATTGATATCCCAACTATTAGTGATACCACTGGTGCCTCCGCTGTGATGGGGCCCTGCATCGAGGCCTCATCGCTTGGTTGGCTACCATTATGCACTCCACTCAGAACCCGCACTGACTGACTAATTAAAGACATCCTGAAAAGAAACAGGTGCACCACTGTCAAAATAATATACCTGGTGAGATGACAAAATTTAATAATCAAGAAACCTTTTCAAAGGAAACACACACACAATCAGTGTTTTGGTGCACTGAGTCAGAATTCAGAAGTCAAAGTCCCTGTGTATGGATACGTCGGCCGCCACACCAACACTAGTTTCCCTAAACTGATAACCACACTCATTACCCTTAACACAATTACTTCACATAATAGAAATATCAGAGTCCTTAGTTATGTAGTAGAATCAACTCCTATGATACCAATTTTTCACGACCGGTCCTCAGGGCCCATGTCGTGACTACCCCACGCCCGCCTTCCATAGGCCAGGGGCTGGCGACTAGCACCAAAGGGGAATCCCAGATAAAAAAGGGAAGTCATTGCCTTTAAACCTGTATCACACATAGTCTGAACACAAGAATTAGAATAAAAAAGTACTAATATAGAAAAGTAATATGTGTTGAAAGTATGTGGGCCTGTATACAAACCCAACTGAACAACAAGTACAAGTAAAAGTAAAAAGGAAAAACAGTTCCTCGATCAGCCACCAGGGAATTCAACCAGAAGTGTAGGTATAGATATCGAACAACTCGCCCATGAGGTATGTCCCGTCTAGTCCAGCTCTGATCAGCCTCTCATTCATCACTCTCTGCCTCGATCATTGTTGACCGTCGTATGCTCAGAACACAACAAAGTGCGGGTGAAGCCCGTGTAGGGATGAGTATAACAATACTCAGTATGGGACCCCGAGACCATCAAAGGTCTCCCAGAATCCACTAAGGATAAACCAAAAAAGTAAGATACACTCACGAAGTATCAACCATCCCTACATAGGTATATTACCATACATATACCTATGTTTCCAATCACAAACGGGCTCCAAGTCTTGATCCCAACAACATTCTGTTCCTCGTGTGTACAAACCCTCCACAAATAAAGTACAACACATGGTGTATCCCATAGGTATAGCTCACATAAGAAAGCTATGTGGGATTTACCACAAATAATCCATGAATAAACATCTACGAAGAAACCTCCACGAAGAAACATCCACCCTTACAAAGGTATATGCCCATGCATATACCAATGTCATCAAGAGTACACATCTTATACATGATGTAAACATGAAGGTAAATACTCAGCTCACACCAAGTATACACAACTTAAAAGAGAGTAGGAGATGATTAGTTGTATCCACTGAATCATCTTTCACTGTCGAATGACAGATATCCATATAAACCTAAAACATCAGTCTCTCGAACCTCTCAATCCTATGTGGGATCTCAGTACAAAATTTGTCGTTGTCGAACCCACAGAGGATCTAAGTCCAGTATCTTCGCTGTCAAAAAAATGGAGGATCTAGGTCCAGTCACATCGCTGTCGAACCCATGAAAGATATAGTTCCAGTGTCGTCACTATCGAATCCACAGAGGATCCAGGTCCAGTCTCGTCCCTATTGAAACCCCAGAGGAACCAGGTCCTGTCTCGTCACTGTCGAATGCGGGGAGGATCTAGGTCCAGTATCTTCATTGTTGAACTCACAGAGGATCCAGGTCCAGTCTCATCACTGTCGAACCCACAGAGGATCCCAGTCTAGTCCCATCACTATCGAACCCACGGAGGATCCAGATCTATGTAGTATCCTATCATCTCAGTCATAGCCAACCATAGTGTTTCCATACACAGCACACTTGATTCCAGAAGAATATGCTCCTCGAGCCAAGTTTTAATACATCAACATCAATGAAGTCTCGATTTGATGTATCTCGTAGTTCCATCTCATCATAAGGAACCCAATGCGACAGACGACGCATCAATTGGACGCACGGTCTGCGAGTTACTGGAATTTCCGTTCCAGGGGCCCAGTGGGTTTTTAGGTTAAAAACAACCCAGACGAACTCCTAATGCATCCAAACCCCATGTGGGGTATTCCAAAATAACCATCCTTCTCTATTCCTTCTGTATCCACAGACAGTTCATCGTTCGGACACCCATAGCCCAAAATGCGGCTAAACGGTGTAATCGGGCCATATCGGGTTCGGGTCCGGTCCGACCCAGTCGGACAGGACCGGCCCCACCTGGTGTGAACTGGGGACTGAACCGGTCCACGTATCTAACCCAGTCTAAGGGGGAGGCCCAGCCTGAGTGGTCGGCCCGACCCGAGTGGGCGGCCCGAAGCGAGGGAGCGGCTCATCCAGAAGGGGTCGTCGGGCCCGAAGGCACGGCCCAATCCGAAGGCGCAGCCCGGACCGAGGCGGCCCGCCCCAAGGCGGCCCAAGGTGACCCGTCCCATGGAGTCCAGGCCCATAGAGGCCTGGCTAGCCAGCCTGCATTTCCTGGCTGGCCACGCATCGAGGGGGGGAGTCGCGCGCCCCGGTTTTTGATCCGAAGGGACCGGCGCTTGGCGCTGGTTTTGATGCGTCGCAGGACCTGGGTGGTCCCGCTTTGTCCAGCTGGCCGAGCGGCCAGCTGGTATCATGTCACTGGAATCCAGCCTGATACTGGCCACTCTTGGTCCCTCCTCCTTGGAGCGACGATTCCATGGTTCTGCTCCACCAACGCAGCACGCCCTAGTCGCGGCTGCCTGCTCCTCCGCGCGGCGCGTCGGCTTCGCGCCTCCTACGCCACGGCCCGGACTGGCCACGCCCTGATGCTTTTCTGCATGGCGCAACGACACCGCATTCCTTCCGCCGCAGCCTTCCCCAGCCGTGACTCTCCCTCTCTGTGAGGCACGGCGGTGCCGCACCATTTTGGTGACCTGGTGGCCTTGCACCGCCGAATTCTTCGCGGTCCTCCTCCGTCGTCAATAAATAAGAACAACCAAATGGGAGGGTCGGCCATGTTCGTGCGGTCCGATCCCTCCTCTTAATGGTGATAACAATTGCAATTTCTTAATCCATAAACTGAATGACAGAGGTTATAACCAATAAATAAAAATACCTCAAATCCACCTACCTCGAAAGACGATCATTGACGGAGTCGCGGGAAGGTGGTTCCATTCCGTCAATGTCGGAGGAGTAGGAGTTCATAGAAGACGAGTCGAGATGATGTCATCTACATTCTTCAGGGGCAGTAGTTTTTCCTCTTCTTTCCCCGATTGAATAGGGAGAAGACAGTGTTTGGCATTCTTCGGTGGTGACGGGCATTCCTCTTTGGGAGGATGAAGTTCTCCCGAAGGTTCTTCAGAGCTCCACCAAAAGATTATGCCAACCAACGAAAAATAATAGACCTGTCTATTATTTTATTATTTGTAAGAGTTCAAAAGAATTCAAATTAATTATGTTACTTCACATAATTAAATGGGTGGAGTAGGTTCATCAAATGCAGGGGGACGGTGAAGAGGCTCCCCCACTAAATTGGGGGTTCCAAGGGGATAAAAGGGGTTAGAGGTGTTAAAGAGCTCAAGTGGGCCCCACCTAATAACATCCACCCAATATGAGGTTATGTGTGTGTGGGGCCCATACCTAACCTCCGCATTGAGGTGTTAACTACCGCAAATAAAAATAAGGCAAACACATTATTTTTATTTAACTTAATTAAAACCCCCCAAAACTATCTTCCATTCACGTCAGAACACAACTATGGTAAAGGTCTCACTAAGAAATCACTGACGTTGCGAGTTCAATGGTGCCCTCATATTTTAGTTCTGAGCTCCAGTTCAAATGATATAAAATCCTGGTCATACATTTACTGAAATTATTTGAACAAAACTTAAAAAATTGATTCCGGGTACACCGGGCCTCAGAATCAGGCGCCGTCAGAAACTGCGAACTCGTAAAATTTCCATGATGTTATGAAAAAAAATTCCCCCAGAATTTCCAGGTCTTTACAAAATAAATCAAACATGATAGTGATTTTCAAATAGATTATATTCAAACTCCAATTATATCATGTAGTTTTCAAATTGAAATTATAGGAATAGTTCAAAAAATGACATTAATGATATTTCGTAATAAAAAATATTTTATTAAATGATTTCAATATCAGAAAAATCCAATATTTGGAAAATTTATTTTGATATGGTTGAAAATTTTAAAAATGTATTATTTATTAGTCAATTATGATTCTATAGTAAATATAATAAAACTTAAATAATGAAAACATTATTATCATGGTAATTGTTAAGAAGGGTTAATGTGAGTTACAACAAAGAGATAAATGTAACAAAACTAATTTTAACATGTAAAAATTTTATTTGATGATATGATTTCGATCCAAACTCTTGTTATCTTATAAGTATACTTTTATAGACATTATCCGTGATAATTAATTTATCTTAATTTAATATTTTTTGATATTCTAAAAGTTCCCCTCCCCTCACAAATAATGGGAATATTCTCCTCTATTTTATTTACAAATAAAAATACATTTGGATCAGACTATACCCTCCCATAAACAATCATTAGATTAATTAACACATCCAAGTGGCCTTTTTTCATTAGATAACCCTCTTAGAAATGCATTTTTTATCTCTAATAGGTTGCCCTCAGAAAAGTTGTTTTTATTAACTGATTTTTTTGTTCTATTTCCTCTTATAAGTACGTAAAATATAATTAAACCATGTTGAAATAATAATATCAGTATATCTCATATACTTATATGTTATTATGATAATTATATAACCTACATCCTTCTCATATTTCATGTAAGAGTTGACGAAACCATCATTTGTCTATACAGAGGACAACTGCCTCACGAACTGATGTAATTCATTTTCCATTATCACATATCAATAATATTTGTGATGTTAGATTTATAAAATATATATATTATTATTATTATTAATAAATTTATATAGTTATTAAAATTAATATCTTATATACTTTCATACCATTCATTTCACTGAAATATGACATATCCATTCATGCACAAATGTAAATTTCATCATATATAAATCAATGTTTTTAATTTTTCAATACCAAATCACATGGACTATATATATAAATGTATTTAAATAAGTAATATGATATTAATGATATTATTATAATTATATAAAAATAAAATTACACTAACCATATTTACATCATGATCTTTTAAAAATATAATTGTTACTCAAGTGTATGTATAACCTATAGTTTCCATAATATTAACATTGTTCATTTCTCATAACAATATTTCATGGTTAGATATAAAAGGTTAATATATACATAAGATGATAATTATTTCATAATTATTATTCTTTGGATTATTAAATAACGAAAAAATTAACCACAATTAACTTTTTGAATTCATTTTTGACTTAGTAGATTAATATCATTAGAAGATATGACATCACCATAAATGATTAAGTAATTCAATATAAAATTTTGACTGATAAAATATAATGGATATTAAAACAAAAAATATATATTAATAATTAAAAAAATAAAATAATTTCTTTATTTATGATGATATATAACATACATGATGAGTCGGAGTTGGGGTAAGATATTTTCTTTAAAAAACCTTATTTTAACGTTTCTCTTAAAAATATTTTTGTTCCATGTCCTGTTTTTTGAAATTGATTGAAGAAAATTATTAAATAAAATTATATAAATCAAATTTTAATTCTTAAAAACATTTAAATTTATTTAACATGTTTTTAAAAAGAAACCTATTAATGGTTTTACCTATGTGACCCTTTACATTTAAATCCTCATTTTTAATGATTTGATGATTTATTTTCCAAATTATTCTCTTCCATGTCCATATTTATAAAATTATTTTATTAATGTATTAATATGGAAATATATTAATTATAATGGAAATTTGTTTTACATTATTTCATTGGTTTTCAATATGAATTGTTTTACATTTTTTATGGAACATTTTAGCATTATTTTAAAAATATACAAATAATATTTTTAGCATATATGGAGTCAACATCATTTCCTACCACTTAAAAAATTATTTAAAATATGATTCGTTATTTTATTCAAGTAAAACCGATATTTCCCTTTATTCTTGGTATTTAAATAAAGGGTTTTAAATATAATGGATAGTTTTATATTTTGAAATGTTTTTCTTTTGGTTTTAAGGGATCTAACTAAAAAAAATTTGTTTTGGTCATGATATTTCTCTCCACATATCACTTTATATCTCCCTATATATTGTTCTAGATTTATTTTAAATTATTTATAGATGTCACCATAACATATACCTAGCTTACTTCCCCTTTGATGTGGTAATATATGGCTAATGTTCATTTAATAAATGAATTTGAAATGAAAGTTCTTTTTTATTATGTTATGAGGCATGATTATGAAGCACTTTTATATCAATTTGAAATTATTATAGTAATTATTTATACATTATTACCATTTATTTCACAAATATTCATGATCAAGTTATTATTAGTGATCCTCGGTAGATATCCAATGTTTTGGCAGAATATTTTGTCTCATGAGACGTTATGTATGGGTTTAGAGAGTAAATATAATCCAATATGGGACACTATACACCTTTTCATATTATCTTTCTAGTGATAATTTCCTTATTCTTATGTAATTTTTTGTGTTACTATCACATTTACTATGTTTCCCAGATCTTATATTACCATGTTATTTATGTTATTCTTCTATTTAATTAATTATGAGATTTTTTAGAGGTATGTACATGCTACTTCATAAGATTGAAATTTATTATTTATTTGAAAAGGTATTCAAAGGTCATTAATTATTGAAAATGAAACTATACAAGTATTTTTTTTCCTTTAAAATTTATTTTGAAATGATAATGAAAATATTTAGGAATAAAATTTGAAATTTTGAGAAATAAAATGTATATATTGAGGACAATGTTTAATTTGAAGAATACAAATAATTTTTAAGTATTCTTGATCTAATATGTTTGGTTCATTTTTTTTGTGTTCCTTACAAACATTTTTGTGCTCGTACCACATTTTTAGATACTTTTTATATAGTTTAAGGAAGATTTTAAATCATTAAGAAGACATAATACGATAATAGAAAAGATTGTATATTGGGAATAATGTATCTTAATTTCATGTCTATTGTTATTTAATATTTTCTAAAAATCTATGATGAATATCAATCTGATAGATCCTTGGGTATATAAGTGATCCTATATTTTGTCTTTTATGTTTTATGTTTTGTATATATTAAGTTGGGAAACATTGGTTATTATCAAAGACAATAATTTGAAGAGGAAGATTTTAGCACCAAATCTGGAAGTGCGGGACTGATGATATTATAGGTAACTACAATGAAGAGGTGGAGGTGGTTAAGTCTCTGTAGGGTCCAAAAAATTCCACAATGGGGAAATCAAATTACCCCGAGACTTGGAAAAGGACTAAACCGGTCCGCGCACCGGCTCCTAGCAATAGTACGCGGACGGTTCGGCGAACCACCCTCCCGTGGACGCTGTCATTCGCAAAATAGGGGAGTAGTGCCTACGCGGGCACGAACCAGGAAGACCGCCGGACGTCGAGTCGGTCCATCATCACGAAATTCCCTAGCTGCGAACCGCGTCAGCCTCCCCCTCCGTGGAGCGTTGTCCTTCACAGAATAGAGGTGGAGTGGTGCACGACCGCCGAACAATCCCACGAATCGTGGTTACAAAAATCGCTGGTTGAACGAGTCGTCTGCGGGAGGTAATTCCTTCATGGACTTCCGCAAAAGTGTCGTGTTCCAATCCTATTCGCGACTTTATAAATAATCATCCAGGGGCACTAAAAAGAAAAGGAGGAAGAACTGGTGGAAAACCGTGGGGAGACGCTGGAGAAATGGCTTCCAATAGTAAAGTCCCGCGACCATCTACGGATGAACTCATTCACGGAAAACTAGTCCACGAACCACATGCGGAAAGCTCCTCTGCGGCTAGCCCATAGCGGCCATTTCCTTCTCAGATAGTCCCTTCGCAGCCACCCCCTCCGCAGACAAGTGTCTTTTACAAAATGGAGGGGGGAACCCCTCCGCGAGTGTGATATAGGACGGGCACCAGCCCCTTTGCAGACACCCTTCGCGGACGGCCATCCATCCCGGAGGGCCATCCTTCGCAGACAGCACCCTTCGTGGATTTACATCTATCGCAGATGACCATCCTTCACGAACGGCCATCCTTCGCGGACATTCCCATGCGCGGCCTAGTCCTTCGCGGCCTAGTCCCCCACGGCTAACTCCTTCACGGACAACCAAACCATGAACAACATGCGGATCCCTCACGACCAGTCCTTCGGGGAAAGCACCTCCGTGGCCAGTCCCTCACGGCCGGCTCCTTGCGGACAGCTCCTCTACGGCCAGTCCCTCACGGCCGGCTCCATGCGGCCAGCTCCTACACGGCCCGCCCCATGCAGAAAACCCCATGCACTCATTGGTCCATACCGCGGTGGTTGCGCCCTCGTGCCACCGCTCGGGTTCTTTGTCGGGCTTCGGTGCCGGCCCTCCAGGACGGTCCCTTCCCTACCGTCACTGACCCCCTTGCAAAATGGAGAGTCGCACCACAAACTTTTCGGGCCTGGTCAACAGTATTTTCCATTGCACCCTTACGCCGCCCCAACATCTGTCCTATACATTCAATGAGTTGAGATACTCATCATGACTCTCCTATAACCCCATTTCCTAGATCCTTTTTCTAGCTTCATCCAAAATGGTCCGCCCATGCATAAGTCTCACACCAACCATTTCTAGGTCTCTCCCACCTAGTCGTCCTGACCACATGACGTTAAACTGTATGGCCCTCGTCCTGAACACATGATGTTAAACTGTATGGCCTTCATCCTATCAATATGACATTAAACTATACGGAAATAGTCCTCTTTACAAGACTATAAACTGTATTATTCCCTATCATTCAATAATTGGATTCCTCTTGCTCCATGCAAGAGATGCCTTATGCTATGTTTACAGTGGAATAACTTCAAGAGCGATGGAATCAATTAAATCATTCCATCACTCCACCCCACGCTTTGCATGCCATTAATTCAGATCTTCAGACTCTTTCATGTCTGAAGGGACCCCCTAATGGCCTAGCATCATGCCGCATTGTCTCACCTACCGTCCTTGGGCAATGCCCTAGAAGACTTTTGACAACTCTTTGAGTCAGGTCCTGTGTTTCGAACACGGTCAGTAGTCGACCTTAATTTGTTTGTCCCCATTTCCGGATAACGTGATATTAATGCCATGTTTCGATCATGGTCAATAGTTATCCTCCATCACCATGCCACCCTCATTGTGTTCTGAATGGTGGTCATGTAATTGCCACTTTTTATATCCCTTTTTTTGGACAGATTCCAACGCCCTTGGCCTTATCCCTCTTGTGCACTTGCGCATAGGCATTGGTCACCATTATAATCCTCAACCAACCAATGGGTTGGGATTCCCTCATGGCCAGACATGAGGAAGCCATCATAGGCATCCCCCTCAGAGTAAGCCCCGACCTTATGGGCATCCACCTCGGAGTAAGCCCCGACCTTATGGGCATCCAACTCCGAGTAAGCCCCGACGTTATGGGAATCCACCTCGGAGTAAGCCCCGACCATATGGCCATCCACCTCGGAGTTAGCCTCACCCTTATGGGTATACATCTTGGAGTAAGCCCCAAACTTATGGGCCTCTTTATGCATAATCCCCACTCCACTTCTCACGAACGCACCTTTCGCGACGTGATCGCCTGGTCCCTACCGCCTCTTGTTTCTCCCACCGAGCATGACTCACGTGGTCTTAGAGTAAGCATCGACCAAGGCATCCTCTTATGGGATGCCTCAGATCATAAGCCCCACCAATACAAACTACGTGGACTTTGATCCCTTTCTCTTAGGCAAGGTAAGTAGGAAGCCTCCCAGGAGGTTCATGCTTGATCACCGTCGGACCCTCAAGGTTTACCATCCCTCGGGTCCACCTTCAAGTTTGTTCTTCGACACCAAAATTCGAACTATGTTGACTTTGATCCATGTGTCCCAGGTAGGGTAGGTAGGAAGCCTCCCTGAGGTTCAAGCCCAACAACCAGCTGATCTGACTGTCTTCACATCGGTTCAATGCGCCACTCCTTGTACCGCCTCAGTGAGTCCTGACTCCTCGGGGCCATTAATCCAATATGGGATGGTAATCCTCGGGTGTAAATGATTCTGAAACCCTACATCCAACTGACCATTGCCCACCAGGAGAAGTCTGTGGATACTATGCTTGGGTATAAATCAAATAGTTGCGAACAAATTAATACGTTTTAAATCTATAAGAGAGTCCCAGAATAGGCAATAATTTCCCCAAAAAGGGTGCGATGAGCGTGACTTCCCATCCTCACGACCAATGTGAGTTATTAAGCATCGCTGGCTAAACCACCTAGAAAACTCTTGCCTTTGGAAAGAAATTCCATGTATTACTGGATATAGATCCATTGGGCGTTTGGAGACTGACCCGAAAAAGTCTCTTATCTAGGTAATGAAATAACATAGGTAATAAGATTTCCCTTACCATTATACTTTTTTTGTCCCCTTCAACAACTATTTAAACTATGTATTATTTATCTAGAACAACTTCTGATAAAATTGATACCTAAACTTCATTCAAGGAAATTTTATCTCTAACTATATTATCTAATGGAAAAGGATAGAATTGAGAATTAAAAATTGTACATTAATTATAGTTTCCCTAATTTTTTATAAATTAATTTTACATTATTTTAAATATAAAAAACATTTTAGTTATAAATTCAATGATCAAAAGGGTTAGTATCATGGGAGAAGTTGGATCATACATCAGTTATACATAACAAATCATAAAATTTTATTTATATACTTCATCATTATCCTTATAAAATCTCACATTCTATTTGTTACTTATATTTACCTAAGGTTATAAATCAACGTAGGGGATGAGCTAAAATACATGTTAAAGGATGAATATGGGACATGAATAAATATAATATGGGTGAGTATAATCATCATAATCTCATCATATGCATAGAATCAACATAATAATAATGAAGTAATAATTTTATAAGGTCATGGAATGCTGCGTTGCAAAAAAATTGAGACAACATGTAATATTGGTTAAATACCACACATTGTTGAGAACAAAGATAACATCATGTTCACCCATTACATATGTGAATGATGATAACATCATCATTGTGAAAAAATATAGTATCATTTTCACACATAATATAGATTATATAATCATATTAATCACATTTTTCAATGAATTTAAGGGATATATATTTCTGGTCTCACCCTTCACATCCTAATATGTACACAATCATGCATACAATATAGAATGTATTAAAATAATAGTCATAAAATTACTTATTGAATGGAATGCATTTCATAATTATTTCATGAAGAATATTTTCATGAATAAACATAGTATTTCAAAATTAATAAGGTAAAATTAATTTTTTTATAGAAATAATCATTCTTGAGTGAATAAGAAACCAATCAAGATGAGTTAATGATCTATTTTAGAAAGAAAATACATTTTGGAAAGTCATTGTATTTGGATTATATATAATGGAGGTAGATTTTATATCCATAATATAAACCATAAGATTATTGAAATGATATGTATGAGACCATAGTTAAATATCAGTACCTAGAATTATGTAGAAGAGGGATAATCAAAATAAAGGAGTTGGATTCAAGAATACCCTTTCCACAAATCCCTATTTATTTTATCACCTTTTCCCCAATGGAATAATAAAATAATTATTATTAAAAAAATTATAGAAGTTAATAATGTTAATTTTTTCAAATATTTAACAATTATAATTATTTTCTTTTAATTTATAATACTTTTGAATAAATGTTAATTATTTTGATTTCATGTTTTCAGTAAATTTTTTCATATTGTTTGGATGCCATTATTGTTTTTTGAGGTCATTTGAAAATTACTATAATAGGGTATAGAAAGAAAAAAAATATATTTATACCTTTATATATCATAAATAATTTATTATAACCAACTATTGGTTTAGTGATAATAAATTTATTGGAAATGTCTTTGTTGATGGTTAATTTAATGATGACTGGACATTGTTGAATGTATTGGAAAGAGATGTTTGAAATATGTATATGTAATAATTATGATACATAAAGTATCTCTAAATACTTAATATAGTGACAAAGTTCCACATAAATAATATAATTAAATTTTTATTGGAATAAATTGTGAAAAAATAAATAGAATAAAGACAAAAGGGTTGATAAAAAATTACCCTTTCCTCGGTTAAGATTCTATTATTCAATAATAAAACTTCATTGCTGTTTAAATTTGGTTTACTACCAAAATTTCATAGGTTTTATATAGGACATGTTATCGAGAATTTGAGAATTGATTTTACATTTGAAGGTGAGGGAGGACTTGTTTTTCAAGGGGATGGTTAGGGGTTATTTATACATTAAGAGAGGTCTATTTTTATAATAATATATGAAAAACAATATTATATCTAATGTAAAACTTTTAATATTGATTTTTTAGAACATAAATCATATATAAATATTATATACATTTTTAGACTTTAAACCCCTTTTAAATTCCAATTAAAATAGTATAAACAAGAGTGGAAAATAATTGCTATTGTAAGGGATCACTTTTGGCATTAGGTTTTGGAAAGTGATTTCCTCGTCTAAAAATAACATTTATTATTTTTTAATGAATCATTAATAAAAATGAATTTATTTTTTACAAAAATGAATTTCTATAAATTATTAGGTCATTATTACATCATTAATTATTTAATTTAAGATACATCGATAATGTGAGAAACTGTATTTTGACTATTGACATGAAAATTGAAGTATTCTAAAAAAATTACCAAAAAATAATCCTAGGAAAATTATAACATTATAATTTAAAAATTGATATTAATTTTTTAAAAATAAACTTATAACATAGGTAATTTATATTTTTAATATAAAAATAATGATTTTTTTGAAATATTTTAAAATACAGTTTATTAAATATGTTCATATATTTCTATTGATTTTTCATAATCAGGATATTTTTTAGATTTATAATATGTATATTTACTTATTTTACTTAAACTAAATATAATTTTTTTTAATTTTTTTTATTTTGAGGTCAAATTACTATTGTAATAGCCATATTACTATTCCCAACATTGATATTACTATTTCCAATGGTTAGGTTACTAATCCAAAGGTCACATTTCTATTTCAATGGTCTGATTACCTCCAATAAAAAACTATTAATTATTTCTCTCTATATTCACTAAAATTATTCCCATGGGTATATATTTACATATTCTATGATGTTGATTGGTTTATTAATATTTTGTTTCATTTCCAATGTTTTGACTATGGGGTTGATGATTCTAGCATATTAGGTTGATCCATATTTTTACATTTTAGCTTTATTATTTTATATATATATTTTTTAAAATTTTAAGGGTATTTTCATTGGTTTCTTAGCTAACGAATTTAATGATCTTTGGAGGCGACAGTGACAGTTGGATCTCTTACTAGTTTCGTCGAGGCCTTACGACGACATCAATGGAATGAATGCATCATTTTTGTCAGGATTGACTGTATTAGGCAACGAATGTGGTTCATCCAGGGGATGAGACCAAATTTCTCTTATCGGCAAAGAAGAAATCATAGCAGCTCTTGTGAGACTAAAGGAGGTGCAGTTCATCCAGGAGCGGATGAAGACTCCACAGTGCAGTAAGAAACAAGGAACCGGTGCCAGTCTTAGAGACTCTGGCGTGTTAAATGTTTCAAGAAGAGTTAGCTTTAAATAGAGATGAGTCTGCGAAGCGGAAGACGTGGAGGCAGAGCTGGGAGAGCAGCATGAGGTGGTGTACATCTTAACATGCTACAACCACTCGCCTTAGTTATTCCCGCCAGGTTCAGGGAGCTGGAGGGCGGAGGAAGAGTGCGGCTGCATGCGGTCAAGGAGTGTGACCAAATGGCTCTAGAAATGATTCAAGGGACAGTCTGTGTCCACTACTAGCTGATGTAGTAACAGACGTCGATATGAATCATTCCTTTCTTTCAAAAATCTTATTCCAGACCTAGAGTTTCCGGTAAGTCGTGGACTTGACCCTCACGTCTGGAGATACCTTGGGAAGAGACTCGATATTCACACTTACGTCGACGGTGTGGTCAGACCCTCGAGGCAAGAGTTCTGGTTGGAATCTCTTGGTGGCAGCGTCGAGGCCTTACAACGTTTGAGTATGGAATGGGCAATAACTGTTCATACTCAAATTGACGGTTTTAGGCAAACGTCGGGATGGGTTTTCCTTGGTCGGCGGAAAAGGAAACCCCAGGGAGTGCAGGGTAACTCTTTCATGGGAGGGTGCGACCGATCACTCTTGAGTCGGTCAGCCTTACCCTCGCAGCAGCAGTCGTTTTGAGTTTTAGTTCTAACAGAAATGGAGACCTCTGGAGTTCGAGGATAACGACCACGTCTTCTTACGGGTCTCACCTCGACAAGGTTTACGGAGATGTGGCCAGGGAGGCAAGTTATCTCCGAGGTTCAATGGACCATTCTAGGTCCTCAGCTGGGTAGGTGAGGGGGTTTACCGCTTGGCCCATCCAATTCAGTTACACTAGGTGCACGACGTTTTCCACGTATCCCAACTGAGGAGATACGTGCTCGACCCCTTCGCATATCATCGACCATGAGGAGCTGGACGGTGGTGATGAGTGTCTTCTACGGAGGTTCCTGTGGGGATCGAGGATCGACAGGAGCAGATCCTAGTATGACGGTCGATTCCTCTTGTGCACTTTCATTGGCAGCGCGGGAACCTCCAGGTGAGCACATGGGAGCAGAAGGCTCAGATGCGTGCTCAGTGCCGCATTGTTTCCCTATGTTTGTGGTGAAGCTTTACGGGGACGTAAATCCCTGTGGTGGGAGTAATTTAAAGGCCCGTAAATTCTAAGGATTTTTTTTAATTTTCTTTGGATTTTTAAAAGAACGCAGTTTCTGACGGCGCCTGATTCTGAGGCCTGGTGTGCCCGGAATCAATTTCTGATGTTTGGCTCGGGTACGTTCAGTGAACGGACGAGCGGGTTTTTCTAACTTTTGAACCGTTGCTCGGAATCGAATTCTGAGGGCACCGATGGAATCGCAGCGCCGGTAATTGCTTAGAAACGCCTCTTCCGGAGTTGCGTTTGCTCGGGTGTGGTTTTTAATTTTCGGGCTTAAAGTTAAGAAATAAAATAATTTTGCGACAACTTTATTTTATTTCACTTAAGCCACTTGGAAGCCACTTGAAGCCACTTAAAAGCGGCTTAATCTGAGTTGAATCGGATAGAGTACTATCAAGAAATATCCCACCCTCTTGGTAGGATATTTGTGAGGTGGGGCCCGCACGAGCCCCGCTGTTTCTTTCTGCTAAGTAATGCACCCGCGAAAACCCGTCTTTATGAATGTCAACTGACGCGTTTTCTTAAATTCTTAATAGAACATTTAATTGGGCGGTTTTTTTCATAAATTAAATGAGTTGTTTCTTTCGTTGAATTAATTCTACGAATTAATGGTTCGTTTCTTATCTTTTGAAATTCAAATGTTTAGTTGTGTAAATAAAATAAGGCTTAAGCTTATTTTATTTTGGGTTGGTCTCCTTTGCCACCTTGATAGATTTTGAGAAGCTCTCCCCATCTTCTTCAACCTTGACGAAGAACATGAAGAACTCTTAAGCTCCGACGAAGAACACCGCTTCTCTACTTCGTAGCCGGTGTGTTTCCGAAGATCGACGGCGCCGCTTCATCGATCTTCTTCTCGTGTCAACGAAAGGAGACGTTGTTTCCTCCTCGGACTATCTCCGTCAGCTTACGAAGCATCTCCAGCGACATACCTCTTCGGACGCACCTCGACGTCAACGGAAACGACGTTCGATTTCCATGACGCCCGACCTCCGCGACGCTAGTCTTCCGCGACTTGATTGGCGTGATCTGCACTTAAATCCGAGGTAGGGGATTGTTGATATTTTATTTATTTATTTTCCATTCTTGATTATAGAATGTCAAACTTCGAGGATAAAGGATAAAATGTTATTGTCTAATGAGAGGGGGGCCCGGACCGCACCAACATGGCCGAACCCCCCTCCTATGTTCATAATTGTTTCCTTGCGGATGGAACGGGATGGCGTGGTGTCGTCGCACCACGAGGGAATCGCATGGCAATTACTGTACGGCGCTGTCGCGCCGCGCCTTGTAAAGAAATCCAAGAACGCGACGCCGTCGCGTCGCGTCGAAGAATGTCAAAGGCGCCGCGGCCGGAGCGGGGCCGCGGCGGAGGGAAGCGATGGCGTCGCATCGCGCCGGACGGCATAGGCCGCGGCCCGTTCCGGGCCACGGCGGAGCAAGATGACCGGCGGCCGGCACCGGGCCGTCGGTGTCGGCGAAGGAAGGACCGGCCGTCGCCGGTCCTTGCTGGCGAAACCGGCCGGCCAGTGCGGGCCGGCCAGACAGTGGAGACCGGGGGAATTAATTTCCCTCGGTCGGGTCTCAAAAGCAGCCCCAATTAAGGGGTCGCGGTTCTCAAAGGGGGGGGGGGGGGGCTTTGCCCCCCCGCGTGCGGCACCCGAACGGCGGCCTGGCCGCGCCGCCGTGCCGGACTGCGCCACCGCGCCGGACCGCGCCGCCGCACCGGCCCGCGCCACCGCGCCGCCTGCCGGGCCGGGTTTTCCGAGCCGGGCCGGGTCGTCGGGCCGGGTCGCCGCCCGGGGCGGGTCGACCCGGTTCAGCCGACCCAGGGGGGGTCGGGCCGGGCCCAGACCCCCAGTTTCGGACCACTTTCGGTCAAATGCTCGTATCTTGGGCTACGGGCCTCCAAACGACTCGCCTTCAGCGGCAACGTGATCCTTGGATCGAGACGGTCGTTTCGGTATACTATACTCAAGGTGCACCTTCCATTTCGGGAGCCTACGTGGTTAAAACTCCATAGTTAAGCGTGCTTGGCCTAGAGTAGTGATCAGGATGGGTGACCTCCTGGGAAGTTTCTCAGGGTGGGTGTGAGACGGAAAGACCAATAAATAACAGACCGAGAGTCCGATTTGACGCGCTGTCTGTTTTGTTTAATTACTCTAAGTGAGACGGATCTTTTGGCTTACTCCGCTCGAGGTTTGGATGCCGACGGAGTGCGGTCGGGTTGGATCGCACCGAAATCCAACCGGGCCCCTGGAACGAAAAGGCCAATAACTCTCAGACCGAGCGTCCGATTGACGCTCCGTATGTTGCGTTGAGTTCCTGTTGATGATATGGAACTTTTGGCATCCTTCGCCGAGATTTGGATGCAGTTGGACAGTGGGTGGGTTGGATCGAACCGAAATCCAACCGGGCCCCTGGAACGGAAAAGATGATACCATTCTGACAGAATGTTCGTTTGACGAACTGTCAGCGGTGTTGGTGATCTCGTTGAGAAATGGTCCCTATGAGTATACCCTATGAGTGTTCGGGGTATGGTTGAGTTACGGCCGGATTGGTTCGCACACGAAACCAACCAGGCCCCTGGGACGAAAAGGCTAATAACTCACAGACCGGGCGTCCGATTGACGCGTCGTCTGTTGCGTTGAGACCCCTATGACGATGTGGTCCTTTAAGATACTTCTTTGCGGGACTTTGTGATACATGGAGTATCGACCAGTAGCTCGTGGAGCGGACCCTTCTGGAGATGAGCGTGCAGAGTACAGAGACCGTGTAGCCGGCTGAGACCTGACGACTGCTTGACTGACTCGACTTGGAGTGAGTCGACTAGCCCAGTGGACGGAGCGCCCAGTATTTGGCAACATACCCACGGCGGACGGAGCGCCCGGTAGTTGGCAGCAAACCCGCGGTACTCGACAGGAGGAGTACCTCTGTAGGCTATTAGTGGGAGCGCCCGGTATTTGGCGACAGACCCTCAGCAGACGGAGCGCCCGGTAGTTGGCCGCCAACCCGAAGTACTCAACAGGAGGAGTACCTCAGCAGTCTTAGGTTAGTGAGCAGTACCTCGGAGTCGTGACAAGACCACTGTACACTCCAGAGACGGAGCTCTTCAGCAGTTACGATTTCGATAATGAAAATCCTGGTTTGAGCTGAGACTTTTGACCTTTGTGTTTACCTCATGATTGAGATGGGTCACTTGATAACTTAAGTATATGTATGGGCATATACCTAGGTAGTGGTTATCCGTTGATTTCACAATCCTTGTGTTTCCTCATGATTGAGATGGGTTACTTGATAACATAGGTATATGTATGGGCATATATCTAAGTAGATGTTATCTGTTGAGATCTTCTTGTGGTTATCCTTGTTGGTTTAGTGAGACCTTGAGGGTCTCGGGGTCCCTACTGAGTATCGTTATACTCACCCCTGCACGGGCTATGCCCGCACCTCGTTGTGTTGGTTGCAGACGACGGGCGGTGCTGACGGAGGTCGAGTGTTCGAGGACTGGACCGTACCTGGAGGTGGACTACAGGACGAGTCGGTACCTGGAGGTGGACTACATGACGAGTCGGTACCCAGAGGTGGACTACACGACGAGTCAGTACCCGGAGGTGGACTACGCGACGAGACGACTCACAGAGGAGGTTGACGGACGAGAGCGTGGAGGAGGCTATATGTACCTACCCTTCAGGTAGGATCCGTGGTGGACGACCAGGAGCTACGCTATCTGTACCTACCCTTCAGGTAGGACCTGAGGAGGGCGACCCAGGAGCTTCTTACCTCTTCCAGTTGTTTGTATTTTTGCTGTTGTACCTTGTTCATTTTTAGTTGTACTTTCTTTTGGGTTTGTATTCTGGCCCATTTACTTTTCAGCTTTTCTTTTGTACTTAGTGTTTTGTTTCCGCTTGTACTCTGTGGTGCTTGTTTTATTTTATAAAGGCAATGCCTTCCTAGTTATCGGGATTTTACGCCTTTGGTTCTAGTCTCCAGCCCCTGACCTATGGAAGGCGGGCTTGGGGTAGTCACGGCACGGGCCCCGAGGACGGGTCGTGACAGGTTACCCTGGAAAATAGTTTATTGGTTAATTCGGTTTTTCAAAGATGAAGGGAGTCTTTTTTAGGAATACATCTATATATATCTGAGGATCTTTATCTATTTCCATGCTGTGAATTAGAAACCATATTTTTTGTTACAATAAAACCATGTTCTTCATAATTTTTTACCTTACGAGGATCCAGTTGATATTCCGAGGAGGGGATTGGGGCATTATGAGGCATCCTACATATCCTGAATGTAGCAGCAATCAAATCCCACATAGTTCATTGATGTTTTTGGGACATGATCCAATGTATATACCATTATATGAGGGGTATTAATTCATGATTCCTAATGAGATCTTCCTTCATATATCACTAAGTCTGTGTGAGGTACACTCAGTGTCAGAAACATGGGGGGTTGTTTATTAGCCTCACAGAGTGTATGATTGAGACTTGCATATCGGGACAGTCCTAGGCATGATTGGTATAAATCTCAAACCTTGATAAGGAATCTTATTTATCCGGAAAATAGTAGGAACTAGAGTCGTCTTAGTTTGGTTGATGTATGTGACATATAAACCAAGACTTCTCTATACCATAAGGTTTAATAATGCCCAATGAGGTGTTGGTTTCATCTCCCAAAGCCCACGTGAGCTATGATAGGTGTGGGAATTAAGGGAGAGAAGATGATCACACCAATTACGTATAGATTTGGGACTTATATATTGGGATAGTCCCAAAGGAGGTTTGGCATGGAGCTCGGTCCTTGGGAAGGCATCCAACATATCTTGATTATGGATGGAATTAGAGTCATCATAGTTTATAAAATGTCTAGGCATATAGAATTAGGTTCTTTATTATTTTAGGTGTTTATAGGGAAAATGATATGACTAGGGAAACTTCTTAAGTCCATGTGATCCAAGATCGTTTATGAAAAACAAGGGATATCATGCAATAAATTTCATTTAATTGGATAAGGGACTCATATGCCGGTCCCTCCATGGATAATCGATCTAGACCTCAATCCTGAGAGGGAGGTGACCTATGTATCATGAATATGGTAGGAATAAGAGTCTTCATAGTTCACTTGATGTCGGGTCTTACACACTTAGGCTTGTCTATTGATAAGAGATTACACATCGAGGATAGACAACATTATACAATCATGCGATGCCCTATGAGTTGGCAGATGACATAGGTTGACACAAATATAGGGTGTTTCAAGAGCCAGTGTGGAACATTCCATGAGGTGTCACATATCATGGCTAAAAAATATAGTAATCATCACAAGACTTGTGCAACATGTCTAGAGGGTGTCATGAGTCTTAGCTATCCTGATCGGAGGGCTTCCCCAAATCTTGGTTGTCGTGTCTGGATTCTTTGATGAGACTCCAATAACATGAGAGAATACTATTGTGTGAGTTAGGCGATGTGTCTGGCGGATGTCTCATGTCTAGGGTGATGGACCGAGGGGGTTCACAAGATCTATGAGACATTCATGAGGTAATTGAATGATTATACCTAACATATCTTGAGGAATTTATGTTCCCGAGATGACATGTCAAATCTGTGTCGTGAAATTTGGGTGAAGTTCCCTAGTGCTATCGTGTGTGCTTTGATGACACTGATAAAGAACATTAGGGTCATAAGGCATGTATTTCACATATTCTTTCTACCTTTACCTTGGTTCTAACCCTTTTATTATGAATTCCTTGGTTTGGTTGAGCGTTAGTTCCTCTTGTGTCTTTTGTGATCTAGTAGGATTTCAAAAAAGGCTTCACATAACTTACTAGAGATCCTTCACATGATCTATAAATGGTAACGTGAAGGGATTAATGACTAGTGCCTAACTAATCTGTCTATACATGGGTGTATTACCAGATGGAAAGCGGGATGGTCACATAATCACTTTGAGATGTTTGTAGAAGTCAAGAATTGAATCTTGTAGAGTCTGGGCATCATGAATCTGACCCATTCGGTAGTAAGTTTTTTTTTTGGGGTTGGTGTTTTATAGAACACTCTTTCCCAAATACTCACAGTTTAGTGCGGATTATCTAGATTTAGTCTTTGATAGGGCTAGGGGAGGGGCTTGTCGCCATGCAATTTCATGAGTCTATGTCCTGGACTTCTTCAGGAAAGTTCCGTAATTTTCAGCAATCAAGCGTCTCTTTTTTTATCGTATTATAGACGATTATTAAAGACTTGTTCGATCAGGCATGTAAATACCCAAGATTGATGTAAATGAACATTACAATACTTTTGTGGAATTCTTAATACATTACATAAAAAATCCCTAGGACTATATTATTTTAGTGCCTATGGAAAGTTGGAACACATTCTTTTAATTTGTTTAATGATAATCAACATCTCCAATAAAGATATACCAATTTATATTTCATACCAAAATCCATTCATTATATCATGGGGAAAAGATAACGTATAAAAAGGGCGATCATAGATGATCATTAAGGGTAAAATCGTAAAATATCAAACAAAAAATTGAAATAAAAATGTAATTACCTGAACATAACTTTTGAAAATCATATACTTTTAAACATATATCAGAATATTGAGACTTGAAATAAATATTACTAGTTAATTTGGCATAAAACATAAAGTAACATGGGCCATGAAAAAATAAAATTGGAATAAAACAGGGATTTCTGGAAAATAGAAAAGAATATAAAATAATTTCCAATTACTGAGGGCTCATTTCCAAGACCATCATAGTAGATGAAGTCAATTACCAAACATAGTTCACTCCCCATTCTAGCTGTGTATTACTAAACTGGGATTAATTACCATTCCAGCCCAATATTACTGATTTGAGATCGTTTCAAAATCCATATTTCTATGTCTCATGAGATATAAATCATTACCCAATGCATTGGAGAGTAATACTGGTCACACCCATCTCATAATGAAATCATTATTATGTGTGCCTAAAAAACATAAAACATTCCTTGTAGAATAACCCAGTGTATAAAATGGGTTTCTTAAAAATCATTCATAACCAAATCAATTAAAAAATAAATTTCATAAATATCATTCCATTCTAAACACCATCAAATCATAGTAATAATTGGTATAGTATACTTGAAACCCGACACTATTAAATAATATCATCTTTGATGGAAAATAATTTTGATAGAACACTTGAGATTAATTCATTACGAAAATATTATTTCTTCTTTGAAAACATTTAATTTTCATAAATACAGTGCAATTTTATAATAAAATGAATTCTTGGAAAATAACCTTGAAATCTTGTAATGGATTCTTCATTGAAATATGGTTTTATAAAAGCATAAAAATACATTCATTCCATACTTGTTAAAAAATAGTATTCTCAAACTTTTTTTGAGAAAGTAAAATATTATGTCCTACTAAAAACGAAATATTGATTTTTTTTAAACTGTGTAGTAAAAAGTCAAAAATGGGTACGAATGACATTAAACATCAATAGGAGAATAGTAAAAAAATTATGAATGTTTTTTTAACATATAAAAGGATGATAAATAATAACTAGTAATTAATTACCTAAAAAAATTTTGGACAATAATTATATTTCAAAAATACCCCTTACCATAGGTTTGGGTTCCTTCGTATGTATATGAACCTCATGTTCTTTGATGAGCTCCCTATAGATCTCATCTATATGGAACCATAGTGGATATTTTGAGAAGAACAAAACCACTAAAAGGTGACTAAATATGTTTATAAGGGATATGCATAGATGATATATGAGCTTGAAGGATAAATTTTAAGTGGTGTTATGAGGGAGAATAATCCCTTTTATAAATGAGGTTGTAGACACCTTTGGAATTTCTACAAATATTAATTTATACTAAAATAAAATAACATCCAAAAACCACAAAAATGTATTAGATTCCAATATGAGACAAGATAATGTTGTAATCTCATCATCCAATAATTTTTAGACAACTTTTCTATCCATTTAAACCTTTTCATTTTAAAAATAATACGTAGTTATTCTATTTAATTTTAACTGAGGTAGAAAATATTTCAATATTAATATAGTTTAATTTTTTTTCTTATTTTATATCAATTATACGATAAATTAATAATTTAGAACATTTTAGACCATATAATATTTATTATATATTTTTTAAAATGTTTTATGGTTTTTAAATAATTTAAAAATACATAACTTTAATAATAATCAATAGTGCCAATTTTAAAACTATTAAATTTGATGATTTTTAAAAATATCAATTTAATAAGTTCTCTGTAAAAAAATATTTTCGTATTTTCTTATGGGGTCACGTGCATCTAGAAATTTTTAGGGATATTTTAATTATCCAATATTATATTGATTTTAATATTTTTAATAACATTAATATGGTATTTCCATTAATAAAATAATTAATGCATTCAAATTGAATAATTATTTAATATAATTACATATTTAATAAAAATTAAAAATAAAATAAAATAATGAGGGTAATTTTTCTAGATTTAATGTGAATATTTTTATAAGAATATATTTTATGGAAAATAAATTATTAAAAAAATTAAATTTATTATAGCATGAATGTGATAACATTAACATCAATTTAAATGAAATAGTATAAGTGTCATAATCATTTATTTATGGATCCAAATGGTCAATAAATAGACCCTTTGATGAGTATGGTCAAGATATACTCTAAAAATAAAATTTTATAAAGTGTTTTGTTTTTAATTGTTATTTTAATTTTAATAAAAATTATTTTATTGATTTTCTACCATGTAAATAATTTCTACATCATCAATGTATATGTTTTTAAGGTAATTATTTATTTACACGAAATTAAAAATAAATTATCATGATAAAGAAAACATTTTTTCTTTAAAATGAGTATTTATATTCAAATTTACCCACTGTATAACCTTATATTTAAAATGATATATTATTTAAAACATTAATGTGACATCATTAAATTTTCATTAAATAAAAAATTATAAATTACATAATATCTCCCAAATGGATCCAAAACATAAAAATTTAATTTATATTAGTAAATATGTTCATGAAGTTAAAAATAGTAATTTAAATTTGTTGATACCACCCATTTCTCCCTATATGGACACATAATAGATATTAATGAAAAGAAATTGAAACTTTGTCTTTTTCTTTGATTTAAATTTTATTTAAGTAATTTTAATGGAAAAGTGTCCATTAAGTGATTTAATTTCAATAACTGGGTGTTAAGGGTGGAATTAAATTCAAAAACTAATGTTTTATATTTGTTTGTGGTTATTTTATTGTCTTTATAATTTTATTTTTAAACAATATTATCTAATTTACCATTTATCATGGTAATTGTTTTACTATTGTCACTATTCATATTGGTGAAAACCCAAAGGGACCTACATACAAAATTTTTACATCATGAATACTAATTTTATATCCATTTTTATAAATTCAAAACACATAATTTTGTGAATTAATTTTATAATAAAATCGATAAAATATCAGGAAAAAATTGTTTTTCAGAAAATGTAATTTTAAAACAAAAAAAATGTTTTTATAATAAATTTATGTATTAAAGAAATTTCAAAAACCATAATTGAACTATTTTATATTAATATGATGTAATTTAAATTTATAAATATTCAAAACATAATTTCCATTGTACATACCTTAAAAAGAAAAATAGTTTTTAATAAAAAAATATGCATTTCACTATTCATCAAAAAATGAAACTTATCAAAAAAATAAAAATAAAAACAACCTAAATTTTTATATCCATATTCTAAATAAGAAGTTATTTTTGTCAAATATATATTTATTAATTTTAAAAACTAGATTTAAAATGGGTGGGCCATCAAAAGGCAATAAAATGGAATTTTTTTTTGAAAAAATACTTCTTTTATCTGAAAAATTGAAATGGTTCCTATCTCTTGCCTATAAAATATTTACGATGAATTTTAAGCATTATATTTTATATATTAAAATATAATTCACTAATAAAATCTGTAAGGAGAGATTTTATTATTTTATAAACTCAGTTATATGCATTTTAATAGTTCATCAAAAAAACATATCCTCTCACTTAAAAAAGTGTTTTATTTTAATTAATAATTAGTTTTTCAACAAAGAATTAATTATATATACATGTGTAAATAATATAATCATTTTTAAGTTAATAATGTTCAAATAATAACTATAATGTTGAGGTTATAAGGCTAAATAATAATTTTTAGTCATTCCTTTAAACATGGTTTTTCATGAATTTAATTCTATAAAAAGGGAATGATATTGTGTGTAACAAAATCAAAAAATAGTTTTAAAAATACCACAAGATAATCCAGTGTTGTGTGTATCACAAAATAATTTTGTCCAGTGTATAATTATAGTCATTAAAAAAATATGGTCTTATAAAAATCTCTAGGTGTTATATTCCACCCCCCTTAAAATGAATTTCACACATAAAATTGTTATGGTTATCAATGGTTTAATACATGAATTTGTTCTTTTCATAAAAACACACATCATAAAAAAAGATTAAAAATTCCTTTTAAATATGAATAGTTGATAAAAAAGTTACCCAAAATAAATCATAACTAGATCTCTATGCAGGATAACGTATTTGATGGTTTGGTGATGTAGGAAATGCTTAAATGATCATAGAGATTTATAAATATCATTGACCATATGAAATTTCGTGATCTAGTGAATGTTTACAATTAAAAATTTATAAACTAATAAGTGTTATAGAGGGAAATTACATCATAAAAATGATGATAATAAAAAACAACTTTACATCATGATCCTTTCCTACTAATGTTGAAGAATTTGAATAATAAGATATACATAATAAATTTCAGTACAATAAAACCGTTAATCGTGCCTTGAACAATTCTCATTAATATATTATTTAAAGAAATGAAGATGAAATTTTCATTCATTATGTTTTTGTAGATCATGAAATCAATTAATAAAATCATTGGTCCTTCCAGCAGTCATTATCACAAAAAAGGACAGAACATGTTATCGAATATGCATAAGTCCACCTCTTGTGAGATAATAACATTATTCTAACAAATATCATTCAAGGCTAAACATAATGTTGACAGAAATCTACAACCATAAAATCCTTATTAAATATGATAATCTATAACTTTATATTGATGTTTACTAACTCATATTAACATTAAACCACCATATATCATAAGGAATCCCTTGTTGGTCATATTCCAAACATGTCCAGACCCTCATCATGTGTTCCTGAGTCCGGTTAATAACATAAATTACAATATAACCATAATTAAAACATGAATGTTTTTTTATTCCAAAACTTATTAGATATATTACTTAAGACCCAAAAAGTTGTATTCTCTATCCATGATAGCATAACCCACATGTCAAACAATATATAATTAGTATCATCTAATTAATCATATCCAACATATCATTATCAAAGATAAACACAATATTATCCAAATCGTGAACATATTAAGGGTTACCATCCCTTAATCAGAATATTAACATTCCATTAAATACTTTTCTAAGTCTTAATCACCATTCAACATGTCATTATAAATCCATAATGAAAAACATATACTTAAAATACTTATACATAATCATTGAATTCCAAAAAAATATACACTTCAATCATCAAATATTATTCTTATCCATATTAATCCGGGTTCATTATTTTATTTATTCCAATAACATGAAATGTGAATAAAGTATTAAGGTTACTAAACATTAATCTAATCATTATTATTATGTTTATGGTAAACAACACTCGAATAACATCACATACTATTCTCATGTCATTTTTAATATCTTTTTCTAATATACTATTACCATTACTTTTACCACCTTCATGATTCTCTTCATGACATTTCCTCTCAAGAAATCATTTTAAAAATTACCATACTTTTCACATCTGAAACATTCAATGTTAATGACTTTTTATCTTGTTCCGACTATTAACTAAGCCCTGAATGAAAAACGTGAGAAATAATTATCATATATAGAAATCACATAACCAAGATAAATGACTTATAATATTTCAATATATGACACCCTATTTCTAGTCCTAGGTTATTCATGATTGATACCAAAATTATAATATTTTAATGTATAGTTAGACTTATAATTAGGGACATCCCAAGATATATCTATAGAAATATCTACATTGATATCACAAATGTTTTCACATCATAGTTTTCAATGGTTATTTAAACATTCACATTGATACGAACTATAAATACCTAATCTTTATGTACATGGAAATTACATTACTTTTATGGAATACATAATACATTACACAAAGAGATACCCAAATACTGTATTAGTTTAGTGCCTTTGGAATCATGGAACACAAAATTCTAATTTTGTGAAAGATATTCAATATATCGCATAACGATCTTACCCTATATTTTTTCTAACTTAAACCATTATTTATATCCTGGGAAAACGAAATGATATTAAAAGGGTGAGAGTCAGATTCTTAGTTAGGGTAAACAAGGAAAATATCAAACAAAACATGACTATAATAATGTAATAACTTTAACATAACTTAGGAAAATCATAACATGTTAATCATATATTATAATATTGAGACATGAAATACATATTGGTAGTCCATAAGGCATAAAACATAAATCAAAAAGATATATGATAAATTGTCACTGGAATAATACTTGGATTTGTGGAAAACACGTAAGAATATAAAATCATTTCATAATAATCAAGGATCTTTTACAAGACCATTATAGTGGACTAAGTCCATTACTGAACTGAGTTTACTCCTTATTCCAGCCTCATATTACAAAACCTAATTTACTTATCATTCAATCCTTGTATTACTAAATCAAGATCATTTCATGTTCCATCCCTATCTATCCCATGAGATATAAATATTGACCCAATGCATTGGAGGTATATATAGGTCATACCCATATCATAATGAAATCGTTCCTAAGTGTGCCATAATAACATGAAAATTTCATCATAGTAAACCCACATATTAAAATGTCTCTTAAACATCATTCATAACATAATCAATCAAAAAAATGGATTTCATAAATAACCTTCCATCTTTAACACCATCAATACATAGGAATAATAGTGACAGTATACTTGAAACATAACCATATTAAATAATGTCATGTTAGAAGTAATTGTTTTTATAGAAAGTATTAAATTAATTCATGAGGAAAATATTATTTCTTCTTCTAAAACATTTTATTTTTAAAAAAATATAGTGTAATTTAAAAAGAAAATAATTTTAGGGAAAATAACCTTGAAATAATTTTAGGTAAGCTTCATGGAAATAAGGTGTTATGAGTTCATAATAATCCATTCATTCAATATAATATTAAAAAACATATTCTCATACTATTGTCAGAAAATTCATAAAAGTACGTTATATGAAAAACAAAAGAAATATTTCTTTCAATCCATACAGTAAAAAGTAAAAAATTGGTAAAAATGAATTTAAACATCCATAGGAGAATAAAAAGACTTTTTATCAAATATTTTTTTGAAAACATTGACACGGATGATAAATAATACCCATTAAATACTTACATATATATGATTTCATAAAATAATGGGATTTCAGAATTATCTCTTACCAAATGTATGGGTTCCTTCATACATGTCCAAACCACATCTTCTTCAATGATCTCCCTCTAGATCTCCTCTTAATTGAACTAGAGTTGGTCATTTGAGAAGACCAACACCTATAGAATGCGACTTAGGTAGTTTATAAGGGAAATGGTTAGGGGAATACAAACATGAAGACCTAATGTAAAGTGATGTTGTGAGGCAGGATGTGCAATTTTATAATGGAGGTTGGAGACTCCTTTGGAATTTTCAAAACTATTAATTTATAATAAATTTGAAACAAATTTAGAAACCTCAAAAATGACTTATATTTTAAGATTATATGAGATAAGGTTGTAATATCATCAAAAAATTATTTTAAATTAAGTTTTTTTACCCATTTAAACCATATAATATTAATTTTACACTTTGTAATTATATTTATTTTTAACAAAGGATACTAATATTTAAATATTAAAATAGTGTTATATTTACTTATTTGATATAAACTATACCATAAATGAATAATATAGATCATTTTATATCATAAAATATTTATTTTATATTTTTTAACATGTTTTATGGTTTTTAAATAATTTAATAGTACATAATTTTGATTAACAATTAGTAGTGTCAATTTTGACACTATTTAATTTATTGATTTTAAAAAATATCCATATAAGATGTTACCCTCAAACCAAATATATTATAATATCCCCATCATGTTGTTTTAATATATAAAATACACTAGATATATTAATTATCCAAAATTGAATTTATTTTAATATTTTTAATAACATTAATTTTGTATTCACATTAATAAAATAATTACTACATCTATATTGTACAATTATTTAGTATAATTATTTGTTGAATAAAAATTAAAAATAAAATACCATAATTATGATAATTAATCTAGGTTTCACAGGAATATTTTTAGTGGAAAATATATTATGAAAAATCTTATATTAATAATTCTATATTTACTAAAGCATGAATATGACAACTTTAACTTCACTTTAAATAAAATATGACAACTGTAATAATAATTTCCATATAGCTCCAAATAGTCAATAAAATGACTCTACGAGGATTATGGTCGTGTTATACTCTATAAATAAAATTTTTAAGTGTTTTTTTAATGGTTATCATCACTCTAAAAAACTATTTTATTTATTTTCATACATTAAATAATTTATGCATCGTCAATTTATAAAATTTTCAAGTAATTATTTATTTCATAAATATTTCAAATTAATTATTATGATAAATAAAAAAGTTACATTTCAAATGATTATTTTATAGTCATATTTAATTTAAGTATATCATTATATTAAAAATGATATATTATTTAAAACATGAATGTGACATCCTTAAATATTCATTAAATAAAATATTATAAATACAATAATATCTCCCAAATAGCCCTAAAAGATAAAATTTAAATTTATATATAGAAATTTGTTCCCTAGGATAAAAATATTAATTTATATTTATGGATACCGCCTATTTTTCTTTATATGGACACATAATAGATATTAAAGACAAGGATACTAACACATTGTGTCTTTCATTGATTTAAATATTATTTAAGTAATTTTCCTGAAAATGTGTCCATTAAATGACATAATTTCGATAATTGAGTGTTAAGAGTCTAATAAAATTCATAATATATATTTTTTCATTTATTTGGGCCATTTTATTGTCTTTATAATTTTATTTTAACCATATTTTACCTAATTTACTATTTTCAATTGTAACAAAATTTACTATTGTTTCTATTCAAATTGGTAAAATAAAGAGACTTAATTACCAAATTTGGACCTCATGAATAAAAAATTTACATCCACTTTTCATAATTCCAAACACATAATTTTTAGAATTAAATTTAAAAGAAAACGGGTAAAATGTCACGGAAAATAGTTTTTCAAAAAAATGTCCTTTGAAAATGGAAAATGCTTTTATAATAAATTTATGTATAAAATCCATTTAAAAAACAATTAATATATTATTTTATATTATAATTAACTATTTATGATTTAAAACTAATCCATAACATAATTTCACCTTGTAAATAACTTTAAATTAAATATAGTTTTTAATAAAAAAAATTTGGCATTTAACTATTCATCAAAAAATGAAACTTATCAGAAAATAAATAAAATTTAACCAAACTAAATTTTGATGTACTGAACCCAAATAAGAAGTTTATTTTTTGAATATAACATATAAAAGTGTCAAAAACTAGATTTAAAAAGGTGTACACCATCAAAGGGTGGTAAAACAACATTTTTCTTAAAAATACTTCTTTTATCAAAAAAATATAATTTGTTCATATATCATGTCTATAAAAGTAATAAGATGAATTCTAAAAATTATATTGAATATATTACATATATAATTCATTAATACAATTGTTGGCACCAAAATATTGCACGAAAGGGAGGGATGAAAAAGAAGGCTGGCACACTGCCTCGCGAAGCACGGACGTGAAGCACCGTCGTGAAGAACCGACGCGAAGAACCACGAGCATCGCGGTCCCACGAAGCTCCAGAGGCGGTAACTCTCCGCGGACGCCGTTGACGTTCGCGAGCCCGCCACGAAGCTCCAGAGGCGGTAAGTCTTCGCGGACGCCGTTGACGTTCATGAGCGCTCCGCGAAGCTCCTGAGGCGGCGCACGAGTTCTGCTTCGTGGTGACCCTTGCCTATAAATACTGGACTCCCCCTGAGTCCCGAGGATGGACGATCCGACCTTTCGGCTTCTCCTCTCCCGAATCACGAAGCACCCTTTTCCCCCCGATAATCATGAGCTCTGCAAGGTACTTCTACTTCGCGAGACGCCTTTGCTTGGTCTTGTTTTGACCCCCTCTTCCGAGAGGGATGCCCTTCGCGAAGCTCAAGGGCATTCACGAAGGAAGGGGATTCCCAAGGGAACCCGGGCAGCCGCGGAGCTTTTATGCTTCGCGAAACACCCAACCCATACTAGTGATCCCTACGCTAAGGCAGGATCTCTACACATCGCGAAGGACACTGCTTCGCAGCACCCTGCTTCGTGAGGCACTCCTTCTTCGCGAGGAAGTGCTCCGCGAATATTGTTCCACTTCGTGAGGCACCCTCCATTCACACCTATGCCTCGTACTAATGCCAAGGCACTCTACTTCGCGAAGCACACTCCTTTTCTTGGAAATTACTCTTCCTGTGCGACCCTCCAGGTTTGCATAATTTCAAAGTCCCATGGACAATACCACTCGTTGCGTTGCTTCGCCTAATGCTTTTTCGCATAGGCACGCTAACGGCTATTTCTTCTTCACATAGACACGCTAACATGGACCCCTCAATGGTTCGCTCCACACCACCCTTGACTATGACCTTACTGGTACCTTCCCTTCCCCAAGGACCAGAGGGTACCGGTTATGTAAGTCCTAGGGGTGCGGAGTGAACCCACCTCGTCCAAGCTGCAGGACGTTAAACTACAAAGCACCTCTTCCTTAACATAAGACGTTAAACTGTGGTCCGACCCCCTGCTTCGCACGCAGGGTCCCCCCGGCTCGGACATTTTTTACGCCCACTCGTCTCCACGGGAATGGACTCTTCCTCACATGGAATGAGATCCTCCTTGTCGGAGCGGCGTTTGTCCGTGGGGTAAGGGCAGCCTCAGAGCGTAAGCCCCTAACCTTTCTTGCGGATGATTGCACCCGTGCATCTCAGTACTTCCCCCTTGCCAAGGCCAGTGGAGTCCTTTTCCCACTGCGCTTTGTTTCACCATGGGCCTCCATCCTGGAGTAAGTCCCAGCACTGTGGGCCGCCTAATGCGTAAGCCCCTCTTCGCTTCTCACGGACGCATCCTTCGCGATGTGATCGTCAGGTCCTTGCAACCTCTTGTTTCCCACACCGAGCATGACTCACATGGGCTTGGAGTGAGCACCGACCCTGATCCCCACCCTCAACGAACTACGAGGACTTTGATCCATGTCAAGGAATGGTACGTAGGAATCCTCCATGAGGTTCAAGAAACATTACTCGGCCGTTCATTCACGTCGAGTTTCGCCCTCGTCCAGCATGACGTTAAACTGCACACCCTCGCCTAGCATGATGTTAAACTGCACACCCTCATCCAGCATGACTTTAAACTGCATTCTATTCTGACGGAAAGCCGGTGCGACCAACTCGAACTACAAGGACATTGATCTATGTCAAGGCATGGTACGTAGGAATCCTCCCAGAGGTTCAAGCCCATCTCCCATTGGACCAAGGTCCTTCATTTACGTCGGTTTTCCAACACCCACCACCCATCATTTTATTCACGTCAGGGTTCACTATTGTCCCGCATGACGTTAAACTGTATTCCATCAATCCAGCGAACTACGAGGACTTTGATCCATGTCAAAGCATGGTACGTAGGAAACCTTCCCAAGGTTCAAGCCCACCACTAGTGAACCCACAGGTCTACTTTCACGTCGGTTCACCGATGAGACCCTTTGAACTACGAGGTCTTTGATCTATGTCAAGGCATGGTACGTAGGAAGCCTCCACGAGGTCCAAGCCCACCACCACTAGGACCCTCCTGGTCCTCCCCATTCACATCAGCTCGCTGATGATGCCCATCGGACCAAGTTTCACCCTCGTGTCGGTCCACCGGCACCATCCCGAACTACACAGACTTTGATTCCCTGCCACAGGGATACGTAGGAATCCACTTTAAGGCTCATGCCCAACTTCACCATTTCCCTTGCGATGGTTCCTTGCCATTCCACCCTCCACTTAATTCATCCATCCACCATCCAACCCGATCCTCGCCCGGACCGTCATATCCCGGTGAGACCATGTCAGTACGCTCCTCTTCACAGCCACCCATGGGCTGGACCCGTTATCAGCATCCCTTCAAGGGAAATCCCTCAATCTGGTCTATTCTAGCTAATGCTCTGATCGGGCAGATCCATCTACGGAGGACGTTAAACCCGCGGCGTACCCTGTGTTAAACACGGGAAGCTAAGGAAAACCTCAGATTTGTGTCTATGGCATATAATTCCCCGCGCTCAATGTGGGATTCCTCGGGCCTCCACGCCCTCGAGAAGCCCTGTGACCAGGGATAATAGACAGACATACCAGGTTCCCCAGCATCCAGACACGCTACTGATGCCTCAACATGACTACTCCCCAGACTGAAGGATGCTGCCCTAACTGGACCCTTTGGAATGTCCCGACAGAAGAAGTGTAATTAACCAGCGTCCATGGAAACATGACACTATAAAGAGTTTCACGAACTACGTATTAAATCTATGAGGGAGACCCAGACTAGGTGATGAGTTTTGAGGAGGAATCCACAGAAGGAAGAAATGATATCTCATCATCCCGTTTCGATCAAGGAGCATAAGTCTCTGAATAAGGAGTGAATGCCGCCGACCTTTGGAATGCGGGAATGTGGGGAAAAAGGCGCAGCGCGTCCTCCTCCGCAGACGGACGGATACGCGCGCCCCGGCGAAAGCGTCGGAAACAGAAATGGTGAACCCGACGTGAAATTCTTCTCCTCAATGTGGAGATTAGTAGAGTTCGAGACACCAGTAGATTGACGTGTCACCGGATCCAGATATCCGGCGCCTGGTCCCGCCAAGCAAATGGCGGGCCTGTCGTGAAACTCACCAGAAGTCGGGGTAGTAGAATGTGGGGCATTCCGTTCTGCAGTGTGTTGGCATGGATCCTTCTTATAGACGTGGAGAATGGAAGGATGTTGGGGCACTGGTTGTCGATTATTTTCCTCTCGGTGCTGATGAGTTGATCCCTCCATTTCTCAGGAACCAGGTTGCTATTACAGAGACACAATCACTGCCCTCCCGCCAACGCAGGGGCAAGGGAAACTCCGCCCCAGCCACCCCGCATGGCGCCGCTACCGCCACGACGGCTGCCACATCGCGGAATACGGGGCGCCCACGTCCCCTTTCCCCATCAGAGGTCATCCAGCGAAGGGTGATCAACAACCTCGTGTGCAGGTACGAGGAGGAAGGGGTCATCCCAACTAGGGATATGGACCGCTTAGACCTGGAGGCCTCTAGGCCCCGCCGTCAACGCCGCCCTAATAGGCCGCGCAGGGAGCCCCTGCTCCCCACCCCAACGTTCAAGCGTTTCGGGAGCCTATCCCCGGAATTCCTTGACGACTCCTCGCCTTATGCTGATGAGGCGGGCGCCGTCCGGCTCATCCTGCTTAGGGTCCCGACCCAAGGGCTCTAGGAAAGAGCTCCCGCCCGGCCGCGTCAGTGCCGCCGTCCGACTCTGCAGGAAGAGCAGGCAGGCTATGCCTCTACACCACCTGCACCAGCTCGTCTGACCCGACGTCAGCGATGGGCCCGGACTGAGGACGCCCGCCCAGGTGCGTCAACGTCAACAGCTACAGTGGCCCAAGCCACCGCCGACGTGCATCATGAAGTCCCTTCACACACTGAGCAGGGACACTCCTTCACCCAACCAGGATCCAGAATCCAACCGCCCCACGGGTAGGCTGGGTTGACTCTCCAGGTTGCAGGCCCGAGTGGTGATCGCCGCGAACTAACCCACGATGATGTCACCCCGTATGGAGGCCCTCCCCGTACCACTTCTTCACAGAGCGTGGGCCTTCCCCGCTCCGAAGCTCTTCATGGAGGTATGTCTCGTGCTACCCCCATCCCGAAGGAAGACCTGCCCCGTGGCAGTGACGCTCATCACGGAAACCTTTCCCGTGCCCACTATACAGGGTATGGAGCCCATCCTACCCCCGACCACCGACCTGAAGGCACTATCCATCCAGTCCTTCTCTGACGTGGGGGACCTCCCTACGTCTTCTCTGCAAAGGGCGAAGGTCCTCCTCACCCCAGCAACATGAGGAGTGAAGGCCAGCCTCGCTCTTCCCGCATAGACCATGGAGGCCCTCTCCATTCTCCTGCCTATTCCAACAAGGGCTCCACCCACATGGGTTCTGTCCATGGAGGTCCTCCCCATGTACCCTTCGACATTTTCCCTGATTCCCCTCTCACCTCGGCCATCCCGAGTGGGGGTCCTCTCCGCCACAGCGCCAGAACCGCCCCATGACTACATGATAGGGATCAACCCTACCCCGAAGAGCCACCTCGGGGTAGGAGAACGGGTCGTCGCCGCCACAAGAAGAGTCCTGGGAAAGCCCGGGTGGAGTTTAAACCTGTCCATTTCTCCGACTCTGGGGCGGAATGCGACTCAGCGATGGAACCTTCTCCCCACTCCTCCATATCATAGACCGGGGCAGGAACCAGACGCGTTAGCCTCATTCTCCCGGAATATGAGGTCCACCAGATTCCCATCTCTCTCCGCAGGTACATCCAGGAGGAAGAAATCATGGGAATTCCGCAGGTCTCGACCATGCAATCACCGCCATCATCACCAGAAGTGCCCTCTACCTCTACCAGAGATCACAGAGAGTTATTTTGGGGGCCAACGGCAGTAGAGCGACGACACGACCTGTCACCGGTAGCCGCGACTCCTGTGCCGGAAGTTGTGTCTATCAGCCCATCGTATCGCGACATCGTGGCCAGGTCACCGTACTCTTCAGAGGATGCACCAGAATTCGGCGTCCAGTCAGCTCGTTCGCTGTATTATCCACCACCGAGTTTACTATCCCTGAGGTCCGCCTTGGTACCATTACCGGTCCCTCATCTGCCCCTGGTTGATGAGTGGGGCCACACAGGTCCAGACCCTGAGTCCGAGCCCAGGAGCTTCTAGAGTATTCTTGCAGCAGATTACTTCCCGGAGAAGTTCTGGCCGACGGCGGTGCTGAAATTTTGCGCACCAGAGTCCCTTACCCCTGAAGAAGTGGGGTGCTTTTGTCGAACCCTATGGGCGACACACTTCCGCCTTCGTTACAAACGGGTGGTATACCCCAGAAGTTGAGGGAACTTCGAAGAAATCGACAAGCAGTGCCGCCTGATCGATTCAGCCGCACTCCTTGTGGCCCAGCACCCCGAGTCGCCAGGCCGTCAGAACGCCCTTCAACAAAAATGTGTTCAGAGTTTCAAAGTACTCCGCAGAATCATCAGGAAAGCTACCCCCCATGTGCAAGTCCGTGGTTGGGGAAACTATGCCGCTCTCCTCTTCGACCCTATCCGATGGTAGCCCGATTCGCTATGCGACATCGAGGACATGCCCTCGAGAGGGGTCGCGGTCCACATGGCTGACGTAGTGGACAAGGAAGAGGAGCTTGAATTCATTGATGGAGACATACCCCCGAGGGTGTACCGCCACTACTGGACCCATCATGGAGGGTTACCCATCAGCAGAGGAACCTGCTAGGCCTCCCCGTACCCACCGAGTCGCTGGTACTCAGTCGAAATACCAGCAAGGGTAAGGAGCACGTCGGAACTGTCAAGCACTCCGACCCATCTGCCTCTGTGCAGAAAACGGAAGAAGATCCTGAGAATGACATGTTACGCCAGCAGTTTGCTGAGCAGAAGAGGCTGGTTGACGAACTCTTGGCTGAGTGCACTGTAGAGCGGCGACCTGACTATGGTAATCCCATGTCGGGGTAGTAGGGGAAAGAACAATTCCCCCCTTGTGAGATGCCTATGGGCAACCCTGATCATGCTACTTCCACAGACAGGGAAGATGTCGGAACCTACTGCAAGAGGGCGCGATACGTCTCGCCAAACCCCCCCGAGCGACGGGGAAATCTGAAGAATCCAGTTCGGGATCCCCCAGTCGCCCCGCAGGTTGTTCCGCCAGTTGATCCACAAGTTGCCGAAGCCATCTACCGTGTTGAGGAACTTGGCAATGCACTTGTGGTTAGGGATCCCCGTCAAGACAGGGACCCCCACCCGGATGATCTTATAGCGGCGCTCACAGCCCGCCTCGAAGCGTTGGAAACGCGGCAGCTGGCGGTCCCATCAGATGGAAAGCCGTATCCCATGTGGGTGGATGATATGCCCGCACCCTCGGGTTTTGGGAACCCCACTTTCTCACCTTTCGACAGGACAGGGGACCCGCCGCAGCACTTGGCTCATTTTTCTTCAAGGTGTGGCCCCATGCTAGAGACCCCGGCTCAGCAAGAAGCCTCCAAGCTTCGATGTTTCATACAGACATTGGAAGGTCCAGCATTCGTCTGGTACAGCCAGCTCCCTATCGGATCGGTGACCGGTTGGGAGGATATCCTCCGACAGTTCCTATACCATTTCATCTCCACCACGCGGAAGACCAGCATTGCAGACCTCTTCAAGTTCAAGCAAAGGCCTGATGAGCGAGTCGCAGATTTCATCGCATGGTGGAAGGGACATACGTATTCCCTCGACATGCCACTGAATCAGAGCTGACGATGTGTGTGGGGAACGTCAAGACAGAGCTGGTACCCTCCCTAATTACCCAGAACTACCCTGGAGGGTTCATAGTTTTCTCAGATAAGGCTCAACGCCTTGTGGAAGCCCTGCAACAGGCTAGTCAGGCATGTTTGTTGCCCCCTATGATCCCAGCCAGGAGGACTGCCAGGGCTGAACCCGCTGCAGTGGCCCAAATAGAAGCCCCTAGGCAGCTGGAATTACTGCCAGTGGCACCATCCCCGCAACCGCGTAGAGGTCCTCCACCTCAAGCACAGGCTCCTGCCCAGCAGCGACCGCCTCAGAACCGACAGGTTCCCCCACGCAATGCGCCACCGCCACCTAGGCGAGACAATCAGGCGCCACCTCCTTGGCAGGCCCCTCCGGCCCCTCATCAGGTCTAGGCCCCTAGGGCCCCCTATCCGGAAAGAAGGCACCAGACTTATTCGTTCAATGAAAATCAGGTCCCTGGCTACTTCGGAAGTGCTCTAGAGCAAGGGATTGTGCGTCTGCCCGAGTGTAGAAGGCCGACAAAGGCGAATCTCACCGGTCACCTCAACTACTGACCCTATCATCGGTTTCTAGGGAACACCCTCAAGAAATGCTATGTGTTTAAGGACTGGCTTCAAGACCAGGTCAACAACAACATAGTCAAGTTGGGCCCGGCACCAGCACAAGTGGCAGGTGTCTTTCCAGGGTCATAGATCGGTAGCGACAGCGAAGGAGAGTGGCAGCAGGTTCCCAACCGCGGATCCCAGAAATACGACGATTGGATGGCTCGAAAAACTGTCGTTCATGCCCATGGTATCATCCGGGTGCACCTGAAGCATCCGGAACCTTCAGAAGAAGTAGCTAGTACCTCTGCATCGTCTTCACAGTCAACCTCTTCCCAAAATGGCAAGCAGCGGCGACGCAAGAAGAAGCAACGCGCACCGCCGTAGCCGTCGTCATCCCGCATTCTCGGCGACTTTATGCCCCCTGAAATGGGGATTCCTCCTAGAATCCACCCAGTACTAGATGACTCCTCGAGAGATAGCCAGGGGTACGCTTCGGTTAACACCGTGGAGCTGGTGAAGCCCTATATGACTCCCGACGAGGGGGAGCGCCAGGCGAACCTCCCCAACGTTTCCAGCCGACGTCAACGTCTACGGAATCACAACCGCACAGGTCATCGAGGTACATCAGCAGGCACTTTCAGCCAAGCCGTGCATGCTACTGAGACCAGACAGGAGGCTCAGCGCAGAGCTCAGCACGCGCAACCCCGTCTAACGCCCTCAGCTCTACCTCCACTGCCATTTGTGCTACTAGATCGGGGAGAGCTTCCTCGTTCGTATCATAGTCAGTCTTGCCCAGCTACAGGCCAGCCTCTGCTTCCCAATCCTAGTCCGGTGACTACTCTCCAGGCTTCTACTAGTAGGCAGCAAGATGTACCCAGTACTAGCTGATCGCCGGTTCAACCAGAAGGACCCGCTATGCCTCCAAATGCTGAACGACCTCCTGTAGGCAGAGGTTTGCATTTGGCACGAAATTATGATGTCCTGAAGCACCTGGTCGGCATTCTGGTAAGGCTTTCTATCCTTGAGGCCCTTCGTCTGTCATTCGAAATGCACAAGGCACTTGCCGAGCCCCCTCTAGTTTGAGACGGAGGTAGCAGCTGCAGAAACCTTCCATACCGAGACGATTAAAAACGCCGAATGTCAGGTAGTTATCTCGTTCTCCGGTGAAGATGACGACCCTCCTCTACAGGGGCACATTCGCCCACTGTACATTACTGGCCACTTCAATGGCGTGGAAGTCTGCCACTGCCTCATTGACACGGGTTCCGCAATCAATCTAATTTTGACTCGGACGTTGCGAAAGCTGGGTCTGTCTGAAGGTGATTTAACTCCCTCTGACCTCAGAATCCAGGGGTACGACAGGACCGAGCAAACCCCAGTCGGCAAGATCTGCCTGAAGACTCAGTTCGGTGGCTTAATTGCCAGCACCGAGTTCATGGTCGTCTCTCAGGACACCGCCTACAATGCGTTAATGGGTAGGCCATGGCTCCATCTGCATGCTGCGGTCCCTTCGTCGTATCACCAGTGCCTTAAATACTTGCTCAACAGTCGAGTAGGCGTTCTCCAAGGAGATGCGTCTCCTTTTGCTTCTTGTGAGGCCCGCTATCTGGATGCGGGTTATTACAAAAGTAAAGATAATCAAATCCTAGTAAGTGAGGATGAACCCGCCCCGGTCACAAGTGATCCCTGGGCAAACATGGATGACGCCTACATCCTCCCGATCCACCGATTGGAGGCCACGACCCCCGACATGGGGCAATGGTTTGATGTTTCAGGTACACAAGGAATTCATGTTCCTGTGTCCAAGAGACAGCGGAGAATCACCTCTTACTCCTACATCAACCAGGCCCATGTGATCCCGGAACCTCCTACCCCTGTACGGTACCGGGACGTCAAGCTTATGACAACTGTGGTGCGCCATACGTGTCTCTTTTGCCGGTCTAGAATTAACCAAATTAGGTCGACACGTCACCACTTCTTTGATATCATCAAACGTGGACCCTTAGGCCGAAGGCCAGATGGGATAGGGTCGACTGCCTTCATTGTTATGGTCTCAATGGCAAGTGATTCTCCCGATATGATGACCACTGCTGCCCGAGCCGGCACCAGCTGACCCTCTGGCTTTGATAGCCCAGAAGTACCTCCCGTCGCAGGAAATCCTCCCACAAGTGGAGAGGAAGACCTGGGGGATGCTCCCCCCCCCACCTTTGAAGAAGGCGTCTCTACCACGGTCGATGAATTGGTTCAAGTGAACCTTGGTTGCGAGGCAGATCTGAAACCCACATTGATCAGTGCAGCCATGTTCCCCGAGGAGCGGCAACAGTACGTAGAATTCCTCAAACAACACCGTGACCTGTTTTCTTGGAGGTACAATAAGATTCCAGGACTATATCCCCAGGTATCCGTTCACCGTCTAGGCCTCCCGGCAACACATCGTGGGTTTAAGCAGCTTCCGAGGAAGATGCACCCTTCTCAGGGTTCTATGGTTGAGGCCGAAGTTGACAAGATTATCAAAGCCAACTTCGTTAAGGATGTCCAGTACCCCAAGCGGCTTTCCAACATTGTTCCAGTCAAGAAGAAGAATGGGCAGATCAGAGTCTGCATCGACTTCCGTGACCATAATCGCCACTACCCAAAGGATGACTTCCCACTCCCGGTGACGGAGTTATTGATTGACGCCACGGCCGGGTTCCAAGCTCTCCCTTTCATGGACGAGTATTCTGGGTACAACCAGATCCGGATGGCCCCCGAAGACGAGGGGTCCACTGCCTTCAGGGCTCCCCAAGGTACCTTTTGCTTCCAGGTTAAGACATTCGGTTTGAAAAATGCAGGTGCCACTTATCAGAGGGCCATGCATAGCATATTCAAGCCGATTCTCAGGACATTGGTGGAATGCTACGTGGATGACCTTGTAGTCAAATCATGCCAGCGCCAGGACCATCTCAAAGACCTCGAGAAAGTGTTCGGTTTCCTCTGTTCCCATCACCTAAAGATGAACCCGTTGAAGTGTGCCTTCGGGGTCACCTCCGGGAAGTTTCTAGGCTTTGTTGTCAGATACGGAGGTATCGAGATCGACCCGGAGAAGATCAAGGCCATCATCCAAATGCCTCCCCCCAGAAACATTCGGGAGCTTCGAGGCCTCCAAGTCCACTTATCCTATATACGCCGATTCATAGCGAATCTGGCCGGCATGTGTAAGCCATTTTCCCGACTCAGGAAGAAGGGTGCTACCTACAAATCGGGTGAGGAGTGTCGGACCGCCTTCGAGGAAATCAAGCAGTATCTTCTCCAACCTCCAGTTTTGATGCCACCCATCTACGGAAAGCCACTAGTCCATTATGTGACCGCCCTGGAAAGATCCCTCGGTGCACTGCTCGCCCAGAAGAATAACGAGGGTACTGAGAACAATCTCTACTATCTCAGTCGCATGATTCTCGATACGGAGGTCAGATACTCCCCTATCGAAAAGAGCTACCTTGCGCTCTTCTTCGCCATGCAGAAGTTGCGACATTACCCACAGCATCATGAGGTGAAATTGGTCTCCCAGGTAGACCCACTGAAGTACATCCTGAACCGCCCCATGCTGACTGGCCGACTAGCACGTTGGGAAGTGATTCTACAGCAGTTTGATATCAGGTTCGAACCTCAAAAGGCCATTAAGGGACAGGCATTGGCAGAATTTTTAGATACCCATCCCACCTCCGCGGATCAATCCCTAGACCTTGATTTTCCTGATGAGATGATCCTCTCAGTTGTTCAAGTAGTCCCGTGTTGGCAAATGCATTTCGACGGCGCCTCCCGAAGCCCCACCGGTAGGTGGCTCAACGATCCCAATCTCAACAGAGTGGGCCTGGGTATTGTCTTCATTACCCCGGCGCAAGCCGTCCTGCCATACTCATTCCTATTGTCAGAATGCTATACGAACAACGAGGCAGAGTACCAGGCTCTCATCACCAGCCTCGAGTTGGCCCTTGAGATCCATGTGCCCCATCTACATGTGAAAGGAGATTCCGAGCTGGTAATCAAACAGGTTAACGACGACTACATCGTCAGGAAGTCGGAGCTTGTACCGTTTCTACAGTACACCCTCCTCCTAATGGCCCAGTTCTTTTCTCGACCAGAGGTTACCCATGTCCCACGGTCACAGAACAGTCAAGCAGATGCCTTGTATGGCTTAGCCGCGTCGCTCGCAGAACCCGAGCAAGAGGATTTAATCATACATGTGGCACACCAGAGAGTCATTGCCATCGTCACCCAAGAGGACAATGATGGCCTACCAGTAGGTCATCTCACTGCCGGAACCTCCACGTCAGGGGTCCTAGGTTCGTCAGACGCGGTGGTTGAAGCCACTCCCTACCGGAGGGAACCTTTTGTCGAGTATATCCAAAATGGTCGCCTCCTAGACGACCGGGCCGAGCGCGAGTGAATCCGATGCCGCGCGCTGCAATTTACCCTTCAGAGCGGCCCTAGTCTTGGACAGATCCTTTATAAGCGGAGTTTCGATGGTATCCTCCTCTGTTGCATCCAAGGAGTAGAGATACCTCAAGTTATGCAAGAGGTCCATGCCGGTTCCTGTGGCGCCCATCAAGCTGGGCCGAAGTTGTCCCATCAAATCAAGAGGTTGGGGTACTTCTGGCCCTCTATGATCCATGATTGTATTGGGTATGCCAAGAGATGCCACGCGTGCCAAGTTCATGCCAACTTCCTGCATCGGCTGCCGGAGCCCCTCCACCCCACCAAGTACTCTTGGCCATTTGTGGTATGGGGACTTGATGTAGTGGGACTGTATCCACCGGCAACAACCCTCCAGTATAGGTTCATCCTGACTGCTACAGATTTCTTCTCCAGGTGGGTAGAAGAAGTTCCGCTCAAAGAGGTCAAGGATCGTTCCATCGTTGACTTTGTGTCTCCAACATTATCCACCGGTTTGGAGTCCCTCATGCCATCCTCACCGATAACGGCACAAACATCCGTGCGGCTGAACTGAAGAAAGTGTACGCCAAGTACGACATCCTTTCGAACCATACCTCCCACTACCACGTGCAGGCAAACAGACAGATCGAAGCGTTCATCAAAACCATCTCAAAAATTCTGCAGAAGATGGTTGGTCAGAACAAGAAAAGTTGTCCGGACAAGCTCCCCAACGCCCTCTGGGGTTATCGGACGACGAATCGCAACTCTACCCAGGTGTCCCCATATTCCTTGGTGTATGGAGATGAGGTCGTCCTACCCATTGAGATCCAGATTCCATCGTTACACACTGCAGTTTATGATCACCAGGCATCAGATGAGGTAGCCGAAATCCGTCTAGCTGAATTAGAAGCACTAGATGAGAACCGGCTTCGTGCCCTGCACAATCTGGAAAGGCATCATGATAAGATAGCGAGGGCCTTCAACAAGAAGGTTCGTCTCCGCTCTTTTCTACAGGGTGACCTGGTACTGGCCCTTCAAGCGACAATGATTCCCGGTAGGAAACCGCCCAAATTAGAACCCAAATGGGAGGGGACTTATATCATCCATAAGGTTTACCCCAATGGAGCATACTCCTTGGTGACCACGGATGGAGAGCATATAACCCCTCCCACCAATGCCAAATTCCTCAAGCGATACTTTGCCTAGGGAAAAAGGGTCTTGCATGACCCTAAACTGCAAAATGGTCCCACATGACTTTAAACTGCACGTTAGGGTCCTGCACGACCCTAAACTACAAAATGGCCACGCATGACTTTAAACTGTATGTTATGGTCCTGCACAACCTTAAACTGCATCTTCGTCCTGCAAGACGATAAACTGCAAAATGGTCCCGCATGACATTAAACTGCACGTTATGGTCCAACACGACCTTAAACTGTAAGGTCCTACACGACCTTAAACTGAATCTTCGTCCTGCAAGATGATAAACTACAAAATGGTCCGAGCTCTATGACTTTAAACTAAGATCTCCCCCATCCTTACTGCAAGACGTTAAACTGCAAGCCAGTCAGGCCTTCCTGACCGAGGCTCAGCCTCAGCCCCTTGGCCTCCTTGGGCCCCGTCCCCCCGTCTTCACTGCAAGACGTTATACCGCAAGCTGGTCTGGTCTCCCTGACCGCATTCCAGCCTCAGGCCCCTTGGTTTTCCCCGACTTACCCTCTTGCGGGATTGTACGGTATGGTGTGAGGTTATTTCCTCATTCACGTCGGATTACTTGCTATACCATACATATCCCCAAATGAGATGTATCCTCATCCTGCATGACGTTAAACTGAATCTCAAGAACTACGTATGGCTTGATTCCCATCTCAATGGGATACGTAGGAATGCTCAGACATCTCGTCTTGGGCCCATCCCCCAGATTTTCTCTTCCACTATCCCCCCTAGGAATAGTTTCCTTGGAGGATCTTTGTGTAGTGGGGGGTAGGCTTTCTTATCCCTGCTCATACAACCCCGCTCACACAAGGATTGTAAGGGTCACACCATGTGCCCACTCTCGTTCTTCTATCCTCCCACGTCCTCACCGCATGAAGCTAAACTGCATGGCCTTCAAGAACTACGTATGGCTTGATTCCCATCCTAATTGGATACATAGGAACTCCTGGACATTTCGTCCGTTGGCCCAGCCCAAAAGCCAAAATCTTCCCCTCGGGTCAAGACATAGCAGGCTGCACACTTTTTCCCCAACTCACATCGAGCAAGCCTCAACCCGGCTGCACATCCCCCTGGAGATGTTTGCCTCTTTCATGGATGGATACAGCTATGCTTCACCCACTCCTTGACTGGGATTCCATCATTTTCACACCCGGAGGGACCGCCAAGAACGGCCTGGATACTACGCCCAAGGGCTCTCCTACCGATACGGGCCAACGCCCCCGAGGGTTTTCAAGCAACAAGCCGATACAAGTCTCGCATTGCGAGTTTGGTCAGTGGTCGACGCTCATTTGTTGCTCCCACATCGGGTCACCACGAGGACGCTCTGTTTCGAACATGGTCAAAATTGTCCTGGATCTTCGGGTTCTCCCCGAGATATCCCAGACATCGAGTGCAGTGATTCATTCTACCCCATCCTGAAGTGACAAATTTATTCCCGGGTGGTGCTAGCGATTGGGGCCACGGCCCTGATTCCCAATAGGGGTGTACGGTGTGGTGTGGGACTGCGCCCTCATTCACGTCGGGATAATGTACCATGATGTATGCCTCCCCTTACGATGCCCAGCCTCAGGCCCCTTGGCCTCCTCGGGTCCCCGGCCCCCGTCCTCATGTAAGACGTTAAACTAAAGATCAGTCAGGCCTTCCTGACTGATGCCTGACCTTAGGCCCCTTGGCCTCCTCGGGTCCCCGACCCTCGTCCTCACTACAAGAAGATAAACTGCGAGCAGGTCAGGCCTTCCTGACCAATGCCTAACCATCAAGCCCCTTGGCCTTTCCGGGCCCCGACCCAGGTCCTCTCTTATATGCATGTATGGTGTGGCGTGCTTGATTCCCATCCTCATGGGATACGTAGGACCACCTGAATGTCCAGGATTTGGGTCCAGCCCCATATCTCGGGAATCTTCATCCCATCTTGGCCCCTTGGCCTACCCTTCCTCCATGAGAGGATTATATTGCGTGGTGTGGGATTATGTCATCATTCATGTTGGTATCATAATGACCACACCATGTACCTCTCCCTACTAAGTTGTTTCGTCGATCCCTTTTCAGCGGCTCACCAATGTTCCTAAGAGTACTTTGGTTTATTACCTGGAATACCCAGCTTTACTCGGACACGTCCGCACCCGCTCTCCAGGCTTTGTGTATCCCTGCATCAGGGCTTCCATCATCTTCCACGCCCGGAGGGACCCCCAAGAATGGCTTGGATACTACGCCCAAGGGCTCTCCTACCATTACGGGCCAACGCCCCCGAGGGTTTCGGACAACAAATTGATAAAATCCCGCGTTGTGAATATGGTCAGTGGTTGATGCTCATTTGTTGTTCCCACCTCAGTTTAACGCGATATGGATGCTGTGTTTCCACCATGGGTAACAGTTTTCCTCTATCTCCACGCCAATCCATTAATCCCAAAATGCCGAGTAAAAAATTCACACCCTTCATCACTTCATCGTGTCCAAGTAGAGTTTCGGAATTCTTGGTACTTTTCCTCCGTGCACGTCTGTGCGTTGAGGAAACAAGCCGTGTCAAAGGTGTCCTTCGGGGATCTCTGCCATCTCCCCTTTGATGGATTCCCCTAGTATTGCTATAAGGATTCCCCCCCCCCTTGTTTCCCACACTGAGTTTAACTCACATGGGATTAGGGATCGAGTTGACATCTGTGCTTACTCGGGAAGTTGTCACCATCCATGGTCCGAGCTCTATGACCATAAACTAAGATCCTCTCAGAACTACGATCAGCTTGATTCCCATCCTAATGGGATACATAGGAATGCCCAGACCTCCTGTCTTTGGGTCCATCTTGAGTTCAGCTAATTCACGTCTCTAGTCATGCCTTCAGGACCCCGACTACAGGACCGCATGGCGTAGTGCGGGACTATGTCCTCATTCACGTCGGGTTTGCAATCGCTGCACCACGCACACCCCCGTTCTGAGGTTCAGCCCTCCTATTCCTTGTCCAGCATGAAATTAAAAGGAACCATTCATAACTACGTGTGGCTTGATTCCCATCCTCATGGGATACGTAGGACCACCTGAATGTCTAGGCTTCGGGTCTAGCCCCACCTCTTAGAGATCTTCTGATCTCCCGATCACCTAGGCCACTTGGCATATCCCTCTCTAGGAAGGGGATATGTAGGTATGATACAAGGTTTTGGGCACCATGCCCCCCTTCTCCTGAGAACCTGCCATCTCTTGGTTACCCTCATGTTGAGTCTCTTGACCCCTTGCAGTGGTTCACTCATGTGATAAGAGTACTCTGGTCTAGGACCAAGTGTGTAAGATTCAACTTTCTCAAGTTCCTTCCACCTGTCAAGCTTCGTGTTCCCCTCCATTCCAGCTTCCATTACCTTTCACACCCGGAGGGACCCCCACTAATGGCCTGGATACAACGCCCAAGGGATCTCCTACCGTTACAGGCCAACGCCCCCAAGGGTTTTGGATGACAAATCGATAAAATCCCATGTTGCGAATACGGTCAGCGGTCGATGCTCATTTGTTTGTCCCCATTTTAGGCTAACGCGATAGGATGCTGTGTTGAGAACATGGTCAGAAGTAATCCACTATCATCACGCCAGCCCCTTCAGTCCTCGAATGTTGGTTGCATGATTCACATCATTTTCCACCCCATCATGTCCAGGTGGAATCTCGACACTTTTGGCGCTATCCCTCAGTGCACCTTTGCATGTCAGGGGGACAAAGCTTCAATATGGTGTCCTTCGGGGCTCCCATGGTCCGAGTTATAAGACCATAAACTAAGATCAATCCAAGACTACGTTCAACTTGATTTCCATCCTCATGGGATACGTAGGACTTCCCGGACGCCCTGTCTTCGGGTACAACCCATTTAGGGAGCCAGTCTCTCCCCCTGTTTCACCTCTTACCTCTATATAGGCCCCTCGGCCTAAGGTCTCCCTCTCCGAATGGCGTACAATGTGATGTGGGATCATGTCCCCAGCAATTGTGTTTTATAACACTATGCACGTTCCACGCCTAGCATCGCCTCTGCTATGTCTGCGCTGCATGACGATAAAATGAATGATTGGTCTTATCATACGACCCTAAACTGTGACATTATCATCCTGGCCGCATGAAGAAAAACGGAGTTGCATTGTGGTGACCTCGTTGTAGAGGACATCACGTTGGGTATTGGTCATGTTCCATGCCATTTATCAACGCCCATCACGACTTGATCCTTGTGGCGACATCACGACCTACTATTCTAGGCTTGTCGCTTCACAAAAAAAAACCATTCACCTTAAATAACAAACAAGATTTATCAAATTTTGCTTCTTTTAGTGCAAGGGCCACGACGGCACTCCCCTTTTCTCCTAGCACTGGTACCTTACCGTGCCACCCTTCAGAACTACGTATGGCTTGATTCTCATCCTTATGAGATACGTAGGAGCGCCCGGTCACTTCCCCGCGGGCCCAGCCTAACCTTTTTGTTCGGTCCCTCGACTCGAGCATTTCCCTAGAGAATTCATGGAAAGTAGATCTTAGGCCCTCCTTTACGTCAGGTTTTTTTGCCATGCGTCCCCTGCTCCCTTTACCCATTTATGGTCTAAGGTCCATGAAGAACTACGTGTGGCTTGATTCTCATCCTTATGAGATACGTAGGAGCGCCCGGGCACTTCTCCCCGGGCCCAGCCTAACTTTCGCTTTCGGTCCATTGACCAAAAACCTCTCCTAATGGGTTCGGGCGGTGTGATATGGGATTACGTCCTCATTCGTGTCAGGTTGTTCATCGCACCATACAATCCCCCTATTCCCATTCACGCCAGGTGTTTGAGTTACTCCATCATGTACCTCTTATGTCTCCTCCCATCATGGTCTGAATTCTACGACCCTAAACTAAGATCCCCCCAAGGGAAAGGAATCTGCTCCCTCTCTCTAATATGTCTCGTTGTCATATTCAAATGTGTTTCGACAAAGAGACTGAAGTGTGGGATTTTCATGGGGGCATTCCCCTCGTCCCATGACCAAGCTTCGTGAGCTCGCTATTTGGATCCTCATCCTCTTCCACATCCAAAAGGACCCTCGGACGACATGGATACTAGGCTTAAGGGCTCTCCATGAATGCTGGACCTAAGGGCCCCCCCAATCGTTTCGGGCCAACGTCCCTACGGATATCTGACAACATTTGTGACATGGTCCCGTGTTTCGAACATGGTCAACAGTTGACCCTCATTTGTATGTCCCCATTCTAGGATAACGTGACAGGATGACGTGTTGCGAACACGGTCAGAAGTTATCCTCCATCGTCACGCCACCATCATTGTGATCTGAATCTCGAGCACCATGATTCACACATTTCCACTTCCTCATGTTCAAGTGAATTCCATCATACTCGGCTCTTTCTCTTCGCACATCTAGGTGCGCTAAATGATCGTGTTAGTATCATTGGGCCGGTATTCACCAAGCATCCCTTTGCCCTAACCTTCCCCTTTTTGTGTTGGGAAATTCCTACCACTACTGCTTGTTTCCCACACCGAGCACGACTCACGTGGGCTTAGTAGTTTTGGCGGGATGTGTACCAACATGGTCAGGCTTCTCAACATCCCGCATGACATTAAACTGCGCTTCCAGAACTACGTATGGATTGATTCCCATCCTCATGGGGTACATAGGAACGCCCGACCACTCTGCTTCGGGCCCATCTTAATCCTCACTCTTGGTCCCTCGACCTAAAGAGTTTCCTCCAGGGGTACGTTGTGTGATTTGGACTCCAAGTCCTAATTCACGTCGGTTTCATATCTACCGCACCACACGCTCCCTGGGATCTTCCCTTTTATTCTGCGTCCTATCGTGTGACGTTAAACTATAGGAGTCCATGTGTCCTCAACGCATGACACTAAACTGCGGTTCTACCCTGAACGAGTTCAGGATGCCCCAAGATCCCATTGGGAAGCGGCAGGACCCCTCTCCAGAGAGGCCCTGTCCCAAAGAAGGAAGGATCCATGGCCAAGCCAACACGTCCATTTGGCGTACTCCCACCATAGTGGTGTAACTACCTAAGTGCTGGATTCTATCCGGACAAACCATCCCTCCATATTCCTCGTGAAGGTAGGTCGCGAGACCAAGCCGCGAAGTCTGGCCCAGGCCAACAAGAAGAAGTTCGCTTGGTGCGAACGCGGAGTCGGAGACCCGCGGTTCGCCGCGAAGCTCGATTCGCGGAGGGCTGTCACGGAGTATGCGGATATTCGCGAAGTTGAGAGAAAAAAAAGACAAGGAAGTCGCATAAAGACAAAAGAGGTCGACCCCCATATTTATAGGCGGAGACCCCGGAGCATCGCGGTGCGCCTCACCCACGCGGAGTATCACGGCGCGTCCGGATCCGTGGCCCCGGTCAGCACCACGGTCCCTCTTCGTGAGGCCGCATCGCGAACCGCCGACAATTTTGGTGATTTTCCCTCAGACTTCGACCCTTCACCCTCCGCGGCTCCAACTCTGAGGGGGGGGGGCATTTGTTGGCGCCAAAATATTGCACGAAAGGGAGGGACGAAAAAGAAGGCTGGCATGCTGCCTCGCGAAGCACCGACGCGAAGCACCGTCGTGAAGAACCGATGCGAAGCACCCCGAGCATCGCGGTCCCGCGAAGCTCCAGAGGTGGTAACTCTCCGCGGATGCCGTTGACGTTCATGGGCCCGCCGCGAAGCTCCAGATGTGGTAACTCTCCACGGACGTCGTTGACGTTCGCGAGCCCACCGTGAAGCTCCAGAGGCGGTAAGTTTCCGCGGATGTTGTTGATGTTCGCGAGCGCGCCACGAAGCTCCTAAGGCGTCGTGCGAGTTCTGCTTCGTGGCGTCCCTTGCCTATAAATACTGGACTCCCCCTGGGTCCCGAGGATGGATGATCCGACCATTCGTCTTCTCCTCTCCCGAATCGTGAAGCACCCTTTTCCCCCGGGAATCATGATCTCTGCTAGGTATTTCTACTTCGCGAGACGCCTTTGCATGGTCTCGTTTTGACCCCCCCTTCCGAGAGGGATGCCCTTCGCGAAGCTCAAGGGCATTCACGAAGGAAGGGGATTCCGAAGGGAACCCGGGCAGCCGCGGAGTGTTTATGATTCGCGAAACACCCAACCCATACTAGTGATCCCTTTTCTAAGGCCGGATCGCTACACATCGCGAAGCACACTACTTCGCAGCACCCTGCTTCATGAGGAACTCCTTCTTCGCGAGGCAGTGCTCCGCGAATACTGTTCCACTTCGCAAAGCACCCTCCATTCACACCTATGCCCCGTGCTAAGGCCAAGGCACTCTGCTTTGAGAAGCACACTCCTTTTCTTGGCAATTCCTCTTCCCGTTCGACCCTCCAGGTTTGCACGATTTCAAAGTCCCATGGACAATACCACTCGTAGCGTTACTTCGCCTAATCCTTCTTCTCATAGGCACGCTAACAACTATTGCTTCTTCGCATAGCCACGCTAACGTGGACCCCTCGATGGTTCGCTCCACACCCCCCTTGACCACGGCCTTACTGGTACCTTCCCTTCCCCAAGGACCAGAGGGCACCGGTTATGTAAGTCCTAGGGGTACAGAGTGAACCCACCTCGTCCAAGATGATGGACGTTAAACTGCTAAGCACCTCGTCCTTAACACAAGATGTTAAACTGTGGTCCGACCCCGTGCTTCGCACGCAGGGTCCCCCCGCCTCGGTCATTTTTTACGCCCACTCGTCTCCACAGGAATGGACTCTTCCTCACATGGAATGAGATCCTCCTTGTCGGAGCAGCGTTTGTCCGCGGGGGAAGGGCTGCCTCAGAGCGTAAGCCCCTAACCTTTCTTGCGAATGATTGCACCCGTGCATCTCCGTACTTCCCCCTTGCCAAGGCCAGTGGAGTCCTTTTCCATCTACGCTTTGTCACACCACGGGCCTCCATCCTAGAGTAAGTCCCAGCACTGTGGGCCGCCTAATGTGTAAGCCCCTCTTCACTTCTCAAGGACGCATCCTTCGTGACTTGATCGTCAGGTCCTTGCAACCTCTTGTTTCTCACACCGATCATGACTCACGTGGGCTTAGAGTGAGCACTGACCCTGACCCCCACCCTCAGCAAACTACGAGGACTTTGATCCATGTAATGGAATGGTACGTAGGAAGCCTCCATGAGGTTCAAGCCACATTACTCTTCCGTTCATTCACGTCGAGTTTCACCCTCGTCCAACATGACGTTAAACTGCACACCCTCGTCCATCATGACGTTAAACTGCACACCCTCGTCCAACATGACTTTAAACTGCATTCCAGTCCGACGGCAAGCCGGTGCGACCAACCCGAACTACGAGGACATTGATCTATGTCAAGGCATGGTACGTAGGAAGCCTCCCAGAGGTTCAAGCCCATCTCCAATCGGACCAAGGTCCCTCATTTACATCGGTTTTCTGACACCCACTGCCCATCGTTTTATTCACGTCAAGGTTCACTACCGTCCCGCATGACGTTAAAATATATTCCATCAATCCAGCGAACTACGAGGACTTTGATCCATGTCAAGGCATGGTACGTAGGAAACCTTCCCAAGGTTCAAGCCCACCACTAGTGGACCCATGGGTCTACTTTCACATCCTTTCACGGATGAGACCCTTTCAACAACGAGGTCTTTGATCCATGTCAAGGCATGGTATATAGGAAGCCTCCACGAGGTCAAAGCCCACCACCACTAGGAACCTCCTAGTCCTCCCCATTCACATCAGCTCGCTGATGATGCCCATCGGACCAAGGTCCACCCTCGTGTCGGTCCACCGGCACCATCCCGAACTACGCGGACTTTGATTCCCTACCACTGGGATACGTAGGAAGCCCCTTTAAGGCTCATGCCCAACTTCACAGTTGCCCTTGTGATGGTTCCTTGCCATTCCACCCTCCACTTCATTCATCCATCCACCATCCACCCCGATCCTCACCCGGACCATCATATCCCAGTGATACCATGTCGGTATGCTCCACTTCACAACCGCCCATGGGCTGGCCCCGGTATTGGCATCCCTTCAAGGGAAATCCCTCAATCCGGTATATTCTAGCTAATGCTCTGATCGGGCTGATCCGTCTACGATGGACTTTAAACACGCGACGTACCCTGTGTTAAACACGGGAAGCTGAGGAAAACCTCAGACATGTGTCTATGGCATATAATTCCCCGCGCTCGATGGGGGATGCCTCGGGCCTCCATGCCCTCGAGAAGCCCTGTGACCAGGGATAATAGACAGACATACCAGGTTCCCCAGCTTCCAGACACGCTACTAATACCTCAACGTGACTACTCCCCTGACTGAAGGTTGCTTCCCTGATTGGACCCTTTGGAATGTCCCAACAGAAGCAGTGTAATTAACCGGCGTCCATGGAAACATGGCACTGGGAATAGTTTCACGAACTACGTATTAAATCTATAAGGGAGACCCAGACTAGGTGATGAGTTCTGAGGAGGAATCCATAGAAGGAAGAACCGACATCCCATCATCTAGTTTCGATCATGGAGTGATGTCCCTGAATAAGGAGTGAATGCCACCCGCCTTTGGAAAGTGGGAATGCGGGGCAACAAGCGCAGTGCGTCCTCCTCCGTGGACGGAAAGATGCGCGCGCCTCGACAAAAGCGTTGGAAACAAAAATCCATCAATTGTGCTTTTACTATTTTATAAACTAACTTATATGCATTTAAATTATTTTTAATAAAAACATTTTCTTTTTATTTAAAAAGGATTATATTTTAATTTATAATTGATTGATTAGAAAATAATTAATTATATATACATACGTAACAAACATTGTAATAATTTAGTTAATAATGGTCATAATCTCAATGATAATACCTATGTTATAAGGTAACTTAATAATATTTAGTTGTTCTATTAAACATGGTTTTATGTGAAATGAATTCTATGAAAAGAATATAAAATGGTGTGTAATAAAAGAAAATAATAGTTTTTCATTTATTAAAAGCTAAGATGGTGTTTTGTGTTGAAGAAAATTAACTTGGTGTAGAATTGATCACAATACATTAACAAACTTCTATCTCATAAAAATATTAGGGTGTTTCAATACAGGCGTGTAGAATGACTTTCCTATTATCATATTGAAATATCCAAGGGAGTTCAAAAAGATCTAGGTGCATCTGAGAAGATACTTGCGAGACCTTGGGTGACTTGTCCTGGGCTCTCATGGTATAGTGAAGTAGGTGTGTTTGGAATGTCACATGCCTTTCAGTGACCGCGAGTACCTCTCACATCCCCCATTTGATCCCCTTTTTTGTTGTGAAAAAGGATGGGAGTCATGCGAAATTGAATGTGTATTGTCGACAGTATTTATTATATGTTTTGGAAATGTTTTATGTGAACAATATGGGTCACATGGGGGTTTGTGAGCATTCTATAGAAAAATCATTCCATTTTTCCTTATAACGTCACATAGTTTCCTATACATGCGTGAGGACTTCCATGCGATGAGGCAGAAAAGCCACAGGGCTTTCACGAGGTGAGGCAGACATGTCATTGAGGACTCGTGACATCTTGTTAGTTTCTAGGGGTATGTCACATGTCATTCACTGATCATGAACCCCTCTCACCTCCTCTATTTCTATCTCCCTTGTTTTATTTTACAAGGGTTTGGGATCAAACGAGAAGGCACATGAAATTTATAGGATTTTAACTTGATTTTTGGATGATGTCTCCCTTGACCAATATGGTTCATATGGAGAGTGTTCAATAATTTAGTGGATAGTTCTATCGTCATGTCCTTAATGTATCATATAGTTGTTTGGACACTTCCGGGGACTTTCGTGCGGCGAGGCTATCAATCCATAGGGATTCCGTGTGGTTTTGCAGTGTCCCAGAAATCTATCGTGGTTCCTATCACCAGCCATTCATTAAACATGATCCCCTCTTTCCTCCTTACCTTTATATCAATCATTTCATGTGGAAAAGGTTTACAGGCCTTTCATGATTTCCTAGATATAAAGATTGAATTTTATATTCTGCAATGATGATTTGGTGAATGAGATTCATGATCATTATGGGTCTCTTCCTTTAAATATCATCCTTCATTATTTTTGAAGGATTCTTGGTGGTTTTTCTTTGCTTTATAATGAAAAACATTGTATCCTGGGGGTTCTCATTGGGTTTTATAGGTGGTATTCAAAAGAGAAGGTATATTTATTGAAATGGGCGCTGCAGGACTATCCGTGGGAGATGTTCCATTCATGGGGCCTTCACGTGACTTCAAAATGATAACACGACCATGAGACTCTCAGTGTCTTAAAAAATATTTGACCATCCCCTTATTTCTTGATTTTTTGGTGAAAATAATACCCATATTCAGGTATTTCCTCTTTTGTGATTTTTTAATGGTTATTTGACGGGCATCAACAAATTCCCCCCTTAAGAGGGATGTCTGAGGGGAAAATTACTCGATTCTATGGAAAAAAATTGCCAGCTAGATCTTTTGATAGTGTCACAAAGCAGTACTTTGTTTGATGTTTGGTTAACTAGGAAACCATTGGCATACCACGAAGTGGAAATATATATAAGGGTGGGGGGATGACAATTCATTCCATTATCCGCCTACTCTCATAGTGCCCCCTCTATTTCTATGGCGAAACCTATCAACAATTATTCACCATGAGTCAATTCCACCAAATATCTTACAGAAGGGTATTTTAGAAACCTCACTTGGATAACTCCTCATACTCATCTATGAAGGTTTGAGTGGTCTTGAGGATTTCACAGGATTTGCTAACCAGATAGTTAAATCATTTTCTAATTGAATGAATATGTTCATGTCACACAACCAAGTGTCTTAAGGGGGGTCATGCGATTCACATGGATCCCTAAAGGGTTTGTGAGCCCTATGAGTCCTCTAGAAGTCAGGTGGATTATGAACTCTTAATGTGGTTTTTTACTCCTTTGTTGATTCATGCGATGAACATGATGTTGCTTTCTTGTGTCATGCTTTATTTTTTTAAGGACACTGAATTTACTTTGTCTGATGTGTTCCATATACTTATTTTCATATGTCTTTCATTTCTCATCATCCTACTGAAAATATTTTGAAGATTGAGGCATGAGTTAAAATTTCCCACCATGAGGCTATGGTAGCGATCATGGACCCTACATATCATTGTTTGGTTGGTTTATATCAACAGATCCTACTAAAATTAATGGGATCAAAATTCTAGAATTGTCCTCATTCTATCTAATTTTCCTATTATGTGTTTTTTCTTACAAATGAAACTCCCATCCCTCTATTTTATTCATCATTTATAGCCTCCTCCAAGATTATGATTTCCCAAAATACTCTTTGATATAACATTTCTCTAGGGGACACATTATCTCTAAAGTGGATTGTGAGGATGGACATCTGTTGACATTAATATAAATAGAAATTAAATGGGACAAATCAAGTATGTATCTGTGAAATACATATATATCTTTTGATAATGTGGCATTCAGTCGCTGATCAATCGTATGGGTGGATCTCTAATTGGTACTTTTTCTCTGGTGGAAGATTTCAACTACATTGGGGATGGTCCTTCTAATTTCAATATATTATTTCTTTATTTCCCATTGAGTAGAAAGAAATTGGTATGTATGAAGATATCTGGATATCAAAGACATCAACATATTACAACATGAATTTGATGGTGTAGTTCTTCAGCCACTAGAGCCTTGATTCAAACACCTTCTACCTTACACAAGGCAAAGTCCGCATTAGTCTTTGGGAAATGTAACATATTTTTGGTGTGCCTATCCATGGTAGCATGTATGAAGAATTATTTCCTCCCCTATCTGACTAGGATGATGTTACAAAACCACATCATTTAATGAAAGATATGGTTATGTTATTTGAGAAGACTCACCCAAAAGTGGTGATTCCTAGAGAGGACATCCCCTTTAAAATTTGGACTAAGTATTTTATTAAGTAGACTCGTTCTGATCCAGATGTCTGGACGCTAAAGGACTTGATTACAAATGATTCCCAAAATGATCCATGTGCATATTATACCACAGTTGAATGTAGGAAGTTTAGAGATTTGGGATGGGAGGTTTTCCCTTGTGTTGACCGATTGGTCAAACTGGCTACGTTTCATTCCATGTACTTGAGCAGGTACTTACTCCCGATGAGGGTTAAGTGGGGATTCTGAGGGTCCACCTTTTCGATGGAGACTATGATGGTTGGGGATGAGTGTGTTGGACTGGAAATCCCTTACTTGGAAAAGAATTACCACCTCCGATATCATGCATATAAGGGAGAATCTTCATATAGAATCTCTAGGCCTTTCTATGTGCAATGGGGTTGGATGGGGTCTCATCTGGGTGGTTATGAATATCTAAACATTCAAGAAATCCCCAAGAATGACTTCATACCATAATTGTAGTGTATTAATCAGGTAATAAATATTATTTTGAAATATTGGAAAGTCAATTTTTTTGTGAAACATTGTTAGTGATTATCCTTTTAGAAATATAGTCTTATGAAAATAGGATGTTTTATCGATTATTGTATGTATAACCTTATTGAACATGCTTATATGATGTCCTTTTGTTAGGGGGTTCATTCTAACCACTTTAACAGAGACCTAATTTGTGAATTTTACCCACCATGTTGGTTTAGACACTAATTTTTGTCCATCCAATCAAGGTGTGCTAGTGTTGTTCATGTTAGAGCCAAGAAGCACCTGATGGTATCTATCCAATTTTGTTTTATGTTTAATATAGAAGAGACTGGGGTAGAAATATGCCTTCCCCCTTAAGATATAACCACCATATTGTCCAAAATCTATGAAAATATTTGGATTCTATCATATCCCAATAGGAAATTATACAATTTGGTGAGTTTGGATTTCCATCTCCTAGTAGTTGTATACAATCCCATGCTTGGGTAGTAGTCGGCTTCCAAGAAGTCAGATGCTCAAGTGGTACCATGAAATGAGGTTAAATGCTTTCCATTGGTGGTAGAGAAATGTACTATTGTGGCTACAAGGGTTTCACATGACTTGATGTTTCCCATATTTTCTCAAAAATGGGATATATGGAAGGCGAAGTACTCCAGGAATGCCCTTTGGGGAATATTGGTCATCTGAGGGGTACTTATGGATGGTTTTTCTTATATCACTGCACCTCACAATAGTACATTTTATGAGAATATGAGGAAGTAAGGGACCTCCTTGAATGTATTGGCGAGGGCTTGGTGAGTTCCTAGAGACAAATATTTTATTCCCCACAACCCCACTAAATGGTCCTTACAAGAACAATTCCAATTTCTATAGATGCGTAAGGTTACCCTATTATCGAGGAAGTGCAATGTATAGATCTATTATGGTTCTTATGATGCCATTGTGTCCTCAATATCATGTTGAAATCTATATGCTTTCATGTATGAGGAGGTTTCTAAAGATCACCTGACCCTACCATCCGTTGAATAAATACCCCATGGTACATTTTGGGGTATGGAATTTGGCGATGACCAATGAGAAGATGATGAAGTGTCCCCAGGATGACATTCTCAAATGAGGGAAGATATTTCCACTTCTGAGGTGACAGTTCCAACATCAAGACCCTATGGAGGCACTTATTTTGAAAATAAGAAGAAAATGAAAATGAAGTAGTTTTCATTTTCAGAAAATTCTCCTCTAGACAAGCCATGTATCCGGGGTATTCAATTCCCCTATTTATCTAAAATAATTATGGTAGCACATTCATGATTTTTTGGGAATGCATAGGTCCCCACTGAGATCATTTAGAAGATCTTGTGCCTATTATTGTGGATGTAGGTGAGAGTTTAGTGCCTCCAATGGATCTGCCACTACTAAAACAAATCCATCAAGGAGTATGCAAGGCCAATGGTCTAATTCAACCGGTTTCATGGAATTCCATAGATGTTCTTCCTAGTGTGCCAACTGATCCAATATATATGGAGGCATTTTCAGAGGGTTTTGTTGTATGTAGTTATTCTTATGTTGCAGTAGCCGATGTGGAGGTGAGCTTCGAAGAAGGTGAAGTATTTTACAACATAAAAACAATTTTTTGTACTCATTCCATGCATCATATAATGTAGATCTACTCTGGTAGTCCTTAATGTTGGTGCAAAAGTATTTTCTATTGACAAGGCACTGAAGGTAATGAAGAATGATTCATTGCAAGAGGGAGTTTCATATTCTTCTATAGATGGATCTGAGGCAGTGGTTAATGATGGTAATGCGACCAAAATTGGTATATTTCTATCATTAGTCACATTTATTGATATTTGATAGCACCACATGATTTATCCTATAACTAAAATATGCTCGCATACCTTATTACAACTCCATTTCCTTGGAGTTCAGAATCATTAGTGACTATACCTCTGGGAATTACTCCAATTATGTCTACCAATGTAGATCCTGGTTCTCTCCCCTAAACGTCTATGTCCTTGGGAACTAAACTATTTTTGAGTGATCTTGTCCCAGAATACATTCCCATCGCCATGATAATCATAGATCAAAGACATGGATCAGAATCACTCTATCAATCAATGTAGTGATAGATGTAGAGGGAGATCTAGATTTTAGTGTTTGAAACCCCATTGGACTGGTTGAAAGACACATTGGGTCATCTCCAATTTATTATTACCACACTTTTCTATAAAGGCGGTGACTATTATGCTCTTCATTATAGGGACAAAGATTTAATCTCCTATGATAATAGAATAGGGACCTTGAGTTGAGGGTAGTAGCTACCGAGGCTTCCACCTCAGTGAATCAGGACTAGAGTGAAGATGTGAATGAATCTACTCAATGAGAGATGGAGGCCACTGCTCAACAAGATGCAATCAATGCTAGGAAGGCTCAGACTAGTCATCTATACTCTAAAATAAATCTTCTTAAAATAAATATATCTTGTTTCATTATACATTATAGATATTGGGGAAAACCATGTTATAGTAGTAATTAATATTGGATTTGGAAATGAAATACAGGCTTGATGCTATTACCAATGTGGAGGAGGTGCATCATGCCACGGAGGTAGAGACTGAATCAATTGATTAACTGTGCTAATCTGTGACTTTACAAGAGCAAAGAATTTATGATCTCAAAGAATTCTCTAATTAGGTTCTATAACGGTATAAAATTTTTGCAATCTTACTTTGGATCGTACATTTATAAGAGACGTTGGGTAATGTTGAGATCCCACCTTTTATATAGCATTGAAATAAATGTTTTTTTAACATTATATGATATGTATGTTATCTCTCTATTCCATTATTTTTAAACATTCTATTAATAACCATCCACTTATTTATATTGGATGATAATGAATGCCTAGAATTGGATATTGAAATCCTAACAAAATTCTTTTGTGAAATTAGCATGAGGGATCACCCCATACGATGTTCTATGTCAGTACTATAATCTGGTTATCTTGAGATCACCTAACGTGCAGAGAGATCATATGAGTCAGAGATATGTATTATTGAAGGAATGATTTTCATATCCATGTAAAGCAGTTCGACCTTAATAATCCATGTAAGGAGTCTCATGATTATTTCCATGATCTTTAAATGCAGGCCATTGAGTTTGGAGATTCACATTATTTAGTTTAAGGTATTTTATCTTAGACCATCAATTTCCATAGTTATGGTCTCTTATCTTATACTGTATATTTCTTTAGTTGATGGTATTTTAGCTCAGACTATCTTTTTCATTAGTTTTAGGACTTTTAGCTCGAACCATATGTTGAATTAGTTTATGGTATTTTAGCTGAGACCTTTTTTTTCTAGTCTATGGACTTTTAGCTCAGACCATTTTTTTCTTTTGATTATGTTCATTTAGACCTAACCATTTTTATGAATGTGTTAAATGGTGAAGAAATTATAGGAGTTACCAAAAACTCTTTGAGGTGAGAGGTTATTCCATAGTGTTTCTAAGGATCGTGAGGTTTGGAATATCCTTTTTGTAGAGTGATGAGATTTGTTGATAGCTGTAGGATTGTATACAGGATCTATGTGCACGAATGCATTGTCATGAAAAGGGTACTTGATGCTAGGTATCTTTCCCATGGTCCATAGAAGATCAATAGAGGTAATATTGAGGAGGTTGAAATAATAGGGATACTGAACATTCCATGGTATTTGGAGTGTGGATGATTTAAATCATAACCTGGGAGTTTGTGTCTATGAATATAAGATTATGAAAACATGTTGGGTATGTCCCTTAACATTATAAAATACCAGGTACCACCGCTGTGTTGAAAAGGCTCATATGGATCAAAGAACCTTTCTGGAAAGGATAAGATGCATTCAGTTGGCGGGCCGGGGCCCTTATGAATTGGTAGCATGGCTAAGAAAAGATGATATTCACTTATTTATGAGGTCTTTAGACGATTTGAGAAGACTCAATATGATGATGTTAGATATGGGAAGAATTCTATCCACCAAGGAATCTGGAAGCCTAGGACAACTATCTTTTAAAATGAATCTTGAGCTCTCTACCATATGGTTTCAAATCATAATACATGGGATATCAATGAATATTAAATGAATTTTCATAGTCCATATTTGTGGAAAGATTAGAAACATGGTGATGTAACGTTGAAGATATTGAATTCTCTTGGATAGTTTGGTATGAGGACAGTAAATCATGATCTGGAGTGCTTGGTTTTAGAGAATGCTTTGGGACATTAATACATGGAGCGGTTTAGAAACATTGGGGTGTTGAGAGTTGTAGTTATTATGTAAGAGCTCATGAGAATTTATATTTCATTTTTTAGAGTTAAACAATTTGTTGATGACCATAGGCACATATGTAGGATCCATGGGCATGAATGCATAGTTAAGAAAAGGGACCTTGAAGACAGATTTCCTTTCCAAGGTTTATAGAAGGCTATGGTGATTTGAGACACCCCAACTCACAATGTGTGGTTTTTGGAAGATTTGAACTCCATGGAGGGTTTGAATGATCAGAATATTTTGACACAACCTAGAGAACATAATATCAAATTGAGGAGATGTGACAAATATCTCCCCAATTTTTTCCTGGAGCAGTGGGCCCAACGAGAATAACCTATATTTTTACCAGGGTTATCGACCCTATGATGTTAATTAATTTTATGTTTGTGCCATAATTATTTCCTAAACTTGGAGGATGAAGTCATTTGTGGGTGGAGAAACTAATTTTTCTCAGGTCACCCTTTGCAGGTTTTTTGAATGAAAAGTTTTGTGTCTCTTCCATTTGTAGTTAAAGGTCATACTATTTAGATCATTACGTGATAGAGTTTATGGTTTTATATCTCATAACAAAGCACATTCAGTTTAGGGTCATGAAAAGAAAGGACCTAACATAGGGTATGTGACAAAAGCGGAAAATTAGGATAACTGGGGTTAAGAGTGCTCCATCATCTTCTCAAGCATGGAATGGAAATGACTTAAATCACAGCTCAAGTTTCTTAAGTCATGAGTAATGACATGGGATAGTCATACATGGGGTGGTTCAAACAAACTATGGTGTTGATAACATCTATGAATTTGTAAGGAATTGTGATAACTGGAATGCCCTTTTTCAGAGTGGCACGTTTTGTTGACATCTATAGGAACATATGCAGTATCCATGGGCATTCACGCATTGTCAAGAAAAGGGTACATGAATCTGGGTATCCTTTCCAAGGTCCATCTAAGGTTGTTGAATGTAATATACACTGAAGACATGATATGTGGTATATGGATGTAGGCTGATCCTAAAGGATGGTGGAAGCACTGCGTACTATGGTTGATTGACACAAGTCTCTTGAAGACCTTTGATGAGGAGTGAAAAATTAGAGATGGTATACACAATATATATTGTCTTGTAGTGTGGAATTGTTTTCATATATGTAGTTTAATTTAATGTTGTGAGGCCATCATGATATGCAGTTTAAAGTCATTCATCAATGAAATACTACCATGAAATTTAACGTCACGTGGAAAGGACATGATTCCATGTAGTTTAACATCATATAGCAAGGACATGCTTCTGTACTGTTTAATGTCACGCAGAAAAGACATTCATCCAGGTAGTTTAACATCATGTGGTAAAGAAATTATTCCCTATAGTTTTACGTCATGTGGTAAGGATGTAGGAATTGACATCAAAGGTGGTGATGTTACGACTGGGCCCCAAAAGGGGAACTTTGGAATCACAATGTATCCCATGAAAATGAGATTCAAGCTAAACATAGTTCTTCGATACCGTGCAGTTTAATGTATTTCAGTGAGGATGCTGCAGAACAGTTTAATGTTGCATTGCAGGGATATATGTCTATAGTTTAGGTTCATGTGAATCAGACTGTAATGTGGAGTTCCTGATGTGTAGGTGTGCAGAGTTGTTCCATGATGCAATCTGATGTGAATAAAGAAAAAATTGATCACAACAACACCACACACCTTCCATGAAAACTAAGGAAAAAGGGTCAAAAATTTCATGGCTGTGGCTGGGCCCAATAATGAAATATATGGGTGTCACTACATATCACATGAATATGAGAATAAAGTCACATGTAGTTTTGGAAAAGTAAATACATTATGTAGGTCATACCCATCTGTAGTGGTGGGAATCATTTCCATTCATAGTTGTAGATGGGCCTATGATTGGAGATCCTGGCATCACTACATATCCTCTATGGCCAAGAATCAATATACACGTAGCTCTCAATGATTCATGCATGTTAACATGATGCAGTAATGATGAAGGTGGATTGAAATGAATCGATGTGAATATTGTGGTTGTTACCAAGGATAGAAACTTGTGTATCACTACATATCAAATGTGGATGAGAAAAAAACAAAACATAGTTCTTGGAGGACCATTTATTTTAATGTTGTGTGACAAGGATATCGACTGTGCAGTTTAACATCATGCAATGATGACTTATGGAATCCCTTTTACGGTCTTGTACTCAATACCATAATGGATCTGATGTGTACATATATTCCCTTCTTGTGAGGGTATGTCCCTATCTTATTTCCTAAGATCACATGATCTATGGTTGGTGTGAGAAACAAGGAGCGACATAGGTTCCCATATAATGTAGAGACACAAGAGGAGTATAATATGAAAATTTTGTATGATGGATTGGGTGGGCCAAGATGTAGAATCAAGAAATACCTACGTATCTCAATAATAATGAGAATTAATCCATTCAATGTTCTAGGGAAACAATGTCATTTAATTTCATGCGACAAGGACATTGACCACACAGTTTGACATCTTGTAGTGAGTAAGACTTATTCCATGCAATTTAACATCATTCCATGAGGTTGAATGATGGGTCTTACTCGGATGTGGATGCCCATTTTCATAACAACTTATTCAAGGTACATTATGAGAAATATCACATCGGTGGGTGGTGTGACATGCTTCCCATAAATGGTTGCTAGTGAATAGGCTCCATTATGATATATCTTATGTATGTTGTAGGGTCCATCCCAGTTAGGATCCAATTTTAGGGGCATTATTCTCAGTATCATCAGGGTTCTGAGAGCCAACAGTAGTCCTCTCGGAATGAATGGGTGTAGTTGAATTTTGTTGTTGAAATTTTATGCAATCCAATTATGGTGGACATCAAGGTTGTGCAGTGTGTAATTTATTTTTTTATCATCTATCTATTCCAACTCATACATCCATTTATATTATTTTTAATCATTGGATAGCTATTCAAAAATGGATATTTAAAGTTAGGGAAGTTGTATCTCTATAGGCAGCACTTCTTTAGTCATGTACACTAGTGAGTATGGAATTTCTAACGTAGTAGTATGTGTGGAGGTATAGTAGTCCCAAAAACATGGATCAGTTTATCTAGACAATAATTATTATCCATGTTCTCAAAAAATCTATAGAATGTTCAAAAGAGTCTTATTTAAGACATCTATCTATCCATTTACCACTGCATGATAATTGGATGAGTGATTGGACTAGATGTTGTACTCCGTGTAAAACATCTTAAACCCTATGTAACAGAAGTTAGTATCATTGTCCCTCATTATTTTGTGAAGGAATACGATCCTGATGATGATATGGGACTTCAGGAATTAGTTTCTATTCTTCTTCATGACTTCCTTGACGGTTATCACCTCTGTCCATTTGGAAATGAAGTCAATGGCAGTAAGGATGTACTTGAACTTCTTAGAGGTGGCCAGAGGATATGGCCCCACAACATCCATCCTGCAAATGAAAAATGGGAAGGAATATTTGGTGGTATGCCACATTTCTAGGGGCGTATGGATGATGTTTTTCTGGATCTAGCATGACTGAAATTTCTTGGTGAATTACACACCATTCTATATCATCGTTTTTCAGTAATATTGCAACCTCCTAATTTAGTGGGAGATCCCCATTCTATATTGATGGGATCCACAAGTGACTACTTGTAATTCTTCCATGATAATGAGAACCTCTCATTATGCTATGCACCTAGAGATAATTTTATCAATTCACACATATAGAGTATTTTTTAACAATTATTCCATCCTACATACTAAAGTTTGTTTCACAGTGTTGAATCTATTCAATTCTAGCATAATCATCTAGGAGAATCCCTTCTCAGAGATAGCTTATTATGGGCTCCATTCGTCCAGGGGTTCATTGAATTTTCATTCTCTGGGGCGGTGCAGACTTGGTTCATCTATTCTATATCATATACGAAGATTGATGACACCATTCCTCAATGTGTTAAACAAAAGGATGCTTCCTCCAGATCAGGGTTGGCCATGATGGCGACATCATTGGCTAGTGTGTTAGTGCAATAATTCTAGGAATTGGGGACATAATGCAATGTGGGGTCGAAGGGAAATTCTACCATTAGTCAGCATACTTATATAGTGAGGCAGGTCGGTTCCTCCTTTGTAATGGCATATTCACTATTGACCTACAATATCACTAAATCTGAATCCCCTATGATGATTAGATAGGCTATGTGCAGCTGTAGGGCTAGTTACAATCTCGATATGAGTGCTTGGTATTCTACCTGAATATTTTATCATCCTTCATAGAGTAAGAAAGTGTATGAAAAAACTGATCTGTCTAAGAGGACAAATAAAATTCCAAGACCCACCTAGTTGAGTTTTGGGTTCTCCATTGTGGTACCTATAGGACTCTGGGAGGTTCAATAAATATACATCTCCCATGTTTGAGTGGTGACATGGGCATAAAAAACTTCTTCCTTGGGGATCTTAGTGTCTTCTGGTGTATGTTTGGGGTAGGGTGTGTTGTAAGGAAATCCTTCATGGATTTCCCTTTCACCAACTTCTGAGATATGAACATTATTTCATATTAAAACAGATTGACCGCACATAAATCCAAGATACTACTCAAAATGTAGTGGTAAAAGATATAATTGACCAGGTCAATAAAAAAGTCCAGGTGGACCTTGTGGTGCTGCAAATAGATCCTCGGTTCTTTCACTACAAAGATGAGTCCAAGGTAGTTCTTTTGGACATAATAATATCTGGTCTCAGTACCTAGCATGGTCCGACTAAGGTGGTAGATTATATTATTACTTCTTGTAAAATTCTTCTGTGTGAGAAGGGTTCCTAATGAGAATTATATAGTGTCCAAATATACAATGAGTTTCCTCCCTTCCACCTGAGGCAAAAAAACTCATAGGAGCGTAAAGTACTACTTTAGACTATCGAATGTTATCTTACATTCATTTTCCCATTGGTAAATAACTCATTTCTTCATTAACCAGGTGAAGTGGAGAGTATTTCTATCCAGGATGGCTATGGATCACTAAATGTTTTTGAGGTGTCCTTATAGTCCCATTGGGTATTTCAGATTCCTGGGGGGTGACATTTCCAAAATATCACTAGTCTTATCTGGGTTAATCTCAATGCCACAGGGATGTACCATAATTCCATGGAACATGCCTGATGCTACCCCAAAGGCACATTTCAGTGGATTCATCATTATAATATACTTTCATATATTGTTGATGATTGCTCAAAGATCCCTCAAGTGATCACATCACTTCCATGATTTAACAACCAAGTCACCAACATAAATCTCAGTTATCCTTCCAATTAATGGATTAATGATGTTATGTATGGTGTGATGATATGTGGCAACCACATTCATTAATCCAAAGGGATTGACTAGATAGGATAATATCCCTTGAGGTTCTCTTAAGGAAGTGTCTATATCATCCTCACGGGCCATCTTGATTTTATTGTAGCCCGAGTGACCAACCAAGAAGGAAAGTTCTGATAAGTTAGCAGTTAAATCAACCAATTGTTCATTGATCGAGAGTGGAAAATGAACCTTAGTTAAATGCCTATTCATTCCACTAAAGTCAATTAATACCCTAATATTCTCGTTATTCTACTTGATGGGGGTGCGGTTTACAATCCCTCTCGTGTATTTTAATTCTTGGAAAAGGTTTCTTTTGATCAACATGTCATCTTTTTCCACTATATAGGTGTCATGGGAGAGATGCATCATCCTAGATGCTTGCTGAAAGCATCAATGCTCATCATGAAATCCAAGATGGTGTGTGGCCACATATGGATCGAATATGGTCATTTCTGCATAATTATAGGTGAACACATATCAGTACTTCTTTAGAAATTTGATTTACATCTCATTCTCTTCGAGGGGCATGGTGATACTAATCAAGGTAGGATTTGGGTGTTCTTATGTATCAAGATTTATCTTCCTGATCTTGTCTATTTTAGTGGATACTCCTTCCACGAATGCTATAGGGGAAACTCTGAGATCATCCTCACGCATTTCCACGTCTGTGGAGACATATTTAGGTGAATATGGAAGTCCGGGGGACTCTCTTTCAGTATCAGGGTGAGGGAGTCAATAAGAAAAGATATCACCATTTCATACTATTTGGGTTGTTGTAGAGAGATGATTATGATGATTTTTACTGGGGAAAGGAGAGGTTTGGACCTATTAGATTAGATATTGTACCTCGACCATGTTTATGGGGAGCACATAATCATCATTGATCATTCTTGAGGGATTTAAATGGGTGGTATGTAAGCTAATAGGATCTACAACCCATATATAATTATCCGACATTAGTTTCTTAACTCCCTTATTCTTTAAATATGTGTTGACATATATTGATCCATAAGCATTGAAGGGGGTGACCGTATAGTAGGAAAAAAATTCATTGATGGGGTACTTCAGACGTTGATGGAATGTTAATGGTACCAACATTGGAAATTGATCCAGGGCCTTCCAAGTAGGACATTATATGTGGTATCCTGCTAGATAACCATGAAATCAACATGAGGTGTGAGATCCCAGAATTGGGATTCATGTTTGATCATCCCTAGGGGTCTCTGCTCATGCTTTTCATATCCCTAGAAGGTCATATTTTTAGGGGATATGTCCCTTTCAATATACCACTATCATTGGAGGGTTCAGACTAGGATCACATTGATCCTTAATCCATTATATATCATCTCCCCTGGGACAATGACATTATTGATTCTTCTTGAAATGTGTACGGTCTAGTTGTTCCCTTGGATGGACATATCCTAATTGTGATCAGTGAATGATATAAAAACATGGAATCCTAAGGAAATAATCTCCAATTGATATACCTCAACAACAATGACTTATATCTCTAATTCATATGGTATCTGGAGGGCTTTAATAAGTGTCTCTCTAAGTTACATTAAAATAAGGAATGAATATAGGATTAATATCTTGGTTGGGACTACAACTAGATGTTTTAAAACATCATACATTTTTATTGTAGGTCGACACTTCCCAGACGAGGTTGCTCCTTGGCATGTTGCTCAGGTGTTGGACCATGTGGTTTTGGTGCTGAAGAAGCTAAGGAAGATGGACCTGGAGCTATTGTGGAGGTTGAGGGGATATCTATTACCTATGGAGTAAGTTGGTCTAGCCTTCCCCATTGCCTGGATAGATCTTATTGAACCTTTGTAAAGTGGTCACGAAAGACGATCAGATGCAGGTGACTATTAGAGGTCTCTAAGGCATCTCCTTTACATTTTTAGTCATATTGGAGTGATTTCAGATGTGTCTCATATATATATATATATATATATCCCATGGGGATATGACTAGAATGTTGAGTTGGAACATGTCTGTGCTACCACCTATATCCTCAACTCTAATGCATACGACCTCCCATATCCTAGTTATATGCAGGAAAACCATACTCATGGGAATACTCATCATTAGATAAGATGTATGTAAAGTGTATTGTGTTTAAAAAACCAAGTATGAGCTCCTCATCTGACAAGGATTATATTTTTGGTTGAGTTCTCATCTTTCTGATGTCACATGGAAAAAATCAATGAGGGTTAATGCCAAATTTGGAAGAGAACATGAATCTTACTCTTCAGTTTTATTCCTAAACCGGTGGTCACACACACCTTAGGTAGGTGCATCTGATTCCACATTCATGGGTTCTGGAGTAGCTATTGGCATGTGCAACTATGATCTTTGAGTGGTGTGGGATTTATCAACTATGTTCTAATCCATCTAGTTTTTAAATTTTCACCCACATATGGTCGAGGCCTCATGATAATCATCTTATTTTTCTGGATGAACCATGTTTAGGCTAGAAAATTGCTATGGGTAAACAATCACTACCAAATTTCCAAAATAAATCATTCCATGAAGGATGTATTTGATGATGAAACAATTCTTTATATTATGTCTAAACCATCTATAAAAATGGATGTAATTGGGCCATTTAGTGAGGTTTCCCTTATCTGGATTCCTGGGTTGTAGAAGTGTGAGCTTGTTATTCTCCATGGTTTCCAATAATTAAATTTGGACATGTTCATTATTTAAGGAGTAAAATTTTTTCATCTATTATTCAAATCCTAGATGACCCTCATTTCTCTGCACTTCTGTCCAGGGGTGATTCTATGGTTTTCAACTCTCGATAGGATGTGTGTGGTAGTTTGGGTCCATCCTGGGAATTTGGATAGGTGTGGGTGCTGGTTTGAGAGTGATATATGCAGTTTTCATTCTAGATAGACTTTTTTCAGGTGTTTTGGTCATGATTTGATCTTTGGATCGGGTTTACTGAATGGAATTCTCCATGCATTGGGATATTTCAGCAAATTCACAGAATCCACCCGAATATTTAATTGGAATTACGGGTTTATGAAAATCAACACTAAAATTCTCAGCACAATTTCTTTGAAGCTACTCTTTCCAGAGAGGGATTCTATGTGAGTAGGTCAAAGAATTTTATCTTTAAATGAAAAAAAACCCACTCATTTTAACATTGTTTTAGTTTTTTAGGTTTAGGATCATTGTATTCCATTGTACAGAACATAATTGGTAATGTAATTGATGATGGAGTTCCTCCCATCCAATCATAGATGCTACAGGTAGGTAGTTATACCAAAAAAGGCTCTCCCTTTCAGAGTCTATACAAAACCACTTATCTTGGTTGTTTCATTTTGATCTTGAGGTCCCATAATTAGCCCGCATTAGGAAATGGAGTGTGTGAGATTCTAATTGGGGTCACCCTCACCATCAAATGTGGAGATGGTCGGATTTCCAATGTTGGTAAGAGGTGGGGTATCATCAACCCATTCAGTATATGGCTTCCTTTTAGGGTACACAAGCACACACCACCCTTCAATGGCTTCTATTCAAGTAGTCTAAGACATGATGATGTTAAGGAGATTTGAGGGAACTAACACCGTGACCATATCCTGTCCATGTAGATTCATAGGGGGTTTATGAGGTTATCCAATTTTTATCTCCTTACAATTTTAAATTCGACCCGGGACTGAATGGTTATCCTGATGGGGAGAGCCTATTTCTGTAATAGAGGCAAGTCATGATCATTTTTTACTTCCTCTAGTATGCGAACCAACAACCTAGAAACATATCCAATATGATACTCAGAAGATTCCCTTGATAATGGATCATCTATAAGAGGGAGGACATTTTTTTCTTCCTAGATACTATACAATGAAATAATATTTCTCGTATGTAAATCCTCATTATGCTTCCAAAGATATTGTATTTCACACTCATATTATTAAAATTTTACCTCTAGGGGTGTAACCTCTCTCCTCATGGGAGGTGATCAGGATGTGGTTGTAACGTTCACCTTTTCATCATTTCTTCTGGGAGGTCGCGACTCATTGTTCAGAATTTCCATATTTTTGAATTGTCTCTGGTTCCTGGTGTACGAAACCTCATTCGATGAATTCAAGTAAACCTCCTCCTGAGTTATGTTTTCCATGTTGTGACCCTATATATATATGTCACAAGAAATATATTACATGTTGAAAGTGAGTAAATTCAGTGCATCAGATCTAATAGTGGGGGTCTTTCTATTGCTTTCGATGGAATAGGATGAAATTTCACAGCTTCCATCAAGGTCAGTATTTGAACCCTTGTCCTTATTTGGCTATTTTAGATGTCAACCCCAGAAGTTAATAACCATATTCACTGCACATTTCTTCCACTATGTTCAATAAACATGGATCCGGAGTTAGTTCCCTATCATGGTTTCCAAACGGGCCCTAACCTCTAGAGGTATGTCTTGTGGTGGGTGGTATTCCGACTATTGATTCAATTCTACCATCATAGAGAACATTGATTCCCTATGAGGGGATGATGATAATGATGATCCCCCCAGTCCTGTGGGGTGGGGGTCATTTAGGGAAGCGGTTGGAACTAACTTTTCCAGTTGTTGAGGATACAATGGCTCTATTCATGGATTTAACGACTCTTGGGGACATAAAGATATATGATTTCCCATCCTAGCAGGGTGTGGATTTATGGGATCACAGATTACTTCGGTAGTGTCCTCTCATGGGATTATGTACCTATGTATGGTGATTGACATATAAATTCCCCCAGCCCAACTGGTTGGGGTTTGCTTGCAGCTTCTTACGATGTGTACCAAATTCTCACAAGAATTGGAGATCCAAGAGGTCGAGTCAGTGGTAGATATTCCCTAGGCATGGTGGGATGTGTATTATCTTGTATATATGATACATAAGCAACATTATTTTCCCACTTGATGTTTCATAATTGTGCTCGCGTTGGAGCTGGTCTGGATGGTGCCACGTGATAAGAATAATTTATCATGAGAAGTTCTTCAGGTGATTGCAAATTTGGTCTCCATGATGGAAATGAATTCTTATTGTTTTCAGGGGCACAATTTTATGTCATATCATCTATCCTCCCCCTTTATCCATAATGGCAGGGCACTATTGGAACATAGGCATTCTATTGAAGTGACCACATGGCCCGAGTGTTTCCCAGTCCCTTTATCATGCCGGAGACTATTACATTGAAGGATTCCGTATCTAATGGGATCTAATATTCCAAGGGATAAGAAATGTGTAATAAACCATACATTACCCACCCTAGAATATGGATGCATGAAGTGACTTTGTATATCAGCTGCTAAAGAGTTGTGATGTAATTGCGGGAAGCGTATAACAGATTTGTGCTATGCTTTTCCAGTTTTAGATCTAGATACATGGAGATAATAGCTAGGTCATGTTGAAAACAAAGTAAATCGATCGTCTAAAGGTTACACTTGTATCCTTGATATGGTAGATGTAGAACCTTATGTTGTAGATGAGTGTCCCTCATATTCTACATTCGATAAGGAATGCACTCCATCTCTAGCTCCTCTAAGATCTCAGAGTCAACGGTGGTGAGGTGAAAAAACATGATGGGGAGGTTATTTCTTGATAATTGTCTCCATATGTAAATTTCTATCTCCTCTTTATCATACATACATGCCTCCATACAATCAGAACATAGAGGATGTATAATATGGTCCCCTACTGACGGGAATGGGGTGCTACTAATGTTAATAAGGAACTGTATACAATTGACCCTAATAATTCGAGAACCTCTCCGTATGAAGTTGTAGGAGTTTGGAACACCGATCAATATGGAGGTGTCTAGGAAAGGGTAGGACTACCTTATCCATGGGAGATATTGTTCTGGGGAGGTTGACCATGTTGGATGTTCGGAGTGGAGTCCCTACGATCCATCTTCATATTACCACAAAGAGGAAAATCATGGTAATGGATGACTTCTACGTCTGCTTCGACTGATGAAAAGATGGACCCTCATGGAGTTGATATTGTGTCTCAAAAATATTCAAGGACCCTTCCATTCAGTAGATAAGGGATATGGGCCATGTCCTACATCATGGTTGGTATATACCGACCTGCCTTTTGTGGTTGTGTTGGTGTAGGAGCCTGCTGTGTAATAGATGTCAGAACTTGAATATAATAATCTAACATGGGAAGGATATGATCAAGCTACTTAGAAGATGCTAGAATATGCTGATGATATATGTCTTAATTGATTGGAATGGTTTCCTTTCATGAGATGTGTTTCACTCTAACATGGTGATCCTCGGTTAGGGTGTGCTCGTGATCCTGATCCTAAGCCTTTGTGATATGTCACTAGTCTTTTTAGTAGGAATATGAGCTTTCCTTTAGGCATGTCACACTCTCAACCAGTTAGACCCAGTTGGATGAGGAATATGATCCCAGTCCAAATATGATTTCCCCAATGAAATATGTTGACGGGCCTCCAGAGTGGGAGAGGTAATATGGGCCTTACCCTATATTTCCTTGGAATGATGCTAGCGTAATCGTTCATCAGGGGATGTAGAAATATGAACCATGCTTCTATGATCTACTGTACAATACCAGGAATACTCACTGGCATGAGTATAAGACATTCCAAAGTCTTGTTCCATTCTCAACTAGTTGACCTCAGCCAAAAAAGGGATATATGTTTGATCTTGGTCTTTTGGAGTATAACACAAGAATGTTTCGTCAGGCATGTGCCCCTGTGCTGAGGCATGTTCCGCTCTCACTTGGTTGGCCCTAGTTGGAACAAGGATATTCTCACAATATGATGCCCCACCCATCATGAGAAAATTATGATAATCCTCTCTGGATGGGGAAAACATGCGAGATTTCTCTAGTACAATCACTTGATCATGATGATCTGATCGTTGTGATGTCCTTATTGTGAGGATAATAGAATACATGAATCCCTTCATATTAAACAGTTCTAGAATATACAAACATATTTATTATGCAACTTTTAGAATGTATTGGAGTTTTATCAATGTGTGTGCAGGGATATGAGCCTGCTCGTTTTCTAACTCCATGATGGATTGGTAGATGTCTTCTATTGAAGAGGGGTTATGCACCCACTTCTTTCATCCTAGTTCCATCTCAGTATGCTAATGGTATTCATATATGGGGGTAGAAATATAATCCTCCTCCATTATTGGTGCAAGAATATACCCGCAGACTTATTGAAATTGGGTAGGGATATGAGCCTCTTGGCTAATCCCTGCCTGAGTATGTAAGAAGCCGTCATACGTAGGAGTGAGGATATGTAACCTCTCCTAGTTATCCAACACCATTCTCATCCAATGAGTGTTTCTTTTTAGCCTATGCATGTGAGTTAGTGGGTGTTGTTTATTAGATGGTACCCTCAATAAGAGACAAAGGGGTACCAGAAGAATTGTGTCAGTGTCGTCGGTTACCAAAAGCCCTCCGGGGAAGCTACTATACCTAAAGTGAGCCACATCTGACTTCCTAGTCAAACATTCACAGATATGGAAGGTGGTAGTTATCACACTCAAGGGATAATCTACCGAAGCTATTGATTGGGGAGACGAGATCCACAATTTCAACAACAACCTTCCCCTGGAAAATTAGTTTCACCGTCTATCACATATATATAACATCACAAGATTACTCCATGGTCAGGATAGTACCATACTAGTGGTACTCTCATACCATTGTATTATTTACCTACCATTGGAGTCGTCGTATAGTGATTTTTTTGTGAGCTTCAGAAGTTGAAATAGCAGACAATTTTCTAAAACAAATGAGGGATGATGATGGAATCATCTTGAATCCGGCTGTTAGAGCAATATCTTCAATTATGCAAATGAAAAATAACAAGGTTACCAATTAGTTCAATATCATAGGAATAATATGCGTAATTAGATATTCATGGTTAACTCAATTATTCTTTTATTCATGATTTTCCCATTCCACTCGTATGGACTTATCAAAACAATGATAGAATAATGGGAACCTTAGTTACAAAAAACCTTTTTAGGATTATTTAGGTCATAAATAATTTTTTTTATCGGATTTTCAAAAAACAAATTGACACATTATAACCCAATCGTTTTTTTTCGTTTGATCGATTCACATCGGGTTTACAATTTTTCTTTTGCCAGGTTTTTTAGACATAGAATGTGGAATGGGATTTCCCTTGATGATTTGATTGGGGGGATGGTTGTTTTTTACCTCTCCCAATTGCATAAATTGGGACCCTATTAGTTTCATCTTCCCTATAGTCAACCAGTGGTTCCCTTTTCCATAGATGGGTATAATCATGCTTTCCAAAGCTTGGTGGTCATTTGGGTTTTCCGACCCAATGACTCTTAGGTCGGAAATTGGTCGAGAGGATGGTAGGTTGGGTTCATCAAACACATTTGAGGAAATTATTTTTTACTTCGGGACTCTCTTATTGATTTATGATATATTCGTGAATCTCTTCTTAATTCCGATATGTGACCGGTTACCCTAGAAAAAAATTTATCAGTTAATTATATCTTAAGATGATAAAATAGGGTATTATTGAGGGAACCATATATATATATAAGGTTATTCATCCATTTCCATAATTTAGTATAACTTCTTTATGTGTTGTTACCATATAACCATGTGCTTTGGAATGTGCTGCCATATAAGGAGGTAGTTCATATTCTGAGGGGTGGATTGAGACATTATGAGGCATCCTATGTATCCTGAATGTTACATGAATTAAATAACACTTATTTTGTTCAATTTCTTGGGATTTTTCAAATGGTATATACCCTTATATGAGGGGTATCAATTCATGATGCCTAATGAGATTTTCATTCATACCTCCCTAAGCCCATGTGAGATACACTAGGTGTGATTAATAACATGGATAATTGATCACCCCCACTACATGTATGTATGGGACGTGCATATGGGGATAGTCCATGGGGTGTTTGGTATAAAGATTGAGCCCTAATAAGGCATCCAACATATCATGAATATGACTTGAATCTGAGATGTCATAGTTCATTTGATGTATGGGACATATATACAAATTATTCCCTATACCATGGAAATTTATGATGCATAATGAGGTGTTTGATTGGTCCCCCTAACCCCTCATGAGCTACACCTAGTGTGAGAATAATTGGGAGCATATGATTATCCTAAAGGTTTATAGATTTGGGACTTTTTTTATCGGGATTTTCCCTAAGGATGTTTGGAATGGATCTCGGGCCTTTGGAAGGAGTCCTGGGAATCCCAATTATGGTAGGAATCAGAGTCTATGTAGTTCATGTAATGTCGAGTATTTTTCACGGAGGATACCCAATAACATTGTAGGGTTTTATAGGGATGATTATATGTCTATTGCAACACCCTATTCCTGCATTAGCCAGGACCAATTGTGAGAAAAAAATGTTAGAATGTAATCAATGTCATTTCTTTAGACAAGGGATTCATATGATGGTCCCAATATAGATAGTCAATATGGAGCTCGGAACATGGAGGTAGGTGGCCTACACAACCTAAATATGTAATGAATCAGAGTCGTAGTAGTTCCCATTATATTAAGGCTTACTCACAAAGTCATCACTATTGATTATTGTTTACATTATAAGGACAACCATCATTTTAAAATCATGGTATTCCCTATGATCCATTGCATGACCTAGCTTGTCCCATAAATAAGTTGTTGGGAGAGGTAGTGTGTCACAATCTGAGGGGTATCGAATATCTTATCTTACACCTATATGAGTCTTCTCAATACCTAGATGACATGTTTGGAGGGTGCCGTGAGTCTCATCCTAGAGGGAATCATGAGAAGATGGTTTTCATGTCTAGATGCTTTCACGAGACTCTGTTAACAAGAGCAAACATGAATATGTGATTCGGGCGATGTGTCTGAGGGGCATAAACATTCTTGGGTGATGGACCTAGAGGGTTAGAAAGATCAAAGTGGCACATGCGGGGGAACTGTATGATATGTCCTAACATGTCTGGAGGACATCGTGTTTCCCAGATGACATGTTAAATGGATTATATGAAATATGGATGGTGTGCCCTGGTGTTTTCGCATGTATTCAGATGACACACATGAAGCTCATGAGGGGCAGTGAGCATGTCTTTCACTAGAGCCCGCTGACTTTGATATTTGTTCTAAAACATGTATCGAAAATGCATTTGTTTCATCAGTGTCACTTGATATTGAGTCTCACATGATCTAGTAGGCGTTTATAACGTTAATTACATAACCATCCAAAGATCCATCACGTGATCTATGAATGATAACATGAGGAGATTTATGCTTAGTGCATGACAACTCCTCATATCTTTCGGTGTATTACCTGACAGAAATCTTGTTGGTCACATGATCGATCAGAGAAGTCTATAGAATTTGAGAAATGAATCCTCTAGATTCTGGGCATCTACTATCCAACCCCAATTTTAGTTATTTCTATTTTGGGGTGGTTGGTTTATAGTCCTATCCACCATAGATACTATCCAGTTTTTGTGGTGTATCTGGCATGAGTCCAGGATGGAACCCATTGAGGGTCTTGGTGACACATAGTTTTGGGATATTTGGTTATGGACTAAATTGGGCGCGTCACCTTATTTTAGGAAATTAACAATATCCACCGTTATCAAGTTATTATATCTTAAGGAATAATTGTTTTATCATGTGGACATTTTGATGTAATTTCATGTTTTCATGTTGACATGTACGAGGGTGTTCACAAGATCTAAGTGCCTATGAAGAGACACAAATGAGACCATTGGTGACTTGTCTTGGGGACTATTGGGACAAAGCTACTAGTGTTCTAGGTGAGTTTAATGCCATTCAGCAACCATGAGTACTTCTCACATCAACCCTTATGATCACCTTGGTTTTATGTGATAAAGGTTAGGAGTCTTGAGAGATTGAATATGTGTCGTCGAGGGTATTTATTCAATTTTTTGGGGATGCGTCACCTGAACAGTATGGGTCACATTGGGGTTTGTGTGTATTCCATGGATGAAAATATCCATTCCTCCTTAGATCTCCATATAGATTCATGGACATCCATGGGGACTTCTCTGCGGCGAGGTTGATAAGCCATATGGATTTTTCAAGGCAATGAGGAGGTGTTTCTGAGGATTGGAGGCATCTTGCGGGTCACCAGGGGCACGTCACATGTCTTTTAGTGATGAATAACCACCATCATAACCTCTATTCATATCTCCCTAGTTTTATTTTACAAGGGTTTGTGATTATGAGAGTTGTCATGAGTAATATCGAGGATTTTTACTCTATTTTTGAATTATATCTCGCTTAAGAAATATGGGACATTTGGAGAGTGTGCAAGCATGTAGTGGACATTTCTATATTTCGGTCTTTATAAAAATTTGGAGTTTTCTAGACACTCCAGAGGACTTCCATTCAGTGATACTAACAAACCATAGGGCTTCCGTGGGGTTTCTAAGTGTCTCAGGGATCGCTCAGGGTACACATCACATGTCATTCAGTGACGTGAACACCTATCACATCCTCCCCTTTATATCCTTCATATTATGTGGTGTTGGATCGGAGGTCATGCATTATTACCTAGATATAACCGATGGATTTTAGTATTCACAATGACGATTTGGCACATGCTCTTTAGACCACTTTGGGTCACTTCCTTTGAATGCCTTCCTTCTTTATTTTTCAATGACTCTCGGTGGTTTTCCATGTTCCTTACATTGAAAACACATGTTTCCTAGGGGAACTCATTTAGTTTTTTTGGAGGTCCTTCACTAGAGACGGTAGGTTTTTTGATGAGGGCTTTGCAGGACAAGCCATAGGCGAGGCTCCATGTATATTTCCTTCACATGACCTTGAAATGTTCACATGGTCATGAGTCTCTAAGAGGCCTCATGAATCTGCTTCCACACCATTATTCATCACTTTTATGGGGAAAATAATACCCATATTTAGGTATTTTTTTCATTGCGATTTTTTATGCTTATTTGGTGGGTATCAACATTCTCTAAAAAAACAACATAATATAAGGGATTGTATCTATGGGTTCTAATGAATCTAGGGATAAAATTACATGGTACTTGGATTTCCTTATGAGGGTCTGGTTTCATAACTTCTTAAATACTATGTGACGTTTCTAGTAAGAATTCAATTCATTATATTGGTTTCTTCAATAAAAATTCGGCGAGTTATTAATATTAAAGTGATAAAAATCATCCTCAAGGTCGTTGGATGGAATTACAATCTTATACAAAACATTTTCTTCAAACTCCACATGTACATATTACTCCAAAACGTATTTTATTTTATAAAAAAACTACACAATTTTATTGTGGTTGAATATCCAAGTTAAAATCCTAAAAGATATTCGGATTCAAATATATATAAAATCATTTTTTTGTGTTATGAATATATAACTTGAAACCAAAGTATACAAATTAATTACCCTTTTGTTTTCTTCAATTCAATAACTCGTGGTGGGTCATATTTAAAAGAGGGTAGATAATAACCTAATTGATAAAATATATATCTTTATTAATAGCCTTATAAATGTTAATATTTAATCCATACACGTTAACCATAGTCTTTGAAATATCTTGAAGACTCATATTCATGAATCAAACCACCCCATTTTACTTGTGAGTCCTTGGAGCATAGAATCTAGGATCCTAACAGTGTTTTGAAAATAAAGATTCATCTTTAATATTTTTAAACTCATGACCATGATCATTCTTCATGATTTAAATGCAATGTCAAATTTTTTTCTATATATTTTTTATATTATTTGAAGAAGGAGTGAGCATCAAATTTTTGGGATAAAAAGAATTGTAATGTTAATCAATAATAGAAATATATATGAAAATAATAATAATTAATCCCAGATAGGCTAAACAGTATATAATTACTAAAAAATCATGTGAAGAAACACTATGGGAGTAGAAGTTGAAGCATATATCATTGGTTGAAAAGAAATATTACGTTGTTTCATTTTTTCACATTGATTTCACAAATTCACTTTTGGGAATTGTCGTTTAAGACCATACTCAAATAAACCTGTCCTTTTATTCATTATGTGTGTGTGTCTGTTTTAGTGGCATGACCTCCTTTTCCACAATAAATATTCTTTTTAAAATGAAATTAAGTAAGAATAATTTTTAGAAAATAAAGAATTAAAATCAACTACATGAAATTTATAATTTTGAAAAATCGTAAATAATAAATCATGGTTAGAATCATAGATAGTGATATAATTATTCTCAATCATAGAATAGTAATTACAATCACATAATTGGGATATTAAATTAAAATTACATTTTAAGCTATTAAAAATTAAAAATTATTATATTAAAATATAATTAGAATTACAGATTTGACAGAATATAATTATTTTCTTATTGGAATTGTCTAGAAATATGACTTTCCCACCATCTAGTTTTATGAGTTTCAAAGAGAATTAAAATCATCGAATCATATATTTAGAACATCCACTATCTAGATCCATATGTTCTTACTGGTACACATCAACCATGTTCTTAAAAAAATTTAATCAATCAATTATTTTGGTACATATTGTTTTGTAGGTATAGAATGGTTAAGAATAAAATATTTTGGAATCCAACACAATTTAATAGCTATAACAAAAGAAAATTTAAGTGGATTATAAATAAATAACTTCTTAGGTGAATTTGTATACGTATTTTTCAAATAATATGATAAATTTGAACTAGGAACAAACTTATTCTTATATAAATTTTTTTTCACTGGGATGGTATGGAAAAATAGTTCATTACATAGGTGTGATATGCTTACCAAGAATCATGGTCATGATTTCTTCACCATTTGTATAATATTTAAGGCCCTATTTACATTTTTCTTTTGATTATTGAAGAACCTTTGTGTCAAATTATTTTAACAATGTTTTTTTATTTATTGAAAATGAACCTCTTTGTAAAAAAAAGTTTTTATTTAAAAATCAGACATGTATCCATCATCATGATGATTTAGAAGACCCATAGTATCATATTCATCTACATTAGATTCAGATAATCAGATCCCGAATAATTAGACACAGAAATTGTTTTTTTCATGATGTTTTCCTTTGTAGTAATCAATGAAAGTAAGAAGTTATGGAGTTAATAAGTCGTATTGTTTCTGAAGTGGATTTTTGGAGAAAGTGAAGTTATGAGATATAATGTTTTCATACATTCTGAACCAAATCATATAAAGCATTGAAGATCAATAAGTTCTATCAAATCATGAACACTTTCAAAATAAAATCTTATAATGAAATGGTGGAGAGGTTTAATGAAACTAAAAATTACCGAGAGGATAATTCCTTCCTAAAGAGAAATTATAACATATTTATAATTTCATTTTAATGATAATGCATTTATTATGAAGAAATATATAGAAGGAAGAATCTTTTAGAAGATTAGATCCAAAACCCCTAATGTGTGAAATTGATGAAGTTTGATGAATTTCAAATTTCAAGTATGGAAATTCTATTTTAAAGGGAATTTCATCATAATGAGATTTATATCGTAATGGGAAAATCCATCATAATGGAAATCACATCATAATGTTAATTCCACCATTATGAGGATTCCATCAAGCTAAAGCTAAGGGCATCTTAATGAGAAGATAATTAAGGGAAATTTGTAACGAGATGAGAAAGATATAGTATTCATAATCAATGAGATGTAAACAGAATTTTAATCACTAAGAATTAATAATAATTCATAATGAGTTGATATGGAAATAGAATTTTTATTGAATAAGTAGGAAAACGAATTCATAAAGGACTGGGAAGTAATCATAATTTGTATTCCCTGAGAAGGAGACATTATTCTAAATCACTGAGAAGGAAACCAATTTGTAATGATTTAATTACAAGGAAGACTCAAAAAGTATAATCTTGATGTTTTGTATAGAATAAAATAATTAAAACATGAAATTATATTTTTTCATAAATCTCTGTGAAATATAAGGAGGTTTGAAGAAGTAAATGTTGATGTTTATATGAGAGATATTTTTAGAGATTTAGAAATTTGAGGAAGAGTGGTTGGTTTCCACGTTTCTCAGTTTTTCTTTCTGAGTCACCTCTAAATGATTTCATAAAGAATTAATTCATTAGTTATTTTTCCCACAAGAGGAAAGGGCAGCATACTGATGAAATAAAGATAAATACATTTCCTAATAGAGATATCATGTGGATAATCAGACAAATAAATATTTGTTTGCTGGATTGAGTTGATCAAATTGAGAATATTGTATTGAGTAGATCAGATGGAGAAGATCATATTGATTCAATTTTCCAGAGAATATCATATTAATAATTGTAGTAGATAATTAATTTTTCTTGTTGAGAATCAATTTATTATATTGATTCTATCATATTGAGAGAATCATATCCATACTCATCATATATAAGGAATCAGATACAGACTCATCATATTGGGAGAATAATATATGGGCACATATAATTGATAGAATCAGATCCAGATAGATCATATTTAGAAAATCAGATCCAAACACATTTTATTGAGAGAATAAGATCTATATCCATCATTTTTTGATAATAAATTCTAAACTCAATTGATTGAGAAAATTACATCCATCAAAATCGGATCAAGGATTTGGAATGTGAAATTATTGATAAGGATAAAAATAGTATATATTATTTTTTTGGATGATTATTCTTATAAGAAAACATTTTATACTAATGGGATTGAGTATAATCTTTTCAATTGGGAGATATGATTTGTCTAATAGGAGTTACAAAAATTCGTATTCACTTCTTCATAATAGTGGATCTCTATATACCCATGGGAGTGGCTATAGAAACGATGTAGGTTCTCACAATTTGGATGAACCTTTTAAATCATGTTTGATTTACATTGTTTCAAAATTTAGTGTGGATGTGTTTTTATAAATGATGATATGGAAATAAATATTAATAGGTGAAGGGTTTTGATTTTGAAATGTATTGAAACTTATAAAATGTAAAACAACTGATTCACCCCCCTTCAGAGTGGTTATTTGATCCCTTAGAAATTCAATTTTTATCAGAGTAATGGTTCCCTTATCGAATCCTTTTCATGGATAATATAAATTCTATCAATAGTATAAGAATTCTCACAATTTTTGGAAAATATTATTATAGATGAAAGAATTAGATGATTCCCTATCTTTTATCTCTTGTACTGAATGTTTTGGATGATGCAACTATTGGGTTTCATCCTATTAAGAAAGATGATTGAATGAACTTTGTTGATGAGATAAATATATAAATTGATGGAAATGCTAAAATGGATAATATCATTTACTTATCAGAAATGATTATCAGAAGGTAATGAGTCTAAAATTATCAAAAAGTATGTGGGAAAAGAGAGAATGTGTTTTTCATGGGAATAAAAAAGTTATGGAAGAAAACGAACAAATATGTAATAGTAAGTATGATGTCATTAGAATGAGATATGAAAAAACAATTAAAGAAAACTTCACTAGAGTAAATGAAATTGTTTGCAATATTATAGGAATCAGAGATGTCTTGGTAGATTTTAATATTGGAAAGAATCTTATGAGAAACTTTCCTGATAGGTTTGATTCTAAAATTTCATCATTATATGATACGGATGATTTAAAAATGGATTAATTGCATAAAATTCTTGTTTCACATGAAATGAGTATAACTACAATGTTCAAAAATTATATACAAGACTAAATTTCTTTTAAAACTATGAGAATGATGAAATTATAAAATTTTGAGGAATCCAATCCTTTTGAGTCTGATGATAAAGAGGATTATGAGTTGAATGAAACATTAATGTCTCTTATATTTAAGAACTATTGATGAAGTATAGGAAGTTACGGAGGTAAAATTTATCTCAAATTTTATTAGTGTGGGGGAATCATACACTTTTTTGTTAATTTCCCCTCGAATAATGTTGTAGAATATCGATATGATTCAAATGAAAAAAATATAATTGATTATGTGGAATAAAAATGATAATTAAGAAAATACATACTAAAAATACAAGAAGAACATTATTAAAAAAATATGAATGTTGAGTTGAATGATGAACCAGACTGAATAGAAAATAATTCATCTAAAGATGAAAGTTTATAAAAATTCAGAACCTTCATTGAAAATGTTTAGAAAACTAAATATTCATCATATACTGAAGAAGGTGGTGAAGAATTATATAAAGAGTATCAACTCATAACAAAACATGTTTCATGTCTTGAGAAAAACAATACTCTTAATAAGTAAATTAGAATTATGAAAATATGGTGGGAAATGTGGATGATGGATGAAATGATGTCATCAAGCAGGAGGAATAATTCATTGTGGAGGTTTTAGGTTACAAAAATTATTATTTCTAAATTGTGAATGATGATTGAAGATCTCAGTAAGAGTTTTGAAGCTGTGGAATTATAAGGTATCATGATTCAATCAAAACATCATGAGAATTAATGGTCCTTGAGGAAGATGAATAAAAACCTCAAAAAAGATTCCATATTAAATTATGAGACTTATAATGTCTCTTAGATAGCCCAATACGAGAGTCAGGTGACATCTACTCTTGATAAATATAATGTTTCATCTAATTCTTTTAAAATTTTAGTTATTAGAAACAGTATTGGGAATGGTTGGGTTGAGAAAGGATTTGAGAAACCTATCAAATCTACAAAGCTATAAAACCATGTCAATATAACATATGGTTCACATCATAAGTTTGTTAGAGATGATAGAATCTATCAGCCTCATCATGTTTTTCATAGAGAAATTTTTTTTATAATTGAAAATCAATATTTTGTGGCTACTTTTGGTGTTGTGGAATCTACGGGTATAGTGCTTATAATTTTTGGCACAACAAATCTCTTCACAGATGAAGGATTGAGAGTAGTGGAATTAATTGTTTATGTATCTTAAATAAATTCTAAATGTTGAATTATCATGATTTTATTAACTTTCCAAAAAAAAATATGAATGTTTAGAAGAAGTTTTTGGAATATGTGATCAAGATGGTAGTCATTCCAAAATATATATGACACTCCTTCAAAATAAAGTTTCTAATTATAGAAAAGAAAAAATTGATAAAAATATTAATTTTGAGTAAATAGATTTTGTTATTTAGAAAACATTGATGGTATATGAAATTAAAAAACCATGGATTATTGATAGTGGTGTCCTTTAATATTTGGTAGGTGATTTAAAAATCAGGAAACATATATAATGTCATGACGGAGGAGTGGTTATCTCTGATAATGACAGTTCCATAAAAATCAGAGGAATCAGAATGAATGATATTTAAGATAAAAAGTTGAAATCTAATGTTGTTTTATTTGATGATGGGCTAAAACATAACATATTTTGTGGAAGTAAATTTTTTGATAATGGAAATGAAGTTTTTTTGAAGATAGTTTTGCATAATAGAAATTGTTAAAATTTTAAAAGTCATTATAAAAGGAGAAAAACCAGGTGGGAATATCTTTCAAATAGTAGAATTCAATAACTCCTCTAACATTAGTGTGGAAGATTAAAAATAATTATGGCCCCGAAGACTTGGGATCCTTATAAATAAAAGTGTGAACAAACATTGTAATGGTGATGTCATTTGAAACAATATAGAATTGAAATAAAGAGAAGAATATTTATGAGTATCTTTTCCAAAATAGAAGATAACTACCAAATGTCATAAAGGAGTTGAGATTCAATCTACGAGACCACTTGAGTGTATTTATTCTAATTTATGTGGTCTTGGGAGACATAAATCAATAAAAATATATTTATACTTTATCAATTTTATTGATGATTTTACTCAGATTAAAAATGTCACATTTATGAAGCACAAGTTAGAGGCTATTGAAATATTCATATTCTAAAAAATATATTTTGAGAAAGAAATGAGCTTTTCTATTAAAAATTTAACCTTAGATAATTATACAAAATTCCCAAGAAATACTTTTTAATATTATATGAGAAAACATGGTATCAAACATCATTATAGTTCTCCATATACTCCATAAAAAACGGTGTAATAGAAATAATGAATATATGGTTGGCTGAAATGGGATGAAGTATCTTATCATAATAAAAATATTCAAAATTCAATTGGAGATACGTTTTTAGTTATGTTGTTAATGTTAAAAATTATGCGTATTGAGTCCATAAACCTACATGACTTCTTACAAAATGTATTATAACAAAAACATTCATTTAAATACTATAATGTTTTTTGAAGTCCATGTCTTCTAAAAAACCATAAACCTATATTTTTGAAAGTTTGATGAGAATGTTGATGAATAAACATTTATAGGTTATTTACCCAATGTAAGAAGATAAAAATTTTGGAAAAAATGTTTACTAATTTTTGTGGACCCATTTTATGTTAAGGTAATTGAAAATCAATGTTTTTTAACAAATGTGTTTGAGAATGTTTAGGTGGATAATCTAAAGAAATCCAACAATAGTGAAAGTATTTCAAAACATCATTATAATGATTTAGAATAATTGTGTGATGATAAAATTTCAAATGTGTTTTTTTAAATTTACTTCCTTATAATAAATATTACATATAAAAACACTATTGGAAATCAGAAGGATCCGGTTTAGATAAGAGGAATGCTGAGATTAGATAAATAGACATCACTTATCTCAAAAGAATAACCATAATTAGCTTCAGATGTTATTAAACACAATTAAAGGATGGATTTCATTAATGAAGAGTTCATTTAGATTGAGAAGAATGAAACATGGGATCATTATTCATATTAAACAAATAAAAATGTTATCGAAAAAATGTGGGTTTATAGAAACAAGTAAAATGAAAATGGAGTTTTTTCAAGAACCAAAGCAAGGCTTGTTTGTAATGGCTATGCACAACAGGAAGGTGTATATTTTGAAGTAAATAATTCCATAGTTTCTTTATATTAAACTATTAGAAATTTTCATTCGGTGTTCTCACATTGGAATTAAAAAATTTAGTATATGGATGTAAATTCAATTTTATTAATTGGTGAGATTGAGGAAAAAGTTTACATTGAACAAACATGTGTGTTTCTACATTATAAGAATGAAAACAATGATTTTATATTGAAGAAATATTTTTATGGGATTATATGGGATCCACATTCATGTTATTTTAAACATAAAAATTGTATTTGAATGTTTATCATTATTAAAGAAAATTTTTATAGAATTTAGTATGTGAAAGTTGTTGACTCTAAAACACTAATTATAACTATTTATGTGGATGTTATAATTCTTCCTCATTATATAGATGATGTTTGTAAAGCATTTTATGAGGAAATGATGAAGAGTTTTGAATTGTCTATTTTAGGATAATTAACTTTCCTCCTTCTCTTACATGTTCAACAAAATAAAAAATTCATTTTATTATCTCACGAAAGTATTATAGAGAATTGTTAAAGAATTTTGGGATGGATGAATCCAAAAAATATTCAACTTCTATTTCAGTGAGAAAAAAATTCGGAAAAGATGAATCCAGATTCAGTGTGATTTATAAAGACTTTTGGAATCTGAAAGGAAGTCTTCTTTACCTTAATTCCTCAATGCCTAATATTTTTTATGGTATGACATTCTATGCCAGGTATTAAAGTAATCCAAAAGAATATCATATATAGGAATCAAAGAGGATTATGAGATATGTTAATAGAACAACTTAACATTGGTTGTTATTCAAAAAAAATAGTGAGATGATGTTTTATGGGTATACTGATAATGATTGGGCAGGAGATTGTAATGATAGAAAATAAACCTCTAGGGGAACATTTTTCATGGGTGAATGTTTTGTGAGATAGCATATTACGAAAGATATTTTAGTAAATTTGAGCATAGATGAATTAAAATATGTTATAACTAATCAGGATTGTAATAAAATGTTATGTTGAAGTTTTATCTAAATGATTTGAAAGTAAATGTATCTTTACAATTAAAGAAACTTTTGGATAAACAATGTTTAATTTATATTTTAAAATCCTCCCCAACATTCAAGATCAAAACACATTTATATAATGTTTCACTTTATAAAAGAGAAAGTTATTACTGGAGATTTTTTTTCTAAAAACATTTCAACAAAGTATCAGATTGATGATATCATTATAAAAGAAATACCAAAAGAAAGATCTGTGGAATTAAGGCTTCAAATTCATGTTCATCCCCCTCCCATGAGTTCCTAAGCCTTATAAGGAATGTTTCCCACCATGATTTGGATTATGTTGACAAAGGGGGAGAGAAATTACCAACTTTTTTACATTTAATTAGTTTTTACAGAACTTTATTTAATGAATATGAATTTTTATTTTTCATAAAATGTGGAAGAGAAATAGAATACTGCGAAAAAAAGATAAGAGTGACAGACAGTTTGTATTTTCGTGGACGTAAAATTTTCATATCACCAAGGGATGAAATTGCCTAAAAACATTACATTATCATGTATTGGGTCATAAAGAATCTCTCTTTAGAGGATGACTATGTTTTGATAAAATTCCCTAAACATGAGTTGTTTACAAAATTCATGGGGTAAAAGAATTCTGAGAGTGGGAAATGTTGTTAAAAAATCCAATGGGTAGATTGAATAACCTTTTTGATAAATTGTTTTTAACAATATTTATATATATTTTTTAAAACCATCCTCTTTGTAAAATAATGTTTTTATTAATCAATAAATATAACCAAATCCACCATGATGAAGATTCATCAGACTCATAGTTTCAAATTAATCTACATCGGTTTATGATGATCGAATCCAAAATAACTGGCGCAATAAATTTTTGTTTGCTAGAAGTTTTCATTTTTCATAATAAGATAAGTAAAGAAGTTGTTGAGTGAAGAAGTTGTATTTTTTATAAATACATAGGTTCAAGAATGTGAATAATAGAGTTAAAATGTTTTTATACTTGTTAAAATAAATCAAACACTACATTACTAATCAATATGTTCTAATTAATCATGAATGCTTTCATGATTATAACTTTTAAATAAATAATGGATAGGTTTAATGAAATTAAAAATTGTACAGTGATGAATTCTATTGTAATGAAAATTATACCATAATGAGAGTTTCATCATATTGGGGATTCCAATATTGTGATGAAATCCATTCAAAGAATAATGTTTCAGAAGATCAGATCCAAAATACATAATGTGTGAAGCTAATGAAGATTGAATAATTTCAAAGTTTAAGTATATATATTCCATTATAATGGGAATTTAATCATAATGATAAATATATCATATTGGGAAAATCCATTGTAATGTAAATTCCATTGTAATGAGAATTTTATTATTGTGGGGATTACATCGAGATTAATCAAATCCAGAATGTAATGAGATGAAAAAGAAAGGAAATTTTGAATGAGGTGAGAAGGATACATAATTCATAATCACTAAGAAGGAAATAGAATTCGTAATCAATAAGAATGAAATATAATTTTTACTAAGAAGTGAAAGAAATAAAATTTGTAATCACTAATAAGGAAACATAATTTTAATGACATGAGAAGGAAATAGAATTCATAATCACTAAGAAGCATACGATATTCAGATTCATTGAGAAGGAAAAAAATTTGTAATGAGATGATAATAAAGAAGAATCAAAAAATAAATTTATAGATGTTTTGTGAATAGTTTAAGAGGTTTAACATGAAATTCCATTTTCCATAAATCATAGAGAAATCTAAGGATGTTTGAATGATAAATGTTGTATTATAAATACAATATATTTTTAGAGATTATAATTTTTTTTGAAGATGATAATGTTTTCATGTTTCCACTTTTTTTTCAGAGTCACATATAAATTCCTTCCCATATCATTACTTCATTAGTTATCAATAATGCAAGAGGAAATATTAGTGTACTGATGAAATCAATTAAAATTCATTTCCAACTAGATATTTCATGAGGTGGATCAGAAAACTTAATGTTAGTTTACCAGATTGAATTTATCGTAATGAAATGACCTTGTTGAGTCGATCAGATTAGGAAGAATATACTGAGTTGATCATAATGACAATGGTTATATTGAGAATTTGTGTAGAGATTGAGTTTTTTAGATTGATAATAAGTTAATCATATTGAATCCATCAAGTTGAGGGAACCAAATAGAGACTCATCATATTGAGAGAATTAGATATAGACTCATCGTATTAAGAGAATCAGATATAAACTCAACGTATTGAGAGAATCAGATATAAATCCTTCATATTGAGATAATTAGATCAAGACTCATGGTATTGAGATAAAAAGATCTAGATACCTCATATTGAGAGAATCAGATCAGGAAACATTGGATTTATAAAATTGGATCCAGCCAAATTGGGCTGAGGATTTGGACTGAGAAATTGGGGAGCATTTTCAACAATGTCATTAATATTTTGATTGGATCAACTATTTTATAAGAAATAATTTTAAATTGATAGTAGTCAGTATAATATTACCTATTAGGAGATAGAAGGTGTCTAATGTAATTTCTCACAAGTTCTATTCACTATATCATAATATTGGTTTTTCATAGACCCATGGAAGTGGTTATTGTAAGGATGTAGGTTCCGAAACTGAGGTTGAGACTTATAAATTTTAGGTACACTGCATTCTTTAAAACATTTTCCTACCTAATTTTTAAAAAAATATAATAAGTAAATAAATCTTATCAAGTCTCATGGTTTATGTTTTGAAAAGTTTTGAAACTTATAAGAAGCAAAACAATTGATTCGACCCCCCTTCTTAGTTGTTATTCGTTACTTTTAAACTTCAGTAATGTATTCTCACTTTTACCTCTATATAATGATTTATTATTTCAATTTTATTGAGGAAATTCAATTTAATATTTTCCATATTAATAATGATACATTTTAAAATAATTTTATTTGTGTTTAAATTCATTCAGAGTGACTACTTGAGTGGTAAAATATTCCTCAAATTAATTTTTTTCCTTTATGATTAACAATGTGTGTTAATATGTGTCTATCTAAAAAAATATAAACACATTCATTATTTTAGTCACTTATCGAATCATATTCACTATAACTAAGCTCATAGGACCCCAATTTTCATTTATAGATTTCTTGGTTCTTTTCCCTCTATCTTCATTTATCTTTTTTTAATTTAGTTTTCGACAATCATCTTCAATAATCCCCTTTCTATAATACACATAATATTTTAGCTCCTCAGGTTATTTTTATTTTTCCAAATAACCAATTTTCATAACATCCTACATGGTATTCTCTCTTAAGGAATTTCCTCTCCTAGTATAATTTCATAAATCTCCAAACTAGATAAAATATTTCCTCATCCAAGGAAAAATATGACTCATCCTCATTTAAGATACATTCATTGATTTTCACTTTGATTATAGAATAATATGTTTTGAAAATGACTAACATTATTTTACATTTATCATATATACTATTCACATTCAACCCTTCCTCATACATCATTGGTTTTGGAACAATATCCTTTACTGATTGCTTGATTATTCCATATGACTCTCGAATAGATATTGCTGATTCTTTCAATTTTCCAGGTAATGATCACATGATTCCCTTTAATTGATCTTTATCTTATATTTTCATTCAATGTTCATTCATTATACAAATTATTTCATTAAACCAGAGGTATATTTTAGAAATTTATTAATTAACATTCGTTTTAAATTTATCATATTTAATAGTATAAATAATTAGATGCATTTATTTAACATTTGATATTCATTCATTAGACATGTTAAGAGTGACTCATATGTTATATTTACTATCACCTATGGAAATTATATTAAACACATATTCACCCAATGTTTAGTATAAATAATCCATAATGTTGTAGTTATAGTCATAAAAAGATATTGTATAAACACTGTGTTCATGTCTAGAGGTAATAAATTTCATATATTTTTATGCTTTTATAGTCTAGATATCGAAAGATATGATTTCAAGGTGTATTTTAGTTTTTATTTTCCACTTAGGATAGTCATTATCATTAATATAAGGTGGTATATTTGTGAAATAAACTTCTCTCTTATAAAAATCTATGAAAATTATGAAACTGAAGTAATGGAAGAAGTAAATATTTTATGATACATTACCATGGTCAAGAGATAATACATAGATGGTTTAAAAACTAATTTTTTTATTCCAAATGATGTTCCATGTGAGTTTCTAATAATGGGGTGAACTAAGTATTAAAAAGATTATATTTAAAAATATTTTTCAAATAATAAATTTTAACACCATAACTGTAATACATCAATGTTAACAAACAATGATTGTTTCAAAACATTAGATATTTTAACGAATTTTTTAAATTATTAATAAATATTTATTTATAAAATTGGAAAACAATTTTACTCTTAATATTATTTTACTAACCCTAAAAATAATTATATCAGAACTAAAATATAACTATTAGAGTATTTTATAGTGAAAATTTTTAAAATTATAAAGAGAAAAAAATAAATTAATCACATAATGATATATAAATAAGAGTTTTACTCTCACGATGAGTCTTTTTTCTCTTGATTTTACATGATTACACTTTCATGATGGATTGTTCAGATAAAACAATTATCCATAGCCCTTAATTTGTATTAAAAAAATACTCATTAAGGGGTGTCTTGGTTAGAACCCTCTTATTCCACTATTATAAAAGGAATGAAAGATATATAAAAAATTATAAGATAATATCATATTACACTCCAATGTTGTGTCAGATTTTTTGATAAAAGTATAAAAATGTAAATTAATAAAAACTCATAATTAAAAAATTAGAAAGAATAAGAGATAAATATTATGAATATGTTGTGATGTAATATTTATCTAATAAATCATGGTATGATTAGTAATTTTATTATTATCTTATTGGATTATCTTTAAATATTTCATTAATCTCAATTTTATTGATCTTTTCAATGTTTTCACAAATATATATTTTTTTAATAAAAAAGAATGTTAGTGAATTCTCTAATGGTCACAGGACAATACACCATTTATTTTGAGTTAGAACTATATCATACACCATCCATGTGTGTAAATGTTCACATTATTATACATCCCCAAAATATTCTTCTACACATGAGGTTCCTTAGATTTATACTTTTCAAAAATCAAATGAAGAATTATAGTAAACTAAATAAAAAAATCTTGACATTGAGCAGGAAATCCCAGAAAAGATTATTTTGTAAAAATGCTCCATTGTATCGATTTATGAATTATCATTCATATATCCTCACACTGACCAACTCTCTAATTTAAATTAATTCCATTGAATAGCCAATGAAATTTCAATTTAATATAAATATCAATTATGAATAGATCCTCTTAGTCATGATATAAATTTTCTTCATAGAACCAGAAGTTTGGTGTAATCCCATAGTTTTTATCACAAAATAAGATCTTTTAAGATAGCTGTAGTAGAAACCTTCTCATAGATACATGTATTAATTGTTTTACATATCCCATCACATTAGTAGATCCTTATTCAAATAATTTCTTCATAAACAGGGTCACATAAATATATTCATTCTAATATATTTGGTTTAAATTTCATAATATTTTATTCACAATCATTGAAGTATTTTATTTTTTTCTCTTATAAATACATGATTCCAGAGGTTTCCTTTACTATTTTATTCATGGACATCAATAAATGTTTTAATGGGAAATTTTGGTCCACCGGTGCAATGCTTGAGGAATGTAGGAAAGAAATATCATGTTAGTAAGTGAATCCCATGTTAAGAGCTTATATATATAGAGATTTTGGTAAAATGTAGTATTATTATGTTATATCATTAAACACATAAATAGTTAGTAATAATGTATTAATGAATTGTGAGTATTGAAATAAATAATTTTTGGACTAAGAAAATATTAAGAGAACAATTCCATTAACTGAGTGTTAACATCACCTTATAATTTTCATGTTTCATATATAATTCACCCATATAACCAATGAAATAATACTATAAGAATTACATTCCCACTTGTAACCTATTCACTCCTGATTAAAATGAAAATAGATTTTTTCTAATTGGAACCACCAAATTAAAATAAAATTTTTATTAATTTATATAGCATGACTGAGATCATATATATATATATATTTTTTGAAATAAATTGAAGTTGTTATGAACAATTGTAAATTTAAAAGGTATAACAAACTAATATGAATCTTATCAAATCTGTTCCAGGATTTTAAACGGTATAAAAAATCTCTGGGTTAGTTTCTTATACATAACTTTTTATTAGTGAACCAATTTAATAGAATAATAGAAAAGTACAACACCACTTATATTATAATCCTATCATCAATGTCTATGGAAAGTATAAAAATATAGAATATTTATGTTATAATTAATTTTCTAGAACTATTTTAACCCAACCAATCCTCTCTTAAACTATAATTATTATAAATATGGATTATTTTATAATATTATTTACACATAGTGGATAATAAAAAGGTCTACATTTAACAGTCACCAGAAGAGTATGTGGATAAATTATTGGTATAAATTGTCAAAATAAATAACTATAACTAAAAAATTATCCTTCTATTATCCATTCATATTAATTCTATTGAATCAAATCTCATTATCCAATACACAACTGGTCTACACTAACATTCCTTTCATTTGAGGGTCATAAACTGTACTCGGTTTTATATCAGTTCATAGGGATCCCTACAACACGTAAAAAACATAGATACCATCGGTATGATATGGTATGCAGCTGTTCTTTCTCAAGACCAATGAATTTTATTAATATCATGGATATAAAATTTACATCAGAGATCTATTGAAGAAGCTTCTTTAATAAGTAAAAAAGGGAGAAACCAAAATTATGTCATCCTTGATTACAACAATTGTATCTTGGAAATTTGAGATGCACAAAAAGTAGGTTATAAAATTAATTATTTTATTGGCATATTTATAAACTAGTAGTGGAAGTTACAAAAAATTACATTTTTCATTAGAGATATATTTTCTCATATTGGAAAGTGAAACACTATGAACATAACTTGTGTTCTCTTTTTTCATACATGGCCACAACAATTCAGTAAAAATTATTCATGTTGGTTTGAGTGAGTATCTGAATAGGTGTGAATTGTTTACATAATTAAAAATTTTATCTTAAGATGTTAACTTTGTAATCCCCCAAATATTAAAATATATCCCATTTTATAAAAATAAGTAGTTTGATATATATCCAAATCATTCAAATGATTTATATAAAGAGTGATTTTGTCTTGTATGAATAATATAAAATTTTATTGGATACTTTTAATTCAATTTAAATGATAAAAATACTATATGAATACAAATTAATATAAACTATCGATGTAAACATTTTTTACAGTTAAAATAATTTTTAGTTGCAAAGTGGAAATAAAGTAAAACAAAATTAAAACACAGATGGAAACATTTAATACATGAGTTTTAATATCAAGTTGAGACATAGTCATATCCTCTTGGTGGTCACCCACCACCAAGAAGATTATATAAAATAAAAAATATGATCCCCAACAATGACCAGTATTTGAAATAGTTAACACATGGTCCAGGTCACACCTAAAGAAATCCACAACTATTCATGGGAGTAAAAACAAAACAGGACAATCACAGACCTCAACCAGCGTTATCCATGGGAGAAATAAAAATATGAATTAGTTTGCGAATATTTAGAGTTTATTCTAGTTTATCAAAGGAGATAGTGTGAGTATATAAAATAGAGTATATCCCAAACTGGTCAAAAGGCAATAAATAAAAATTTAATTAAGAAATATATAAGAGCAGAGTTTAGAAGTGCTTAGTCTGTTGCAATGCAGTTTTTTAATCATGATTTGATTCAGCAATGAAGATTTAGTCATTTTTTCTAGTATACATCATGAAAATAGACTGTCTCTAACTCTTGTTCATTGGCCAGAGAAAATCAGTAGATGTGAATGTGGTGTTCATTTTCGAAGTTTAATTTTTTCATTTGTGGAAATTTTATTGATTGAAACCATGTTCAGCTCTAAGTATGTTCACGTATTTTGAGCTCTCACCTTCACATTAGTTCCATACATCCACTATTTCATCTCGTCCTCTGGTCAATTTTTCTCTCATTTTTTACATAAGGGAGTGTGCTTCTCTATTATCAGCAGAAACAATGAGAACATCCTTATCAGCTTCTTCCTTATACTGCATGTCATAACTCTTTATTCAATGAACTCTATAAATAATTTAAGAGTAAATACATAAAATTTTTAATGGAATAAGTCTTATAAATATATACATTAGAATAACATGATTTAAAAAGGTTAGTTAAGGAAAATATTGGCAGTTTCCACTCTAACGGTATAGTGATGGTGGTATGATACTGATGGTTTCTTAGAATTAACCAAATTTCCACTTTTCTAGTGGAATCTCAACTAGTGCTATATTATACTAGTAGTTTCGTAGACATATTATAAATTCTATGTTGATTTTATGTTTTTGGAGATGCTTCATCTTATTGTATCACATACTTTTCCAACAATACATTTTTATGGAATGAAATCTTAATGGTCTATTGAGTGATGATGTCTTAGTGTTTTTCAATATTTCATCCCAATGGTCTGACATTTAACAGTGTGATATCCAGGTGGTATAATATAATTAGCGAGATATTTTTTGATGGCAGTGTGTCATGGACAATTGTGTCTCGAGTTAGAAATTCCTATCTAAATTGTATCTTGTAATTAGATATTTTTTCACCAAGATCAGAATACGTATCTCTTACAGAGAAACATTAAACTCATTAATAAAATCAGAAACAAGATTTTGTAATCATTAAAACTAGGAGTTCTACAATATCACTCTTTTTTATAATCACAAATCATGTCACCAAATGTCTGAAAAAGGAATATCTAGGATATCCAAGATAGTGAAAACCAAAACAATGCATTCCCAATAACTACATATTGTCTCTAAGAAAAAAATATTAATTATCAAAGGAAAGTATCATTATAAGAAGTGTTAACTACCTATTGAATCAAAATATAACATAGAAACAACCCATTAATTAATTATAAATTTCATAATGAATTCTAATATTCCATAATTCATCCCCTTTTGGGATTATCAAGAAGTTAATGAAAAAAAATAAAAAATCATTTATTAAAACATAAAAATTGGAAATAGCAGAGGTGTTCCAAATGATTAGAAAAAAATTATTACAACCAGTGTCCCATCAAATAAAATTTTCTAATAGGACATAAGTATGGATTATCATTTTGTATAAGGTTCTATTATTACTTTTCTATTAATCTTATCATTCTCTTGTTTGTAATATAAGGTAGTGGTATCAACATGAGGTGAAATAGAAGGAACACCAAAGGAGAGCCCGACTGTAGTTTGAGGATGATATTCCACGATAAAAACAGGTAAGAGTTGTCTTATGTTATGTGCATGAGACATTGGAAAATGATGTAATTGGGTAGGCAATAGTGAAAAAGGATATCATGAAACTTCTGGTATGAGAGACAACTCATGAGTAATTTGGGAAATATCCTCAGAAACAACTATTTGGATACGAACATGAATAAAATGTTTAATTGGATTTATGAAATCCATTATTATTGGGAATACGCTTTTTCTCACATGTGATAAATCAGATTTATCTTCCATAAAATATGTTAGGCCTGGAGTTATCACCATTAGTTGTATTACTTGTTCTTTGAATGCTTGATTCACAAGAGGAATTCAAAAAAAAATATCCTAGAATTTGAAATTTTTATTCATTGCATGCATGGTATAAATACATGGGAGACAACACATAATTTCCTTAGTAATAGTTTACATTTTATAATTTCTGTCATGGGAATATATGGTAACTAACTTGAGAAAATGATCTATGTTATTTGAATTCTTCATAATATCTCTTGGGTTTTACCAGTGAAACTTCCTGAAGCACCGTCTAAAGTATCTCTTTGTTCATCTCTAAAAACATTCCTTAAATGATCAAAATTAATAACTAGATGAGGAGATGTAGTAATTATAGTATCATAATAGGCATATTCAATTATTTTAAGGATACCATTCATGAAATCATTGAACTCATATCTCATTTCATCTACCATAGACTTGATAGATTCTCGTTCACTTTTTAACCGCTTATTCTCAATCTCTATCTCATAAATGTAATACATCATATTAGTAGGGATATTCTGAATATCCAACTCAAATATGTATCTTGAATATTTCTCATAGAGGAAATTCTCTTGATACATACAATTATTTAACTTCAAAGAAAAACCAGACATCAACAACTTACCAAAACCATCCCACTCACCTATAGTGTCTTCAATAACTAGAAAAGAAATAGGAGCTAGGGTAGGTCCATGTGTAAGGGTTATAAAAGAAGAAACGTTTTTAAAAATCCCTTCAAAATCCACTCAATATATCCAATATACCTTTTCATCTTATTTATTTTGAACATCAGGTTTACTACTCTTCGGTGGACTCCTTGAACTACTACAGTACATTGTCTATTCATCAAACACGAGATCAAAAAATATCTAAAAAACATCAGAAACTACAAGAGGCATTGTAGAATGTTCCACAATAGTTGTTATATATATCATTTGGTCAACATTTGTTACAACATTTGAACTCTATCCAACAAAAAACTCTATAACAACAATAGGGATTTCCTTTATATTCATATCATCCTATCTTTATACAGTAGCATTGATAGATTCACCTTCTAACTGTGAAACAACATTAGGTGCATCTAGCTTCAGAACTTCCTCTTCTCAAAAATATCTGTGTATTTTCCTTCCACATTCTCAACCTAAAGAGTCTTATAAAAATTTAAATCAACTAACTATTCATCACCAAAAGCGTCCTCAATAAAATATTTTTTTCATTTTTCATATTGATGTTATTCTACATCAGCTATAACTCCCATTTGCTTAGCCATATTAGAATCATATACTTCTTGAACAGTGGAAAATGACTAGACTAAACTTTATCAATAACTGGAGCTTCATGATAAATTTCAAAAGATGGGGATTTCTCCCCCTCAATAAGGTAATCCTGATACTCTAGGGGTGTCTCCACTTATTTCATTTTGATTAAGAAACTAGCACCACTTTGGTTAGAGTCTTCAACTTTATATCAATAATTATGTAAGTATATGTTTTCTTATACCTTATTATCAAAATCATCTTCAGCAGATTTTGACCTTTAATATTTCTCATATCCAGAGACCTTAGTCTATTATTCATGATATTTAACCAATTTTTCTTTTTTTGGAAACCTACTAGGTGGACTAAGTGCTCAAAAGGTAATATTATAAGACATGGGAGACAAATAAGAGTCACTCTCAACATATATATATAGTTCCTTTTGTTATTCCTTATCAATGGTTTATTCCATATATTTATCAGAGTATTCAACCACTTAATCTAGCTCCAGGCCTGGACCAACTTCATCCTCTGGTCTGGTTGGATGATAAATCATATTATGCACAACATATAAATTCTCAAAATCACAAAACAACAACTTTTTCTAGGTGTTTCATATAATTAAAATTACTGAAAATGTAGAACATTTAAGACAAAAACCATTTTGGTCTATACTAGACTCTTCCTCATTAGCTACTAGTCACAGGACCTTCAACATGAAATAAATTATCACTGTGTAGATGTAAGAATTAGTTCATGAGGATTTATTTGTCATTTCCCACATATTTACCATATGGTATCTATAAGGATTAAACATGTGACCATCTGTCATCAAAGATAATAGATACACATACTAGTACCCTAGTGTTTCAAAATCACCATTCCTTTGGAAAAGCGTCTGTTACAAAAACATAAAAATGATCCAACATTCTCTATACAGCTTAGCAGCAATATGCCTTTAGGTTGTGCAATATCTTTTCAGCACTGCAAGAGCATCATCATAAATAGAAAAATCACTAACATCAGGATTGCTAACTTATTAATCAACATAAAATCCATTATTAGGCACACCTAAACATTTATCCCATTTTCTTGATGGAAAACCAAAAACAAATCCTTTCACACAGCTTCTAATCCAATTAGCACAGTACTAAAATTTGAGTTTTTTGTGACTGACTATTTGTGATGGGATCTAATCACAAATGAGATTTAATGACAGGGTCTTGTCGCAAATAGCCCATTGCATAAAACGATGACGCAAATAGTTTATTTCGTGACAGATCCATCAAAAATAGTTCTCCATTTATATATGTTATGTATATCTAAACCATTTGTGATGGGCTCATTGTAAATACTATTTTTGATGGTCTTGGCGTCCCATTTCAATTAGTTCTCTGTTTATATATGTTACATATATATAAACCTTTTGTGACAGATCCGTCGCAAATATGTTTTTAAAAAAAATATATCAACTATTTGCAATGGGGTCCCGTCACAAAAGGTCCCATAGCAAATAATAAATAAAATAAAAATAAATATTTAATAATATTATGATTAATGAGAAAATAATATTAATATTAATCAAATAAAAAAATATTATGATTTTCTATATTCTCAAAAAAAATAAAAAAAATATAGTTATTATTATTAGTAAAATAAACAAACATTAAAGAATATAATATTAATAATAAATAAAAATAACAATAAAATACATAAAAAATAAATTATGCAATATTTCCACCAATATAAAACATAGAAACTCTTAATAGTTCATATTACTAACAATCATGAATAAAATTTTTTTTAACATAACAAAAAAATCACTAGGGGGATAGTCTTCTGAAGGAGGTGGAAGAGCTAGAGGAGATGGTGGAGGAAAATCCATCCCTAAACTATGGGTTAGACAACGCATGTACTCCATCTTCATGTGTTTTTGCAGCTTCCATCGATTCATCTCCTCCTAATGCAGCTATTTCCATCGATCCATATCCTCCACATATGACTGCTGCTACTACTACTGCTGATGACGCATCTCTTCCCACTGCTTCTGAGAACTCTCTATAAGCTCACTCGGAGCTTGTAGTTGCTCCTGATACTGTGAGGAAAAAGTATATTCCTCTTCACGAGCTCCACTCTATCTAGACACTGACACTGAAGCAGTAAAATAATAAGTTCCTTGAGCCAAATGAGAGCCGATACCAACCACTCGGCCCTTATCGATGGCATATGGGGTCGCATGCATCAATGATGCCTCATCGAAATGGTGGGAACCATTATGATTAGCTATCTCAGCTTGACTCTCAGTCTGTGTCTGAGAGGTGGTGGAATCATATGACTCATTCAGTTAGAATTTGAAATTAAAATAGTGAAAATATTATATACAGTTAATTTTAAAACTGAAAAATAAATAATGTCGACCCCAATCTGACGCTGGTTATCATCTCTAATCACTCTAGTGGTTGGATCACTGTACATCCTCCAATAAATGTTATACTCCATAATATCGGGATGCTCGACTGCCTATATGAATATAAAAGAAACAGTTTAAAGTTAATCATATATAAAATATTTAAAAAATATACTTACCAGATTCTCTCTATACTTTCTGAATGTACATCTACCAGCTCGATGTGTCACCTCTCATCTCCCCTAGTTCATCCAGCCTAATGAAGATCTCCTCTGAAATCCACCACCCAACCAGTGGGAGCAAAATCCATCCCAATTGTGAGATGACATGTACTCTGGTAGGTGGGCTCTACAAGACTCATCAAATACCATCTCTCCTACTTTATTTATGGATTCCCTTCTATAATTGTGAAAAAATGCAGAAAACAGTCATGCATATACACCTCGCATGCCATGTGGATAGCGTCACACATGCTATAATCGATGGGACACCGTAAACCCTACAAATAATATATAATGTCAAGTTATTAATGAAATAAATTTCAAAAAAATATTATGTATTTATGTACCAGACAATGATTGAACATACCAAGCTTCACAGAAATGAGAATTTGTTCCCATGTGATCCATGGCTGAGAAAAATAATGGCTCAAGATAGTGCTCCCTAGTCCAACAGCTATATGCTCAAAACATTGAAGATAGAATAAATAATCAAAAAATTAGTATATAAATAAATTAATGAATACTAAATAAATATATAGGTCACCATACCTCCTCATGCATGGAATGAATCTAAGACGTGGGCATCGCTCGGTGATAGGGTCAGGAATCATTAGTCCTACAAGACCGTACCCCCTCCACGTACCCACTAAACTGCCAGTAGGATGAGGGTCATATGATCCCAAATCCTCCTCTTCCAATGTAAGCTCAGCCTCATGCAACTCATGAAGTAGATCAGGATCCATCTAGAACACAAAAATATTTTCGTTAGCAGATAGTTGAAAATAACTATTATATATAGATATATATTATTTATGATTATAACCCACATTTTACTGTGTTAATGTTCACCTTTATCATCATATTCATATTTGATGATGTCAATGTCTTCATATACATTTTCTCATCATCAAAATCCATATGGGTTTCAGTTTCATCATCTCTTTCCATTTCAAATTCATTTGTAACATCATTAACAACATCATCATTGTCAAACCTTAATTGTGGGGTGTCATCATCGATATTAATGTCGGTTTGTGAAAAGGTTGGATTTTGATTAGTCTCTTCAAAATTTTAAATTCCTAAAACTTCATAGGAACCCCATTCAGTTTGAGTAAACTGATTTTCCCATGATTTAATTTTTATTTTGCTACACCAATCCCTTAGGTCTCTTGATGTAGCCCAGTACTTTGCATAATAAATTTGATGTGCCTGTTGAGCCAGTAAAAATGGTCATTTACTTCAAGAAGTCTTTTATATTTAATATCAACGATTCCTTGAGTAGAATGAACATGCAATAATCTCTCAGTATCCCACCACCAACATTTAAACATCATCATCTAATTTTGTCCTAAAAAAACAGTTCAATAATTTCACCCAACATGATGTAAAATTCATCTTTAGTTTATCCATAATGCGGTCCTCTTAAGAAAACACATTGATTCATTATTTCATTTTATTCTACCTATGCAAGTGTATGAAATCAAAAACCATTCACCACATATGAATTATAATATTTAACCATTATGGATGGTGGGATACTCAATATACATAGTCGCTTATCAATTTTATCAGTATGTTGAGACACCTGAAAATTTTTAAAACAATTTTCAATATAATAAATAATAATATGAATTGATATGTTAATCAATTAATTATTTATGTTACCATTTTTTGAAACCATTGAGAATTTTTTTTTCAGTGTTCTTCAAGTGCAGTTGCTGTAATTTGTGGAAGCTATTTCTTAAAATGATTATCCTATAACATAGAAATAAAATATTTACACATATTATAAAATAAATTATAAAATAATTGATATACACACTCAAATTATAAATTATTTTTTTTTCTCATTTGAGTAGAACATATGTATGAGCGCAATGATGTTCATCCTCTAAAATCCATCGTTCATGAACTCCACCGAATCCATGGTCTGGATGATTGAAAAATGATAATTGATTATCCATTTCATAATCAAAATCCCCCTCATTCAAAACCATTCATTTTTGTTCTAAGGGATATTCATATTAAAAATAATGAGAGCAGAAAAAAGAAATTTATTCATGGAAATGAGCTTTAGAAATTGAGCCTTCAACTAATACTTTGTTACATACTTCTTTCTTCAATTTTTGCATGCATCTATCAAATAGGTACATTCATCAAAACTAGACTGGACCTCCACAAATTTTCTTCATGTAGAAAATGTAATATCAGATGATCCATTGAGTCATTGAAAGATGGTGGGAATATTTACTCCAGTTTACATATAATCACAAAAACATCTTCTTCCATTTTTCATAGTACATCGTAGATTTTTTCACAACAAAAATGCCTCAAAAATATTATGATGTATATGTTTTAAAATCCCAAATCATAGAATTCAACAATTCTATGAATCAAATGGGCATATATATTTCCATTATAACATGAAAATCATGACATTGTAATATGGTAATATGACCGGTTTTAACACATCTTCCCAAATCAGAAGTATAGCCATATGGAAGATTCAAATATTCAATACACTGAAGAAATAACAAGGTACAATCATTGGATATTGTATACGCTTCTTTTGGATTCATTTACCGCTGTGATCTGACATTTTGAAATAGTTCATGTTCTAGTCGCCTGAAATTTGAGCAAAATCTAATTGTTCCTTCAAATTATATTTGGTCTTACCTGGTGAATCCAAAACATTATGAAATAACATATCAAAATAGTTCTTCTCAATATGCATGACATCCAACATGTGGCAGACCAATAAATTAGACAAAAATAGAAGATCCCAAAAAATGCTTCGTTTTATCCAATTGTGTTCTTTTCCAAAGACATTAATTTTATAATGGTTTATTTTTCATATAAATCTGATGGAAGGTAATGAAAATATAAATGATTTTAACTCTGTATCTGAGATCATTTTTTGAGTTTCATCCTTTTCAATTGTTCCATTTTTGAAATGAGATTTATTCCTTCGAAAATGATGATTGGTTGGATGAAATCTGTGATGGTTGTACAAATAGCATTTTTTCCATTGACAAACATAAATGCTTTTTTTCTTTCATAAAGTAAGTACATTATTTCGGAACATGTGTACTTTATCCAGATAACATGCGAAAAGTTGGGGAGTCGCTAATTGTCTACAACAATGAACCTTTTAATATGTGTTGGACTCCTCTTGTGTTAATCATGTTTTAATGATCACAAATCCTATTACTGTTAATTAATCCAAATATTTATTGCACATCTTGTTAATGCTCTTCAATATCGATAATGACTACATATCATGTTTTAATGATAAAAAATCTTATGGATGTTAATTACTCTCTTTATTATTTACAAGTCTTATGCATGATCACAAATCTCTCATATATTATCAAACCTTTATATTTATGATTCAAGTTCTCTTAATATCTAATGACTAAACTTTATCCATATACTGTGTATTACTATCTAAGTCCAAATACAGATATTTTTCTAATATGGACTCACCGTGAAGGACTCACCAAGACCTAGACATCGTGAACCAGACACCGTGGAGGACTCACCGTGACACAGTCACCGTGACCTAGACACCGTGAACCAGACACTGTGACCCATTCACCGTGACCCAGACCCCATGACCCATACACCATGAAGGACATACCGTGAAGCTCATACTATGAATCACATATAGTGAAGACTATACCGTGAAGAATACACCGCTTACTTAATCATTGTGACACTATTTCTTAACTTTTTGTCAATATTATTTAAATAATCCTAACGGTCATATTTGATGTTTTTAATGAAATTAATGTTTTTTAATGATAGTTTTTGTCATGTAAGGAAATGGTATCTCATACCTATGAAAAGAGAATCATTACTACTTCCAGAACATGTGGAATATAAGGAAGATTTTAGTACAAGTGCAAGCATAAGAGAAGGATGTGAGGAAAGTGTGACGATACAACAAGAAGAACTTAAATACACTCGAGATCACTATTATGAACAAGAAGGAGATTGCAAGACTTTAAAAGAAATCTGATGAATGCAATCCAACACCACTGATGAAAACATGACGAATCAAGAGATCATTCGCACTTCTATAGAACAGAAGCTTAACTATGACACTCTATTTTTAAACAAAAAACCAAAGAAGGACTCAGAAGCATTCTTGTTGATTCCAACGAGTCCAGAGCTGCATTGATAATCACTAGAGCTTTCTAAAATATTATCTATCTTCTCTAAGTTAATTATTTATTAACTTTCGAGCAGTGTGGTGTAATATGTATATCTTATACACACACTGTCTCTTGTACTGAGCTGGAGGATATCAGATCCTCACTCAAAATCTCTTAACTCTTGTTTACCCACGTCAATTGTGGAAGAGGTCCTTGTGTGGCCTGGTCGTTGTTTTCATTCCCACGTAGAACAGTGGTACAGGTCCCTGCATGGCCTGGACAATTTTTTAAACTGTTGCTAACCCCGATCCAGTGTGTGGGTCAAATTTATATAAATTTGAGAGGACTAAGTCTCGGCTTGAGACTGAACCTCTTGTTATATCTGTTGTGCATCTTTAGTTTAAGTTTAAAGTATACTACTTATATATTATTTATTCCACTGCTATTAATTGGAAATAATTAACTATTTTAAAGATACTTTGATAGTTAAATTAGTAAGTGTTTACACTTATTGTAAATCAGTAGGTTAGTTTCAAAATTTAGTTTGATCTTGTGGTTAAATTAACTGAGACCTATTCAATCTTTGAGAAGCTAAGTGAACATTTACAATCTGTATAAATTCACTACAGTTTAACTTATTTTTTAAATCGGGGGATTTTAAATAGACAATATCTTAACATAAATTTTAATTGGAACTCAATTCACCCCCCTATTGAGTAACCACTCCGACCAACATTTGGTATCAAAGGGTTTTGTTTTTGTTTAATGATTTTTGAAATACTCTTTTTTTCAACTGTGATTTTAGTTTCATCTTTAAATATCTTAAATTTCTGTTAGTTCTAAATTTTATCTCTTTAAATTATCTTTCTAAAATCAAGATATGGACAATAGACTAGAGGGTGCTACAACGAACATGCCACATTTCTTTAATGGTATAAACTATGCTTAGTGGAAACATAAAATGAGAACTCATTTAGAAATTATGGGTTTTGATATATGGAGTGTTATAGAATCTCGATATAAAATTCCAGAAACTGAAAGAACAACTTGGGATGAACCTAAATATACTGCCTACAATAATAATTGTAAATCCATGAATGCCCTGTACTGTGCTTTAGGAGATGAATAGTTTAATAGAATTTCTGCTTGTAAAACTGCTTTTGAAATTTGGGATACTTTGGGAGTTTCTCATGAAGGAACAACCAATGTTAAAGAAATGATATTAAAAACTTATACAATTAAATATGATAATTTTAAAATGAAGACTGATGAACCTATTTCTGATATGTATCTCAGGTTTAATGAGATAGTCAATATAATGAATTCACTTGGTAAAGTTGTTCCAGTAAAGGAAAAAATTATGAGAATATTGATATGTTTACCAGACCGGCGGAGAGGCACATCTATTTCCATCAGAGAGTCATGTGACATTGCTACTCTACCTGTCAAAGAACTCATTGGTAACCTTATGATGGATGAGTAAGAACTCAAGCTGAATAAAGAGGAAGATGATGAACCTAAGAGAAAATTTGTGGCTTTCAGTACTACTGCTTCAATGTGTAAGGATAAAGATAAATCTCAAATACAAACTGACAGTTCAACCAGTGAAAATTCGGACTCTGATAGTGATGCTGAAATGGATCATATGGCCAGAAGGTTTAAGAAATTTTATAGGAAGTAGAAATTTTTCAGAAAATCAAATTACAAAGGAAGGTATGACAATAAGGGACATTGTAAAGGATTGGAAAAATCCAGATAAAAGTAATGAAGTTGTTTGCTATGAGTGAAAAAGGAAAGGACACATTAAAGCAGACTTCCCAAAGTTAAAATTCAAGAAGAAATATGATTACAAGGACAGTAACAACAAAAAAGCTATGAAGGTTACCTGGAGTTCTTCTGAAGATAGAAAAAGTGAATATAAAATGTCTGATTGTGAAAAGAATCATGCCAACATGTGTTTCATGACAAACACATCTTAGGTAACCTCAGAAACTCCTATTTTAAATTCGTATTATTCTAGAGATGATGTAGAATCTGATTCAGATTCTGAAGACAGGACTAGTGAGAAATTATTTGAATACTGTAATATACTAGAAGAGATATTCAATAAACTTAAGGATAAATACAAATCATTAAAGAAACAACATGCTCTCACTTTAACTGTTAAAAACGAACTTACTATTGAAAAAGAGAAAAATTCTCAATTGTTAAAGGAGAACACTGAACTGAAAATGTCAAATGAGAAACTTAGAAAAGGCTTAGAGATGTTCACAAATGGAAAAGATACACTAACTCAAATTCTATGAAAGCAAGTTACGCCAAAATACACTACTGGAATAGGCTATAAACCTGGACAAAGACAACTTAATAAGAATAGATTTATTCCTAAATCTAGACAGAATACTGCTAGTTCTAGTTCTGGACATATATATGCTTCAACTAGTTATTCACATAGTTATAAATCAAATAGTGTTTATCTTTCAAAATCTTTTGATTCTATAAATTATATGAGAGCCATAAGACATATTTGGGTACCAAAAGCTTTGATTGCTAACCTGTCTAGACCCAAGAAGATCTGGGTACCAAAATCATTTCCTATCTAGATCTGCTTTGTAGGAAACCTGCTTAAAGAGTTCCCACAAGAAGACATGGTATTTGGATAGTGGATGTTCAAGACATATGTCTGGGGATTACTCATGTTTTAAAAGTTTAATAAAGGTTGATGGAGGTCATGTCACCTTTGGTGATAATTCAAAAGGGAAGATCATCGGCCTAGGCTAAATTGGCAACACTAATTCAATTTCAATTTCTAATGTTTTATTTGTTGATGGACGTAAATATAATCTGTTAAGTATTTCTCAATTGTGTGATGATGGTTTTAATGTAAAATTTGAAAATGATTCTTGTAATGTTTTTTATTCTAAAATTTTTTTAGTCTTTTCTGCGTTAAGAAATGAAAATGTTTATGTTGTTGATTTAAATTCCTTAGCTAAGAAAAATGTTACCTGTTTAAATTCTTTTCATAAAGAGTCCTGGTAATGGCATAGAAGAATAGGACACTGCAATATAAACTCACTTAGAAAACTAAATAGGAAGAACTTATATAGAGACCTACCAAAACTTGAGTTTCCAAACGACAAATTTTTAATCCCTGTCAAATGGGAAAGCAACATAAAGTTTCTTTTAAATCAAAGAAAGAAGTTTCAACTTCTCAACCTATCGAGTTGGTTCACAAGGATTTGTTTGGACCATCTAGAGTTTCTTTTTTAAATGGAAATCAATATGTATATGTCCTAGTATATTAATTTTATAGATATACTTGGGTATACTTTTTAGCTCACAAAAGTGAAGCTTGTTCTTACATTGTTAAATACTCCAAATCTGTAGAAAATCTTAGTGGGCTTAAGATTAATACTCTATGAAGTGATCATGTCCATGAGTATAAAAGTCATGAGTTTGAATCCTATTGCTCACACAATGGCTATAGAAATAACTTTTCTGCTCCTAGGACAAATCAGAAGAATGGTGTAGTAGAAAGAAGAAATATAACCCTTTATGAAATTGCTAAAACTATGCTGAATGAATATGACCAGCCTATTTACTTTTGGGTTGAAGCTGTGAATACAACTTCATATATTATTAATAGAGTCTTAATTAGACCTGTTCTTAAGAAGACCCCATATGAACTTTGGAACAATAGAAAACCTAATGTTAGTTACTTTAGAGTCTTTGGCTGCAAAGTCTTTATTATTAATACAAAAGATAATCTTGATAATTTTTCTTCTAAGAGTGATGAAGGAATCTTTTTAGGATATTCTTTAACCAGTAAGGCTTATAGGGTTTTCCAAAAAAACCAAGTGTGTGGAAGAATCTATTCACATCAACTTTGATGATAATGATCCACATGAGCCTAAAACCTCTCTTGAAAATCTTGAAGAATATTTATCTATTCTGGACCTTAATGATAAAATCAATGAACTTACTATAAAGACCACCAGTTCTGGACTTATTCCAAAATCTGCTCCTAATGAACCCAAAACTAGAGAAGAACATGATGTTTCTATCCCTACCTTTACTAGATCAACTATAATTCTAATGAATCAACCTTTACATGCTGTTGTAGGAAATCATGATAGAGGGACACAGACTAGAGCTTCTCATAGAAATCAGGTTGAACATCAAGACTTCTTGTCAAAGGTTGAACCTAAAAACATTGATGATGCTATTAGTGATGAATTTTGGGTCATTGATATGCAAGAAGAATTCAATAAATTTGAAATAAATAATGTTGGGAATCTTGTTGAAACACCTAAGGACACTTTCACAATAGGCACTAAATGGGTGTTTAGAAATAAAGTAGATGAATCTGGAAACATAGTTATAAATAAAGCTAGGCTAGTTATACAAGGCTATAATCAAGAAGAATGTATTGACTATGAGGAGAATTTTGCTCCAGTATCCAGATTTGAAGCCATTAGAATTTTACTTGCTTATGATGCACATCTAAATTTCAAACTATATCAAATGGATGTGAAGAGTGCATTATTGAATGGATATATTGCTGAGGATGTTTTTTTTGAAAAACCACCTGGATTTTCAAACCCGCATTTTCCAAATCATATTTTCAAATTATCAAAAGCTTTATATGGTTTAAAGCAAGCTCCAAGAGCTTGGTATGATAGATTAAGTACTTTTCTAATTTATAAAGGTTTTATAAAAGGAATTGCTGATCCTACTCTGATTATAAAACGAATTTCTAAAGATGTTTTATTTATACAAATTTATGTAGAGGATATTATTTTTGGACCATCAAAATCTACATTATGTACTGATTTTTCTAAAATAAGGAAAAATGAATTTGAAATGAGTTTAATCGGTGAACATAAATTCTTTCTTGGATTTCAAATATTTCAAAATGATGATGGGATTATTTTAACTCAAAATAAATATACTAGATATCTCTTAAAACATTATGGATTGGATAGAACAAAAATTAGTGTCACTATCATCAGTATCACCTGTAAGATGGATCTTGATGAAAATGGTAAATCTGTTTATCATACCACTTATAGAGGAATGATTGGAAGTCTACTTTACCTGACTGCTAGTCATCCTGACATTATGTTTAGTGTGTGTATGTGTGCTCATTTTCAAGCAAACCATAAGGAGTCAAATTTAAATGCTGTAAAGAGAATTTTCAAATACCTCAAGCATACTCCCAATTTAGGACTGTTCTATCCCAAAGGACAATCATTTGAATTAGTTAGTTATTATGATGCTGAATTTTATGGATGTAAGTTAGATAGAAAAAGCACCTCTAGAACATTTCACCTTTTAGGAATGTCTCTAGTATGATGGTGTAGTAAGAAACAAAATTTTGTTGAATTATCTGCTGTAGAAGCTGAATACATAGCTGTTGGAAGTTGTTGCGCACAAATTTTGTGGATGAAACACACATTACTAGATTACGGATATCAATTCAGACATGTCCCAATAAATTGTGACAACACAAGTGATATTAAAATTTCTATGAATCATGTTTCTCATTCTAGGACAAAACATATTGATGTAAGACATCACTTTTTGAGGGATCATTATCAAAAAGGTGATATCACTTTGGAATTCATTGGTACTGAATATAAACTTGCTGATATATTCACTAAACCATTAAATTCTGAAATATTAGACTATGTCATACATGATCTTGGTATGATTATTCATAAATAGACATCTTACTGAACTTAATGTTTAATAATTTACTGTATTTTACTTTACGATTTCATACTCACTGATTCTAAGTTACTGTTTTAAGCTCACGGTCCGTCAAATCACTGTCTCATTGTGACTACACAGAATGCTCACTGTCTCACCATGACGACTATCAACTGTCTCACCGTGATGACTAGTTTTCATCACAACGTAATGCCTACTCACGGTTTCACTGTGACGATTATTATTTTTTTATTCTTATTTTAACCTATATCACGGTATTTTTTATTTCACCGCTATTTGATTTCTCGTGTTTTTGTTTTTAAGACGTTTGACATTCCCAAATGATAAAACTTATGGGTTTCATTCGATTCCTTAACCGAACTCTCTCCTCAACCTTCTCTTCCCTCTCGCCCGAACCTTCAGTTAATTCCAAGGATGAAGCTTCCATCTTCACCCTCGTCTGAGAAGCACTTCTCTAAGAAACAGACGAAGATACGGAGGATATCTCCCGAAGGACCTCTAAACCCAAACTTGGTAAGTCATATTGTTGTACCTGAAAAAGAAGTTTTCCCTGAATGGTTACTATCTAGAAAATCTTTAGTTTTGAATGTTTTAAGAGAACAAGGATGGATTGAATGGTTTTATGGATATAATAGACTGATTTACCCCAGATTGGTATCTCAATTCTATCAGTATATGAAGTTTTCTTTTGTGATTGGAGAATGCTTTATGGTGACCAGCTGGATAAATGGACAAAAGTGCTCTTTCTCTTCGAGACTTTGGGATGCATACCTATGGATTCCACATGAAGGAGTTTGTGAAGATTACCAGAGAGACCCTCCTCCAACAACCAACATCTTTGACCTGGAGATTTCTTTGGAAATCCTGACTGGAAATGGAACCAAGCGAAGGGCCATAACTGCTGAATTAGACGGGGAGACAAGACTACTGTTCAAGTTTGTTCAAAATTTTATTAGTCTGAGAAAAGAAGATTTTTTTGTGATGAAGTGTCCGGATGTGTTTATGATTCACCTATTGAAGAATGGCCATATGATCAATCTTTGTAAGTATGTTATTAACCATATCTGTGAGCTGATTAAAGTCACCTCCAAATCCACCTCCTTATTTTACTCAAGGATGATTTCAGCTATGTTAGTTGCTAAAGGGATGGTTGGACCGAATGAAGAAAAGTTAGAGGACTTTTATTTCTGAATGTCTTTTCCTATCATCAGAAGGATGAAGATTATATGGAACCCCTGGAAAAATAATTGGGTTGAGGATAATGATCAATTGTATAAAAAGTTTAATCCGGGTGACTATCTAAGAAGGTCTAAGAATCTATCTGGCCCTAGTTTGGAACCAGATGAAGTGGATGAGTATTCAGAAGAAGAATAAGAGGAATTAACAACTGATGTTTCTCCTAGAGAAGAAGCTGGAAGACCTCCAATGGTAGTATCTCCTGTTGAAAAAGAAAGGATTGTTGTCCCTGTTGTTATCCCTGCTGAAATACCTCATGGAGAGGAAGTTGCTATTAGTTTGAGAGAAGAGGAAGCTCCTGCTTCTAGTGCGAATTTCAATCCAAAAGCTCGTCCTAATGCTGCAAGAAAATTGGTTTTTCCTGATTCATAACACCAAGAAACCTTAGATGCAGATCCTATTGATGAGGATGTTTCTGTTGAGAAAGAAACAAGTCTGGAAGCTCCACTAGTGGAACAATTGGTTCCTAAGATAATTCCCTCTACTGAAGAGAGGATGGAAATTGCCTTTCAACATGAAAGTCAAGAGTTTTCTGAAGAGATTAGAGATGATCCTGTGGATCTTGACCATGTTTCTGAGCCTCATGAATCTGAAAGGGAAGTACAATTTGAGGGGGAGGAACCTCAAAACCATGAGATTATAGAAGCTGGATCTGTTGAAACTTCTCAACCTTCTGTCTCATACTCTGTGCATACCTGATATGTTTTCCCAAGCCTTTATGATGTAAATGAGTCAGAGCAAGTGTCTACAACTGGAATGGATCTTTATTCACTGTTTCAACTGAAGTCTGTAGCTCATCCAGAACCAGAACCAGATCCCCATCATCAATCTGAATCAGAATCTGAATCTGACGATGACTCTGAACCTCAACCAGAATCTGAACCACAACCTTTACCTGCACCCTTACCCGAACATCACTCCTTTGTGACCAAAGATTATCTAAAAGTTCTTGGAGAGACTCTGTTAGCTGTAGTTGAGAAGATAATATCCACTCAACCTCGTCCAGTGACTCAGTTATGTCAAGAATATGCTTCAATTCGCTTGGAAAAGATTATCTTGAATATTCAACCAAGGATAATCCGAGAAATTCCAGAATTCAGAGTAGAGAATAAGCTGCTGAGTGTTGATGTTTCAAATTTGAAAAATATGGTAGAAAATTTTCAGAATGAGTTGTCTTTGAGATCAGTGCCTCCTCCTGTTTCTGCCCCTGCACCTGTTTCTGTTTCTCTTGAGACATCTGATTCTCTCCTTGCAAGGGAGATTGTGTCTCAAGTTTATCCATATCTAATTTCTTTTGATGAAAATATTGGAAAAAGACACACCAAGGTTCTGGAATGCATGAGGGAGCATATAGAAAATCTGAATAAGCATACAGATGAAAACACTGGTATTCCTGTAAAATGTTTTGAAATAGCTCAAAGTTCTAACCGAAGATGTCAAAGCTTCACCTGCTTCTGGTTAGACCTCCGCATCTTCTTTGGATGATTCTCTGCTGAGATCCATAATCAAGGAAGAACTTCAGAATGCCTTCAGTGTCTTGGATCTATATTCTTTGTTATAAGTGTTTAAGAACAGTGGTATAACATTGGACTTGTTTATGATTCATTCTCTAATAGCCAATGATGCTCAACAAGAGATCACCAAGAAAATAGATTTGTATCTCTCCAGGATTTTCTCTAAAATTAATATGACAGATCACTTTAGATATCTTGTAGAAAATTTGAGAATCCCTACGGTGACTCAAGCTTTTAAATCTCAAGTTCAGAAGCTTACTGGGATCACCAGATTGTTGGATAGATTTATGGAGAATAAGGATGATTTTGAAAAGGCTATGCAATATGGTGGTGAAATCATTACTGATTTCATCAATCTTTTGAAGTCGTATATTCATGTGCATAGTAATGATATAGTTGATCCATCTTCTACACCCCTTATACCTGGTCTACATAACTTAGCCTCAACTGCCATGACAGTTAGCCATGCCCATTCTCAGATCCGGCTAGTCATTTTTGACCAACCCCAGCCTAGATCCTCTACTGCTCTGACTTTGGCTCCATCTATTTTTGAAGGTCTACCCTTACCCTCTTTTTCTACTGCATATATGCCTTCTTCTACATAAGCACTAGCTCCTGCTGCTGATAAAGGCAAGGAAAATATGGATCCATGAAGAGTCCAAGGACTGTTTTCTTTTTGATGGGATGCCATTTCCTGTTTCCTGTTTGTATTTCTCTTGAATGATATATTCTGAACCTTTTTTAATGAAGACTTCATTATTTAATTTCATTTTCTCTACTTTTTGATAATCCCAATAGGGGGAGAAAGCTACATGTATAAAATGGGGAGAGAAACTACAAGTGTCAGTACTATAATGAGATACGTTATTATCGAATCTATTTTTCTCTAATTTTTTCTATTCTAATATGCTATTTTCTTTAATGTTACATTTCATTTATATTTTGACTATATATGATTTGTGATCATCAAAAAGGGGGATATTGTTGGACTCCTTAAGTGTTAATCATGTTTTAATGAACACAAATCCTATTACTGTTAATTAATCCAAATCTTCATTGCACATCTTTTTAATGCTCTTCAATCTCAATAATAACTACACATCATGTTTTAATGATAACAAATCTTATGGGTGTTAATTAATCTCTTTATTATTTACAAGTCTTATGCATGGTCACAAATCTCTCATATATTATCAAGCCTTTATATTTATGATTCATGTTCTCTTACTCTCTAATTATTAAACTTTATCTATATTCTGCGTATTACTGTCTAAGTCCAAATACATATATTTGTCTAAGTATAGACTCACCGTGAAGGACTCACCGTGACCCGGACACCGTGAACCAGACACTGTGAAGGACTCACCGTGACCCAGACACCGTGACCTAGACACCGTGAACCAGACATTGTGAAGGACTCACCGTGACCCAGACACCGTGACCCAAACACTGTGAACCAAACACCGTGACCCAGACACCGTGTCCCAGACACTGAGACCTAGACACCGTGAAGGACATACCGTGAAGCTCATACCATGAAGCTCATATCGTGAAGCACATACCGTGAATACTATATCATGAAGAAGACAATGTTTACTTAATCACTATGACACCGTTTCTTACCTTTTTGTCAATATTATTTAAATAATGCTAACGGTCATATTTGATGTTTTTAATGCAATTAATGTTATTTAATGATAGTTGTTGGCATGTCAAGAAACCGTATCTCGTACCTATGAAAAGGGAATCATTCCTACTGCCAGAACTTGTGTAATATAACAAAGATTGCAGTACACGTGCATGCATAATAGAAGGAAGAAAGAAAAGTGTGACGATACAACAAGAAGAACTTACATACACCAGAGAGCAATATCGTGAACAAGAAGGAGATTGAAAGGCATTCAAATAAATCTAATTAATGAAATAAAAAACCACTAAAGAACACACAAAGATTCAAGAGATCATTCTCACTCCTGTAGAACACAAGCTTAACTACGACACTCTGTTTTTCAATAAAAAACTAGAGAAAGACTCAGAAGCATTCGTGCTGAATCTAACGAGTCCAGAGTTGCATTGATAGTCTCTAGATATTTCTAAACTCTTATCTATCATCACTGAGTGATTTATTTATTAACTTTTGAGGAGTGTGGTGTACTCTGTATATCTTATACACACACTGTGTCCTGTACTGAGCTGGAGGATATCAAATCCTCACTCTAAATCTCTTAACTCTTGTTTACCCATGTCAACTGTGGAAGTGGTCCTTGTGTGGCATGGTTTTTGTTTTTTTTTTCATGTAGAACAGTGGTAGAGGTCCTTGTGTGGCTTGGAATGTTTTTTATACTGTTGTTTACCCCGATCCAGGGTGTGGATCAAATTTATATAAATTTGAGAGGACTAAGTCTCAGCTTGAGTTTGAACCTATTGTTATATCTGTTGTGCATATTTAATTTGAGTTCAAAGTATACTACATATATTTTATTTATTCCACTGCTATTACTTTGAAATACTCAACTATTTTAAAGCTACTTTGATAGTTAAATTAGCAAGTGTTTACACTTATTGTAAATCAGTAGGTTAGTTTCAAAAGTTAGTTTGATCTTGTGGTTAAATTAACTGAGACCTAATCAATATTTGAGAAGCTAAGTAAACATTTAAAATCTGTATAAATTCACAACAGTTTAACTTATTTTATAAATCAGGGGATTTTAAATAGACAATATTTTAACAAAAATTTTAATTGGAACTAAATTAAACCCCCTCTTAGGTAACCACTCCGACCAACAATATGAAAAAAAATTCGCAGCAACATCATATGTACTAACACCATTACTTTACAAGGAGTTTACCTCATTGATCAATGGTTTCAAATAAACTTCAATATTCTTTTTTGGATGTCCTAGGATTAATAATGTCAAAATGATATAGGTCTCCTTCATCAAAATCCATGGAGGTAAATTGTACAGAGTTATAAAGACTGGAAAACATGAATAATGACTACTATAAGAAAAAAACATATAGAAACCATCAGAAGAGAGTCCCAATTGGATGTTTCAGGCTTCTAAAGCAGAAGACGAATGCACTCGGTCCAAATGAATCCATGAATGACCATTAGAAGGTTGATTCAAGCTTTCACTAGTAAAAATATTGGTTTGGTTCCATGACATCATTGACGCTATGTTATGAGACATAAATAAATTTTGCAACCTGGGTGTAATTGGGAAATATCAAAACTATTTTATAAGAATTGATCCAGACTTCCCCAGTTGAGCTTATTTATACCTCGATTTTCCACTTGTGGGGAAAATATCAAACAACTCATTTTCACCAGAATATAAGATTCAATCATTTTCACATGTATGAATCTTCTGATAACTGTGGCCCAAATTATGAACAAGCCTCTTCCTCTCATAGTAATTTGCAGGAAACACATTTATTTTATGTAACAGTGTTTCAACCAATGAAAATATCTGATAAAAATAGTTGGCTGGCATTACATAGACATAAAATTTTTAACCTCTTCTAATTTTCTTATATTGTAATGAGGATATAATGCATCCTCAGTTGACCTCATCATCTCATAAAATTCAGAATGTGCCAACTCAGGAGTTAAATCAATATCATCCTGAGATTTAGTTTTTTGAAATGATGAACCAACAACTTCATTTACAAAATTTTAAAATTGTGATGTATCTGAAATCTAATTATAATATCTTCTCTGGAACTTTGTTCACCGTGTTTATACCAAAAAACATAATCTGTTTAAAATCCAAAATGCAAATGATTTCCCCCACCATTGTGAAATGTGTCAAACGTTCTCAGTGCACATTTCTTACAAGGAAACCTAATTATTCCTTCTGAAACAAATTATGGTTTTCATGATGCAAATGATAATAAATCTTCAACACCCTCAATATATACAAGATTTAAACCTGAATTGTTTGGCTTTTTATGATGATTTATCCATGCATGATCATCAAATAATGAAAATTGTCGACTTCTTTTTCCATATTTTCCTAGAAAATATTAAATCATTTCTATTTTTGAATAATTTGAAATTAGAAAAACACTATAAAATAGATAAATAAATACAATTACTTATTAATAATTTCTGTTAATTACGGGAGACACAATTTCTCGTGGATTGACGACTATTCTTTTATCTGATGGCATATTTAATTACAACATTATTATAGTGAAATAACAATAAAGAATATTCTTGGTGGTACACATATCCCTTCTCATGTATAAAGAACGTATAATCGTACCTCCAAGAAGATTCTTCATTTTGATTTCAGAGCGAGAAAGATGCAAGTAAATGAGTCTCTGGACTAAAGATCCCCATTTTCATCGATGAATCATCTTCTTGCAACTGTCACTACCTGAAAAAATTATAAAAATGTGGTTCTACGAATGCATATCCAAACTTGTGCAAATTAAATTGGATATTTATACGTAGAAGAATCTTTTTCATAATGTTTTGAGTCAGTGAAAGTTAAATGGAGAGGAGTCATCGAGCAATAGGAGTGCCGCCAATCCACTAAAAATTATGTCAACTTATTACAATTTATTGTAATTGATTTTATTACTATTTATTAATATTTATTCATAATTATTACTATTTATTCATAATTATTAGAATTTTTTCTTATTTATTCCTATTTATTAAAATTTATTCGCAGTTATTAAAATTTATTAAAATTTATTACAGTTGGTTTTATTCATATTTATTACTAATTATTACTAATTATTACTGTTTATAAAATATTATTACAGGTTATTACATTTTCTTACTATTTATTACTATTTATTACTATTTATTACTATATATTGCTATTTATTTCTATTTATTACTAATTATTATAAATTATTACAATTTATTACTAATTATTTCTAATTATTACTAATCATTAGTAATTATTACTATATATTACTAATTATTACTAGTTTTTTACAAAATATTAAAAATTATTACTAATTATTACTATTTATTACTATTTATTACTAATTATTACTAATTATAACTATTTATTAAAATTTATTACTATTTATTAATAATTATTACGAATTATTATGAATTATTACTAATTATTACTAATTATTACTAATTATTACTAATTATTACTAATTATTACCAATTATTATTAATTATCACAAACTATTACTAATTATAACTAATTATTACTATTTATTATTATTTATTACTATTTATTACTATTTATTACACTTTATTAATATTTATTACTGTTTATTACTAATTATTACAATTTATTACCATTTATTTCTATTTATTACTATTTATTACTAATTATTAATAATTATTACTAATTATTACAAATTATTTCAAATTATTACAAATTATTTCTAATTATAAGTAATTATTACAAATAATTACTAATTATTACTAATTATTTATATTTTTACTTTTTTTTCTATTTTTTAATATTTATTAATAATTATTGTTATTTAATACTAATTATTAATAATTGTTATTAATTATTACTAATTTTTACTAATTATTACTAATTATTACAATTTATTAATATTTATTACTCATTATTACTAATTATTACAAATAACTACTAATTATTACATATTTTTACAAATTATTACTAATTAAAAACAATTATAACTAATTATTACCAATTATTACTAATTCCTAATAATTATTACTAATTATTACTATTTATTAATATTTATTACTACTTATTACTATTTATTACTATTTTGTAATATTTATTATTTTTTACTATTTTTTACAATTTTTTACTATTTTTTACTATTTATTACTAATTATTACTAATTGTCACTATTTGTTACTATATTTACTATTTATTACTATTTATTACTATTTATTGCTATTTATTGCCATTTATTGTTATTTATTACTATTTATTTCTAATTATTACTAATTATTAATAATTATTACTAATTATTACTAATTTTTCTTAGTTATTACTAATTATTACTAATTATTACTATTTTATACTAATTATTACTATTTCTTCAAGATTATTTTTGTTTACCACTAATTATTACTAGTTACCACTAATTATTACTATTTATCGCTAATTATTACTATTTATCGCTAATTATTATTAATTACCCCAAATTATAAATAATTAGCGTTAATTACTTATAATTACTACAAATTACAACTACTAATTACTAATTACCGCTAATTATTTAAATTCATTACTAATTGTTGTTTATAATTTTTAATTACTTCTAATTACTAAGAATTGGTACTTATCATTTCAGTTTATTATTTCAAAAAAATATTGATGACAAAACAATCTAAATCTAATTTAATTACAACTAAACATGAATAATTAAAATTAATATAAAAAATGAATTAAATAATAAATTAAATAAAATATAAATACCTTAATGTTTGATCTCTTATAGGTTTAGATGGCTTCACAACTACTTCAAAAAAACAAACTCAGAGAAATTTTCACTCTAAAATTAGAGGTTAGAGATATAAAGAGAGAAAGTTGGAATTGAGGGGAATGATGACAAACAGGATGGGGGTATATATTGTTTAGATTTGTTGAAATGGTACTATTTGTGATGGGATACCCATTGGAAATTCCTTCGGCCACATGAATTACTGTCGGCGGTTAAAATGGTATTTGCAACGAGTCTCGTCGCAAATAGTGGTCTGCCGACACACTATTTGCGATGGGGTAACACCCCGTCACAAAGAGTTGTTACTGCCGTCAGGTATATGCGATGGGACCTGTTTCAAATAGTGGCCTGGGGAAAAAAATTACGACAGGAAAATTCACCATCCTAAATAGTAGTTACCGCCTCCAGATAGTTGCGATGGGGGGTGCCTCCCTGTCGCAAGTACCCTTCCCGCAGTTTGGCGTGCAAACCATGCATCACATTTTGCAACGGGACCCCTTGTCCCATCGCGAATAACTAATTATTTACGACGGGTCTATTCCCTTGTCATAAATAACCTCTTCAACAGACTATTTACGATGGTAATTATTCTTGTCGCAAATAACCCGTTGCAAAAAGCCTTTTTCCCATAGTGGCACCATCTTCATCAAACTCAAATTCTAAATTTTTCTAAAAATCATATTCCATGTTAGTGTAGAAAGGTCTTTAATTAGAGTAAAACCACTCTAACCATCCTAAAATATGATTCCCTTTATGGGCCAGAGACTTACTGTATAAGAATCACTCCGATTCAACATCCTTTTAAGGTATAACAACTGTGTCGGAATGATCATGGTCGATTGTAGCAACTGGACCAATTGGAGAAGGTGCACTTGACTCTTTCTTCTAAATCATGGAAGATTTAGACTTACAAGGAGAAATATCAAAAGCAAGCGTCATTCTTGACATTCAGATCGGTTCGGAATGCTTGGTCAAATGTAAGTGAAGATTTGAAATGGGTGTAACACACCGAGATTTTTTGAAATATTTATTTTTAAATTAATTTATCTTTTCGATATTTTTCAATTAATATGTATCTGAAAATTGTTGATTATATAAATAAACAAACAAATATATATATATATATATATATTAAAACACTAACTGAAACATTCCTTTCACATGAAATACTAACTTGGCTTGCGCTATGTGTAATAAGGACTTGTCTTGCGCTACACACAGCACCAACTTGGTGTACAATCCTCACAACACTATGTTTCTATGAAACATCATTATGTATATATATTATTTAAATGAGATAATTATAATCTATTTTATAAACATAGTTATAGTAATATTAATCATCACTTTTCAAAAAAAAATATAAATTATTTATATAAATAATCTTATTGATAATGAATGATAATATTTTTTGTAAAGTGCTTTTATGTTAAAATATTTTCATCCTAAATGAACTAATTTTAATGATAAAATTAACTTTATACACATTTAGAAATTTAGTCTTACAAAATAAAATTCATTTTATAATTCATGACATCAAAATGATCCTTGGTTGAATTTTTTGTATTTTTATGATAAACATAATTTTTTGATGAATAGTGTAAAATACTACTTTTTAGTAAAAATTACATTTTTATCTATTTAATTATTAATAATAAATGATATAAAAAATATGATTAAGGAATAATTAGAAAAAAAAATCTATTAATACAATGTAATTCATTAGAATCAATTTTACTTTGAAACTGAATATAAAATCATAACAAACATTTAATATTTTCAGTACTTTAAACCCATGTTATTTCATACCGTCTATAAGATTAGAACTAATTTTAATTTTTATAATTCTATTATTTGATTTTAAAAAATCAGATATATACCATTTCATTCAGTCTAATATTTAGTTTCTAATTAGACTATATTAATTATTTACCAAAATTAATAGAAAAACTTATTAAAATCAATCACAATAATTCATGCCAAATTAAGCTTCATTAGGGACTAAACCATAAAATTACGGGCCCAAATGATTCAGACACTTGTCCAAATCCAATTTTATATCCATTTTTCAGCCATAAATCTTCTATTACTTAGTTTTTTTTATAATATTTTTTTTGGTACTAACATGTTAAAACCTAAATTTGTTCTAGAAATTCAAAATGAGTCCTTTCCGTTCCCTATAAAAGGGCCACCATCTCTACCCATTCTTCACGCCTATAAAACCATTTTATGTTCATAAAATCTCTTCCCATCTTTCCAACCAAAAATCATCCCTTTAACCTTGAGTCCCCCCTTTTGGAAGAATGCTTCCCAAAGAAGCCTTTTGGAAGAAACAAAAATGAGTTACATGATTTAGAGGTAACATCTTCTCTCATGCTCCTTTCCATTATTTTTCATTTTCACCCCTACACTATATTTATTACACTATTATGTGAAAACACAAGTATCCTGCATATACTAGTATTTTTTTTATGAAAATGGTCTGACCTACACTTACACACACCACCATCTAATGGATGTTGAGCATATTGTTTCTGTGTGTGATGAACTATTGCCTCAATAAATGATGAATGTTCATTTTTTTTACCGACAACCATGGGGGCCATTATTATGGAAACAAAATTTATAAATTTAATGTAATATATTTAATATGTACTTAATATTATTTATTCCATTTTCAACACACATATCTTTATATTCCTTTTGGTGTAAATAGGATAATCTCATCTGAGAATGTGTGGACTACCACCCCCTCAAAGCGATGCGATTCATTCACACACGACAGAGAATGTATTAAAATGGGTTTAATAAAATTATATGATATATATTTTATATTTATTTTACTATAATAATGATATATATATATATACATATATATACATATATCATTTACATACTTTCTTTCAATACAACAATCCAAGTAGAAAAAACATTCATGTATACGTACAACTTAATGTCTACATGAACGATATATTCCATTTTATACAAATATATTAAATGGATTATTATAATAAAAATATAATGAATATATCTGATATATATATCCCTATTTACATTATGGAATCATTATATAAATAAAAGTACAAAAGATATGACAAATTAAGACATGTGTGAAGAACAAAGTGAATATTACCATATGTGAAATATTACCATAGGATTGTTAACAATAGGGTAATGTAAGGTTATAATAAAACCATATATGGTAGTATATATAATTATATTATTATTTAAATGATATATAATAAATTAATTGAATCTTGTATGAGTACAAATATAGTAAGGACACGAGGTAAAGGGATTTCATCTAACATATAATTTTCATGAAATAAATGTTATGTTCTCCACTCTTTCATTTTTTGTGGTGTAAGTACATAATATGATTTTATTCTATGTTTCGTATACTTAAATTTATGGAAATTCACATGCCCATTTTATTATATTTCTTTCATGGGGTTTATGGTTCAAAATTTTCCAAATCAGTAAAAAATGTTTTGCCTCTATTTTCCTTCATTGAGAGTCATGTTTTATTCTGCACCTAAATTCTTCTTCGAGATGAATATAAATCCATTTTACATGAAATTTAATGAATCTAAATATTTTAATGATATTTTATGATTCATGTAATTTACATTCCTTACATTGACATCATGATTCCATGATACCATGATTTAAGAGTTTATTGAGACAATATCATTGCTTTTTGATATTATTTATGATTATGATTACTTTGAAACAATCTTTTGATAAATATCTCAAAAATATTCATGAGTTTCCAAATCCTCTTTTATTTCAAGATATAATCATGTATTGGTACCATTCAACATTCTTTGGTGAAAAATATTTTTATGAAAGTGTTATTAAGAAATCTCGACTTCACGCTACCTTTGGTCGAAAATCTATATTTTCTAAAACGGTTTTCCATGAATATTATACCATTATCATATAAGATTTTAAATAAATTTTTAACCAATTTTTTCTTTTACCAATATCATCCAAGAAATTTTCTTATCACTTTCCAATAAAGTCATTCCTCCTAACCTTTTTTCTACAAAAAATTAATTTTATTTTTACATCGTACGACATGTTAAGATTTACCCATCGCCATTACATTGTACATTACAATTAATTTTTTAAAGGTTGATCCTTAAGAAAATTATTTGAATGTTATTTTCACGGAATAAGGTTCTCAAAATGGTTTCATGTCTTCTTTATATGTTTCCATGGTGTTTTTTGATAAAATGATTTCAAATGGTATTACGTATTAATAAGAATTTTTCAAAAAAGAAAGGATATTTTAATAAATAATCTTGTTTGAAAGATATTTCAAAATTATTATCTGTATATAATGAAATACATTAATGTTAATCATTCCTTTTTTAGATTATGTAACGGTTCCATTCATATCCTTTCTATGAATGGGTTACGCTTAATGTCATGGTGTGTATGAAACCTATTTCACTTTCATGTGTTATATGTTTATGAAATATGTTTCCTATTCATAGGATATGCTTCAAATAAATTGTTGTGAAACCTATATATTTTCTATATGTTATTATGTGATGAAAGTTAATGATACCCATTTCATTTTATAGGTTATGATTTGATATTTATAAGACCTACATCTTTTAATGGCCCATGATATGATGAATGTCTTGTTATCTTGTGGCATATGTGTTAATTATTTTACTGGGAGATAGGTGGGACCTATATCTACTTCAAATTCATTAGGATGTGAAATGTTTTATATGAGCTCAAAGGGTACATGGGTTATTTCTATGTACAAAAATAAAGAGTGTGTATAGGTTTTATCCTAACTCCAAATTGATAGAGGGTTTATGGGTCATAGTAGATGTTCAAAAAGAAAGAGGGTGTACATGTTGTATCCCAAGAAAAAAAAAAGAAAGGGGGCATGTGGGATGTATCCCAAGACCGAAATGAATGAGGTTGTATGGGTTGTATCCCAAGGATAAAATGAAAGAGGGTGTCCGGGTTGTAACGCAAACTTAAATGAAAAAGGGTACACGAGTTTTATACCAATCTTGAAAATAATAATTTACAAGGGTTGTACCACAAGCTTAAATGAAAGAGGGTACAAACGTTGTATCCAAAGACCAAAAATAATAAGGTACAAGGTTTCTATCCCAAGACATAATGATGGAGGGTACATATGTTGTATCCCAAGCCTGAAAAAATAAGGTATATAGGTTGTAGCCCAATCCTAAAAGAATTTGGGTTCACGGGTTTCTAGCTCAAGCCCGAAGTAGGTACATGGGTTGTAGCCCAGACTAAACTATTATAATGGTCTTTGTAAGTATCTCTAAAATAATAGTTTCTAATCTAATATGTATACCTCAAATCCTATGTATTATTCCTTAGTTATGATTTCATAGATCATGATGTTTATCCCCGTATGATTCAGGTCTTATGAACTTCCAATATTTATCCCATAGCTAATGTTTAATACCTTTTTTATTCAATGTATGATCTCCTAGTGTTATTATCGCATTATCGTACTTCTATTTTCATGATTATGATTACATGTATCCCTTGCTTACCCTAACTGAGAATCTGAGGTCACCCCTTTCTTATGTCTCCTCTCTCTAGGTTAAGAAGAATGGCTTTAGGTTGAAGTAATAATGGTGTAGATCATTATTGGAGATGTTGAAAATAGTTTACAAGGATATAAGATTTTTTTCCAGGATTCCATGTACAATAATCTATAACAGTCCTCTGACATGTACATTTTTAATTAAATTAATATTCATCTAAAAGGATGTAATATCTATATATGATAACCCCGATTAACAATAGTTGGTATCAAAGGAATTCTTTAGTCATCCTTGGGAAAATATGATGAGAAAAATATAGTGATATCCCGAGGTATAAATCTATTTATATTTCTAGGGATGTCACTAAGGTTAAATATAAGGATGAGTTAATGTTTAGGATAATGTGATGGAATTTTGGAAAAGGATAGAGTGAGTTGTTTCTTAAAAACACAAAACAGTCTAGATACTACATGTGGATATGGATCTCGCAGAGATGTACATAATTGTAACAACTCGGATAAGTTATTATAGGCTTGACTCGGGGTAACATGGTACACAAAAATGGGCATTGCTGCATAGTTGTTCTAATAATCCTCTGCAAAATGATTTGGGAATTCACAAACTTTTTATGAAACACCATGAAGGATATAAATATTTGTTGACTATGAGTAACCTCGAATGAAACTAGGGTGTCATATATTAATGAAGGTGTGATTATTTAGACATCCTAAAAGTAAATATTTTTGTGACTATACATGTTTTTACTATGATAAGTTATGATCACACTATGATTTATTATTTTGGTTAATAATAAGAATTAGAAGGAACATGGTTAAAATTAAATGTTCTAGATGTTTAAATTTTGAGAATTATAACAATTTATTTTACAACTGTGAATATCATAAATGGAATCAAGAATTTGATATATGTTTTTTTTATACTTATGAAGATATATAGACTTCAAATTACATGATAATGGTATGAGATGCACTTCTATTATTATTTACATTAATCATAAGAAACATGGTTGGAAGAGGTTGAGGATCCTTAAGAAATGTTTCATATTTTATATTCTAGGAAATATGAAATAAAGAATAAGTTGATTAATCTGGAGCATTGGTTAAAGAATAAGGTTTTACAGAAGAAGTATTTATTTTTTTGAATTCAATGATTTTGTTATATGAATCTTGAAATATATATGTATTTTTAGTATAATTTTTCATTAATGACTGAAAAGGACTTGTTTAATGGTGATGAAGATAGAGAAAAGTGATTTCATGGGATATTGAAATTTTTATTTAAGGGAAGGTAACCCATAATTAATATATGGTATTGAGATATTGATTTTATGATAAAGATATGATGTATATGAATAAGTAAATTGGACAATACAGATTACAATGGAACTAATTATTGAAAAAGTGTTCTATATCAGCAAGGATAAAGATAATAACTATTGGGATTTAAATAATTTAGAAATAAGTCAATTTAATAAGGAAGAAGACGTGGTTTACAAAAGGGTTTATGGTAATTACCATGTATCAAGGGAATATATGATGAGGTTATTCACATGATTGGAATGTGAACAGAAATTTGTACTTTGAGATATTTTAGGGATTACGGTTAAGATAATTTCATGACCATATTTATAAATCCTTGAATTTACATTATTCAATGTGGTTATGAGGTTAACCATTTATGAAAAGTGTATTTTAAACAATATATTAATTTAGTAAGATTAATGTTCTACCTTCCTTATAATTATTTATTCATATTATATAGTCTAATCAAAATGAATTATGTAGATGGTAACTAATAAAATATGGGATATAAAATCATAGAACTCGTGATATGTTAATACTTTAAGAATGAAAAAGTAACCTTATTTTATTTATAGATGGAGGTGATGTGGATCAATAAAAAAATAAAGGGTGACGTTGTCTAGAAATCATGAAAATATATCTTTTTGTGAAAACTCTTTATCTTTTATTGGAATAAAAAATTGTTTTCCTATAATTACATTTTTGATGAATTAGAAGGTCCCTTAGGTCATTATAGATTTATGGATATCTGGTTGTTAACATTATTCTAACATTGTCCTCTATCACTCTCCATTAGAACATGATGGTAATATTTTTCTTCTATATCCATGTTTTCACATTCTATCTATGTTCTACCATGTGGAAACCTATTTTATGATACATTGGGTAACCATTATGGTTCTAAATTTCCCTTTTAGGGGAAGTTTGAACATACATTAAATGATATGGGTTTCTATAAATGAATATTTCATGTATTAAACCATTAATAAACCAGAAAAATTTTGGTGGAGAAATTCATTTTAAGGGTGGTAGAATGTAACACCCTAAGATTTTGTGAAATATCTATTTTTTAAATTGATTTATCTTTTAAAATTTTTTATAACACATGAAATTGAAAATAATTCATTATATATATATATATTAAAACACCATGTAAAACATTACTTCCACACCCAATACCTACTGGGCATGCGCTACACACAATACCGACTTGGCTTGTGGTCCATGCTACATAGATTTGGTGTATAATGCATGAAACACTGAGTATCTATGAAATATATAAATATAATATAAATGGGATATTATAACCTAATCGTTAAACATATTTATTGTAATAAATACTTTTCAAATATTTTTTATAATCGATTTATATAAATATAACATATTGATAATGAAATATACTATTTTTGGAAATTCCTTTAATGTTAAAAATATTGCCTTCTTCAAAAAACCAATTTTAACAATAAAATTTATTTTAGAAACATTAGTAAAATTTATTTGATAAAATAAATTTCCATTTTGAATTTATAATTTTCAAATTATCCTATGGTGAATTTTTGGGATTTTCTTGAGACACATCATTTTTTGATGAATAGTGAAAAATACTCCTTTTTTGTTAAAAACTTCCTTTTTGTCTAATTAATTATTAATTATAAATGTTATTATAAATATATTTAAGGTAACATTAGTCAAATAATACATCTACTGATACAATTTGATTCTTTGTAATAATTGTTCCTTTTAAACAAAATATAGAATCTTAACCAACTTTTTAACTTTTCCTACATTAAAAACATATTATTTCGTCCCATCTACGAGATTAGCACTAATATTAATTTTTCCACTTATGTGATTTTAATTTCAAAGAAATGACATAAAATATTGTATTGAGTATGATACTTAGATTCTAATAATACCAATAATATTTTTACCATAATTATTAGTAAAAGTAATTAAAATTTATAACATAAGTTACGGCCAAAATAAGCTTAATTTGGGACTAAACGTTAAATTTAAGTGCCCAAATGACCTACAAACTTGTCCAAAACCCATTGGATTTAAATTTTTATTCCATAATCCTTAAATTATTTATTTTGGTTTTTTTTGTATGACTTTTTTTATGTAATTACATGTGCACACCAAACTTGTTTCTAGAAATTCCAAATGAGTCATTTTCCTTCCCAATAAAATGGCCACAACCTATACCCATTTCTCATACCTATATAACCATTTAAGTACATAACATATCATAACAATTAGACTCCCAGAAATCCTCACATTTACCATGAAGTCTCATTTTGGGAAGAAATATTCTCAAAGAATCCTTTTGGAACAAACCAAAAGGAGTTACCCGATTTAGATGTAACGTCTTCTCTCAAGCTCCTTTCCATTATTTTCTATTTCCACCCCTAAACTATATTTATTTTATTATTATTTGAAAAAAATAGTATAATCCTTATAATAGTATGTTTTTATGAAAATTTTATGATCTAAACATACACACACCTCTATCTAATGGTTGTTGACCATACATTTTCTGTGTACGGTGAACTACTTCTACACGAAATGATTATTGTTCATTTCTATATTACCACCAATCATGGTGTAAGTTCTGATAGAAAATATATTAAAACATGTAATAAATAATTATTAATAGGTATTTAATCATAATTATTCATTTTTATTTTCAAATCTCTTTACTTCACATTTGGGGTTAATACGATAATATCGTTTGAGGAAGTCTGGACTACCGCCCACTCCATGCGATGTGATTCGTTCACACACAACATGGAATGTATTAAGGATGGGTTTAATGAACATATATTATATATAATATTTTAATGATATGTTAATAATTATATATATATACATACATATATATATTTCATTTAGATACATTCACTCAATTCGATAATAATAACAGAAACATCGTTCCAGCGTACGTACAACATACCGTCTCCATGAACAGTGTATAAAATTTAATAATAATATATTATATATATTATTAATAAAAAATTATACACTTAATATTTATATCCTGGATTACATTTTGGAATCATGATATAATTATAAGGACAAAATATATTACTAATAAAGACATGAGAGATGAACAAAGTGAATATTACTTAAAGTAAAACCTTAACAAAGGATTATTAACAAGAGGGTAATATAAGGTTATAATAAAACCATATATGGAAATCTAAATAACAACTTTATTATGTAAAATATTTATAATAATCTTATATTTATTATACAATATTCTTTTATGACAACATAGGGAGATAAGACACAAGGTAATGGGATTTCATCCAACATTTTATTTCCATTAGATAAATGTTATGTTCGCCACTATTTCATTTTTTGTGGTGTTTTTACAGACTATTATTGTATTATATGTTCAATTTATATAAATATATGGGTATTTAAATTCCCATTCTATTATCCTTCTCACATGGGGTTCATGTTTCCAATGATACCAAATTGGTAAAAAACAATTTGTCTCAATTTCCTATCTTTGAGACTCATGTGTTTTTATTCACCAAAATTCATCTTCAAGATGAATATACATCGATTTTTAATGGAAATATGATGAATCCAATTATTTTCATGATATTATATTATTCATGTAATTTACTTTATTACATGGAGAGCATGATCCCAAAATACCATGTTATAAGATATTATTTAGACAATCTCATTGCTTTTTTGAGATTGTTTATCTTTATGACTCATTTGATGAGATACTATGATAAATATATCAACAATAATCATTAGTATCTTTATACTTTGTTATTTCATGATATAATCATTTAATGCTACTTTTATCTACGCTTTTTTTACATAATATATTTTAAAATGTGTTATTATGATGTCCAATATTTACCCTCCCTTCAGTCTAAAATCTATGTTTTCATAAAAGGGTTTCAAAAAATATTGTAGCATTTTCCAAAAAGAATTTAAATTTTATTACCCTTTTTGTTTTAAAAATCTCCTTTAGGGAATCTTCTCATCACTTTATGAACATGTAAATCCTCTGATACATTTTACTATGAAAAGGGAATGTTCTTTTTTTAGTTCGTATGACATGTACATATTTACACAACTTCATTCTATGGATGATTAATTTAAATTTTTAAATGTCTGATATTTATGAAATTTTATTAAAATTAATTATAAAGGGAAAAGGATTTCAAAATCGTTTCATGGAATCTTTATATGTTTTCATGGTGTGTTATGAGAAAATTATTTTTAAATGATTTAGATATTAACAAGCCCTTTTAAAAGAAGAAAATTTATTTTCACCAAGAAATGTATTTGAATGATATTTCAAAAATAATATAAATCCAAGATGAAATACACTTATGTTACCCATTCCATTTTGAAATTATCTGAATGTTACATTTATATCCTTTCTATGAATCATTTATGCCTAATGTCCTGGTCTTATTGAAACATTTTTATCAATCATGGGTTATTTTTTTATGAGATAGATTTATATTTCATGGGTAATGATTTGATGAAATGGATATTAAAACTATCTCTTTTAAATAGTTTATGATGTGATGAAATGTTAATGATACACATTTCACTTTATGGGTTATGATTTGATTTTTATAACACCAATAACTTTTTATGGGCCATGATATGATGAATGTTTTACATTCATGTGGAACATGTATGAAGGATTTTACTATGAGATGGGTGGGACCTATATCTAACTCCAATGCATTGGGGAATGACATATTTTATATGATCTCAAATGGTAGAGGGGTTTTATCCCAAGCCCAAAATGATAGAGGGTTTATGGGTTGTAGCCCAATCCATAAAATAAAGAGGGTGTGTGGGTTAAAGCCCATGACCGAAAAAAATGAAGGTGTATGGGTTTTATCCAAATCCTGAAAATAAAGAGGTTGTATGGGTTGTATCCAAATACTAAATGAAAGAGGGTACAGAGGTTGTATCCCAATACCAAAAAAATGAAGTTACAAAGGTTTTAGCACAAGAGTAAATGAATGAGGGTATTAGGGTTGTAGCCCAAGCCCAAAAACAAGAAGGTACATGGGTTGGATCCTATCTCTAAATGAAAGAGTTTACGCAAGTTATAGCCCAATCTCAAAAACTATAAGGTACATGGGTTTTCACCCAAGCCTAAAATAATTTTGGTACATGGGATGCTAGCCCAAGCCTGATGTATGTATACAGGTTGTTTCAAAAGACTAACATGTAATAAAGGTCTTTATATGTAGACCTCACATAAAATGGTATATTATTATATGTATTGAAGGTTCCAGGAGTAGAGGAAGCTCGTGGGAGGATGTGACCAGTTGGGTTTTTGTCATTAGCGATGATCAATCCTGGATCAATACGACGATAAAAGCCAGTATCCACGGGTCGATTCACAGAAATAGACAACGAAGAAGAAAGTTCCTGGAACCACAAAAGTGTATCATCATAGGTTGATTATAATTAATTTAATTTATTAGCAAGAAGTACCTTTTGGGTGTTACGTATTTGTTGATATTCTTGATCACGTTCCGATGTGATTTGTCCTTGTGTCGTAGAATCCATGTGTAGACTTCCTCTAGCGGTGATCCACACGTGCAACTTGTATCTCTGGACGTCGCCAAAGAAATCTCCGGGTGATAGCATAGAGAAACATTTTCTTGCATAGTCCGCCATATATCGTCTTAATCCGATGGGAGAGGATCTCTCTCGATCATGAGAGCGTTCTTGGAGGAAGAGGATCTTTCGGCCTTGAAAGAATTCATCTTAATTGTTGTGCAAAATTATTCTCTTGTCTGAGAAAAAGTTTTGGGGTTGTGAGGATATTTATAATTGAGTTTGAGGTTGTAGAGTTATGACAATAAATAAATGCGTTACCCGTTTTATTTATTTCATTGACACCCTTTTGAAAACCCCATGTATATTCATTAATTCCTTGGTATGCGCCCACACTGATTATAATAAATATCATTTAATAAAACGATATTTCCTCAAAATCCCGAATGGAAAAACTACACGGCGTGTATTAATAAATACACGGTGTGTACTTGTTTTTCATTGAAAACTACATGGCATGAACATTAAATGTACACAACATGTGTATCTTTTTTTTGTTTATTCATTTCCATTCCAAAATGAAAACTACACAGCATGTACATTTAATAATACACAGCATGTACTTTTTATTAAAATAAAACTACAAGGTGTGTAATCATTGATACACGACGTGTACTTGCCTTGTTTTATTCTTCCTCCAACATTAAAACGATTTAGTCTTCCTTGAATAATTATTAAACCACATACGGGAATAATCTTTATTCTTCTTGAGATACTTGAATACACTTATTGTGTAACCCTCTAGGCCTATTTCTCGTTGGCATTAGGCGGGTTTTCCTAAAGTCCAAGATTACTATCTAGAAATGGGTCAAGCCACCCAAGAGAAAGAAGTTGACGCCGCATTGACGTATCACCTCATATGAATGCTTACTGTGTAATTTAATCCCTTTGTCTCAATATCCCATTAAGTAGGTTTCATTGTAGTGTCATAAACCTATATGCTTGATCTATCATTCTTTGACTTCCAGAAATAAACTCGTGGTTACACCATGGACATGGAATTTTTTTGACTATTCTATTTCAATAAAACGGCCCGATATATCTACTTCCATAAATATGGAAGGGACAAATGCTTCCACGACTTATCCACTAACAAACTATCATTTTTGATGCACCCAATGTACCCTACTTCCCACCAACTGTCTTCGTGACAGTTTTCATCAGCAAATCTAAGTGCGTGAGTCTTGAAATGAGTTAATGATAATTTAGCAGTCTAAGGACCATTACACACGCTCATAGATAGTAATGTCCAATGACACCAAGACATGTAGAATTACTACTGGCCGGTCTGTTCTCATAATCTCCCATCTTGGAGATTACCATTTACGAACACCATGAGATAGAGTGTAACACCCCAGTTAAAAAAAGAATAAGACATTTTTATAATTATCCCTATTTGTGAATAAAATGTTAATATTAATTTAAAGGAAACGCTATGCTCGATGGCTTACCCAATACGCAACAAAGAGTTCCTTTGAAATCTTACGTTGCACTGTAATAATAAATTAATTTTATTTTAAATGGTAGTTAACACCTCGTCGTTGTAATGACGGTAATACACAAAAATAACTACAAAATGATTATATATGTTTGTCAAATATTTTTACTTTTTAAAATAAATGTTAGAGGATCAAAAATGTGAATGAATAAAATTTTAAGCGTAAACATTCTAATATTCTTTAAAAGATTGATTAACCGCCTTTTGATGGCGGATCTCTTTTAAATCCACTTTTTGACAATTTTATGTGTTATATTTGACAAAATAAAATTCATCTTTAGAATCGGGACATCAAAATTTACTTTGTGTAAATTTTTGGTATTTTTCCGATAAAGTTCATTTTTTAATGAATAGTGAAAAATGTTGTATTTTAATTCAAAACCTCTTTTTAATCTAATTTATTAATATTATTAGATTACCTTTTGAATTTGTTTTAATGTGAAATTAGAATATATTTTTACCATTTAATCCAATGGTGTTCATGGGAATTAATATCACTTTGAGATTGTGTCACATACATGAAATATTTAGAGGTATTTTTCATTTAATTTACATCCTTGATTTGTTTGGGTGGGTTTTCATGCATTTTTAAAGGAAATAGTGGGTTTCCAAAATTTGGGCCAACCTAAGAGCCCATTTCCAGTTTTGAAAGTATATTTTGTTTCTGTAATAACTCCTTCTTTTTTCAACATTTTTCAACCATTCAACTTCCAAAATGACCTTCATTTAAATATTAAAACCACAAAATAATTTTGGGCCCCTTAAAAATTCATTAGAATCATGGATTTGGGTGATAAAATAAGGTATTGGGCCAACCCGAAAGCCCATTTCCAGTTTTAAAATTGTTTTGTAATTCTTTCATAAAATATTTATTTTTTATCCTTTTTCGGTTATTCCACCTCTCACACATTCCCATCGAACCCATCCACACCCCCATCTTCGTTTTCGCCTCTTTGGAGCTCATATTGTTCGCGATATAGGGCCGAACTTCTGTAGCTCCAAAAAAACGTCCAGATTTCTCAAGTAAGTTGTTTCTCTTCCTTATTCCTCCCTTCTTCTTAGGGTTTATTCCTTTTTTATTGAATCCCCAAATGTCCCGAAGATGGGGTTTCGTACCTAGGGTTTTAGTTTTGAGTTTCGTGGTCCAATCCTCTGGTTTTAGGTTCAATCTTACTCCTTTGTGGTGCGGCGGAGGTGCGGTTGAAGTGACGCACAAGGATTTGGGGGTTTTGACTCTTTTGGTAGGTGATTTCATATGTAGGTATTGTATAATGAGTTGGCTTGCTGTATTTAGGATTCCATTATGTTCATCATTCAGTATTTTGATTTCAAAAATTGATTTGGGTAGCATTTTAAAAGTGGTAGATTTTTAAGTGCCAATCTTGTGTGAAAATGGGTGTTTTACATGTGTAACGCATATTGTGCCTCTTGGTGTTGTTTTATAATTCAGGGATTGGATTTATAAAAATGTTTTGATGCTGAAATTTATGTTTTGGTATAATATTGGTCTCCATTTGGTTTTAAATATGGGATTTTAGATGGATTTAATGTGCAACATTTGATTAATTTTCTTGAAATTGTTTTATGGAAATTATAAATGGTTTATTGAGTTACGCAAAAGGTGAAAAGAAGGTGTAGAAACTATTTTGAATGTGTGTGACCAGAACTGACATTTATATGTGAATATTGATTTTGGTAGCATGTGGTGACTATTTGAGCACAATACGGGAAACCCGGGTATCTAGGTGGGCTAACGTGTACTAGTACGCTAGTGAACGGAGGGGTTTTGACCATGGTTCACTTAGCAAGTCTGACATGGATAACACTAAAAAAACTATAATGGAGATGATTGGAGACCACTAGGTTATGGGTATGCTCCCTACTAGTGGCTCGTGCTCGAGAACGAATTTCGTTATGGTTACTTTCACCGAGGTACGAGGTACTTGGGGCTCACAACAAACTAGTACCTAGGGGGGTTCCTACGCTTGGTGCTCGTGGCCTTTTTGGCATTTAAACTTTCTTTATGGTATTTTGGGATGTGAAAACCATATGCTTGAATGTTTTATTCAATTTAACTGATTCTTTATAGTTATCCCTATTGAAAGTTATTTTCTTTTCAAAGTTGCACTTTTAGAAATAAATGCCACTATTATCTATTTATAACTCTGGCAAGCCTTTTATTTTACAATGCCTATCACTTGAAATCCTTGGGTGATATCCTATTGGGCTTAGTCTCAAACCCTACTTACACCTTTTGGTGTATGTAGACTTGATCATGTTTGACACAGTCAAAGGAAAAGCCTTGGGCGATGGCGGTTCGGGTAGCTAGTTTCTCTCGATGGTGCGGTGTTGTGGAGACGGCTTGTGGGTGATGAACCCTTGTCGTGTGGAGTCTCTTGGGCTGTTTGCTGCTACTTTTATGTACCTTTGGACCCCTTGTGTCTTGTTTAAACTCATATACTAAGTTCTGAATTTTTATTAATTCTTGTTTGGCATAATTTTTCAGATTTGGTTTGTTGTTTGTTTTTGGTTATCTTATGAACCCAAACTCGGGTAAATCGTTCCCAAATGAATTTTTATGATACCTGGGAACTTGTGCCAGCCCGTGGGGATGGGGAACGCCCTTCGGGTCATGTCACGGGCTGGGTTTGGTGCCGGTTTTGGCGGTGACCAGATTCGGTTCGTGACAAAATGGTATCAAAGGAGGTTAATGTTTTTGGGTTATATTGTTATTTTGGGATGAGTCAGGATAGACAGGAGCTAGGACTGTCGGGGCTCGGGGTTTTGGTTGTGAGTAGGGTGTCTGGCCCACACCTCTCATGGCATACCCTGAGTCACCAGGGGATGTTGGAATTTAAAGATTGACTTCACTTCCAGGTGAGACGTGTGGGCTGCAGACCACATGTGGACATCATGCGGATGTGTTGTAGTTGTTTATTTTATTACTGAAATGTGTTTTGATTATCTATATTTGAGGCATTTGATTAAAATTTTCAGAATTGTGGTATTGATTATTAATTTGTGACTGTTACATTTTGTAGCAACATGCCTCCCCGGAATGCTCTCACGCACCCACGGGAGGAAGCCGGAGAGAGTTCTCCCACACCAATTGATCAGAGGCTAGTCGAGGTCGTGGTCCGAGCTGTCCAGGCTCTAGGATATGGAACACCTCCAGTTCTAGCTCCTATTAGAGAGGATGAGACTGGTCCTAGAAAGGACAAGGCCCAGGAGTTCCTGAAAAATAAGCCTCCAACCTTCCGAGGCAGCTCAGAACCCCAAGAAGCAGAGGAATGGCTCGAGAAGATCGAGCGTATGTTTGAGTTCCTGGAAACACCTGAGGAGCTCAGGGTGAAGTGTGCCTCCTTTCTGTTGGAGGGTCCCAGCCGTAAATGGTGGGAGTCAGTGCTTCAGGCTGGGAAGAATGAGCAGATGCACTGGGGATATTTCAAGGCTGTCTTCAATGAACAGTACTGCCCTGAGGTCTTGGCTTATGCCAGGTCTAGAGAGTTCATGGAACTTGTTCAGGGAAATCTATCTGTGATGGAGTATGCCAACCGTTTCACTGAGTTGGTTCGGTATGCTCCAGAAATTGTCTCTAATGAGCAAGCGAAGGCCCAGAGGTTTGAGAAAGGCTTGAGACCAGAGATGTACTCCCAGGTGTTCTTGTTTAAGCTGGGGACCTATGCTGAGGTCGTTGGTCGGGCGTGCATGGTGGAGATTGATAGAAAAGGAAGGGCTGGTTACTATGGTTCTGTATCAGCAGTGGGAAGTGGAAGCTCCTCAGAGAAGAAAAGGAAGCGGGAGGATCATGTGAAGAAAGGAGGAGGTAGTTCAGGGAACTCTTCTAGGCAGTTGTCATCAGCGGCTTCTGATGCGAGATCGGTCGTGTGCCACCAGTGTGGGAAGACCGGGCACATCTGTCCATCATGCCCTCATCCTCCGAAGACCTGTTTCCAGTGTGGAGGTATGGGACACGTGCAACGCTTTTGCGGGATAGCGCGTCCACTTCAAAGTGGGGCAGGATCCATGGCTCCCAGAGGAGTGCCAGCACAGTCTGAGCCGTCGAGGACTGGGGGATCTCGATTTGGCAGCCGTGGTGGTAGGGCTGGGTCATCTTCTGGGCAAAGCCAGTTCAGGGCACAACCACAAACTAGCGGTCGTCTTCAGGCAGAGACTGGACATCTCCATGCAGTGGATCATGCACCACCAGGATCAGAGGCGGGACCGTCGACTGTTCGAGGTACCGTTTTGATTTCATCTTCTATAGCTACTGCTCTTTTTGATACTGGTGCCTCTGTTTCATTCATTTCATCCCGTTTTGTGGACATTCTGAATCTGCCAACTGATTTGATGTCATTCGCAATGGAGTTGGTGACACCGCTGGGAAAGAAGGAGGAGCAGGGTCTCAGGTTCCCATTTTGTGCGCTTTCTGTGTCAGGGGTTGAGATGGAGTGGGACCTCTTGGTCTTAGATATGAACCTTTTTGGTGTCATACTCAGGATGGATTGTCTAGTACACTTCCAGGCACACATCGATTGCTGTAGACGGCGTGTGAGTTTCACGGCACCTGATGGGAGTCGTCAGGTTTTTCATGGAGAATGGGATCCTCAGTCAGGTCGCGCAGGGCCTCCACTCCCAGAGTTGGGAAGTGTTATCTTCCAGTTATCTTCTCTTATGCTAGAGGATGGTCTTTCCCATGAAGGTGCACTGCCTCATGTAGTGAATGAGTTTCGGGAGGTATTCCCTGATGATTTTTCTGGTTTTCCCCCGGAGCGGGATGTGGAGTTTTCGATTGATCTGGCGTCGGGAACACAGCCAATATCTCTTCCCTCTTATCGCATGGCCCCCACCGAGTTGAGGGATTTAAAGATACAGCTGGACGACTTAGAATCCAAAGGATTCATTCGCCCGAGCGTCTCTCCTTGGGCCGCTCCTGTGTTGTTTGCAAAAAAGGCTGATGGATCCCTCCGGTTGTGCATTGACTACCGGAAGCTGAATAAGTTAACAATTAAAAACAAATACCCTTTGCCCAGAATAGATGATTTGTTTGATCAGTTGAAGGGGTAAAATTGGTTCTCAAAGATAGACCAACGTTCAGGGTATCATCAACTCAGAGTGAAGGAGTCAGATATCCCTAAGACAGCCTTCCGAAGCAGGTACGGCCACTTTGAGTATTTGGTCATGCCCTTCGGATTGACCAATGCTCCAGCAGTATTTATGGAACTTATGAATAGGGTGTTCCATCAGTATCTCGATTCCTTTGTTGTGGTGTTCGTGGATGACATTCTGGTATACTCTTGCTCTGAGGAGGAACACGAACATCACTTGGGGATCATTTTGGGTACATTACGAGATCACCGCCTCTATGAAAAGTTGTCAAAGTGCACTTTCTGGATCAGAGAGGTGTGATTTCTGGGGCATGTGATCTCAGAGCATGGAGTTTCAGTGGACCCTGAGAAAATTAGTGCAGTCATGTCATGGGAGAAACCGAAGAATGTGTTCGAGATTAGGAGTTTTCTTGGCTTGGCCGGTTATTACAGGCGATTCGTTCGGGATTTCTCTCGGCTTGCTTCACCGATGACTTCCCTCACCCGGAAAGGGGTGAAGTTTGTATGGGGTCCAGAATGTCAGGCATCATTCGAGGAGATAAAGAGGCGATTGACTACTGCCCCCGTGCTGATTTTACCAGAGGCTGGAAAGGGATATGTGGTTTATTGTGATGCTTCAGGTATGGGTCTTGGGTGCGTTCTTATACAGGATGATCATGTGGTGGCGTATGGCTCTCGCCAACTTCGGCCACACGAAAAGAATTACCCAACCCATGACTTGGAGTTGGCAGTAGTGATGCATGCTTTGAAGATGTGGCGTCACTACCTCTTTGGGGATAAGTTTGTGGTCTATTCTGATCACAAAAGCTTGGCTTATATCTTCTCACAAAAGGACCTCAACATGAGGCAGCGTCGCTGGATCGAGTACTTGCAGGGGTTTGATTTTGACATTGTCTATACCCCAGGTAAGGGTAATGTAGTGGCCGACGCCTTGAGAAGAAGGGTTCCAGTGCAGGCTTTGAGGAAGTCCAGTGATGAGTGAACATTGATGGGGATCTCTTCTCAGATGCATGTGGAGACCAAGGAACATAGTGGAGGGGCATTCTTGGCGAGCATCCAGTTGACTCCTTCTCTGTTGGAGTTGATTCAGCAGGAACAACCTAGTGATGACCTTTGTCAGCGATCAGAGCAGTTTCTTCATGGTGGGGAGACATCCTCTGATTGGTTCGTCATCTCCCGAGGTCATCTTGTGCTTCAAGGGTCGTTCGGTAGTGCCGTTATCTCTACAGAAGGTGGTGATGCAGGATAGCCACCAGTCTCAGTGGGCTGTCCATCCGGGTTCCACTAAGATGTATTATGATGTCCGTCGGCAGTTTTGGTGGCCTGGTATGAGACAGGACATAGCAGACTTTGTGTCGAGATGCTAAACATGCCAGCAGGTGAAAGCAGTGCACCAAAGGCCCTCCGGTTTACTCCAACCACTACCCATTCCTACCTGGAAATGGGACGAGGTTGCCATGGACTTCATTGTTGGATTACCTCGTACACCTCGAGCTAAGAATGCCATTTGGGTGGTGATTGATCGTCTAACCAAATCATCCCACTTCATTCCGATCAGAGATACATCTAAAGTGGATGAGTTGGGCCGTTTGTTTCTTCAGGAGGTGGTGAGACTCCATGGTGTGCCATCAGCAGTTGTCTCAGATAGAGACCCCCGTTTCACATCTCGATTCTGGGAAGGCCTTCAGAAGGCCTTGGGGTCCCAGATTAAGATGAGCACAGCATACCATCCACAGACGGATGGTCAGACAGAGCGGGAAAATCAGATTTTAGAGGACATGCCTCGTGCATGTGTCCTAGACTTTGGAGGTTCTTGGGATACCCATTTGGGATTGGTTGAGTTTGCTTATAATAACAGTTACCAATCCTCGATTCGAATGGCTCCTTTTGAGGCGCTCTATGGTCGGCCTTGTCGGTCCCCCCTCTGTTGGGATGAGGTAGGTGAGACCTCACTACTGGGGTCGGGTATGGTGCAGGAGACATCTGAGAAGGTAAAATTAATCAGGCAATGTTTATTGACAGCTCAGAGTCGTCATAAATCATATGCTGACCGGAGGCGTCGAGACCTAGAGATTTCTTTGGGTGATAGAGTATTCTTGAAAGTGGCCCCTCGTTTAGGCCATCGTCGATTGGGGAAGCAAGGTAAGCTGACTCCGCGGTATGTCGGGCCATTTGAGATCATTGAACGTATTGGAAAGGTGGCATATAGGTTGGCCTTACCTTCTCAGTTGACATCCATCCATATGTCTTCCATGTTTCTCAGTTGAAGAAATACTACCCGGATCCGTCCCATGTGTTGAGTTGGGAAGAATTGGAGATAGAGCCTGACTTGTATATTGTTGAGAGGCCAGTGAAAATAGTGGACTCCCAAGAGAAGATACTTCGAGGGAAGTCTATTCCATTAGTCCGGGTTCTATGGCAGCATGATAATGATACACATGAGACATGGGAGCGAAAGTCGTGGGTCGAGGAAGAGTACCCGTTCTTGTTTTCCAATCAAGCCTCATGTTGACTTTTCGGGGCGGAAAGTCCTTCATGGGGGGGAGAATTGTCACATACATGAAATATTTAGAGGTATTTTTCATTTAATTTACATCCTTGATTTGTTTTGGTGGGTTTTCATGCATTTTTAAAGGAAATAGTGGGTTTCCAAAATTTGGGCCAACCTAAGAGCCCATTTCCAGTTTTAAAAGTATATTTTGTTTCTTTAATAACTCCTTCGTTTTTCAACATTTTTCAACCATTCAACTTCCAAAATTACCTTCATTTAAATATTAAAACCACAAAATAATTTTGGGCCCCTTAAAAATTCATTAGAATCATGGATTTGGGTGATAAAATTAGGTATTGGGCCAACCCGAAAGCCCATTACCAGTTTTAAAATTGTTTTGTAATTATTTCATAAAATATTTATTTTTTATCCTTTTTCGGTTATTCCACCTCTCACACATTCCCATCGAACCCGGCCACACCCCCATCTTCGTTTTCGTCTCTTTGGAGCTCATATTGGTCGAGATTTAGGGCCGAACTTATGTAGCTCCAAAAAAACGTCCAGATTTCTCAAGTAAGTTGTTTCTCTTCCTTATTCCTCCCTTCTTCTTAGGGTTTATTCCTTTTTTATTGAATCCCCAAATGTCCAGAAGATGGGTTTTCGTACCTAGGGTTTTAGTTTTGAGTTTCTGGGTCCAATCCTCTGGCTTTAGGTTCAATCTTACTCCTTTGTGGTGCGGCGGAGGTGCGGTTGAAGTGACGCACAAGGATTTGGGGGTTTTGACTCTTTTGGTAGGTGATTTCATATGTAGGTATTGTATAATGAGTTGTCTTGCTGTATTTAGGTTTAAATTATGTTCATCATTCAGTATTTTGATTTCAAAAATTGATTTGGGTAGCATTTTAAAAGTGGTAGATTTTTAAGTGCCAATCTTGTGTGAAAATGGGTGTTTTACATGTGTAACGCATATTGTGCCTCTTGGTGTTGTTTTATAATTCAGGGATTGGATTTATAAAAATGTTTTGATGCTGAAATTTATGTTTTGGTATAATATTGGTCTCCATTTGGTTTTAAATATGGGATTTTAGATGGATTTAATGTGCAACATTTGATTAATTTTCTTGAAATTGTTTTATGGAAATTATAAATGGTTTATTGAGTTACGCAAAAGGTGAAAAGAAGGTGTAGATACTATTTTGAATGTGTGTGACCAGAACTGAAATTTATATGTGAATATTGATTTTGGTAGCATGTGGTGACTATTTGTGCAAAATACGGGAAACCCGGGTATCTAGGTGGGCTAACGTGTACTAGTACGCTAGTGAACGGAGGGGTTTTGACCATGGTTCACTTAGCAAGTCTGACATGGATAACACTAACAAAACTATAATGGAGATGATTGGAGACCACTAGGTTATGGGTATGCTCCCTACTAGTGGCACGTGCACAATAACGAATTTCGTTATGGTTACTTTCACCGAGGTACGAGGTACTTGGGGCTCACAACAAACTAGTACCTAGGGGGGTTCCTACGCTTGGTGCTCGTGGCCTTTTTGGCATTTAAACTTTCATTATGGTATTTTGGTATGTGAAAACCCGCAGCTTGAATGTTTTATTCAATTTAACTGATTCTTTATAGTTATCCCTATTGAAAGTTATTTTCTTTTCAAAGTTGCACTTTTAGAAATAAATGCCACTATTATCTATTTATAACTCTGGCAAGCCTTTTATTTTACAATGCCTATCACTTGAAATCCTTGGGTGATATCCTATTGGGCTTAGTCTCACACCCTACTTACACCTTTTTGTGTATGTAGACTTGATCATGTTTGACACAGTCAAAGGAAAAGCCTTGGGCGATGGCGGTTCGGGTTGCTAGTTTCTCTCGATGGTGCGGTGTTGTGGAGACGGCTTGTGGGTGATGACCCCTTGTCGTGTGGAGTCTCTTGGGCTGTTTGCTGCTACTTTCATGTACCTTTGGACCCCTTGTGTCTTGTTTAAACTCATATACTATGTTCTGAATTTTTATTAATTCTTGTTTGGCATAATTTTTCGGATTTGGTTTGTTGTTTGTTTTTGGTTATCTTATGAACCCAAACTCGGGTAAATCGTTCCCAAATGAATTTTTATGATACCCGGGCACTAGTGCCAGCCCGTGGGGATGGGGAACGCCCTTCGGGTCATGTCACGGGCTGGGTTTGGTGCCTGTTTTGGTGGTGACCAGATTCGGTTCGTGACAAAATGGTATCAAATGAGGTTAATGTTTTTGGGTTATATTGTTATTTTGGGATGAGTCAGGATAGACAGGAGCTAGGACTGTCGGGGCTCGGGGTTTTGGTTGTGAGTAGGGTGTCTGGCCCACACCTCTCATGGCATACCCTGAGTCACCAGGGGATGTTGGAATTTAAAGATTGACTTCACTTCCAGGTGAGACGTGTGGGATGCAGACCACATGTGGACATCATGCGGATGTGTTGTAGTTGTTTATTTTATTACTGAAATGTGTTTTGATTATCTATATTTGAGTCATTTGATTAAAATTTTCAGAATTGTGGTATTGATTATTAATTTGTGACTGTTACATTTTGTAGCAACATGCCTCCCCGGAAAGCTCTCACGCACCCACAGGAGGAAGCCGGAGAGAGTTCTCCCACACCAATTGATCAGAGGCTAGTCGAGGTCGTGGTCCGGGCTTTCCAGGCTCTAGGATATGGACCATCTCTAGTTTCAGCTCCTATTAGAGAGGATGAGACTGGTCCTAGAAAGGACAAGGCCCAGGAGTTCCTGAAAAATAAGCCTCCAACCTTCCGAGGCAGCTCAGAACCCCAAGAAGCAGAGGAATGGCTCGAGAAGATCGAGCGTATGTTTGAGTTCCTGGAAACACCTGAGGAGCTCAGGGTGAAGTGTGCCTCCTTTCTGTTGGAGGGTCCCAGCCGTAAATGGTGGGAGTCAGTGCTTCAGGCTGGGAAGAATGAGCAGATGCGCTGGGGATATTTCAAGGCTGTCTTCAATGAACAGTACTGCCCTGAGGTCTTGGCTTATGCCAGGTGTAGAGAGTTCATGGAACTTGTTCAGGGAAATCTATCTGTGATGGAGTATGCCAACCGTTTCGCTGAGTTGGTTCGGTATGCTCCAGAAATTGTCTCTAATGAGCAAGCGAAGGCCCAGAGGTTTGAGAAAGGCTTGAGACCAGATATATACTCCCAGGTGTTCTTGTTTAAGCTGAGGACCTATGCTGAGGTCGTTGGTCGGGCGTGCATGGTGGAGATTGATAGAAAAGGAAGGGCTGGTTACTATGGTTCTGTATCAGCAGTGGGAAGTGGAAGCTCCTCAGAGAAGAAAAGGAAGCGGGAGGATCATGTGAAGAAAGGAGGAGGTAGTTCAGGGAACTCTTCTAGGCAGTTGTCATCAGCGGCTTCTGATGCGAGATCGGTCGTGTGCCACCAGTGTGGGAAGACTGGGCACATCCGTCCATCATGCCCTCATCCTCCAAAGACCTGTTTCCAGTGTGGAGGTATGGGACACGTGCAACGCTTTTGCGGGATAGCGCGTCCACTTCAAAGTGGGGCAAGATCCATGGCTCCCAGAGGAGTGCCAGCACAGTCTGAGCCGTCGAGGACTGGGGGATCTCGATTTGGCAGCCGTGGTGGTAGGGATGGGTCATCTTCTGGGCAAATCCAGTTCAGGGCACAACCACAAACTAGCGGTCATCTTCAGGCAGAGACTGGACATCTCCATGCAGTGGATCATGCACCACCAGGATCAGAGGCGGGACCGTCGACTGTTCGAGGTACCGTTTTGATTTCATCTTCTATAGCTACTGCTCTTTTTGATACTGGTGCCTCTGTTTCATTCATTTCATCCCATTTTGTGGACATTCTGAATCTTCCAACTGATTTGATGTCATTCGCAATGGAGTTGGTGACACCGCTGGGAAAGAAGAAGGAGCAGGGTCTCAGGTGCCCATCTTGTGCGCTTTCTGTGTCAGGGGTTGAGATGGAGTGGGACCTCTTGGTCTTAGATATGAACTTTTTTGATGTCATGCTTGGGATGGATTGGCTAGTACACTTCCAGGCACACATCGATTGCTATAGACGGCGTGTGAGTTTCACGGCACCTGATGGGAGTCGTCAGGTTTTTCATGGAGAATGGGATCCTCGGTCAGGTCGCGCAGGGCCTCCACTCCCGGAGTTGGGAAGTGTTATCTTCCAGTTATCTTCTCTTATTCTAGAGGATGGTCTTTCCCCTGAAGGTGCACTGCCTCATGTAGTGAATGAGTTTCTGGAGGTATTCCCTGATGATTTTGCTGGTTTGCCCCCGGAGCGGGATGTGGAGTTTTCGATTGATCTGGCGTCGGGAACACAGCCGATATCTCTTCCCTCTTATCCCATGGCCCCCACCGAGTTGAGGGAATTAAAGATACAACTGGATGACTTAGAATCCAAAGGATTCATTCGCCCGAGCGTCTCTCCTTGGGCCGCTCCTGTGTTGTTTGCAAAAAAGGCTAATGGATCCCTCCGGTTGTGCATTGACTACCGGAAGCTGAATAAGTTAACAATTAAAAACAAATACCCTTTGCCCAGAATAGATGATTTGTTTGATCAGTTTAAGGGGGCAAAGTGGTTCTCAAAGATAGACCTACGTTCAGGGTATCATCAACTCAGGGTGAAGGAGTCAGATATCCCTAAGACAGCCTTCCGAAGCAGGTACGGCCACTTTGAGTATTTGGTCATGCCCTTCGGATTGACCAATGCTCCAGCAGTATTTATGGCACTTATGAATAGGGTGTTCCATCAGTATCTCGATTCCTTTGTTGTGGTGTTCGTGGATGACATTCTGGTATACTCTTGCTCTGAGGAGGAACACGAACATCACTTGAGGATCGTTTGGGGTACATTACGAGATCACCGCCTCTATGCAAAGTTGTCAAAGTGCACTTTCTGGATCAGAGAGGTGAGATTTCTGGGGCATGTGATCTCAGAGCATGGAGTTTCAGTGGACCCTGAGAAAATTAGTGCAGTCATGTCATGGGAGAAACCGAAGAATGTGTTCGAGATCAGGAGTTTTCTTGGCTTGGCCGGTTATTACAGGCGATTCGTTCGGGATTTCTCTCGGCTTGCTTCATCGATGACTTCCCTCACCCGGAAAGGGGTGAAGTTTGTATGGGGTCCAGAATGTCAGGCATCATTCGAGGAGCTAAAGAGGCGATTGACTACTGCCCCCGTGCTGATTTTACCAGAGGCTGGAAAGGGATATGTGGTTTATTGTGATGCTTCAGGTATGGGTCTTGGGTGCGTGCTTATGCAGGATGATCATGTGGTGGCATATGGCTCTCGCCAACTTCGGCCACACGAAAAGAACTACCCAACCCATGACTTGGAGTTGGCAGCAGTGATGCATGCTTTGAAGATGTGGCGTCACTACCTCTTTGGGGAGAAGTTTGTGGTCTATTCTGATCACAAAAGCTTGGCTTATATCTTCTCACAAAAGGACCTCAACATGAGGCAGCGTCGCTGGATCGAGTACTTGCAGGGGTTTGATTTTGACATTGTCTATACCCCAGGTAAGGGTAATGTCGTGGCCGACGCCTTGAGCAGAAGGGTTCCAGTGCGGGCTTTGAGGAAGTCCAGTGATGAGTGGACATTGATGGGGATCTTTTCTCAGATGCATGTGGAGACCAAGGAACATAGTGGAGGGGCATTCTTGGCGAGCATCCAGTTGACTCCTTCTCTGTTGGAGTTGATTCAGCAGGAACAACCTAGTGATGAGCTTTGTCAGCGATCAGAGCAGTTTCTTCATGGTGGGGAGACATCCTCTGATTGGTCGTCATCTCCCGAGGGCATCTTGTGCTTCAAGGGTCGTTCGGTAGTGCCGTTATCTCTACAGAAGGTGGTGATGCAGGATAGCCACCAGTCTCAGTGGGCTGTCCATCCGGGTTCCACTAAGATGTATTATGATGTCCGTCGGCAGTTTTGGTGGCCTGGTATGAGACGGGACATAGCAGACTTTGTGTCGAGATGCTACACATGCCAGCAGGTGAAAGCAGTGCACCAAAGGCCCTTCGGTTTGCTCCAACCACTACCCATTCCTACCTGGAAATGGGACGAGGTTTCCATGGACTTCATTGTTGGATTACCTCGTACACCTCGAGCTAAGATTGCCATTTGGGTGGTGATTGATCGTCTAACCAAATCAGCCCACTTCATTCTGATCAGAGATACATCTAAAGTGGATGAGTTGGGCCGTTTGTATCTTCAGGAGGTGGTGAGACTCCATGGTGTTCCATCAGCAGTTGTCTTAGATAGAGACCCTCGTTTCACATCTCGATTCTGGGAAGGCCTTCAGAAGGCCTTGGGGTCCCAGATTAAGATGAGCACAGCATACCATCCACAGACGGATGGTCAGACAGAGTGGGAAAATCAGATTTTAGAGGACATGCTTCGTGCATGTGTCCTAGACTTTGGAGGTTCTTGGGATACCCATTTGGGATTGGTTGAGTTTGCTTATAATAACAGTTACCAATCCTCGATTCGAATGGCTCCTTTTGAGGCGCTCTATGGTCGGCCTTGTCGGTCCCCCCTCTGTTGGGTTGAGGTAGGTGAGACCTCACTACTGGGGCCGAGTATGGTGCAGGAGACATCTGAGAAGGTAAAATTAATCAGGCAATGTTTATTGACAGCTCAGAGTCGTCATAAATCATATGCTGACCGGAGGCGTCGAGACCTAGAGTTTTCTGTGGGTGATAGAGTATTCTTGAAGGTGGCCCCTCGTTTAGGCCATCGTCGATTGGGGAAGCAAGGTAAGCTGACTCCGCGGTATGTCGGGCCATTTGAGATCATTGAACATATTGGAAAGGTGGAATACAGGTTGGCCTTACCTTTTCAGTTGACATCCATCCATGATGTCTTCCATGTTTCTCAGTTGAAGAAATACTACCTGGATCCATCCCATGTGTTGAGTTGGGAAGAATTGGAGATAGAGCCTGACTTGTCTATTGTTGAGAGGCCAGTGAAAATAGTGGACTCCCAAGAGAAGATATTTCGAGGGAAGTCTATTCCATTAGTCCGGGTTATATGGCAGCATGGTAATGATACACATAAGACATGGGAGCGAAAGTCGTGGGTCGAGGAAGAGTACCCGTTCTTGTTTTCCAATCAAGCCTCATGTTGACTTTCCGGGGCGGAAAGTCCGTCATGGGGGGGAGAATTGTCACATACATGAAATATTTAGGGGTATTTTTCATTTAATTTACATCCTTGATTTGTTTTGGTGGGTTTTCATGCCTTTTTAAAGGAAATAGTTGGTTTCCAAAATTTGGGCAAACCTAAGAGCCCATTTCCAGTTTTGAAAGTATATTTTGTTTCTTTAATAACTCCTTCGTTTTTCAACATTTTCAACCATTAAACTTCCAAAATGACCTTAATTTAAATATTAAAACCACAAAATAATTTTTGGCCCCTTAAAAATTCATTAAAATCATGGATTTGGGTGATAAAATTAGGTATTGGGCCAACCCGAAAGCCCATTTCCAGTTTTAAAATTGTTTTGTAATTCTTTCATAAAATATTTATTTTTTATCCTTTTTCGGTTATTCCACCTCTCACACATTCCCATCGAACCCCGCCACACCCCCATCTTCGTTTTAGCCTCTTTGGAGCTCATATTGGTCGCGATTTAGGGCCGAACTTCTGTAGCTCCAAAAAAACGTCCAGATTTCTCAAGTAAGTTGTTTCTCTTCCTTATTCCTCCCTTCTTCTTAAGGTTTATTCCTTTTTTATTGAATCCCCAAATGTCCAGAAGATGGGGTTTCGTACCTAGGGTTTTAGTTTTGAGTTTCTTGGTCCAATCCTCTGGTTTTAGGTTCAATCTTACTCCTTTGTGGTGCGGCGGAGGTGCGGTTGAAGTGACGCACAAGGATTTGGGGGTTTTGACTCTTTTGGTAGGTGATTTCATATGTAGGTATTGTATAATGAGTTGTCTTGCTGTATTTAGGTTTCCATTATGTTCATCATTCAGTATTTTGATTTCAAAAATTGATTTGGGTAGCATTTTAAAAGTGGTAGATTTTTAAGTGCCAATCTTGTGTGAAAATGGGTGTTTTACATGTGTAACGCATATTGTGCCTCTTGGTGTTGTTTTATAATTCAGGGATTGGATTTATAAAAATGTTTTGATGCTTAAATTTATTTTTTGGTATAATATTGGTCTCCATTTGGTTTTAAATATGGTATTTTAGATGAATTTAATGTGCAACATTTGATTAATTTTCTTGAAATTGTTTTATGGAAATTATAAATGGTTTATTAAGTTACGCAAAAGGTGAAAAGAAGGTGTAGATACTATTTTGAATGTGTGTGACCAGAACTGACATTTATATGTGAATATTGATTTTGGTAGCATGTGGTGACTATTTGAGCACAATACGGGAAACCCGGGTATCTTGGTGGGCTAACGTGTACTAGTACGCTAGTGAACGGAGGGGTTTTGACCATGGTTCACTTAGCAAGTCTGACATGGATAACACTAACAAAACTATAATGGAGATGATTGGAGACCACTAGGTTATGGGTATGCTCCCTACTAGTGGCTCATGCACGAGAACGAATTTCGTTATGGTTACTTTCACCGAGGTACGAGGTACTTGGGGCTCACAACAAACTAGTACCTAGGGGGGGTTCCTACGCTTGGTGCTCGTGGCCTTTTTGGCATTTAAACTTTCTTTATGGTATTTTGGGATGTGAAAACCAGCTGCTTGAATGTTTTATTCAATTTAACTGATTCTTTATAGTTATCCCAATTGAAAGTTATTTTCTTTTCAAAGTTGCACTTTTAGAAATAAATGCCACTATTATCTATTTATAACTCTGGCAAGCCTTTTATTTTACAATGCCTATCACTTGAAATCCTTGGGTGATATCCTATTGGGCTTAGTCTCACATCCTACTTACACATTTTGGTGTAAGTAGACTTGATCATGTTTGACACAGTCAAAGGAAAAGCCTTGGGCGATGGCGGTTCGGGTTGCTAGTTTCTCTCGATGGTGCGGTGTTGTGGAGACGGCTTGTGGGTGATGACCCCTTGTCGTGTGGAGTCTCTTGGGCTGTTTGCTGCTACTTTTATGTACCTTTGGACCCCTTGTGTCTTGTTTAAACTCATATACTAAGTTCTGAATTTTTATTAATTCTTTTTTGGCATAATTTTTCAGATTTGGTTTGTTGTTTGTTTTTGGTTATCTTATGAACCCAAACTCGGGTAAATCATTCCCAAATGAATTTTTATGATACCCGGGCACTTGTGACAGCCCGTGGGGATGGGGAACGCCCTTCGGGTCATGTCACGGGCTGGGTTTGGTGCCGGTTTTGGCGGTGACCAGATTCGGTTCGTGACAGATTGGACATAAACGAGTGTCAATCTTTTGATAGATATTATTTCTTAAAAACATGCTATTTGATTTGACAGTGGGATTTAATTATAAAATTAATTAATCCAACTTCTATGTTATGAATTTGGTAAAATTGACATCATTTTTGAATTCGGAAGATCAAATATAGCTTAGGGTTGATTTTCGGTATTTTTATGAAAAACCTTAATTTTTGATTAATAGTGAAACAACAAAGTGGTAGTTACAAAAACTGATTTTTCATTTAAATGGAACTTTACCACTTCTGTGATTTGAATTTCAAAAATAAAATAAAAATTATTTTCATTATTAAGTAAAATTTGGTTCAATGGGATGAAAATAATTTTTGATGAAAAGTAACTTTTATGTTTTACTAATCACGATTAAAGGTAATTAGTGTGATTCAAGGTAAAAATGATATTATAACAAAATGAAAATATCTTGACACTTGTCCTAACCTTATTGGATGAGTCATGGTCGACCCAGAAAACCCATGGGTCGATTTGTGGGACCCCATGGAGCCACTTGGGTAAGTTAATGACATTTATTCCTTTTATTTAAATTAAAAGTAAAAATGACACAAACATGTATTGTTTTACTAAAACAATTTTTACATGGGGCTATACATGCCAGATTATTTTACTATAAATATTCATTAGAAATATAAAAATATTTCCTACATCATAGTATTGTTTTTGTAATTTTTAGACATTAAATAAATAAAATTATTTATGACATCATGATGATGAAGTGATTACCTCGTTATTTAACGATTTAAATAAAATGAAAAGATAATGTATAATCTAAGACCTACACATGTCTAAAACCTATTTTATGTGTGTATTTCAAACACTTATCACCTTATCCTCGAAGTAAATCAATGTGGGACCTTTAAGATCCGAAACTCATTTGAAAATAAAGTAACATTTTATACTTTTCCAAGAATGACCCTCCTCTCCTCTTATAAAAGGCCCCACCTCTACTTCCTTACCCACACCTATCAAGCCTTTGGATCGGCCATGCTCTCATCATTTTTTCCCTCCACATCCCTCTCCTCATCCTACAATCCCTAACGTAGGCAGGAAGCTCTCCAAGAAACTCTTTTGGTTCAAACCAAATGGATTTACCCGATTTTAAGGTAACGTCTTCACTTGTGCTCTTCTGTTTAATTTTGATTCTCCAACCCCCTAAACGAATTTTTATTCATTTTGTTTTTAACAACACCAGTATATTACATATAATAGGATTTTTTTATAAGAAGTATTCGATCTACACTTACACACAACTACATCTAATGGTTAAAGAACATACTGTTTCTGTGGATTGTGAATTTCTGCCTCACGAAACGATGATTGTTCTATATTCTATTAACACCTTCAAAGGTGGCCATTAAGATTTAAATATATTTATATATGATATATATTATGTTTATGTTTTCCATAAGCTTCTGTGTTTTTCATTTATGTCATACCTATATGGTTTCCATTATGGGTAAATGCTATATCTTCATTTTAGGAAATGCGGACTACCACCCCCTCAAAGTGATTTGATTCGTTAATACCATATGTGGTACGTATAAAAGATAGATTTAATGATATTATATATGATACCATACTGGAAATATAATACTATTATGTATCATTACGTTTTAATTCCATCAAATATGAAATAGAAATGGAAGTAGTGTTCATGCGTACGTACGGCTTACCGTCTCAATGAACGGTGCATTTCATTTCTTACCTCTAAATGTTATGTAATATTATAAATGCATGTATTTAATGGAAATATATGATATTTTAATCATTAACACTATTCGGGAAATGATTTACTTATAACTACATGGGAAATCATTTTCAAACAAATTCATTTTTTTACTCATGTACCAAACATCGGCAAAAACGTATGATATGAACTAACATTATTAAACAATTATTATACCATTATAATATGTGATATGAACTGAATAATAATCATTAAAGGAAGTCCTTAAGCAATTATAAATTGACCAAAGTTTATTATCCAGTAATCTAAAGAAACGAACAAGACAAGTCGTACTTGAGGTAAGGGATCCTACCCCTCTCTTTCTTTTTAAGTACACTCTTTTATGTCATTCCTTTCAATATCATCTTTATTATGATTGGGATGTTATTTTATATTACTCTTATGGTACTTTTTATGATCATATTATGAGAGACCCTATTTTCTCTCATCAATCCATTTTGGATGTTTTGATTGGCGTCGTTAGGCTGCCGGATTTTCGTAAGAGATTCAACCTCTCTCTTTCTTTTTAAGTACTCTCCTTTTTGTCACTTCTTTTAAGCTCCTATTTGTTATGTTTGGGGACGTTATTTAATTATCCTCTTTACTTAAATTTTATTTTAATATTATGAAAGACCCTATTTGATCTCATCAATCCATTTTTGGAAGTTTTAAGTGGCGTCGTTAGGCTTCCGAGTTTTCATAAGGGATTTTTCATCTCACTTTTATTCCCGTGAGATTTATGCAAATTTTTCCACCATTTACATTGAGTGGTATATGTACTTACCATTATTCTACTATTTGTGTAATACACTTTTGTTTATGATTATTTACATCAATTTTGTATTTTCCTTCTTTCATGGGGTGTATGTTTCGAAAGATACCCAAGTCGGTAAGGGAACTTTTCACCATCCTCTTTTTAAAAGACCTATTTTGTTGGGTCTTTTAATTTACATAATGTAATATTGGGATATGTTATTCTATATCCTTATTGATGTAAATTCTATGTACATGTTATGAGATAACCTTTTTAACTCTCATCAACTCATTTTCTGAATTTTGAAGTGACGTCGTTAGGCTGTCGAATTTTTGCAAGGGAACTTATAAACCCAAATTCCTTTATTTGGGTTGATCTTCGACTTCTTGTTTATTTCATGATATGATTATGTGAGAAATGAATTTTGATATCCTATAATTTATTTATACTTTCTTTATGTGTACTTATAGTTAATATACATAATTGATCTATTTTATTTATAAAATGATCTTGGTAAGGGACTTCGTCTCAATCACCATTCATTGAGGAATATTTTGTTTTATATACAACTTTCTTTTATACGGTTTACAAACCCTTTTTACTTTTACTCATATTTAAAATGAATGATTTTTTTATACGAAGGGTTTTACTAAACGACAAAAGTAATGTTTCTTTGTCGTACGTATGTGGCGACAATGACTTCTCCGCCGTCGTGACCATTATTTGTGTTTCAACTTCCTCTACAAACCATAACCTAACTTTTTTTAAAAATGAAAAATAAATACCATGTTTTACTTTTCTTCTATTTTGGTATTGAAAATGGTTTTCATAATTTTTTTATATCAATGTGTTGTGCTGATATCTTGTGATTGAAATGTGGAAATGTTATGTCTACTTTATGCATGTTTTATGTGATACGATTATGTTATGGTTCTTGGGAATTGTTATGAAGACGGGTTGTTCTGTGATAAACTAAGGGAGGGTGAGCCCGATATAGCTCTCCAATGCATTGGGTAATGCGAAGGGGTTAAACGTTAAGGTTTATCTGAATAGATTTAGGTAATATACTGCGATGGGTATTCCAAACGTAACGAAGAGGGTTACTTTCTACGTAAGAATGTTATGAATGCATCATGTTACCTTTATGTCTTATTATTTCTATGTTTTATTCATGATTTGATGAGGTATGTTAAAGTGCATATGTTTTATGAGTAAGGTATGATTTCATTGATACTTATGTATACATGTACTCATGGTTCCTTTCCATATTTTTGTATCCCTTACTGAGCTTTTTATGCTCATACCATGTTTTTGAAATGTTCTTCACAGGTCAAGGGAAAGGTACATGATGTGATGATAGTGTCAAGAAAGTGTCAAGAAAGAATCCATGTTTTATTTTAAATATGTTTCCATTTATGGGAAAAATGAGTACTATCTTTTATGTAACCACTTTTTTTAAATGTGGAATGTAATGCATGTTTTATGATCTAAATATCTAAAACTATAAACCTAAAGAGATCCTCAATGTGTATTCTTGAAATATCTCAAGATTAAGTAATTTTTAAGGTCGTGGCCTTATAGTTGGTATCAATGGTCGGTTTATACAACTTTAAGGATTAGGTGTTTTTGTTAGACACATGGTTAGTCCCTATATCTATTATTTCAGTTATATCCTTGTTTTATATCTTTTTTCAGGTCAAGTAAAGTCAGTTACGAATGGAAGTATTAGGATCACAAACGAAATTCCTATCTATTTCTGATGACATGCTTGCAATAATTATTGCAAAGTCATGTTCGGATGATTGTGAAACTTTTTCTAGTATACAACTCACTTACAAGCAGTTGTTTGAGATATCAAACACCTCCACTATACCTCGTTATCATCATGGATCATGGGTCATATTTAGAAAAATACTATTTTCACAATATTCTCATATTTTTAAGAAAGGTAAATATTATCAAGGTATTTTTAAATATTTTACCTTATCACAAGAATTTGAAGCATATTATGATTTTAAAAATGGTGTTGAGGAAGGAGACCCTTGAGAAACCTATTTATATTTTCCTTTAAAATATAGTCTCTCAGCACATACTTATGGTATTTTAAAAGGAACAATAATAGAAAGTTTCAACTCAAATTATGTCCGACTATTTTATAGAAATCATGTTTTATCAGATGTTTTGGAAATATATGTCATACATGATTATTTTCCAAAACTGTTTTTCTGTGAACACCCATATGACCCATGTTGTACAAGGTGTATTTGGATAGAGGAAGCAAATGATTTGGAAGGATCTCTAAATCATTGTTTTAATTCATGGGACTTCTATATACATGAGGAAGATGGCGATGAAACTGAGTGGACGCCATGATCAAGGTATGATGCTTTCATTTTGGGAATCTTTTTATTTTATGGTGGTGAAATAAGACTTCAATAATTAAGATGTTGAGATCATAATGAATTTGGATGAAAATGAGATCTATAAGGAAAATATTGAGGTTAAAATATGTTAGGGTTGTTTTTGGAGTTTTATAAAAAGGAAAACATGCAGACCATGTGACAACCCGTCGTGTCGGAAAAAGCTGCGGGAATCGAACCCACAACCAAAGTGCGACTGGTATTTATCGCCTACCACTGGACTACGTGATGTCCCTGGTTAGTATGACTTATTCTTTTTAGTTAGATGACTTTATGAATTAAGAGTAAGCTGATTTTGGGTTATCTATGTAAATTATTAACCTATCATGGAGGATATGTGATTAGGTTAATTACTTTTCAATATGATACTTTTAGAGAAACAGATTTTAATTGGAGATAAGTGTTAATTTGTACCTTGGAAGACTGTGAGACTAAATCCTTCAAATATTTGGGTTTCGATCGTATTTTGGTTTACATTGATGAATTTTATGGACAAATTGTTTATCGAATGGTCCTCATTGAACTTTGGGTTTTGTTGGACAAATTTTGGAGATTAAGAATAGATTTTCTTTTTATAAGGGGTTATCCTTTTCTAGTTTATCTGATCTTGTTCTAAAAAATTTCGGTTTTGGTAAGGGTCTAAAGACATGGGAACTATTTAGTTCTCTTTTGTGGATTAGGTGATTCTCAATAAGTTGATTATAGTACTCCTAATGCGATTAAGTCTTCCTAAATACTCATCTTTTGGAGAAAGTAGGAGTTTGTGTATGAAATCTAGTAAAATTTGATACTCAACATGACAAGTAAGTATGTTTCCATAAGATCAAAAATAAATTCCTCAATGAAAAGTAACTTAAAACAAAAATGTTGTCTATTAACTTTTCCTACTGGGGAATCGAATACCGTTTAACCCACCACAAGTTTGTGATTTTCTTATGGTTAACTTTCTCCTAAACATATTTTCTGTCACTCTCCATCAGAACATGACCCTTTTTTTCTTCTAAATCCATGTTTTCCTACATGGAATCCTAGTATGAGTTAAATCGGGTGAGCTCTATACATCACTTTATTTATTTTAAATCGATTGTTTTACCGACTCTTGTTCCGATGTGGGACTTTAAATGATGTTTCCGAGCCCAATTTTAAAATTATGAGGACGCAATTCCCAAAGGGGGGAAGGATGTAACACCCCAGGTAATAAAATAATATGACATTTTTATACTTATCCCTATTTTTTGAATAAACTGTTAATAATAATTTAAAGGGAACACTATGCTCGATGGATTACCCAATATGAAACAACGAGTTCCTTTGAAATCTTACGTTGCACTCTAATAATAAAGTAATTTTATTTTAAATTGTAGTTAAGACCTCGCCGTTGTAATGAAGGGAATGCACAGAACTAACTACACAATTATTATATATTTTTTTCAAATATTTTTACTTTTTACAATAAATTTTATAGGATTAAAATTTTGAATGAATCCAATTTTAAGCGTAAACATTCTAATATTCTTTAAAAGGTCGATTAACCGCCTTTTTATGGCGAACCTATTTTAAATCCACTTTTTGAAAATTCTAGGTGTTATATTTGACAAAATAAAATTCTTCTTTAGAATCGGGACATCAAAATTTACTTTGTGTAAATTTTTGGTATTTTTCCGATAAAGTTCATTTTTTAATGAATAGTGAAAAATGTTGTATTTTAATTCAAAACCTCTTTTTAATCTAACTTATTTATATTATTAGATTATCTTTTGAATTGGTTTCAAAGTGAAATTAGAATATATTTTTACCATTTAATCCAATGGTATTCATTGGAATTAATATCACTTTGATATTGGACATAAACGAGTGTCAATCTTTTGATAGATATTGTTTCTTAAAAACACGCTATTTGATTTGACAGCAGGATTTAATTATAAAATTAATTAATGCCACTTCTATGTTATGAATTCTGTAAAATAGACATCATTTTTGTATTCGAAAGATCAAATATATCTAAGGGTGAATTTTTTGTATTTTTCTGAAAATCCATAATTTTTTATGAATAGTGAAACCACAAAGTGGTAGTTACAAAAACTGATTTTTCGTATAAATGGAACTTTACCACTTCTGTGATTTGAATTTAAATAATCCAATAAAAATTATTTTCATTAATATGTAAAATTTGTTTCAATGGGATGAAAATAATTTTTGATGAAAAGTAACTTTTAAGTTTTATTAATCGCCATTAAAGGTAATTAGTATGATTTAAGGTAAAAATGATATTATAACAAAATGAAAATATATTAAAACCTGTCTTAACCCTATTTTATGAGTCATGGTCGACCAATACAACCCATGGGTCGATTTATGGGACCCCATGGAGCCACTTGGGTAAGATAATGACATTTATGCCTTTTATTTAAAGTAAAAGTAAAAATGACACAAACATGTATTGTTTTACTAAAATAAATTTTACATGGGGTTATACAAGTCAAATTTTTAACTATAAATAGTAATTGGAAATCTAAAAAGATTTCCTACATCATAGTATTTTTATTATAATAATTAGAAATTAAATAAATAAAATTATTTGTGACATCATGATGATGCAATGATTACCTCATTATTTAACGATTTAAATAAAATGAAAAGATAATGTAAATTCTAAGACCTAAACATGTCAAAAACCTATTGTATGGGTGTATTTAAACTCTTATCACCTTATCCTAGAAATAAATAAATGTGGGACCTTTAAAATCCGAAACTCATTTGAAAATAAAGTAACATTTTATACTTTTCCAAGAGTGCCCCTCCTCTCCTATTATAAAAGGCCCCCACCTCTACGTCCTTACACACACCTCTCAAGCCTTTGGCTCTGACAATATCTTATCATTTTGTCTCTCCACATACCTCTCCTAATCCTATAAGCATTACCTTAGGCAGGAAGATCTTCAATAAACCCTTTTGGTTCAAACCAATGGGAGTTACCCGATTTTAAGGTAACTTCTTCACTTGTGCACTTTTGTTTTATTTTGCTTCTCCAACCCCCTAAAAACTTTTTATTCATTTATTTTGTAACAAAATAAGTATCTTAAATATAATAGGACGTTTTTATAAGAAGGATTCATGCTACACTTACACACACCAACATCTAATGGTTAAAGATCATATTGTTTCTGTGGATGGTGAATTTCTGCCTCACGAAACGATGATTATTCAATATTATATTAACACCTTCAAAGGTGGCCATTAAGATGTCACTATATCTATATAGGATATATAAAATGTTTATTTTTTCCTTAAGCTTCTGTATTTTTCATTTATTTCATTCCTTTATGGTTTCCATTATGGGTAAACACTATATCTTCATTTTAGGAAGTACGGACTACCGCCCCCTCAAAGTGATTTGATTCGTTAATACCATATGTGGTACGTTTAAAGGATAGACATAATGATATTATATATGATACCATAATAGAATTATAATACTATTATGTATCATTATGTTTTAAATCCATTAAATATGAAATAGAAATTGAAGTAGCGTTCATGCGTACGTACGGCTTATCGTCTCCATGAACTGTGCATTTCATTTCTTACCTCTAAATTTTATTTAATATTATAAATGAATGTATATAATGGAAATATATGACATTTTAATCAATAATAATATTCTGGAAATTATTTACATATAACTACATGGGCAATCATTTTCACACAAGTTCATTTTTTTACTCATGTACCAAACATCAGCAAAAATGTCTGATATGAACTATCATTATTAAACAATTATTATAACATTATAATATGTTATATGAACTGAATAATAATATTTAAAATAATTTCTTAGGAAATTATAAATTGACCAAAGTTTATTATTGAGGAATATAATGAAACGAACAAGACAAGTCGGACTTGAGGTAAGGGATCATACCCCTCTTTCTTTTTAAGTACACTCTTTTATGTCATTCCTTTTAAGATCATCTTTATAATGATTGGGATGTTATTTTATATTAATCTCACAGTAAGTTTTATGTTCATATGATGAGAGACCCTATTTTCTCTCATCAATCCATTTTGGATGTTTTGATTGGCGTCGTTAGGCTACCGAATTTTCGTAAGAGATCAAACCTCTCTATTTCATTTTAAGTACTCTCCTTTATGTCACAACTTTTAAGCTTCTATTTGTTATGTTTGGGGATGTTATTTTATATTCCTATTTATGTGAATTTTTTTTAATATTATGAGAGACCCTATTTGATATCATCAATCCATTTTTGGAAGTTTTATGTGGAACCGTTAGGCTGCCGAGTTTTCGTAAGGGATTTTTCATCTCACTTTTATTCCCGTGAGATTTAGGCTACATTTTCCACCATTTCCTTTGAGTGGTATATGAACTTCCCATTATTCAAATATTTGTTTAATACACTTTCGTTTATGATTATTTACATCAATGTTGTATTTTCCTTCTTTCATGGGGTGTATGTTTCGAAAGATACCCAAGTCGGTAAGGGAACTTTTCACCCTCCTCTTTTTAAAAGACTTATTTTGTTGGGTCCTTTAATTTAAATAATTTAATGTTGGGATATGTTCTTTTATATCCTTATTGATGTAAATTTTATGTCCAAGTGACGAGATTCCCTTTTTATCTCTCATCATCTCATTTTCAGAAGTTCGAAGTGACGCCGTTAGGCTGTCAAATTTTTGCAAGGGAACTTCATAACCCAAATTCCTTTCTTTGGGTTGATCTTCTAATCCTTGTTTTTTTCATGATTTGATTATGGGAGAAATGAATTTTGATATCATATATTTTATTTATACTTTCTTTATGAGTACTTATAGTGAATACACATAATTGATCTATTTTATTTACAAAATGATCTTGGTAAGGGACTTCGTCTCAATCTCCATTCATTGAGGCATATTTTGTTTTATACACAGTGTTCTTTTATACGGTGTATAAACCCTTTTGACTTTTACGCTTATTTAAAAGGAATCTTTTTTTATACGAGGCGTTTTACTAAACGACAAAAGGAATGTTTCTATGTCATATGTATGCGGCGACAATGACTTCTCCGCCGCCATGACCATTATTTGAGTTTCAGATTCCTCTACATGCCATAAACTAACTTTTTTTTAAAATGAAAAATAAATACCATGGTTTACTTTTATTTTATTTTGGTATAGAAAATGGTTTTCATAATGTTTTATATCAATGTGTTTTATAGATATCTTGTGATTGAAAAGTGGAAATGCTATGTTTCCTTTATGCATTTTTTATGTGATACGATTATGTTATGGTTCTTGGGCATTGTTACGAAGACGGGTGGTTCCGTGATAAACTAAGTGCGGGTGAGCCCGATATAGCTCTCCAATGCATTGGGTAACGCGAAGGGGTTAAACGTTAAATTTTCTCTGAAGAGATTTAGGGAATATACTGTGATGGGTATTCCAAAAATAACGAAAATGGTTACTCCCTACGTAAGAATGTTATGAATGCCCCATGTTACCTTTATGTCTTATGATTTCTATGTTTTATTCATGATTTGATGAGGTATGTTAAAGTGCTTATGGTTTATGTGTAATGTATGATTTCATTGATTCTTACGTATACATGTACTATGTTTAATGTCCATATTTTTATAACCCTTACTGAGCTTTTTTTGTTCATCCCATGTTTTTGAAATGTTTTTCACAGGTCAAGAGAAAGGTACATGATGTGATGATAGTGTCAAGGAAGTGTCAATAATGAAGCCATGTTTTATTTTAAATATGTTTCCATTGATGGGAAAAATGAATACAATCTTTTATGTAACCACTTTGTTTAAATGTGGAATGTAATGCATGTTTTATGATCTAATTCTCTAAAACTCAAAACCTGAAATGATCCTCAATGTGTATTCTTGAAATATCTCAAGATTATGTAATGTTTAAGGCTGGGGGATTATATAGAGTCTCGTCTAATTATGAGTACTCGAAAATGATGGTCTGTATATTATGTATCCTATCATAGTATGTCTTTCAACCATATAACTTTATTTAAGAATATTGTTATAGCATTTCAAGGTTCTCATCCTAGTGGGGATCAACCATAAACTTATTAATGCAATAAATATTCCAGAACATTATTATATTATATTCATGTAGAATAATGAACAATATATAATAAGTGAACATTCATGTAATCAAAGTACAAAACAGTTGGTTTTTAGGACACCAACCCTTACATGTATTGCACAAATAATATGTCTTATTACATAGTTATTATTTCATGGATCATGATGTTAATTTCCATATGATTCATCTCTTATGAACTGTCAATCTTTGTCCCATAACTTATGTTTATGTCCTTTGATAAGCGGGGTATTGTCTCATAATGTTACGATCTTGTTATCATACAATAATGTTCATTATTATTATAACATGTCTCTCATGTTTTCCCTTACTAAGAATATTATCTCACACCATTTGTAGGTTTCTTTTCTCCAGGGTATGAAGAATGGTTTTTAGAAGAAGAAATAAAGGTGGAGATATTTATAGGAGATGTTGAAGTTCTTTCACGGGGTTAAAAGTTTTTTTTCATGTTTCCAAAAACGGTAAACTGTTATGGTCCTCTGGAATGTATTTTTATAATGTACTATATATTCTTATAAAATGATGTAATATCCATGCATGTTAAGACTGTGTTGCTATAATGGGAGAGGGAAACAAGTTTCACTATACTAGAGAGAGTTAGAAGTGTAATGTGCGAGTCTCAAGATATATTGTTTATCTAAATATTTATATTTTAATATCACTTTTGATATTAGACATTCTAATGTTATATTAGTACTTGAAATAGAAATAAAATTTATAGGAAAAATTTCCATTGGGTTACAGAGAGAACATAAACTGGGAAATAAACTGACGGTTCGAAAAATAAAGAAACAACATTTTTTTCAAAGGGATGACAGCAATAATATGAAATAAAAATATTGTGGAAGCCAATGGTGTGACAAAAAATGATATTAAAAACTAATGTTATAACAAAAAAACACATTTCAATCAAATTCTATGAAAACCAACAAAATGAAAAGGCAACCACATACTGACCCTAATGGTTGTATACCATAACAATATGTCAAAAATGACGGTATTTCAAAGAAAATAAAACATAAAAAATTTATCATTCCTTACTCATGTTGGATATAATTAATTTATTCATAATTCAATGGATTAGTATAAATATTATCCAACTAATGTTTTATGCCAATAAATTCAATTGTGGCATGTCCATTTTGAAAATGGTCTCTTAAAAAATGTTGTCTTATATCAATATGCTTTGTCATATAATGATAATAAGATTCTAAGAAATGTTAATAGAACTTGTGTTGTAATAGATTATGGGGACATGTAAGTATTGATATAAAAATTCATGTGGAGTGTTTTTTATCCACAAAATCTATGTACGACAACTTCATATAGCTATGTACTCAGCTTTAGTAGAATAGAATGAAATGAAAATTTTATTTTTTACTAAACCATTAAACTAGAGACTTGACGGAAAAGTGACATGTTATAGAGGTTTTTTTACTATCAAATATAAATACACAAAAATAAACATCAAAGTAATTTAAAAAATAAAATTCTTGTCCTCTTTGGTAATTCAATACCAAATTGTTTATATACTTGTGTTATTTGAAAATTATTTTAATAGTATCATGGTGTGACTTTTTTGGGTTATCCTTAAAATTAACGCACATAGACACACTATACACAATATCTGGTTAGATAGAGGTCCAGTAAAGAATAATTCCAATCATAAATCTTTAATTGTTTTATCTAATAGTTTCCTAGATTAATGAAGGTCCAATTTATAGGTAGTATTCATAGAAGTAACACTACTATTATTGATATCCATATTAAAAAAATATACAATATTTTTTATATATTTACTATGATTTAAAATAATTAATTTTTTGTTTTGAAAATTTTAAATCCAGCGAAGAATTTGAGTTCACCCATTCAATTCATTTCAAATAAATTTTTCATCATTTTATTAAAATTATTACAAGGATAATTTTATAAATAATGAAAAAAATAATCTATATAGATTTGTATCACTAATATATCTTTTGATATATATTTCATGAAAAGAGTAAGATTAACTAAACCTTTTGAAAATATTTATGAAATCATAAAATTAATGATCCTATCATACCAAAATCTGGGATATTTTTTTAAAAAATATAAAGAACTGGATGATTTATAAACATGACTTGGAAAATGTGGGTTTCGAAATCCATGGGGTTATTCAACAAACACATCCTCAACTTTAAAACAATTTATAAATGCACTCTTGATATAAATTTTATAATGTTTGAAATATAAATTTGCTGCATAAGAAATCATAATTCATATGGATTATTTTATAGATATAGGTGAAAAAAATTATTAATATTTTATCCCTTCTTCTAGAATATAACCTTGATTAATATGTCTAGATTTGTTTCTACCTATATTTTGTTACTCACCAAATTTATTCCTAAACAAATATTTTGTGACAATATTCTATGTGTCCATCACTCTACCTAAATGTTCCCACAATATTCTTCTTTAAAACTAATTAAATTTTCCTTTCATATCTATTACAAAAAAATCGTCATTAAGAGCTCCATTTATGTTTTTAGGTTTAATATGAGAAAGATTGATGTTCAATATAATTTCTAACAGACTCTCATGTTTGTGTTAATCTATTTAGATTAATTTCAAATGTATCTGAAGGAAATTACATAACAGTTACAATAACTCTAGAGAATGATGGATAGGTTACTTATGGATTTACATGTTCAGGTTCTGGATGTTCTAACAATTCTTCAGTACTGGATGATATTTATACTTATTTAACAAAATATTCTAAAGGTTTATAATTTAAATTCCGAGAAGATAAATCAACGTCATGGTTTGTAAGGAGGTATTAGAATCATGTGGATCAGTTTCATAGAATTTTACAAGGACCTATTCTTCCACTATATTGGTATTCTTATTGAAATTTATATAGGCTTTTCTAAATATTTAATAACCAAGGAAAATTTCTTCACCACTCTTGGAAAATTTTATTCAATGATTATACTTCATATTAAGAATAATTAATTTTCATCCAATAACTCTAATGAAATTAACCATAGGTTTCCAATTATTCCACTACTCATAAGGGTTATTCTTATGTATAGGTTGGATCAAAACTCTATTGATTATATAGAAAGTTGTATTGACATCTTCTTCCAATGAATATATAGGTAATTCATACTCATTTAGAATATTTTGTGCTATTTCTTATATGGCCCAATTTCTCTATTAAATAACTCTATTCTTCTTTGGTTTCATGGGAGATGTGATGTTATGAGGGTAACCATTTTGTGAATAGTGTGATTCAAAAACATGATTTTAAAAATCATATCCATGGTCACTCATTGTGGTTTTAATTTTATGTCCACTATGATTTTCTCAATACGTAGCATACCTGGTAATGTAATAGAAGAGTTCACTTTTATGAGCTAGAAAATATACCCATGTATACCTAGAGAAATAACTTATAAGAATAGAAACATTTTTACTCCCATTTAAACATGAAACTCAATAATTTCTAAAAAACAATGTGAACCAACTCAAGGGGTTGAGAAGTTGAAACTACATTGAATAATTTTAATGAAACATTTTTTTGTTTCCCTTTTTGATAGGGGTAACAAACATTATTAGTTGGGAACTCAAGGTTAGGTAGATCCATAACTATCTATTTTCTATGTGAGTGAATGTTCCAATGGAATAGTCTCTTATTCCAAAACCATGATTCTTTTTGAATGTCACTTAATCATTAAACATTTTGAGAAATTAAGGAGTTTAAATCTATAGCATAATCATTTTCATTTCAAAAAGCAATAAAAATTAAAACATTTTTTGAAATAAAAACATTACAAGCCATATTACCAAATTTTACATAAAATCCATCATCACACGAATGGGAAATTATAATATGATTATTCATTAAACCATTAATATACACAAATTTAGAAATAAAAACTTATTAAATTATACTAGAAACATAAATAAATTTTTATGATATTTATTGAGTATCCACTACCCATATACCATAGAATTATATTTATGAAGACATTAAATTATACTAGAAGCATAAATAATTTTTTATCATATTTATTTAGTATCCACTACCCATATACCATAGAATTATACTGGAGGTCTTCAATCATTTTTCATACAAAAACATTTCTCATTATGAAATGATTTTTGTACCCAATTCTGTTTGGCTCAAGAAATTTCTTTAATCAAGGCTTGGCGAACCTAAATTTTACTAATCGGTTTTCCAAAAAAAATATTAAAATTTTTTATAAATTAATAACATGTTGATTACTTTATAATTATTATTAGTAGTATAGCTTCGAAGTATAGATTTATGAAAAAAGTACTTTTGGATACTCTTCTCTACCAAAAACATACTATATTCCAGTAACATATTTTGTCACACATTATTTCCCAAAACTAATGTGTGTGTTTCTCAAACATTGTTATACTTGTATAGATTTTTCTTTAGTTTATTATTTTATATTTTATGTTTAGTTCTTTAATTAAGAATTTGATCATTTTTCTCTTTTTCTATAGATTTTTTAGATCATATATCTATATTAATATCATGATAACTTTTTAGGATTTTATAATTACCTATTAATTTAATAATGGTATCCCCCAGCATGATTTGGAATTTGAATAACTATAAATTCAACATATTATCATCATCATGTTGTTCTTTTTCAAAATTATCATAAACATGCATTGGAAAAATACAAGAAATAATAGGTATGTTAATTACCTCAATGGATTTGGCCATGAAACAGATAATTGATATGTATGAATTCTCTTTTGGTGAAGCATCAGAGTCACTAAATATATCCATAGATGCACTCAAAATTGACTTCATGGCATTTACATATCTCCTCTCCTTATCCACATTTCTCTTTTTGCACAAAATATTTGGACAGTTTGATTTTATGTTACCTTTCATCTAAAATTCATAGCAAACAAGATTATTTGGATCATCATCATTCTTCTAATCATTAGACAAATTTCCAATATTTTTATACATTCATTTATAGTTTGAATTTATAAATAATTTTCTTCAATTAAAATTTCTGGAATCTTTTTTCTAGGTGAGCCATCTTCTCATCACTATTAGAGAGTGATTCACTATCACTAGAATTGGTATCTTGTAATTTCTACTTTACTTTTTTCCCTTTTGGTTTCTAGGGGTAGTATTCTGGAATGATACTAACATTCTTTTAGTCTCATCATCTTTTTCACATGTTATTTTTTAATTACACTATATACATAAAAAGCCTTCCAATTGACTCATTCAAAGTGAGTTTAAATCTGTCACATGATTCTCTAATTGAAACTGATGTGCCTATCCATATTTTTAGTAGGCCTTTGTGTAATCATATAATTTGATCCGTGTTAGATACCAGTTTTCCATGTGAGCTCATTGTTTTGATAGTCTCATTAAACCTGAGATTCATGTCATATATGGTTCCATCATGTTTAATTTAAAAATTATCATATTTAATAGTTTAAGTATTAATCCACAATACATTAACATTTTATGTTCCCTAATGGGAAATAAATAGAGTGTGTAAAATTTAGAATTCTATTTTACATGTATAAATTCTGTTAAATTCCTCATCTCTTAATGCATAATAACTGTCATTCAATTGTTTAAAATTATAATGGTATAAAAATTTTGATGCATCATCCCAAGTACTTATTGTAGTAATTGTAATAACATATTCAAATTCTTTTGGAGACAAAATATCAAAACCCATTATTTCTATATGAATTTTCATTTTATTCTTCCATTGAGCATAATTTGTAACATTAAATAAAGGAGGTCTATTTGTAGTATAACCTTCATTCTAATTATCCATAATCGTGAACTAAAATTTGAAATTACCAATATTTGAGTATTTAAAGTAAACAACCATCAACGTTAAAACAAATTTTAACAAATTAATACCAAATAATGAAATCCTTTGATAATAAATTTTGATTGGGTGAGTATCTAAAGAGGGGGTAGGGGGTGAATTGAGTTCCCAATAAAAATATATTTCTAAAAAGGAATATTTTGAAATACCTAAAATATTTAAAAATATCATAGTTTATCAAAATAAGTAGTATGATATAGATCTTAATAATTCAAAAAAATTCACAAAATATTCATTAGGAATTGACTATATAATATACAATAATATTGAATCCTTTGAAATAAATTTACATGATCAAAATACTTTGTGAATCCAAATATATATAAAATATCATTTTATATATTATTTCTGAAGTTAAAAAAAATTTTGGTTTTAACATGGAAGTAAAGTAAAACGAAATTAAAACACACAACCCAAAGAATGAATACATGATGTTAGTATCATGTTGAGACATAGTCATTTTTCCTTGGTGATCACCCGCCAAAAACTAGTTTATATAAAACAAACAAGATGACCCACAACCTAGATTGGGTTTTACAATAGTTAACACCATCTCCAAGTCACACATGACCACTTCCACTATTATTCATGGGATAAAAAACAAAACATGTTATAGAAGGACCACTACCACTCTTATCCATGGTAGAGATAAAAATATGAAATAGTTTGATAAGATATTGAGTTTCGTCTTGTTTAGAACATTAGATAGTGTGGGTATATAAAATAGATTATAACGCGCACAACTCAAAATGTAATAAAAAATAGAATTGATACATCTATAAGAGTAGTGTTTATAATATCTCATTCTGTTACAATTTATTTTTTGGCTCTTGATTTGATTCACTAGTGAACCTTGAGTCCGGTTCTCTTGTATACATCAAGAAAAAAGAGTGTCCTAGATCTTGATCGATGACTAGTGGAATGCAGAATATGTGAATGAATAGATTGGATTACTAGTCAAATGTTTGAAGCAGGTGAACTTTTTTTGTTTGAAACAATGTTTTTTTCAATGAATGTTCATGTAGTTTGATATCCCTGCTTCACATTAGCTCACTATTTTCATTATTTAATATCCTTATTTAGTCTACGTTTCTTTCTTATTCTATATGGGTGAATGTGTTTCCCTTTCATCAGTAAATGAAAGGTGAGTATATCGATTAGCTTCTTACTCATACTGCAGTTCATGACACTCTCTTTATTTCTATATATCGACATTTTAAGAGAAAATAATTAAAATATCAAATTGAATTAACTAAAATATATAAACCCATTAGAATGTTATGATTTAAAAATATATTCTATAGAAAATAGTGGAGGTGTCCTAGAATAGTGGTATCCCAATCTGATGGTATGATGTAGGTGGTATGCTACTGGTGGTGTCATAGACATGGCTAAGGCATATTAACTAGCTTTGTTTGGTAATGGTAGTTTCATATAATTAGAAAAAAATCTATTCAGGTGGTATGTTGTCAGCAATGCTTCATCTAGAGAAATATCGTACTTACCCAACATTGGGTTTTGATGGCATGACATCTTAAAGGGGTGTCGACTGATAGGGTGTCAGATATTTTCTATATTTCAGCATAATGGTATGGCATTCTGGCATTGTGATATCCTGGAGGTATATTATACATAGTTAGTTTATTATGCTGGCGATGTGACATGGACAATGGAGATGCAAGTTGGTCATGACAATCTCATTTGTGACTCCTACATAGATAATTTTTTCACTAGGCTCAAAATACAAATTTCATATAAAGAAAGATAAAACTCAATAATAACATCAGAATCATGATTTTGTAATCATTATAACTAGGGGGACAATAGTTCTATACATATTTGATATACCATTATGTACATCCCACATTGATGAATGATATTCTCCCCTGACTTACTCTATCATTCTATTTTTTTTATTATTGTCTTCAATGATTATATGGAATTAATTGGGATCCTAAAAAAATTATTTATGTATATCTACACCTTTTAGTATTTCTAAAATAATTATATAATAATTTTTAAAAATACAAGGGTTCATGAGTAAATCAATAATGTGTTATATTTATATAATGTGGAATAGATACACCCCATGTTGATGAATAGAGACACCCAAATGTATCAAAACCATTAAATCCACCAGTCGTGATTATCCATTCACCAATGAAACCTTTTTAGTTTTTGATTTCATGATTATAAAATATTCTACCATATTACATATTCTTATTTCATATTAGTATTTTTAATAAAATTTTATCTTTTATTTTACCCATTGATCCTATCGTGATTTGAAATACCATTTAAAAAATACACATTTTTTAATTATTTTATATAATTAATACTTCATCAAAATGATAGTTCCTCTAACATTTAAAGGTTTAAACTATTTTGGAAAAATATATATCATGTGTCAAAGTATAATTTTTATGTATTTTAACATATTTTCAAAAATTATTCTACTATACAGTAATCCATGAGAATAATTATAGGGCCCAAAAAAGATGAATATAAATATACCTCAAACCCTTCCATGAAATAAATGTAGAAATTAGATTTAGGTAGTGGACATCCCCTTCTAAAACTATAATAAATAATCTCCAAACCAATTTTTACTAACTATATACGACTTATATTTTTATAATGACTATAAATAGGGAATTTATACTTTAAATATCTTGAAAAAATGATTGTAATATCCAAAAAATACTTGCGAATATTTTAATTTATAATGAATCCAGGGGTACATACCAACATATGAACTCCTCTATGTTTTCAAAATTTTGTGAGATTATATTTTCTTATACCACATGGGTATGTAATTTTACTTCTTGAATCAAAAAGAATTTTTTTGAATGTTTATTAAAATTTAATTTCATCATTAATGACTATTACACCATATAATGTTGCATTTCAAATTTTTCAAAAGATAAAGTGTATAAGAGGATTTAATCTATAATTATTATTATAAATGTATCTAAAAACTGATTAAATTATATGTTTATTATGTCAAAAAAATAGACAGTTTATAATTCATCATGAATAGAATAACCAGATAGGCTATGTGGCCTTATAAAATTTAAAAATTCATCATTAGTATATCCTTTATTCTCATTCAATGCTAATGTTACAATGAGCATATTTTAGTCTTCATAGATTACATGGCCCGTTTAATTTCAAAAAATAAGTCATAAATTTATGGACTTGTGTTTCATGATTGCAATCTAGTTTAACTTCATGTAATCTATTAATAACCGCATACATACTTTTCAATTATAGAAAAGAATTAATTCACCCCAAGGAGTAGTATTTGGTCTAATATTCTAGTCTCTTTGAACACTTCCATATTTAATTCCAATTCATTAATCTCAATAAGAAATATACAGTAAATTGGAATAGAAATTTTTTTCATTCAATAATTATATCAATAGATAACTAATAATTTTATTTACGAGACATGAATGATAAATCACCAGGAAAAACATCTAGTAAGACATATACTACAAAGTGTTAGATACTATGTTTTATATATTTCACTTTTATGAGTTCAAAAACCACCATTTTATTTTTAGTGTACCCAAATTTCATTGAATATAGTCTTTCTCAACCATCTTGAAATTATTATTTTTTTGTAAGCCAATAAAAAATACCACCCATAGATATGAAATATACAATCCTTTATATTGTTAAATATGTGAGTAAATTAGGGTTAATAATAAAATTAATATAATAATATTTTTTCGTTTTATACCAATGGTAATTAAATTAAAATGATTAACATTGTAAATCACCATAATAGAATATGATGATAGCATTCTACTTTTCTCACCACACCTTCCTAGAGGAGTATGAATATTAATTACATACAAGATAATTATTCTATTATTCCCTCACAAGATACTAATATCATAGATACAATGGAATGATAATCCTTATTACCAAAAAAATTCACATGAATAATAAGAAGAAACTAATATATTAAATCTAAATATAGATATTCCCTCAAATAAATTATTAATAAATTTCATTATTTTGTAAAACATTAATTTTTCATTATGACATATTAATGTTTTTAGTTACTTTTTAGTAAAATTTATAATTTACCATCCAAACTGGTTGCCTAACATGATACCCCATACATGTCTCCCTATAGGGGGTGAATAACCCCTATAGACTGTTTACTAAACTAAACATGATTCCCTTATTTTTAAAAATGAAACTTAATTAAATACACCAAAGGATTCGTCTATAAAATAATTTAGAGATAGTAAAACTAAACACATATATATATCAAAAATTTCCATCAAAGGGTTACTTAGTTTTAGTGTGTCCTAGGAATCTACATTGATTATATCATGTTTGCAGTCCCATTGAGAAAAGTGGAAGAGTAATGCTACCCCCATATTTTCAATAAAATGATATATATAAATATATGTCTATATGCTATGAATTCTACTCACTAGATGATCACTCACCTAACAGCTCACAATAAATCTTTGTTTCAACCATATAATCCCACCATCGATAAAGATCCTTTCCTAGAATAAAATTTTTCCATCATGTAAACCAATACCCAAGGATTTTAGTATATAAAAGAGTTATTTATAATATATTCATTGATTTTTTAGGGTGATTGATCAACAAAATTTTCCATAGGGTGATAAAAATAAAATTATAATATGTCACAATGATCTCACATCCCATTAATGGTTTTACCTACACCATATACTAATTTATCTAGAAAATCACATATAGAAACTTTAGTTTAGTAAAAGGACAATGTAGTAGATAATTATCTTAATTTACATTAAATATAGATTAATAGTTTCAAATTTTTGTAATAATGAACAATGAACTGGTTGTATTCCTTCAATATTTCATTTAATGTTAATGGACTCGGATGATTTAAGACATGAATTATAGGAAATAAATTTTATTTCAGTGGTTTAAAACAATTAGTTTAAATCCTAAAATAGTTTTTATGCACTACACATATTTTTTATGAATCTTCATTTATAATATAATTTAAAAAGACATATAATAATGGAATTATAAAACAAATTTTATAGAGACCATAAACAAAAAAACATAATTGTGCGTTTTGAACCCAAGACCTCATTATTAATTTTAGGACAAAATATTTGGCGTTTAATTTTTTTTCTATATAGATAAATATTTATTTATTTATTAAATAAATAATTTTTTTGCATTAATATTAAATATATATTTATATTTAATGGTATGACATATACCAATTACTAGTTAAACCAATATTATAGCTAATATATAAATTTTTTTTTGAAAAAATCATTTGGATTGTTTGCTTCTGGAAATGTCTTCAGCAACAATGTAGTCAGAATATTTGTATAGGTTTACATATACCAAAAGAATGGTTGAACATTATTATAAGAGAACATAGACAATACCTCTTAAATTTTTTTTCCAAAACTATTTATACAAATATTTTTTATATTTCCTTTTTCTAGTAGAGAATATAGTAATAGCCACTATATAAATTTTATTCCTTTAAAATAGTGATTTATAATCAACTGATGAAATTTAAGAGTTATATCAACCAAATTATAACTAATATATAATGTGAAAACTAAATTTATATAATATTATTGATTATAATTAATAAAAAAATTCAGTAATTAATTGAATAAATACATTTAAGTACTCAATATGTGTGGTTTCACTATAGTTACTTCTAATAGAGGCCAACTGATGATTAATTATACTCAATGGTTAAGGAATAAATATAAAGACTAAATAAAACCTGGGGTTTAACTGGGAACTCAAAATTTAAATATATTTATTCTAGATATACATTTTTTTGCTTAAATCCTATATCTGGATGATCCAATCTCCTTTATATTCTCAACCCCAATAGCCATAAGTGGGATTTAATACCATTGTTAAGTCATATGACCCAAATAATTTGTTAACCTAGAATAATCATCTATATGGAATCAAACATGGATCTCGATCTCTAGAAGATCACATAAATAACAAAATAAAAATGAAATAGGGAAGGAATTTTTTCCCTCTTTAATAATTACTATAAATGGAAGAATATCATACTAGTAAATTGGAATGACCTGTTTACATGATGGAATTTTCCAAAATAACAAAAAAAAATCCTATTATACGGGGAAGTGAATATGTGTAATGGTTTCCCAATCGAAGAACATGATACCACTCATTATTTATTGGTCTGGTGTAATCACATGTACATAAACATATTTCCCAATACACAAGAGGCTATGGACTATTAGTGAGAGTCTAATATTCAATCTTGAGATACCCTAAAAGGGGGAGTGAATCAAGGTGTGAATTTTTTTTACATTATTATAAAATATAATATTAACACATTGGTAGAAAAAAATTAATTTATTATATTTAATCACACACCAGTAGAATAAAATAATTAAAAAATAAATACAAGAAAAAAATATTTTCGTGGTTCAACACTGATAGAAATTCTGATGAGAATATTCATGGTGTTGTTCCAGTGTAACAAAAAATATTTTTCTTTATTAAATTAATGGATATAATTTTTTAATTGTTACAACATGCCAGAACCATTTCATTTATAATTATATTTATGTAAAAATATATTTCCGCTATCAACAAAATATGTAAACTTTTCCTTGTGTAGTACATTGGATGAATGTATTCTTAGTTTATCAATGTTTAGGTCCCTTAAATATCATATAGAATGTGTATAGTGCTATAAATATTAAATTGAAAAATATTATTCTCTATTGAAATTCATTAACTCTAGAATAATAATAAGAAATTGGTTTGTATCTTCAATATGATTTAAAATTAATGAAATAAAATTATTCTCTTAAATCTATACTCCATGTACTATGATCCATATGCTATTTTATACATACAATTATATGCATATAATGATTGGCGTATAACAGACCATGTATTAAAATCCATTTACTATATTCCATTTTCTATTCTCCATGTACTTCACTCTATGTAATGTACTATGTAAATTACATTATTTGATCTATGCTTCAAAAATGATCTAGTCATTTTCAAACTAATTTATACTCCATGTAATTTTTATTAATATCATGATCATAAGTATAGTTTCTCATTTACACATAATGAATATATTTATTGGGAATTTTTATGAAAAAAAACCCCTTTTAAAAGTATCATTAATTACCATATTACACATACTCTCTCATATTTGAACCTCTTCATGTAATTTCATTCGTGCTCATATTTTTTGGTCCCACATATCTCATACTATAATATTTTATATTTATAAAATACCTTCTACCAAATATTCATGAGAATCCATCTAAATAATTTTTTCATAGTTGAAAAATAATTCCCACCACTCCAATAAAATGACTTACCATTGAATATTTGTATCCATTATTCAACCAACATTTTGAATTGGATTACAAATAAAACATATTCACTTTTCCTTATTTATACTTTTTATGTGAACTATTTTCCCAAATAATTCTCTACGCAATCAATTTCATGTATTAGCTTCTTAAAATATCAGAAATATAATTACTTCATGAAATGAAAGATTCATTCTTTCTACGTGGTTGAGAATATTATATTTGAAAAATCTCTATTTACACCAAATAAGTCTCTATACTATACTAAATGGTGCATATTTATTCTAACATTTTTTGTATTATCTAAACAATAACACAAATTAGAAAAATAGACTACTGTAAAATACATTCCTTCTCACAAAATCCATACGTAATATACAACCACGTTTACCCTCTACAAAAATGAATCTATTAAGAAAGAATATCTATAATATTATGAAACATTAGTTTAACAATATAAAGAAACCATATAGAGGGAAAAATTAAACACAATATCAAAATCTATCTCATAACAACTTGGATCCATCATTCCCCCTCCATTTGGGATTGATTGAAATTTAATGTGAAATTAAATTCCACACATATAGATTCCAAATACCTGATGGAAACTGAATATCTAATCCTTTACTCTAACAATACAAGAAAAATTATCAGTATAGGAAAAATTATTGAAGAGGTTATCCCATAATGTGTTCCATGTATCATTCTACAAATTCCCTTTCCATGAATATTGATCAAACCATATTCTTTATAGTCCATTTATCCCAAGAATTTCATACCATGTAACCCTCTTGGAGATTCAAATAACTAAAAATAAATTTTTTTAAAGAATAGTCAATATCCATTTCTGGATATCGAATTAAAAATAATTGTACACCATTAATGTGTTTGTAGAATCATAAAAATGATCGATACAGACACGTTATTAGTTCCAACATGGTCTATTATGGTCATTCCATAATATAAATGTACAAAAATATAATTATATCTAATGTAAATAAATTTAGTACTGCAATAATGAATTTTATATTTCATGATCTAGATTTAAATTGGATTATAAAATATGATAACTATAGGGTTCTTAAAACATTCACCAATATCCATCAACAATTTATTAACCCACATGATATGAGTTTATACGAAATTTATTGATATATATTATTCTTCATTTATGCACATTAATTTTTATCGATGATTTTTACTCAATCAATAAATAAAATTATTTACAATAATATATCCTCTAATACTTTTGGAATTTTTTTCCACAACATCACTAGCCAAACTCATATCAAAATACGACGATAATTCATGATTATCTCGAGTATAAATGATTTTTTCTAGGTTTTTATAACCTTTAATATACTTCATGAATCATTTTATTGGTTTAAGATAAAATTCAATTTTATTTTTCAAAAAATGGGTTTTCGAACATTTTTTTAAAAAAAATTTGTCATGTATTGGTGAAATATAACCAGATTCCAATTCTTCTCTTATAAAATGTATTGTTTTTATATTTCATATCATCATACGTCCTATTATTGTTTTAACCAAAAAAATCATCAAAACTTGATTTGAATATTTATTTTAAAAGTATTTAATATCTCTATCTCCTACATAGATTGATATATAAAATTATATATCTCTTTTTGAAGCACTTACAACCATATTAACTAAGTATGTTCACCTATCATAGACATTTAGATTAAAAACACATTAAACTAAAAACTCTTCCATATAATTTTACTTCCTTCTTCTAAATATTATATCATCAACATAGACCAACACTAAGAATTATTATTCCTTTAATTTCTTTACATAGGGATTATGATTGACATTAACCACATTAAATTCTTATTTCATCATATAAGAGACTAGTCCAACATAGAAAACTCTTGGTGCCTCTTTTATTCCATATAGAGTCATCATAAATTAGAACACTTTAGTTTCACCATTTAAAATAATGAATCACACTGATTTCATAGTAAATACATTCTGCATATACACCATTCAAGAACAACATTATTTACATGAACATAAAAAATGATGAATCTTATTCGAATTTATATTCATAAAAAATTGATTGAATCTTTTTTATCAATGGGTGTAATGGTTTCTTCAAAATTAACACATTTAATTTTTATACACCTTTAACCAAAGAAAATTAGCATTTCAAATAACATTTACAATTTTATCATATTTAATATTTTTATTCACTTTGTCCTAATAATATCGTAAAATTACAGCACATTCAAAAAATTATATATTTTATTTTTTATCAATTTAATCCAATTCCTCATTAATAATGAGGAGCCAAAATTATTACTTCACAACTTATTTGACGGATTCTGGTCCCATCAATTATAAAAGATTAGCATTAACTATATTTTCAACCATAATTTGTATATTGGTGTGAATATGTGGATAATTATATTGGATGGATCCTATCTAATTTCACCTTATATTTTATATAACCCACACTACTAGATATATTAAAAAAACATAAAACATAAATACATACTTTGAAATAAAATGGAGAACTAATTTTAAAAATCCACAATTAGCACATTAATTTAAATATTGAGTCCCCTTTTTACATAATTAATTTTTTTGGTTTATTTATTTATAGAATTAGTCAACAAATATTACATAATATAAAACATATGTCTTCCAAATAATGGATAATTTTTTCATTATTCATAGATTTTATAATAATATAAAAAGTATTCAACATATCCCTCAAAATTTTGCACAAACTATTCCCATATATAAATATCATATCTATTAATAATCTTCATAAACAAGGAAAATGAAAATGTATGATTGTTCAACTAATATTCTTATTATAGGAATGTGTAAAATGGATTTTATGAGGAATACATAATGAATTAATCATATTGAAGAGTGAATAATCAATATATATTACATTTAATCATTAATATTATCTTTAACTTTATACATTGAAGATTTATAATAAATAACCATGTATATAATAATTACTATGTTTTCAATTATAGAATGAATAATTACAAATATATAAATCTTGTTATTAATTAATTTGATAAGAGTCATTGAATAATTGTGATAGAAGACCCGAAATCATACTTGAGGATTTTTAATTTGATTATATCATGAGACTTACGGTGGAATATAGGGTATATATAATTCTTGAGCCCGCAAATCCCTTACACATTTCTAATTCATTCTTTATTTTTTGAGTGATCTATAAAATATGAAATCAATATTCCCTAATAAAAAATAAATATCGGTATTGAATCGAGAATAAAAAATTATAATATTCCCTCTTTAATAGATTTTTTTTAAAAATATATTTAATGTAATATCATATGCATCATTATTTGTATGGTTATGAAAATATTAGAATCATTAATATGTATGTGATACAAAAGAACGTGGATTTAATATCTAAATAAAAATTTATAATGATATAGAATATAAATTCAAGGTATTAGGAATATTCTTTATGAAAAAATGTTATATAAACCATAAATTATTAATTGGTGAAACAAGATCATCAATTCAGTAGAAATAGTTCTTCTCAAATAGTGGAAAGTTATTTGATAATTATAGTTTAAAAAGGAAGTAAAATTTAAAGAATAAGTTTCTTAAAACATTCATAATTATTTCATATAAACAATGTTATAATAGACTTCAAAAATTTAATTCAAAAGGTTTGAAAGATACATTTGAAATTACTTTTGAATGTTTTATAAAAAAATTACCCTTTAAAATAAAATATTTTTAATTATTAAAGGATGTAGAGGAAGACTAAAACATACACAAATTAAATGAAACTCATTTATTTATGAAAAAAATAATATCTCCTTTTAATAAAATAAAAATAAAAACCCCCTAGAATAATGATATTTTTATTTATTTTAATAATATCATAGAATATTGAAAATGAATCACAATAATGAATAATATATTGGATGGAGGGAAATTCTTTTCATGCATTAATCATAACAAAGTATTCCTTTCACTCTTTCTCAATATAGTAAAAAATGGACCATATAGAAATTGATGAAATTATTATTTTATAAAATTTTAATATAATTTTATATTTAATATAAGGTTTCATAAATAAATTATTAAGTTATAAAAAATAACATTATTCAATAATTACAAATAATATTAAAATGTGGAAGAAATATTCCATACTAAAAAAGCGAAAATAAGGCTAACTATTCTTGTAAACAACCTCTTAGTGAATGTGAGTACCATGGTGAGGAAAAATTGAAAAAATATTGGAATACACCAAAATAAATTATATTATATGAAAAAATATTGGGTTTTATGAAGGTAAAATCATATAATTTATTTATTATAAATTTAAACAAAAATAATCCGAGAGGAAAATGATATTGTAAATTAAAACCATACAACATTGGTAACAATCAAATGAAGTTGAACCAAAATTTAAAGAATAATACATTTATTAAAATCCATTAAATTATATAAGATTTTATTTCAAAGTATTTTAATGTAATAGTAAGTTCTCCATTTAAAAGAAATTATTTTTCACTATTTTAATCATGAATAAAAAAGAAAAATTAAAACAAAAAACACTTAATAATTGTATAAAACATGAATTAAATCCTCATTAAGAAGAAAACATGATAAGTAACGTTAATAGATATTATTAAATATATTATTAGGATATAATTTTTCAATGATATTTATTTTACACCATTTAATGAAAATAGTTGGGTAATTCAATGTATGTCTCAAATTAGGAAGTCAAAGATGAGAAACCAATATTGTGTATTCCCGATTGGACATAAGAAATAAAACATATGGTAAAATATATTTATATATGTGATTTAACTATATATAATTTATATTTGTTTCTATATTTCTATATATAATGTATCCATAACACATTTCTACATATTTACTCATAATTCATTGCTAAAATTAATTATTTTGTTGTGAACAGTTTTGTTTATCATCCATATTTTGATTCAATGGTTGAATTACTTGAACTTAAGTTATCATTTCATCAAATTCATAATTTTAATATTTTCGCGTATATAATATTTATAAATGTAAAGAAACTTATATCCATAAAATCATATAGGTGATGGAAAATGAGATGCATCCCTCATTGAGGCGATGGTCCGCACATATGAATGACAAATGTTTCAATTTTTCTAATAGATAAAAAAGAAAAAAATATAGATAACGGTTTTCCATATGTTAATAATAATAATATAATAAATATCATAATTAATCACTAAATTAATCCTTATGACTTTTCATGGGAGGATGTGATGAATAATAAATTTCATGAATTTCTGGAGGTGATATTTTGCACATATACATGAGTGATGTTTCCATATGACAATTGATGAGAGACTATGAATGTTGATAATATATTATAAAAAAACTAACTATTAGATTAATATTATATATATTAATTTATTAACACATTATAATAATCCATGTGATCCATTAGTGAAATTCATCATTTGATGTAAATTGTAGTCCACACATACGCATGTGTGATATTTTTCATTTCCCATTTGACAAAAAGATAGAAAATAGTTATTCCCAAAACATAAAATAAATTTAGTATATTATTGATAATTCTTTAATTATATTAGTGTGGTTAAGATATTTGTTAGGTGGTAAAAGAATAAATAAACTCTTAATAACTCCGTTAAGATATGTACCTTCTCCTTGGATATATTAATTTCTCTTGTACCTTATAATATATAGCAGGAGTCATTTGACTAAACTAAAACCTCATGGTCATGGATAAATAGATTTGGAGGGTACATTATCTTATATTTTTATATATATAGTAGTTTTGGAAGTTTGAATAATTGAAATGATGTGGTGTTCTTTTATATATGAGGGGAGTGACACCTTTGTAAATATTTAAAAATTTAAAATATAATTAATTTAATTTCCTCTGAATGTGGAAAAAAATAAGTAATAGTTAAAATATAGGATATCTTATGTTCTATATACAATCAATTAATCACCTTTATAAATTTTTTGGATACATTTTAAGCCTTATTTCTTAGGTTAAACCCCCACATTGACCCTTTTAACCTTTTTCGCGGTGATAATGTTTAAGCAAGGAAAATATTGATTGTGTATAATAATGAAATTTAATAAATTAAATAATTATAAAATACTTATCTAATATATACAAACCATTTTCTAATTTTTAATTTCTATATTTGTTAAAAATTACATTTTATATATGCTGGCAAATCAAAGTGAAAACCTGTTTTTAAAAATTCCGTTTATATTCCTTAAAATGATGTCGTAAAAAATTAATATATAATTATAAATAAAATTTAATAAAATATATTTTTTAATTAAATGGTAATTATTTTATTTTATAACCATTCCAAAAATAAAATTATCCAAGTAAATAAATTATTAAAATCAATGAAACAAAAATATTTTTTATTTTAATAAAAACATGGCTTACTTTATTAAAATGTCAAACATAGAAATCTATGTTCAAAATTAAAATTTTAATTGATTCATGTAACTTTTTAAATATATTTTCTTAATATTAAAATGTTCTCATAAACATTCACATCATTTATAAATAATAATAATATTATAAATGTGAATTTTTTTCTAAAATAATTCATTTGTTAATTTTCACCTAAAAAATGAAGCATTTTTAAAAAAATTTAAAATTTAAACATGAGAAACTTTTGATGGTCTAAAACTAAAAGTTAATATATTCTCATAAAATTAAAATTTTGATATTCGGAAATATTTATTTTTAATTGAAATGAAAAATATAAACAAAAAACATTGTAGAAATGGACTTGTTAAAACTCAAGTGGCCATAATATTATTTTATATCATTTTATAATTTAATTTTTTTATTTTTTGATTTCATACATTTAAATCCATTAAATGTTTAAAATTTATTTAAATTTATAGTACATGAAAATAGGGGATTGAGGATAAACTATTTAAAAATTGGTTGTTTTTTGTTATTCCACATTAATTATTTATTTTCTAATAATTAAATTCCATTAATCAGCACAATATAATAAAATATATGTATCATAATTGATTACTTCCTTAATTTTATAAAACATTTATTCTTATATTCCTTGAATCCTTATTTAACGATTATGATTGTTAAATATACAATCATGAAAATTATTATTTAAATGGAAATTACATATTTAAATATTTTGGTGTTGTATTATTCCACGTAAAAAATAGGTTCTTCTGATGTTTAATTTTTTTCATTCAAAAATTTAGTGTATAATGAAATTTTAATAAAATATGATGTATATATTTTAATTATTATTATATTTTTCAATGAAAACTAGTATTTCATAATTAAATATTTCTAAAACCATTTTTGTATTGTTATAAAACACATACATTTCAATGAGTTTCCAAAAAAAAACTAACTTAATATTAGAGTGATATTTTTCTCATAAAATAGAATAGATTTATCTTTCTCATGAAGGAGTTGAGGAATTATTTTTCCATTAAGGTAGAGAATATGAGAAAATATATTTTTTGATTTTTTTCAATTATATAATCCCAATTTTTTGTTTAAGTTGTGTTTCAAGATATTTTCCATCTCACTATCACATGATAAAAAAATTTATAATTAAAAATTATGTATTATTCCTGATTGATATAATAGAATTAACTTTTATTTGATAATACGATCAAAAAAATGGATAAAAAGTTATCCATCCAGTCTCTAGATATTTACCAAAACCAAAATGGTTCGAATATTATAAGATAATAAATTATAAGAGTAATCCTTCATATGAAGATATAATATATTAATATAAAAATCCTCAATAATAACACAAAATGATAAACTCAAATCTAACCTTGAAACTCTTCAAAATATTCCAACCCATTTTTAAAACCCAAAAAAATAAAAAATACTTGATCACATATTCTTCTAAAATCAATATAATAATTTTCAATAAACAATTTTAATCACTCATAAATTCACTTAAGAAAAATAAATTTACCCTAATTATATATTCATTAAAATATTAAAAACCTCCCCCAAAATAAACTGAATCACAAAACATATATAAAAAATAATACACACCCTAAAATGTAACTCAATATTTATTTTTACAGTAATATTAAGGTTTTTGACATAAAATCCTAAATTATCTAATATTTTAACAATTAACTTAATTCTAATAATATTCTCATAAATATGATGAACTTATTTTAAAATAACATATAGCAACTTATCACTAAATATCTTTTTAATCTAGTGGTTGTATATATGTAAAACATAAGTTTCTGAAAATATTATAAATTTTATCCAAATTAACCATGTTTACTTAAAGCACAAAGACTATATCAGTCCAAATGGTCATCTATACATTAGTAATGAATTTTTTCTAAACCTTAATATACATTTCCAAAAATATCCTTAATCCCCATTGGATAAAATCAAATAATACCACAAATGTGTATTTATAATTTTTAATATTTGATTATTATCAAATTATATGAATCCCTAAATAAAATATGACTACACCATAACTTATGAAAACCAAATTTTAGAAAATTTTATCATTTAACATCCTTTATAATCCATTTACCATAGATTTTTATATTTTTCCCTAATATATAATTCCAAAAAACAAAAAAATTAATAATTTCATTAGATTTATAAATCTAAATTTAATCATGTTTCCATATTGAAACATAAAAATAATTGTTCAAATAAATTCTATATTTTATTGTGTATTTAATGTACCTCCATCATTTGTAGATGACCTTTGTTAACCATTATTTATACGGTCTTTCTAATCTCATTAATTAATTCTTTAACTAGGTAATCTATTTTATTCAATTAAAAATCTGTAAAGTCAAATAATTATATTGATATCATTGAAATAATTTTAGTCCCCAGAAATTTGAAAACAAAAAATTTTATTTTTTCTATGCATTTTATTTATTTATTTCATCCATTACAATATATTAAACATCTTCTTTATTAATTAATATGTTTCCATATTTTCTTCATTCCTCATTTATGACATGTAAAATTTTGAATCTTCTTACCTTCATGACCATTGTCACATTAATATCCTAGAAACTCTTTTCTACTCTTATTTTGAAAAACATGAATCTCACCTAAGTTTAGGTTATTAAGTCGAACATGATATATATGGTTATGTATAACCATAATAGTTTCCTTTATCTCTTATCACATTTCATTCATTGGTTATACAACCACCACATTTTCCTCGACATCCATTATTAACATGGATCATGCGAGTACCAAATATTTTCCAAAATGAATAATTATTAGAGTGAGTATATAAATTAAATTATATAAAACCATATTATGAGGATGATAATTATTTTGATATCATAAACCCCATTTTCTTATAGTATACTCTTTAAAATTATAAAAAATAAATATATTTCTCAATATAATAATAACATCTATGGGTATTGAAAATTTTTAAACTTATTTCTGAATCCATCATATTAATCATTGAATTTTTTATTATATTTTTATTTATACACATCTAATAACTTAATAAGCACTAATTTGTTTTTCAAACATTCTCTGATACCAACATTAGTATAATTGACCTTGACTCCCATATATTGTGTTAAAAACATAATATTCACATATTTTCCTTGATACCAAATGATGGGTCCAAATTTTGATCATCGATAATTATTAAATTAATTTAATTCTTGAGAAAACTACAAATAAAAAAGAATTTTTTTGGTTCATATTTTTATATAAGTAGGAAATATATTTATCTAATCACAACCCATATCTTTCTCAAATATCGTGCAATTCTATTATTATACCAATATTTTAATATAATATGACAAGTCCAAAACAGTTCCCAAAACATTATACACACCCGATAAACCTATAAATACAACACATTTATATATATTTTTAATAAAATTTAGAATCGAAATATGATCTTAAATGATTGGTAAGGTAAAACATATAGTATAGGAAAACATGAATACCAAAGGCATAAACAATATGGAATAGTAAAAAATCAATGCATATTCCATTTAATTAATAACATAAGTATGGAATGTATCAATGGAATATAAAAATTTAGTAATCCCATTAAAAATAATAAATTAATTCCCAATGATGGATTTAGTAATTTCCTATATTTAAATATTACATTAATGGCCTAAACTGAAATTCATTCAATAATTTTCTAGGATACGTGAAAATAATACATAAGAAATGAAAAAAAACTATCATCAGACATATCGCAAAATTGAGTGGATATATGATTTTGGTTCCTAAATATCAGTAAAATATTTCTTATTAATTCAAAATATATAGAGTGATCAGTAAAATATAAAATTTGAATTCATTTACGAATAAATATAAATTGAATCATGAATAGTGATTACCAATATTCATGTATTAATAAAATAATTTTTTATATATTCCATTCAAGTATTATAGTATATAAAAAATTATATAAATAACATAAAATGTAAATGACAAATATATCCATTATAAAAAACAATATGGATTTAATTGTCAAAATAATAATGGAGAGTAATGGAGTTTATAACATAAAATGAGATTATTTCTAATGAATATAATGTGGAATAGAATATAAATCTACACTGGTTGAAGGAGTACCATAAATTCAATAAGAATTAATATTTTTATTTAATGTAATGTATTATGAAAATATTGTGTAAAATATAAGTGAAACATTAAAAATAATTTTCATAAATAAATTATAATTTATTAAGGAAAAAGAACTTAGAAACCACTTCTAAAACTATTTTCAAAATACTTTAAAAGGAAATTTATATTGTTAATTTTAGATTAAATTTAAAATACATAATCTATAATATAATATATTTTTTAATAAAATATATTGTGGAAGATAAATATATATATCAATATGATAAATTATCTTTTTTAATCCTTAATGAAAATAATATCCCCGAATGTTTTGTAACATTTTAAAATAAAAAATTTGATAATAATTTGATTAATATTTCATTTAAAAAAATCACCTATACATATAATATTATCATTAAAATTAAAGACAACTATGAAAGTGAGAAATTACGGTCAAGGAGTTAATGTAAAAAATAATTCCTATCACACTTTTGTAAATATAGAAAAAATAAACCATAAAAAATAAAATTGATCCCTTTTAATAAAAAGTATAATTTAATAGGTATTATTGTAAGGATATAATTGATTTATTAAAAATAAATTATATATGAAGAATAAGTAATATGGATTTAAAAAGATTCAAAAATAAAAATATTAATGTTATTATTATAAATAACATTTTGGTGGAATTGAGTACCAAATAGATGAAAAATTGAAAAAATACATGAAAATAGATAATTAATCAATTTAAATGAAAATAGAAGTATTTTTGGATGGTAATAAAATATAATTTCATCAAAGTAAATTTAAACATAAAAAATTCAGGAAACAAATAAGATTATAAAAAAACCTTACCTCTATAGTGGAAATCGAATGAAAAGCCCTGAACTATTATAAAATAATATGGATGTGTAAATTAAATGAATTATAAAAAATATTATGTTAAAATATATTCACATTGTATCATTCAAAAAATATAAATGAAATAATTATAGACAATAAAAAATATCCCTCTATGAAAAAAAAAATTTCCAATAACCCATATGAATTATTAAATCATGAATCAAATCCTATTGAACAACAGAACATTAAATATAATATTAATTAAAATGATTAAATAGGTTATTATTATAAAATATTTCAATGTTTAATCATTGAAATCTTATAATCAAGTATATTTATAATTCCATTTATGTCTCTATGAAGGAATCATGATAGGAGAAACCCTTATGTTGGATTCCCAGTTGGATAGACACATTCTAGAATGTAGTAAAATAAAAATATATTTATTAATAATTTATATCATTTCAAGATATCTATATATTTCTTACCATTTATTCCTAACATATTTATTCATATTTATTCCGTATTATTTAATTAAATCAATAATCATATTTTTAACTATTCAATTTCTCATTCTTGTTTTCATTCAAAGGTTATGATCCTTAGACCTCGATCATGATTTAATATCATATATGATTTGAATAATTATATATATATATAATATAATAATTAAATATATTTTTATAATTATCCACGTTAGTCTATGATTAAAAACAATATATATCATTGTTTGGGGTGGTAGTCTACATGTACACATGAGTGATGTTTTCATTATCTTAATGGTTGAAAAGGAAATAATTTTGATAAATTTATAACTTTATAAAATAATAATCATATTTTAAATTCCATATTTATAAAATTAATTCATTCCACATAACATTTTAGAGGTAGTATCCTATACATACACACGAGCAGAATTTCTTTTTTCCAAAATATGGAGTGCTAAAAAGGTAGTTAACATATTATCAGAAATGAATCATATTTAATATATGTCATATATATATTCCTTAATTACCACGTTATAAAAATACTTGTGAGTTATGGATGAAATACATAACTTCTAGTAGATTATACTATATATTTATGAATACGCGATGTTCTAATTCACCATTTGATAAAAATAAGGTAGAAAATAGTTATTACATAAAAATAAATACATTTAAATATAGTAAATATACTTATTTTAATATTTTAGTATTCTTATAATATATTTATCTTAGATATAAAAAGAAATAATCATGACATAATTTTGAAAAGATATAAAAAAATCTCATTGGTAATCATCCTTTGGATTACACTATAATCCATCTAGGATGGGAAAATTCAAAATAAATAACCATAATTTCAATAATAAGTTTTTTGGGAGGGTATATTAGTGGATATTGGTAAATTTAAGGGTTATTTTTGTGTTTTTATAGGTGAAGATAACATGTTAATTTTATTAGTGAGGGGGTGTGACACTATTGTAAATATTAAGAACATTAGAATATGATTATTATCTTGTGTAATTAAGATTAATTTTTTCTACAATTTAAATGATTTTATATGTTATAATCGAAATATATTGAAACATTAAAATTTCATAAAGTCTTAGATATTTTAAAATTCTTATATCTTAGTTTAACCCCATCACAACACATTTTCACCGTTATAGAAGTGAAATTATTTTGCATTATAATAATCCATTTAGACTATAAATAAAAATAAATAAATAAAAATAAAAAATGATAATTCCAAATATGGAAACCATTTTAGAATATTAAATTTATCTATTTTTTCAAAAATACTTTAAATGTAAGATATAAAAATGAAATGAAAACCTAATTGAGGAAAATCCATTTGAACTATAAAAACTATTTTAGAAAAAAATCACATATAATATTGATTATCATATATTTGAATGGATTATTATCAACAAACAATGAATGATTCTACGTTCATACCAAACAATCCAAAAGGGATATTGTGAATACTTTTCTAAAATAAAATAATCAAAAGTAGTGTTTATTTGAATAAATACATACTTTGGTTTTCCAAAAATTTAAAAATAGATTTCAATGTTCAATATTATATTTTAAAAAATGTAATGATTATTATATATATATATATATTGTAATTCTCCTCATAATCTTTCTTTTATATTTTTATTCATGATAATGGGATAAAATTGGTAATATTTATAAAATTACAATTTTTAACTATCACACTAGAAAGTCACCAATTTTAAAAAAATTGAAAAGATTCCATTAATCTAATTTTGACAGCATAGAATCCAAAAATATTTTCATGTCATCAAATTAAAATTCTAAAATTAATAAATATTTCCTTAAAATGAAAAATAAAAAACTATAAAGGAATACTAATTTGGTAGAAAAATGATGTTTTTTACTTCTTATTCTCATAATAATATTTCATATAAATTTAAAATAAGTTTATTGTTCAATTTTTGGTTTGTAAATTGAATTCCATTAAAATTGGAAAATTAATTATAATATACAACACTAGAAAAATAATTAAATGAAAACACCAATTTTAATAATGAATGATTTTAATCATATAATATTAAATTTTCAATATAAAATTATTAGACATTTTTATTAAAAATATATAATTTAATCGTCAAAATTATGTACTTATTTTATATTAACAAGACATTTATTTTAATTTTTCCTATCTCATTTTAGTAAGATGTTTCATGTTATATAATAAATTAAAAATGGTATCATTTATCAGATAATTATATATTTAAATATTTTGGGTTTACATCCCATTTATCCTTTATGGTGTACATTAAGATTCCTAGACAATGGTTTTATCCTCTTAGATAGCTTTAATGTTTTCATTATATTAGGAACACTAAACAACATCAATATTTTCACCATCATCACTAACTTTGTCACATAATTATTCAATGTATAAACTTCTATAATTCATTCCATATTTCTATAATATACAATTGATTTCATTTCTATCCCAATATTATTTGACCACTTGTTGGTGTACTTTTAAGCATTAATCTTCAACTTGTGGTATAAAAATATTCCTTCATCAACTATATCACTCTACATTTCCTTAATTATCTCTTTTTTCCATACGTAACATATACATAAAAATACACAACAAAATTTCATAGAGGGGTTCATTTTATGAAACAATTCAAAACGTGTTATTTCATCCCTTGTTTCTAACACAATACAGGTTTGAGGATACACCATAACATAATCTTCTTCCTTATAAAAGTTGAGATGGACCATACTATAAATGAGAAATATTTTTTATATATTAATCAAAAGGTGACATCATCATTTAATTACTCTATTCTATTATGATTTTTCATACTAGAGATACCTCATTATTGATGTCACATATCTTGTGGTAGTTTTACACATCAATATATCTATACTTTATCCTATTATTAGATAAAATAATTTTGATTGTGCATCTGGTATCATTTTCAATAGTCCTTCAATACCACTTCAAGCACTCCATTAATTCTCTCTTGATATTAATGGACAAAAAACATTCCAATATTATTTAATAATTTAAAAGGAGGAAATACCTCACTCTATATTTGAAATATATGTTCATCATACCACGTAAGTATGTGTAAACTAAATAAATAAAATTGGATGGAGCTTTATTGTTTTTATGAAAAAAAATTCATAAAATCATACCATTCACACATGATTCAAATGTTTTTTATCTATATTTGTATTTTAAATATACAATAAGGACTTTAGCATTGAAAATATCTCAATTCATTTCTGGTTGAGGTAGTAAAGCCTTTGATACACTGGAAAATATTCCTCTTCAACTAATAGAGGACAAGTGTATTCATTATTATCTACCTAATATACATAACTATCAATCCTCAATAATTTCATTAGTTCGTTCATGGATATCACATTGGTTAAAAATCAATTTTGTAAATCATAACATAAAGAAATGAATCACGTGATAGAATCACAATTGAGATGTTATATCATTAGAAATCCACATAGAGAACTTGATTTTTCTTTAGATAATTTCCTGACAATCATGTATTTCATGTATTCCTTATTTTAAAGAATCCATTTTTCAGAAATAATATATTACATCAAATCTTCCATTTATATTTTATGATATTCAAATTCACAGTAATATGTGATGATCACCGATTATGATGGATCTTTTTGTTTTTATACATTGTATCTTACAGAGAAATTTTGCATAGATTCCATTTCAATATTTTATTCTTTTCCATCAAAAAGACTCTCTGTTTATTATATTCATATAACGGCATCTCCTACTTCTATGAAATAAAAGTTTTATAATCATACTCATATTTTTCTTCCAAAAATGCATCTCTATTTATAAATCCAATATTGTTTGTTTATATTTCATTCGTTATTCTATGACTACTAGGTGTCAAACTCCATTATTTCTGGGATTATAATGAAGAGATTTATGACTAAAATTAAAAAAAAATTAATGAAATACCAATGACTGAGTTTATTATATGAGATAAAGGAAATGGTATTGTTATTATCAGTTGAATAAAGAGTTATTCTGCATTCAAATTACTTATTTACTCTTTATAATTGGACATGGTCTGGTAAAGACTACTTCAAAATTAAAACATCACAAGTGAAAATATATTATCACTATCATTCCTTAACATGTCTGTTGTCTTAAATTATATCCTTAATTATCTTCTAATACTCATTTTGTTTGAATTATTTCTTACCATCAATTTTTTATTTTGTGGATAATTCACCATCAATGATTTTGATATCTCAGTGTGGGAAATAATATCTTCAACCTTATTGTTTCTTATTATCTATTTTGTTAATATTCTAGTTTTATATGTCCCTTAATCATATCGCAATATACATTTCCCAAGAACCTCGGTTGTTTTTTGTTCAATATTTTCTCTAGACCTTATTATCATCATTTAATCGTTTATAATTATTATTCCTGAAATAACATCTAAAATAGTATACCTTATTATTGAGCCTCTTGATTCTATCTATAATTAAAATTATTTATTCAATATAATAACCTATTTATCATATAATTGAAACTTATTTTACCTCTCCTTACAGAAAATATAATGGAATCTGTAACCTTTTGTTTTCCTCCAATCATAAGTATGAGAGTTATTACCTATTCTGATCTTATTTAAACAACAGATGATATTTTTGTTTTTTCCAATAAATTAATATTTTCTTCAATATTGTCAAAATATATAGAATCCTCATTCATTGAGGCAAATATATTTAGATTTTTTTCCTTTGATAATTGATATCCCTATGATCTCCCTATAGTTCCGTCATAATATAAATTAATCCATCATGTTCACTTAATTCATCCTATTTACATACATCAATTGAAATTACATCTATCATATCATCCACCATATCTGATTTCAATACGATTTAATATTTATCTAGATAAATTACATTCTCAACATATTCTTTACTCCTAATTATACCTCTTTAAAATTTCTTCATGTAAAAACATCCTAATTTGTTTTCATTTTATGGGGTGAAACATCTTCATTGTTATATATTAGTTTTTTCTACATCCATTTCACAATCAATTATTCTCACACTCATTTAATCAATGTGCGCAACTCTACAATAATAATAGTGTACTATAGGAAGAGTGCACTCTAACCAACAATTTACTATCTATATTTTCATAGTAATAAGGATGTTGAATTCCTCACTTTAACCCTATTGATTATCTCAACCATTTGAGATTATAATCTTCTACATTGAATAAAATCTTATCTCATTATTTGATGAATTGATGTTACTTTTGGTTTTACATGATTTTTATATGCACTTAAACTAATTGTAAGATAATTTTTTTCAGATTCCACTCTCTAATTGAAGAAACCATTAGATTATAGTGTGGTGAGAGTTTTTTCATGTTCTTTTTGAAAATATCAACACCTTATATCTCGTCTCCAATTCTAGAAATAGATCAATAAATCATGATGATTAAGTTGAATAATCCATAAAAGTTTTTATCATAATGTATCATAAAATAATAAAACTTATTATAAAAATCTTATCGATTATCTTTATTTACATTTTTATCACTATCACTTATATTATCTTGTCTGTCCCACTTGTATTTATTTCTACAGAATCTCATAAAATTAATATAAATATTTATTGCGATATATCCAGATAAAAATTGTTGAACCTTTGAATCATCATCATGTTGTTTCTTATACACTTATTGATGGATTGTTCAAATAAATCACTAATATAAATCCATTGTATAATTTAAAAAAACATTGATCCCAAGAGAAATCATATGGGATCTATTTTTTGTTTCCATATATGATATATATTTCTATAAAATTGATGATATCAATTAGTATTCATTATCATGTCCGTACTAAGCATAAAATTACAATTTTAACACTTGTAACCTATATCGATTATCACATATTATAACCCAAAACACCCTATGATCGTGTATGGTTGAATCATGGTGTTGAATTTGTCTTTTGTTTAATTTTGTCTAGTTCCATTATATTTATGACCCTACCAAGCCTCTTATTTTTAATCACACATCCACTATAATCACAAATGTAGAAATAAAGAAAATTACATAACCATTTTACATGGTTCAACATTATGGTATAATCTAAGTAGGATACCCATTACATTATATTATTTCACTAGAATATATTATGCATTACTATTTTGGTTCTACAATTTTAAATCATAGTCACTCCATTCCATGACCTTTTCCAATACAATAATCTTGAGTGAAAAGTGAAATACTTTCTAAAAAACTCACTAAATCATCCTCACACAAAACCATAGGGGTTTTTTCTTAGTTTATCTTTGAGATAGATTCTTCAATGTGACCAATCATTTGGAGGGGTTAAAAATAATTAATTGTTGAATATTATTCTCCAATAAAATTATTTATCCCTGAAATAACCACTACCATTGAGTTTATATGATTAGTGTGGTATACAATTCAAGATGTGTTATTCTTCACTCTATTCCATGGTTTGTGTTCTGATATCCACATACAATTCTCCATTTACATTAATCATTATATATCACACCACATAGAACAATCTATATACTCATCTCATTATTTTATTCTTTATAAACCACACTCAGAGAACATTTTTTTGTGAATATTCATGCCTTGTGGAAAATACATTCTTTCTATAAACATCCAATTAATCTCTTTATTCTTCCTTTAAATCTTTATCCATCTATAATGAAGTGATAAATAAGGGGTTTATATGTAAAATAACCAATAAAACATATTAATCACTCGATTTCTAAATAATTCACTCATATATCCTCTTTTGATAACAATGTTTTATGATAATCGTTTTAGGTACCAAAAAAATACTCTGTGATATTTATGACATTACAAAATTTATTCATATAAATCCTCATGTGGATTCCTGTAAGGCCTTAAATCAAGGAACATAATGAGTTTTATCCACTTTTTGACAAATTACCCACCGTTATTGATTAGTATACAATAACATAAGAACGTTTGTATTATATTCTTCATTATAATAAAATAAAATGGATACATCAATCTTCATTCACAAACTATCTTTGAAATACCTCCTACATAAACTATTTTCCACATACTCTATTTGTGAACAGTTATCTATGTAATTCCATTGATAAATACCTACAATATAATTCTTATGAGGTCTGGTGACTGTAATAAAAAATTCTTATTATTCAATTATTTCTTCACTAATCACTAAAAATTCTTTAAAATGTATGAATATATTTCATTTTTTTCCAATAATTGAAAATAATCAGGAATGTATAAACCCACAAAATATTCTTCTTTACATAAATTACATGTATATGATTCAACCATTCCATCCTTTGTAAAAAACAAAATAATTGTGAAAACATATCTTCAACCACAAAACATAGTATTTTAACCAATAATTATATCCATGGTGAGAGTCAAAAAAGGGTAACATCAAACCCCAGATCAAATCTCATTGGTTCCAATAGTAAATGTGATATTAAAAAGTGAATATAACCTCATAATAATGTATAAAAATTTAATAGTAATAAATAAAAAACATCTATATTAATAATTCTAGTATGTAAATGGAATAAATAACAATTATGTTAAAATAGTGAAATTAAGAAAAAAACATTATTGAATCCCAAAAAACATATAATATTTATAGTTTGTGGTACATTACAATTTTATTACGTATTTTGATGCTATATATTAAACAGATTAATTTTTTGGTGTTTCACGATATATATCAAGTGTTTTAATTAGTGAATAGTCTAAGTACAATTAATGGAAATTGTGCTCGATCTATAGGAAACCATCCATGATAATATTGATAGTCATTGGGTAGGGGCGTTGTTTTTTTCATATAATGTGTATTACATGGGAAATGTGTTGGTGGAAATAGTGGGAGAAAATTTTTGGAACACGATATGTCAAACAATGAAATCCAAATATGTGAGGATGTGTCCCCGAGATATTATCCCTACATGGTTAGTTTGTTGTTTAGAAAATTGCGAGATAAGTAATGGGAAAATAAATGGATGTTTTATTGTAGATAAGCAAGGTTGGTTCATGGTTTGATAAACCTTTTTTAATAACCTTGTGACATGTGGTTAATGGTTTGAAAATAATTTTTTAATTCATATTAATTCCAAAAATCCATTAACATTCTCTAATTCTTCTATTCCATTGGACTCCACTCAACTTCTAGTCTCCCTTAGTGATTACCATTGAGAAGGAAGAAAACATTCCTCAATAAAATATCATTAGACGTCCCGAATAAATGTTATGTTCCCATTTTATCTATTTCTTTTTAGATCTTCTAATCTTATATCACATGGAATGTTAGATCTTTTCTATTATATATAGATCTAACATCTTGGAGGTTTTATTGATAATTTTTTGTCAGATATAATGATATAAGGACAATTCAATGACATATGTTAAGGTTTCATGTTTACTTCCTCAATTTATTTCAAAGTTTTCATATTGGTTTCTTCTCGATCATTCTAAACATTTTAGAACATGAAGTCTCTATGTTAAAATTCATTTCTCTATGTTTTTTTGGAAAACAAACTATTGGATTTAGTGCCTAAATTCTCTATTTTGGGACAATGTTAATTAGGGGTTTTATAAAATAATTAAATGAAAGTGGGTTTTCTAATATTTTTTTATATGGAATAATTTTTTATGAGAACATGGAATGCATGGGGGAGTATGTTCACGTTAATTAGGGATTGATCATGGTCGAAAGTGACCCCATAAAATTACAAAACATGGGATAGATCATTTTTGGATGTTTGTCTATCAAATTGATAAAATAACTAAAAAATTAGTGAAATAATGTCACACCACACATGTTAATTGGTAGGTCTATTCTATACATGAATGTGTGTGGGTGTGTGGCTATGAGTATGAGATGAATATTCCATGCATAAAGGAATGGTTATAAACAGATCATTGATGTTTTTATTATAATGTAGTTATATTTGGGGTTTTAATAATATATTTATCTTATTATATTAGTTTTTATATAAAATATGAAAACATGTTCTTGTGATAGTGGCTTGGGTTGGGATGTCTTTGGGGGAATGCCTACTTAGATTATACGCATCATTACCTTCATAACAATGGTGCTCTTGAAGATAGTGATTACATGGATATAAAAAATGGATAGATGTGACATTTTACTATCCATTATTTATGAAATATCATCCTTGATAGTGTTTTGGATCATAGAGATATCTTTTTTTCTCATTGGTGTAATACCACATTGGTGTTTTTGTTTTTAGATGTCCATTGGTTTCTGTCATATTTTTTATTACTTGGTCGCTACTACTTTCGTGATATTATTTTAATGATTTCCTTTTGAGTTGTATTGTCATTACCAATGCATCATATATTTGGTTTGGATTCTTGAACATTATCATATAATATTATGTTTTTTATTCAGTTAAAGACAACCCACAACATTTAGTGAAGCCATTAGTAATTACTTTCAGCCTATGGTGTCTTTGGTATGTCCCCTGAGATTCTTAGAACCTATTCATATTTACAATATTGAAACACTAATGATTTTGAGTGCAATACAATGTTATTATGTATTTTAATATTAGATAACATTTCATTTTTGTTTTTGGAGTATCTGGATATTTTTTATGTGTTGTATGTGTTATTAAGGTTTCATGGTCTAAACACAGTTAATGGAAACCATGAACACTAATTAGGAAACCATTAAAGGTGATGTTGGGAGTCACTCGATAGGAGAACAATTGGTTCATAGTTTTGTCAAATGGTGAATACGTTTCGGAAAACTGTGTAGGTAATGATAATGGTAGAAGGATGTTTGGTTCAGGGGTTTTAAAATTCTATGAGCTAACAGTTCGAGGGTATGTTCTTGAGATAGTAGCACCACTCGATTGGTGCATAGATTTCCAAGTTTAATATCAAAATACATGAAGCTAACTAAAAGGTTTATAGTAGACTGCATAGGATGAGAACATGGTTTGTAAAAATATGAGGCCTAATCATGATGCATGTAGTTAATTCCTTGAAAATTAAATTTTAATTTGAATCGATTCTTTACAAACATAATTTTTATACTATTTATCAAGGATATCAAAATTCTCTCTAATATTATTCTCCCTTAGAAATTCAAATTGATCTATATGAAAAATATTAGGAATAAAATTACATTATATATGAAGGGTCAATTATTATCCTACTATTTATGTATTTTATCTTAGATCTCCTCATCCTCCATCACTTGAAATGATAGATTTTTTTAAAGATAGATATTTGATCTTTGATGTGTTCTTGATTATAAATTTTAAAATGTAATGAAGGAATGATGACTCAAGGAAAAATATAGTTCTCTCATTTTTCATTCCTAAATGTCTTTTATTGATTTAATATAGGTGGATTCTCTCTCATTATTCTTATTCTAAAACCAGAAGGGCTGGTGTTTAAATCTAGATGATTTATCTTACAATGTCACGACCCGTCCCCTGGGGCCCGTGCTGTGAATACCCCAAGAAAAATCACCCTCCCACCAAAACAATCAATCACAGGGTCAACCTATTCATTAGTTAATCCACTTTCATTATTTTATAATGAAAATTAGGGATAATTAAACATAAAAACAACCTCTACCTGGAGAAGGTTCAATCGGAGGGAAGCTCGTTGTCGATGGTGATTTAGCCACAGGGGTTTATGTTCATCACTCACCAGCCCCAGACCCATTTTTTGTGTTCTTAATTATCTCTAGCGATTCTATAGAGTTTATTAATAGAAATGATTCCTCACCGTTGATTTTTCATTAGAATTCATATATTTCCCTAGGTTTCTCCAATCCATTATTCCATTAAAAGAAAAACATGTCACAATGCTTCTGTAATGCTCTGCAGTCACATCCTTATGATATTTCAATTAAGAAACAAAATTTATATTATACTCAAAATTGAATATTAGTTTCACTGTTTCATTTAGGGAATGATATAGTCATCTCATCACTGCGTTTCATTGAAACAATTTTTGAATAAAATAATCATTTAATTTTTATTTGATTTTTCGTTATATGACTATAAATTAAAATTTTCCCTCGACCCACTCTAGTCACGTTTAGATCCATTTATAGGTAATTTTTATATTCCTGATGCAATAGTCCCCTCTAATTTCAATCTGGGTACCCATTTAAACGTTTCCAAAACCATTCATGTGTAAAACTTTAAATCACATAAAGAAATCCCAAAAACTATCATTCACCCTAGACTTCTTCCGGTCGAGGTTATGTTACACATAAGGGAAAGTTGACCTCAAAATATCAATGTTACTATCATATTTTCTATCTGAGATACCATTTTGGAGTTATATAGATCTAAACATAAAAAAATTGTTACATAAATATTTTATTTACAGCCAAAAACTAACATTCAATGTTTACCCGCACCGATCAATGCTAGGCCCTTTCTTAGAGAATCCTAATGCTCTGAGTTCAATGGTGCCCTCTTTTTTTTGATCCAGAAACAAGATTAAAATTTAGATAAAATATACTCACATTATTATTTAAGGAACCTCAAAAACTTTCAAAAATACATTCTTGCCACTCTGGGCCTCAGAATTACATGCACTCTGATAGACTGGTCTTGAAAAAATCCCATTTATTTTTTTTTAAAAAAAATTATCAAATTTGGGGTATTACATTACTCCCCCATTTTAGGGAATGACGTACTCCTAAACCAAAACAAGGGATCAATAAACAGAAAGGGGTACTATGCACATATCTGAGCCTTCCACTCCCATGTTCTGTCTTAGACATTCCTGTGCTACCAATGAATGCACACTAGTGGAATAAACCACCCATGAAGAACCTACTCTTTTCGATCCTCTATCTCCACTGAGAACTCAGCAAATATCACCCTATTTTTCAATGTCTAGCTCACACCATTTGATGATCTTTGATGGGTCATGCATGTACCTCCTCAACTATGACACGTGGAAAATGTCATGGACACGGTGCAACTATGGGGAAGAGCTAGGTGGTTCACCACCACACCAACTCTACTCATAATTTTGAAAGGACCAATGAACCTAAAAGATAACATATGGCCTTGGCCAAATCTTCGCAAAAATTATTGGGTAGATACCTGAAGGAAAACATGGACACCCTCCTCTATCTCCAAGGACCTTCGTCTCTAGTACACATAATATTTCAGCATGTTCTGTGTAGTCTTTATCCACTTCAGGATAATCTGAACCTTCTGAGTGGTAGCCCGTACCAACTCTAGACCCCTCAGTGTTGTCTCCCCTGGCTCTATCCAGCATAATGGTGATCTGTATGGCTGTCTGTACAGTACATGAAATGTTGATATACTGATCGTGGGGTGGTATCTCTGGTTGTTTGAAAATTCCACCAGTGGTAGGTGGTCCTCCCAACTATGAAAAAAACCCATAATATAAGCATGAACCATTTATTTCAAGGTATGTATGTTCTGCTCCATCTGGCCATCTATCGTTGGGTGAAAGGCTATGCTCAAGTTCATATGAGTCTAAAATTCCTCCTATAATCACTTCCACTATAGAGACGTAAAGAATGCATCACGATATGATACTATCATCGATTTGACTCCATGGATTCGAACAATATCATCCATATAGAGACATCCCAAACTCTCTAATGATCTCCCTTCTTGAATGGGTAGGAAGTGGGATGACTTGGTGGGCCAGTATATGATCACCCAGATGGTATCATTTCCCCTGGACATACATGGTCATTTTGTCATGAAGTCCATGGATATTCTATCAAACTTCCACTATGGTAACTTGAGGGGTTGTGTCACAACCCGTCCTCAGGGCGCGTGCTGTGACTACCCTAAGCCTTCCTTCCACAGGCCTGGGGCTGGCGACTAGCACCAAAGGCATAAATCCTGATAAATGGTAAGGCATTTCATTTATATAAGGAAAGAAACACAATAGAGTACACAAGCTGTAGTAAACACTAAGTAAACTGAGTATAAAGTAAGTGCTGAAAAGTAAATGGGACAGAATACAAACCCAACTGAAAGTACAGTACAACTGAAAAGAATGTATAGTGTCAAAAAAGTAAATTATCAACCACTGAGTCGTCCTCCGGCTATCCCACCTAATGGGTGGGTACAGATGGTCTCCACAGCTCCTCGGGTCCGGCCGACCACTCTGTGTATGTGCCGCCTGATAGTCCACCTCCGGGTATCATCCCGCTTCACAAGCCTCAACCACGATCAGCGCTATCTATCCTCTGCAACCAACACAACGTAGTGCGGGCTTAGCCCATGCAGGGGTGGGTATACTATACTTAGTAGGGAGCCTGTGACACCCTAAGGTCTCCTAGAATCCAAAAAGGATAAACCACAAAGGAAGGTTAAAAACACGAGGTATCAACCAAATCTACTTAGGTATATGCCCATACATATACCTAAGTCATCAATTCCAGTTCGGCTCCAACTTTCGAATCCAAGTACAACCCATTCCACATAAGAAATCACTACCCTGTCCACATAGGAAAGTACAACTCAATCCATAAACGAAATAGAGTCAATCATATCAAAGACAATGACTAAAAGTCAAGACTCATCTCATACAGGTATACTACTCACAAAGAGGGGTGGAGATGATATATGTAGCCTCTGAATCATCTCCCATGTCGAACCCACATAGGTTCCAAGTATAGAAGTCATCGCTGCCGAACCCACGTAGGATCCTAGTACAGTAACCATCATTGTCGAACCCACATAGGATCCAAGTATAGTCGTCCTCGCTGTTGAACTCATGTAGGATCCAAGTACAGTCGTTATCGTCATCTAACCCATGGATGATCCCAGCACGGTAGTCGTCATAGTCACAGCCAGCTCTTGGGTTCCCGCTTAAAGCATACTGAATTCCAGTAGGGTCTGCTCCTCGAGTAAATGGGTGGATATATCAACCTTCACGAAGACCAGAGATGATGTCTCCCAACATTCCGTCCCACTTAATAGGGGAAAAACCAAGAAAAACGTCCTCAAGTCATAGAGAAAAAGATGACCAAGCCATTTCCCAAAAGTACACGGCGTGTAGATAAGCGTTACACGTCATGTCATCATACATTGGGTACTTCCCATGTGATATGGCCTGTGTCGCAGGGTTATTCATGTAAATAAGTAAGTACACAACATGTGATATGGTTAATCATTGTGTCTTCAGTCCACGGGTACTGTCTGTGTACCATAGCCTACGTCGAAGGGATGTTCGTGTAAAAGGTAAGTACACGGCGTGTGGTATGGTGACACGTCGTGTCCAAACTTCTGGGGTCGGCTCCGTGTACGCTGGCCAATCCTGGATGTGTGTTGGAGTACATGCCAGTGTACTCCACCACGTGTCTGTGTATTTACAGAATATATGTTGAGTCATCATGAAGCCGCTTCTGCCATGGTGAAGGTTGTACACGCCATGCCTCTTGGTCGTATGTTTCTGCCTAGGTCCGTGTATTTCCTAGATTACATGCCGAGCCTCGTGAAGCCGCTTCTGTCTTTCTATGAGGATAATACGTGTTGTGCGTCATGGTCGTGCATTTCTGTCTATGTCCATGTATTTTCCTCAAATACCCAATGAGTCCATCGAATTCTCCTTGGTCAAACTGTGTGGACAGTACACGCCGTGTGACCGGTGTCACACGTCGTGTGTCACTTCTTCTGATGTCTGTTACTTCTGCCACTGAACGCTTGCACTACACGGTGTGTGCTTTCGAAGAACACGCCGTGTATTCTGGAATTTTCTAGAAACGATGCCTCTGAATAGCATGCCTCCTGAGGAATTTGTTCTTCATTCTGAGGATTTTATTGCTACAAAACATCCGCTCCTAGGTCGTCCCGATGTTCCGTGGTCGTTTCCGATGTTTTTGGGCCTCCAATTGGCTCTAAAAACATAGCTTGATTCACCTCTCAAGAATGACCATAGAATCCCACAAATTCGAAAGAACGGTGGAGGAATCAGACCATGTTAGTTTCATCCGGTCCCTTCTACATTAGTCCGATAACAAGCGGTTTATGTGGAACATCAACATGGAAGAAAATCCAACGTTGCTCATTCATAAAAACACCCCTACCTCGAAGGAAGTTCTCAGTTGTCAAGCACCGTAGATGATGGCGTATATTCCTTCATCGTCGGTGTCTCCTCCCTTGTTGCGGAGAAATAAGAGGATGGAGAAAACTGGAACCAACGAGTCAACATTCTTCATTGGATAATTGGCGTTCGTCATTGAAGAGTGTAACACCCCCGAGATTTTATGAAAAATATTCTTTACATTAATGTCTTGTGTTGTACGCTACACCAAAAGGAGCTTTCACAACACGCATCATTGACTTGCCTTTCATTACATGCAATCACGACCTTCCTCGATAGCTTGTGTAGTACACAATACCGAGTTTCACTAAACAACGATATGCTATTAAAATATTATTAAAACTAGCCGTTATGAATAGTAATAACCACTTTTTGAAATTTTGTAAATTTTATTTTTCAAAATGGACTTCATTTTTGGATTCGGAATATCAAAATTAGCTTAGGGTGAAATTTTGGTACTTTGCGGATAACTTTTATATTCTGATGAATAGTGAAAATTACTAAATTTAAATTAAAAAGAACTTTTTTAATAGAAATAATTAATAGTGATAAATTATTAATTTGAGTGGTTTTAAAGTATATTTAGAATTTATTTTTACAATATAATAAAATGTTGTTCATTGGATGTAATTTCACTTTTAAACCAGTTATAAACAAGTGTCAATCTTTTGATAGTTATTATCTCTTAAAAACACGCTATTTGTTTTGACGACGGGGACTAATTTTTAAATTAATTAATGCAACTGATATGTTCTGAATTTGGTAAAATAGACATGATTTTTTAATTCTTAATATCAAATATATCTTAGGCCTAATTTTTGGTATTTTTCTGAAAACTTTCAATTTTTGATGAATAGTGAAACCACTAAGTGGTAGTTAAAAAAACTAAATTTTTCATAAAACTTAATTTTACTGCTTCTGTGAGTGGAATTTCGAAAATCCGAGAGACACGGTTAATATCAAAGACTAAAATGTGGTTCAATGAGATGAAAATAATTGTTGGTGAATAGTAACTTTTTACTTTTTTTACCACGGTTAAAAGTAAATAGGGTAATTAAGGGTAAAAATGATATTATTATTACCCTAACACATGTCCTAATTCTATTGTACAAGTGTAATTCGAACAAAAACAAACTTAGGAATAAAATATGACCATTTAGTCTCACTTGTATTAGATTAGGACATTTATTATTAATTTATTTAAAGAAGGGTTAAAATAGTTAAAATCAAAGTTTATTAACTAAATCATTTTTAATATGGGTCTATACATAAGATAAATTCAACTATAAATATTAATTAGAAATCGGAAACGATTTCCTATATAATGGTATTTTATTTGAAATTTTTAGACATTAAAGAGTATAATTTATTTATGACACAACGATGATGCAGTAATTATCTTATTAATGAAATATTGACATAATAGATGTTATAAATACAGAAATGAATATAATTTGAGACTTTCTATGAATTCCACTAATTTTCTAGGTTAATATGACATGTTATTATTGATTTAATTAACTTTTTTAGAACTTATCATCCTGTTATTATTTTCACAAAAATCAATTACTAAATAGTGTCAAAATTGACATAAAATAGTTTTTAAAACAAATATTATATTATTCATTGTTATTTTATTCCTAAAAATCTAATGTTAGGAAAAATGACTTAGATAAGGTTATATATATTAATAATAAACAACTTGGGGGTCGCTTGGATGTATATGGTATGTTGATTAACTATATAATATAAAAATACAAAGTGACATGGTAAATGTCAATCTAATTAACTAAGAGTTAAAACTAAAGGATACGGTTAATATAATTACCTAAACTTGTCTAACTTCTATTGGATTAGAGGATTTATACCCATCCCCACCTTATCTTCGAAATAACTCAATTTGGAGCTATTTAAAACCGAACTTGACTTTATAATAAAATAATATTTTTAGTTATTCCAAAGGTGCCCCTCTCCTCCCTTATAAAAGGGCACCTCCTCCCTCTCTTCCTCACACCACTTTGAGCCTTCAAGCTCGGCCAACCCCTGCCAAATTCACTTATCCACTTCCCTAGAAACATCTTAGAGGGTCTGGTCTTCCTCAAAGACCAATCTTAGTGCCCTAAAAGGAGATCTCAAAGAGGCACTTCAAAGAAGAGGTAATGTCCATTACCGATTATTTTATCTTTATTTCTTCTTCCACTTATTCTTTTTAGGTTTTTTCATTATGAAGTAATAACATCAGTATCACTAATATACTGATATGTTATTATAAGTATGAAACAACCCTATTTCACCATCTATCCATCCTACGGAAAATGAAATCACCACGCGTGCGTACGTACGGAATACCGTCTCCATGCCGTGGTGAAATCTATTTTCCACCACCCCCTTACATGGATGGTTATAATGGTGTAAATAATAACTATATGTGATTATTTTAAAGTGATAATGATTATGAAATAGTATACATAAACTCCAATACAGTCCCACGATCATGAGAACGATATCATCGCTCGTGCGTACGTACGGACTACCGTCTCCACGACGCGATGAGATTCATTCTCCACTTTAACCATTCATGAATGATTATAAAGTACATATAATAAGTAATCATGAAATATATGACATAATAATGATACTCTATTTATTTGTATATATATGTATTTCATCTACTTAATTCCATTAAACTCAATAAGGAAACGAAAACAGCGTCCATGCGTACGTACGGCCTACCGTATCCATGAACGGTGTATTTCATTCCATTTATCGATCTATTATATATATTTATATTCTGAATATATATTATATATAAATCATGTTTTATATTCTGGAATTATGTAATCATGATCTAAGTAATCATATGAATAATTACAAGTCAAAACACGGACGACAAATGAAACGATTTTACCCCAAAACGCTCTTTAACATGGAATTTACTAAAGAACGGGTAATATAAAGTCATAAGTAAACCATATATGATATCATAACAATGACTATGATTCTGTAATAAGTCAATAATATTATTTAAATCATTATACAGGAAGGTTCGGACACTTACGAGGCAAATAGGACCTAAGGTAAGGGAAATATCACAATCTCATTTTTATCCGAGATTGTTTATACTTTGGTATTTACTGGGGTGTATTTTATCATCCACATCCATATTTCCTCAATATGTAATATTATTTCCATCCACCTACAATTTTTTAAATCCAATTTTACCCTTCGATGAGTTTTTAGTAAAGTATATGAAAGGAATCTTTCGTCATTTTTCGTACGAGGTACTTTTTGACTTTTCCGATAAAGGTACGAGAAGAATGTTTTTTTAACTTGTACGGCACGAATGGATTTTTACGGTTTTATAATGCCTTATTTTCATGAAGCTTCCTAAAAAATATTTCATGACTATTTTCAATAAAATATCTTTCTTTTAAAACTGCAATACATTTTGTGAAAAGAAATTGATTTTGAAGAAGAAAGGATATTTTCCTCAAGAATTCATTTCAAGTGTTTTATCAAAATTATTTTCCATCTAAGATAGCATAGTGTTCTGTTTCTATCCCTATTATTAAATTTATTTGGTTATGTTGTGATGGAATTATTTTTATGAATTCCTTTATCTTATATTAATTGTTTTATGATGTCACGATGTTTACGAATCCCATTTTTATTACATGGGTTATGCTAAGATGTATGGTTTATGATTTTGTGGAACACATAATAATGGTATCATTATGATATGGGTGGGACCTATATCTCCCTCCAATGCATTGGGTAAATATTTTATTTCTCATGAGATAGACATGGCTAGAATGGTAGGTTATACCGGTTCAGTGAAACAGGACTGAAACGAGGGTGACTCGGTTTAGAAATGGACTTTGTCCACTAAGATAGTCTTGGAAATGAGTCTTGACTAATAAGAAATGATTCTCTATGATTATGTGTGTATGCCACAATATTTCATGTTTTACCTTATGATTATTGGAATTTCATTTCACTACTATGATTTATCCCATGTTATGAAATTATGCTCTCTTTTGCAGGTTATGATTTCCAAAATGTTATGTTCTTATGAAAATGATGTGATTGTTATTTATTTTGTTTACCCTTACTGAGCATTTGAGCTCACCCTTTTATGTTTTCTTTTCCCCAGGATATAAAGAAAGGTTTTAGGTAAAAAAAGGAAGATATTTATGGGAGATGTTGAAGATCTTTCATCACGATTAGAAGATTATATTCTGAGATTCCAAAGACACTAAACTATTACGATCCTTGTGTGTGTGTTTTTGTTATGTACTAAGTATTCCGCAAAAGTAATGTAATGTCCATGTGCGTCAAGCTTCGGGTCTCTACAGTTGGTATCAGAAGAATGGTCTAGTCAACCTTTGGAAACTAGGATGCGAGAATGTTAGTGAGATCCCTAGAGATATTTCTAAGGTATGTCTAGGGATGTCTCTAAGGATAGGTATACGTATAGGTTATAGTCCTAGAATTGCTCTAAGGATCTTATAATTTAACCTAAGATGTTAGATATTGAGGGTACTCCCCCTTTACTATGTTGTTTTCCCTAGCATGATTTTCCTCTCACAGAATTCTTTTTGTGTTTTAGTTAATGGAGGGAACCAGAAGGAATTCGGTTAACATTGAATCCAATGGACAAATTGGTGACTATGAGAAACAAAATTGTGTAATGCCTAGAGATAAAGATATTGTGATTATTCTGAATTATTCATCGCGATATATGATTAACAAGGTGAAATTTAGTGGTATGCCTAATTCCTCAAATAAGAGGAAGATAGACTATTATGCATGTTCGCATGTTGAGGAGCATAAAGAAAGGAATATTGAGATTTCTAAAGAAGGGAAGAAGAACCTTGAGGAATACCTCAAATGGAGGGACCGATGTTATCTGTGTGGAGAAAAGGGTCATAGAGTGACAGACAGTTATGGAGTTCAATGTATTATTTTTAGAGAAAATGGGCATTACCCAACTCAATGACCTAACCTAAAAAGTTACTTCTAAATCAAGGAAGGACTTATTCCAGGACAATCATTGAAGAGGATGGATTGAAGTGTTTATGTATTGGTATTCAAGAATAATGTTGTTGAGGTACTTTTATTGTGTATTGGAATATTTTTGTATTAGTCTATTGTGGTTTTCAATAATTTTAAGGTACTGGTAACCATGAAAAGTGATTCAAATATTTTGGAAAGCAGATGATATGTGCATAATGAAGGGATAAGGAGAAAATGAAATGTTTGACAGTATTCATGAGCTCATGATTGATATAAGGACTAAGTGATATCATGGTTTGAGTATATAGTATTTTGAGGATTTTGGTATATGGAAAGTGTTAACTTTTAACTGCATTAATGTTTTCACTAAGGTTCAATGGGTATTCATTTTTCAATAGAATACATCATTAAGGCCTTCGAATGTTTGGAATGTTACCAACAAGACATATCTCATGATATACAAGGATGAACGATGGTATTAACATGCTTGTTATATGAACTCTTTGGTAATCATTTTCACTATAATATGAGATTGGACAGCAGTATTATGGATAAGCCTAAAGATTGGAATGGACTATGTTGGACATAAGTTAGTATTGTTTAAGGATAAAAGTTTTTTTCGATATTATTGATGGGATGTTATAGTAATGTAGTTTTAGAAAAAGGACAACCTGCAGGACGGGCGACAGCCCATCACGTCGGACAAGGCTGTGGGAATCGAACCCACAACCGAAGTGTGACTAGCCTTTATCACCTACCAATGGCCTACAAGAAGTCCATGGTTAGTAGAAATTAGTTTTATTTTATTAAGCGGTGTTATATATGAAGTATAAGTTCATTTTAGGAACCATATATGATTAATATCACTATAGATGGACTTATATATATATTTTTTGATAACTTTTCTATCCTTTTGTTTGAGACAGATGGAATGACCCATCATTCTATCACATGATCTGACAACACATCACGAATGATAAATTCAACTTCATTTCATTAAGATATGAATTGGAAATTGTCCAAATAATGACCAACGGTGAGACTATACCAAAATCACGAAAGTATTTCTTCTAATTCCAATTTCATAAACTTTAGGGAAATGATCTTGAAAACCAAAAATGTTGTCCTAGTGCTCTTATATCTGATGATTCAGATGGTACCTTAGATCATCACAAATTTTTGGCTTTGTGATTGCTGGCTTTTCCATAGCCATGTTCTCTACCACTCTCCATCAGAACATGATGGTTAGATTTCTCTTCCATATCCATATTTTCACCTATGTGGAAACCCAGTGATTAGTTTATTTGGGTAACTATTACGTTTCATACATTTGTTTTTAAAGATTTGTTTTGTTATTCCTTTTTACGATGTGGGTTTCTATTAAAGAAACTTTCAAGTAGTAAACCATTTATAACCCGACGAATTTCAAGGGCGAAATTCATTTTAAGAGGGGTAGAATGTAACACCCTGAGATTTTATGAAAAATATTCTTTTCATTAATGTATTGTGTTGTACGCTACACCAAAAGGAGATTGCACAACACACATCATTGACTTGCCTTTCATTACATGCAATCGCGACCTTCCTCGATAGCGTGTGTAGTACACAATATCGAGTTTCATTAAACAACGATATGCTATTAAAATATTATTAAAATTGGCCGTTATGAATAGTAATAACCACTTTTTGAAATTTTTTAAATTTTATTTTTCAAAATGGAATTCATTTTTGGATTCGGAATATCGAAATTAGCTTCAGGTGAAATTTTGGTACTTTTCAGATAACTTTCCTATTCTGATGAATAGTGAAAATTACTAAATTTTAATTAAAAAGAACTTTTTTAATAGAAATAATTAATAGTGATAAATTATTAATTTGAGTGGTTTTAAATTATATTTAGAATATATTTTTACAATTTAATAAAATTTTGGTCATTGGATGTAATTTCACATTTAAACCAGTTATAAACAAGTGCAATCTTTTGATAGTTATTATCTCTTAAAAACACGGTATTTGTTTTGACGATGGGAACTAATTTTTAAATTAATTAATGAAACTGATTTGTTCTAAATTTTGTAAAATAGACATCATTTTTGAATTCTTAATATCAAATATATCTTAGGCCTAATTTTTGGTATTTTTCTGAAAACATTCATTTTTTGATGAATAGTGAAACCACTAAGTGGTAGTTAAAAAAACTGAATTTTTCATAAAACATAATTTTACCGCTTCTGTGAGTGGAATTTCGAAAATTCGAGAGATAAGGATAATATCAAGGACTAAAATTTGGTTCAATTAGATGAAAATAATTGTTGGTGAATAGTAACTTTTTACTTTTTTTACCACGGTTAAAAGTAAATAGGGTAATTAATGGTAAAAATGATATTATTATTACCCTAACACATGTCCTAATTCTATTGGACAAGTGTAATTCGACCAAAAACAAACTTAGGAATACAATATGACCATTTATTCCCACTTGTATTAGATTAGGACATTTATTATTAATTTATTTAAAGAAGGGTTAAAATAGTTAAAATCAAAGGTTAATAACTAAATAATTTTTAATATGGGGCTATACTTAAGATAAATTCGACAGTAAATATTCATTATAAAGATAAAACTATTTCCGACATAATGGTATTTTATTAGTAATTTTTAGACATTAAAGAATTTAATTTATTTATGACACAACGATGATGCAGTAATTATCTTATTAATGAAATATTGACATAATTGATGTTATAAATACCCAAATAAATATAATTTGAGACTTTTTATGAATTCCACTAATTTTCTAGGTTAATATGACATGTTATTATTGATTTAATTAACTTTTTTCGAACTTATCATTCTGTTATTATTTTCACAAAAATCAATTACTAAATAGTGTCAAAATTGACATAAAATAGTTTTTAAAACAAATATTATATTATTAATTGTTATTTTATTCCTAAAAATCTATGGTTCGGTCAAATGACTTAGATAAGGTTATATATATTAATAATAAACAACTTGGGGGGTCGCTTGGATGTATATGGTATGTTTATTAACTATATAATATAAAAATACAAAGTGACATGGTAAATGTCAATCTAATTAACTAAGAGTTAAAACTAAAAGATAAGGTTAATATAATGACCTAAACTTGTCTAAATTATATTGGATGAGAGTATATAGACCCATACCCACCTTATCTTCTAAATAACTCAATTTGGAGCTATTTAAAAACGAACTTGACTTAATAATAAAATAATATTTTTAGTTATTCCAAAGGTGCCCCTCTCCTCCCTTATAAAAGGGCACCTCCTCCCTCTCTTCCTCACACCACATTGAGCCTTCAAGCTCGGACAAACCCTACCAAATTCTCTTCTCCACTACCCTAGAAACATCCTAGAGGTTCTGGTCTTCCTCAAAGACCAATTTTAGTGCCCTAAAAGGAGATCTCAAAGAGGCACTTCAAAGAAGAGGTAATGTCCATTACCGATTCTTTTATATTTATTTCTTCTTCCACTTCTTCTTCTTAGGTTTTTTCATTATTAAGTAATAATATCAGTATCACTAATATACTGATATGTAATTATAAGTATGAAACAACCCTATTTCACCATCTATCCATCCTACGGAAAACTAAATCACCGCGTGTGCGTACGTACGGAATACCGGCTCCACGTCGTGGTGAAATCTATTTTCCACCACCACCTTACTTTTATGGGTATAATGCTGTAAATAATAAATATATATGATTATGTTAAAGTTATATTGATTCTGAAATAGTATACATACACTCAAATACAGTCCCACGATCATGAGAATGATATCATCGCTCGTGCGTACGTACGGACTACCGTCTCCACGACGCGATGAGATTCATTCTCCACTTTAACCATTCATGAATGATTATAAAGTACATATAATAAGTAATAATGAAATATATGAAATAATAATGATACTGGATTTATGTGTATATATATTTATTTCATCTACTTAATTCCATTCAACTCAATAAGGAAACGAAAACATCGTTCATGCGTACGTACGGCCTACCGTCTCCATGAACGGTGTATTTCTTTCCATTTATCGATCTATTATATATATGTATATTCTGAATATATATTATATATAAATCATGTTTTATATTCTGTAATTATGTAATCGTGGTCTAAGTAATCATATGAATAATTACAAGTCAAAACACGGACGACAAATGAAACGATTTTACCCAAAACGCTCTTTAACATGGAATTTACTAAAGAACGGGTAATATAAAGTCATAAGTGAACCATATATGATATCATAACAATGAGTATGATTCTGGAATAAGTCAATAACATTATTTAAATCATTATACATGAAGTTTCGGACACTTACGAGGCAAATCGGACCTAAGGTAAGGGAAATATCACAATCTCATTTTTATCCGAGATTGTTTATACTTTGGTATTTACTGGGGTGTATTTTATCGTCCACATCCATATTTCCTCAATATGTAATATTATTTCCATCCACCTACAATTGTTTAAATCCAATTTTACCCTTCGGTGAGTTTTTAGTAAAGGATATGAAAGGAATCTTTTGTCGTTTTTCGTACGAGGTACTTTTTGACTTTTCTGACAAAGGTACGAGAAGAATGATTTTTTTTAAGTTATACGGAACGAACGGATTTTTACGGTTTTATAAAGCCTTATTTTCATGAAGCTTCCTCCATAATATTTCATGACTATTTTCAACAAAATCTATTTCTTTTTAAATTGCATGACGTTTTGTGAAAAGAAATTGATTTTGAAGAAGAAAGGATATTTTCCTCAAGAATTCATTCCAAGTGTTTTATCAAAATTATTTTCCATATAAGATACCATAGGGTTCTGTTTCTATCCCTATTATTTCATTTATTTGGTTATGTTGTGATGGAATTATTTTTATGAATTCCTTTATCTTATATGAATTGTTTTATGATGTCACGATGTTTACGAATCCCATTTTTATTACATGGGTTATGCTATGATGTATGGTTTATGATTTTGTGGCACACATAGGAATGGTATCATTATGAGATGGGTGGGACCTATATCTCCCTACAATGCATTGGACAAATATTTAATATCTCATGAGATAGACATGGCTGGAATGGTAGGTTATACCGGTTTAGTGAAACAGGACTGAAACGAGGGTGACTCGGTTCAAAAATGGACTTTGTCCACTAAGATAGTCTTGGAAATGAGTCTTGACTAATAAGAAATGATTATCTAAGATTATGTGTTTATGCCAAAATGTTTCATGTTTTAAGTTATGATTATTGGAATTTCATTTCACTACTATGATTTATCCCATGTTATGAAATTATGCTCTCTTTTGCAGGTTAAGATTTCCAAAATGTTATGTTCTTATGAAAATGATGTGATTGATATTTCTTTTGTTTACCCTTACTGAGCATTTGAGCTCACCCTTTTATGTTTTCTTTTACCCAGGATATAAAGAATGATTTTAGGTAAAAAAAAGGAAGATCATTATGGGAGATGTTGAAGATCCTTCACCACAATTAGAAGATTATATTCCGAGTTTCCGAAGACACTAAACTATTACGATCCTTGTGTGTGTATTTTTGTTATGTACTAAGTATTCCGCAAAAGTAATGTAATGTCCATGTACTTCAAACTTCGGGTCTCTACAAAGAGTGACATTCATCGCAGAAGGATCAAGTTCTTCCAAGAGAACCAGAGCACTCCCTTCCCAAAATCCCAACACAAAAAAACTAACCCCCAAATAAATAAGCTCATATTATTTTATTAAAACATTCAATGGGTTCAAAAAACAAAATTGAAATACTTAATTCAATTAATTGAATAAGTGTTTTGGCATGATTAAAGAGGATAGATGGTGAGGAGATGATAAGTCACCCATTTAATGGGGGAGTTAAACATGTTAAGATGGGTTTCCAACTTTATGAGGGGGGGATAGAGGAGTGAAAGGAATGTGAAGGGGTGGGGCTCGTGTGGGCCACACTTCAAAAATATCCTAACATGGATAGTTAGGGGATTTTGGGTCCCACCCCAAATACCCCATGTATGATATAACCATTAGATAATGAAAATTAAATTGTACCACAATTTTATTTGCTTCACATTTAATCCTCCATTTTCAACCAATCCTCCCGAGGAAATGCTCCTTTGGGAAATGTAATCATAAAAAATTACCAGAACTGCGAGTTGATCAGTGCCCTTAGATTTCAATTCTGAGTACTGGTTAAAAAGATATAAAAACCCACTAGTTCGTTCACTGAATATACCCGAGCTAAACTTCGGAAAATGATTCTGGGCACACCGGGCCTCGGAATCAGGTGCTGTCAGAAACTACGTACTTTTGAAATCCCAAAGAATTTACAAAAAAACTTTCTTTGATATTTAAGGGTCTTTACATTACTCAACTATCAGGGCTTTAAGTCTCCGTAAAGATACATCATAAACTAGGGAAACAAATGATGGTATTGTGCACTCATCTATGCCTCTCGCTCCCATGTGCACTCATGGAGGTTCTCGTGCTGCCATCTGATGCAAACTAGAGGAATCGACCATCCACATAGGACCCACTCCTATCGATCCTGTATCTCCACTGGGACCTCCGTAAAATTTGCCCTGTCATCGATGTCCAACTCCCTGTTATCAATGACATGCGTCGGGTCCTGCATGTATCTCATCAGCTTAGATACGTGGAAGATGTCGTGAACCCGGTGAAATTGAGTTGGAAGAGCCTAGAGATAAGCCACCTCACCTATCCTATCAGGAACCTGGAATGGTCCAATGAAGCAAGGAGATAACATGTCACCCCGGCCAAATCTCCGTAATCCACATTGAGGTGAGACCCGTAAGAAAACGTGGTCTCCATCCTCGAACTATAGTGGTCTCCGCCTCCTATCAGCATAGGATTTCTGTCGGCTCTACGCAGTCCTCATCTGCTCCTGGATGATCTGCACCTTCTCTGTCGTAGCCTGGGCCATATCTGGTCCTACGAGTGCTGACTCCACAGGGTCTGTTCAGCACAGAGGTGATCTGCAAGGTCGTCCGTACAATGCCTCGTATAGTGCCATCCCGATGGTGGAGTGGTAGTTGTTTTTGTACGCAAAATCCACCAAGGGTAGGTGATCCTCCCAGCTGCGACCAATGTCAAGGACACATGCACGGATCATGTCCTTGAGAGTCTAAATGGTCCTCTCCGTCTGGCCATCCATTTGAGGGTGAAAGGCGATGCTCAGTCATAGCTGCGTCCCAAATGCCTCCTGCAACCTCTTCCAACGTAGGGAAGTAAAGCAATCATCACGATCGGAGATAATAGAAAATGTCACACCATTAAGCTGTACGATATCCTGAATGTAGAGGCATCCCAAGATCTCCACTGAGCCCTGCTCTCTGATAGGTAAGAAGTGGGCCAACTTGGTGATTCGGTCGACAACCACCCAGATGCAGTCATGTCCTCTAGAAGTACGTGGATTTCTCATCACGAAATCAATAGATATCCCATCCCACTTCCACTATGAGACCTCTAAGGGTTGTACCAAGCCTACCTGTACCCGGTGCTCTACCTTCACCTGCTGACAGGTGAGGAATCGTGAAACAAGCTCTGCCACAACCTTCTTCATACCCATCCACCAGTGCTGTCGTCTGAGATCCTGGTACATCTTCGCTACTCCTAGATGTACCGCTAATGGGGAAGTGTGAAACTCTCTTAGCACCAACTCCTGTAATGTAACTGGTACCAGGGTATGTCCCCTAAAGAGTATGACATGCTCTGCTCCTTCATAAAATCCATCAGGTGCCTGCCCTTTAGAAATCTGAGTACATCGCGTCTCACAGTCAATTTCCCCATGTTGTGCCTCTCTGACCCGCTAGAGAAGTGGAGGAGTGACTATGAGGGACTGTAGGAAGGCTGACCCATCTCTATCCACAAAGGATATCTACAAAGCGGCTAAATACTCTGTCACCTATCCAATAAGATGAATGTCCGACCTTCTGATGAGAACATCATCTAATATGTTCCCCTTCCCAGGAGTATAGACTATCTCAAAGTCATAATATTGGAGGTACTCAAGACATCGTTGCTGTCTCAGGTTCCGGTCCTTCTGCGAGAATATGTACCTAAGACTCTGGTGGTCATAATATACTGTAAAGAGCTCTCCCATCAGATAGTGCCACCACATTTTCAAGGTGAATACCACTGCTGCTAACTCAAGGACATGCGTAGTGTAGTTCTTCTTGTGTTGCATAAAATGTCATGAACCATAAGCAATCACTTCCCGCTACTGCATCAGGACACACCCGAGTCTGGTCCCTGATGCATCGCAGTAAACTACATACCCTACGCCTTCTTCTGGTAGCCTCAAGATGGGTGCACTGGTCAATCTCTGTCTCAGCTCTTAGAAGCTATGCTGAAAAATATTTGACCACATGAAGGGTTTCCCCTTCTTTGTCAAAGCTGAAAGTGGTGCTTCAACTCGAGAGAAGTCTGGAAAAAATCTATGATAGTACCAAACCAGTCCAAGGAAACTCCGCACCTCCGTCATGCTCCTGGGTGGCTCCCAATCTAGCACTACCTCGATCTTCGCAGGTCTTCCACAAATACCGCCTCAGAGATGATATACCACAAGAAGTGTACCTCTCGAATACAGAACTGACACTTTGAGATCTTACCATAAAGTCGGTTCACTCAGAGTGTGTCCAGTACAACCCGCAAGTGGTAGGCATGCTCCTCCTCAGTAGTCGAGTATATCAATATGTCGTCGATGAAGGCTATGACAAATCGATTGAGGTAAGGTTGGAAGATCATGTTCATGAGACTCATGAACAATTCAGGAGCATTCATTACTCTGAAAGGCGTAACCAATAACTCATAGTGGTCATATCGACACCTGAAGGTCGTCTTCTGCACATCCTCATCTCGAACTCTGAGCTGATGATAGCCCGACCTGAGGTCTATCTTCGAGAACCAGCGTGCTCCCTTGAGCTGATCGAAGAGGTTATCAATCCTCGGAAGTGGATACTTTTTTTCATGGTCACCTAGTTCAGGTGACGGTAGTCGACACACAGTCGCATTCTCCTGTCCGCCATCTTGGCGAACAAAATCGGGGAAGCTCATGGTGAAACACTGGGTCGTATAAATCCCTTGACCTGCAAGTCCTCCAGCTGAACCCGTGTCTCTCGAAGCTCAGCGGGAGCCATCCGATATGCTGGAGTAGATATAGAGGATTCCCTGGGGTATAGGTCAATATAGAAGTATACATCTCTGCGAGGAGGTAGTCCTGGAATGTCATCAAGAAAAAATCTGCATACTGATCCACCACAACAGGGAAACTCGGACTTCACATATCAACTGCTCCTAGGATGAGGCTAGCCAACTAATGAGTGTTCGGATGTCCTCTCCTCTTCGTTAGTCAATCCTATGCTGCAAAGGCTCCATTCTCGCCAGTGAATTTTAACTTACTCCCATCTGTGCGGACACACCACAATTTGCGCCTAATACAGTCGATCTGAGCATGGACCGTAAATAACCAATCCATGCCCATGATGATTTCCTAAGGCCTCGATGCCTCTACAAGAATATCCCAGCCAAAGCTCTCACCTCCTAGAGTATCCTCACACTACCGGCACCAGTTCGTAATCGTCGAGCCTGCTCCTGTAGGAGTCTCTAGTCGTAAGGATCGAGCCAACGACTCCGTCAAAATCTCTGAGCTCTGAACAAGGGCAGCTGCAATAAAATAATGACTCAATCTCGTGTCTATAATAACTGTAGAAAGGGTGGAGTAGACACAGATAATACCTCGAATAATTTCAGGTTCCCCGTTGTCGTAGGCCACCACTGCCTGAAGTTGAGCCTGCCTTTGTCCGCCCGCTCCCTGCGGTTGGGGTGGACCTCCGGGTGGTGGTGGTGGTAGAGCCTCAATGCATCGCCCACCAACTGTTGCCCGACCAGATTTTCTGCCTCGTCCGCCTACTCCCTACGGACCTCCATGGTCGAACCTCTACCTCTGCATGGGTGGTCCCTCAACCGTCTGCTGCTCCTCTGCATGGCGAGTCGGGCTGTCACGAGCCATGTGGCCCTGCCCACCGCATGCAAAGCATTGTCTGCCTCTCGTATGGCTGGCACTGCTACGTGTGACCCACACCTCCAAACCAGTATCTTGAGGTCTCTCACCTGGTGGTCTGGTCCGCTTGGACCCCTATGACATCCATCAACTGCAAGCTGCAGAAGACTCCGTTATGTGCCGCCCTACAGTAGGTCTCGCTGCTGGTGTAGGCTCAGATAGAAAACTCTCTACAAGTAAGGCTCGCTCCAGTACTCCTTCCTGTGTCGGAATGCTGAGGGAGATAATCGATGCTCTGATCTCATGCCTCATTCCCTGCTCAAAGGTCCGGGCCCGGAAGAATGGGTCTCGTACCATGTTCGTGGAGTATCGCGAGAGGTCGGTAAATCTCGCCGAGTACTGGGCTATTGTCATGTTGCCCTGCCGCAACTGTAGTAACTCATGGATGCACACCGCACGGAGGGTGGCTGGAATGAACTCCGAGTGGAAAAGTATCTCGAAATCCGACCAAAGGAGAGATGCCTTGTCATGCACCTGGAGCATCAGGCTCCACCATCTACCTGTTGCCACGTGCAGGAGACTCGCCACAAGGGTCACCATGAGGTCAGCTGGTGTCCCTACTAATATGAAAACTCGGACAACATCCTCCAACCAATCCTCGGATGCCTGAGGGTTCATCTCTCCGTGGAACCTGGGTGGCCTATGACATTGAAACTCATGCAGTGCACTCTCAGTTGATGGGGCCGGTGGCATCGGTTGCTCGGTGGGTAGAGGTACCGCTGGTGCCTCCGCTATAATGGGGCCCTGCACTGAGGCCTCATCGCTCAGTGGGCTGCCATCTCTCAAAAATCTATGAACCCTAGCTAGTTGTCGTCATTGGGCCATCTTGAAAAGAAACAGGTGCGCCACAGTTAATACAGTATATCTGGTGAGCTGACACAACTTAATCATGAAGAAAACTTTTGAAACACACATGCAATCAATGTTCTCGTGAACTAAGTAGGAAATCAGAAGTCAGGGTCCTGGTGTATGGATACGTCGGCCGCCGCACTAACACTGGACTCCCTGGACTGATAACCACACTCAATTCTTGAAACACTATTGCTTCACACAGAATAAATTATAAGAGTCCTAAGTTCTGCGGTAGAACTGACTCCTCTGATACCAATTAATCATGACCCGTCCTCGGGGCCCATGTCGTGACTACCCCAAGCCCGCCTTCCATAGGCCAGGGAATAGCGACTAGCACCAAAGGCGTAAATCCCGATAAATGGGAAGGAATTTCCTATATATAAGGAAATAAACACAAGAGTGTACGCAAGATGTAGTAAACACTAAGTAAACTGAGTACAAAGTAAGTGATGAAAAGTAAATGGTCCAGAATACAAACCCAACTGAAAGTACAGTACAAATGAAAATAAAGTACTGCAGCAGTATAGTAAATCTGCAACCAATGAGTCGTCCTCCGCCTATCCCACCTAAAGGGTGGGTACAGATGGTCTCCACAGCTCCTTAGGTCCGGCCGACCGCTCCGTGTACGTCCCACCTGATAGTCCACCTCCGGGTACCGTCCCGCTCCACAAGCCTCAACCATGATCAGCGTTGTCCATCATCTCTAACCAACACAACGTAGTGAGGGAATATCCCATGCAGGGGTAATTATATGATACTCAGTAGGGACCCCAAGACCCTCGATGGTCTTCCAGAATCCACAAATGATAAACCACAAAGGAAGGGTAAAAACACAAAGTATCAACCAACTCTACTTAGGTATATGCCCATACATATACCTATGTCATCAATTCCAGTTTGGTTCCAACTTCCGATTCCATGTACAACCCATTCCACACAGGAAATCACAACCCAGTCCACACATGAAAGTACAACTCAATCCACATAAGAAAGCAAGTCAATCATATCGAAGATAATGACTGAAAGTCAGGACTCATCTCAAACAGGTATAATACTCATGAAGAGGGGTGGAGATGATAGACGTAGCCTCTGAATCATCTCCCCTACCAACCCACAGTGGATCCATGTACAGAAGTCGTCGCTGCCAAACCCATGTAGGATCCTAGAACAGTAACCATCGATGTCGAACCCATGTAGGATCCAAGTACAGTCGTCCTCGCTGCCGAACCCACGTAGGATCCAAGTACAATCGGCATCGTCGTAGAACCCACGGAGGATCCCCGCACGGTAGACGTCGTAGTCGCAGCCAACTCTATGGTTCTCGCTCACAGTATACTCGATTCTGAGAGGGTCCGCTCCTCGAGTCAAGGGGTGGATACATCAACCGTCATGATGACCATAGATGATGTATCCCAGTGTTATGTCCCACGTCATAGGGGAAAATGATGAAAAACGTTCCCAAGTCACAGAGAACAAGACGACCAATCCATTTCCCAAAAGTACAAGTTGTGTAGATAAGTGTTACACGCCGTTTCATCAGACCCCTAGTACTGCCCCTGTGATACGGCATGTGTCGCAGGGCAGGTCGTGTAAATAAGTGAGTACACGGCGTGTGATATGGTTACACGCCATTTCTTCAGTCCACAAGTATTGTCTGTGTACCATAGCTCGTGTCAATGGGTTGTTCATGTAAAAGGTAAGTATATGATGTGTGTTATGGTTACACACCAGGTCCAAACTTCTGGGGTCGGCTCCGTGTACGCTGGCCATGCCTGGCCGTGTGGTGGAGTACATGCCTGTGTACTCCACCCCGTGTCCGTGTATGTCTGTAATACACGCCGAGTCATCATGAATCAACTTCTGCCATGGTGAAGGTAGTACCCGTCATGCCTCGTGGCTTTATGTTTCTTCCCATGTTTGTGTATTTCCCAGATTACACATCGAGCCTCGCGAAGCCACTTCTGGCTTTCTATGAAGATAATAGACATCGTGCCTCATGGCTGTGTATTTCTGTCTGTGTCCGTGTATTATTCTAAAATACATGCCGAGTCCATTGAAGTCTCCTCTGTCAAACTGTGTGGACAGTACATGCCGTGTGACCTGTAACACCTGAGACATTTATGTTATATAAATCATCAAAGGAATATTTTTCTGCACAACACTTTCTTGGCTTGCTTTACACGAAATCGCGACCTTCCTCGATATCTTGCGTCGTACGCAATACCGAGTTTCACTAAACAACGATATGCTATTAAAATATTATTTAAAATAGCCGTTATGAATAGTAATAACCACTTTTTGAAATTTTATCTTTCCAAATGGACCTCATTTTTGGATTCGGAATATCGAAATTAGCCTAGGGTGAAATTTTGGTATTTTTCTGAAAACTTTCAATTTTTGATGAATAGTAAAACCACTAAGTGGTAGGTTAAAAACTGAATTTTGCATAAAAATTAATTTTACCACTTCTGTTAATGGAATTTCGAAAATACAACAGACACGGATGATATCAGTAAGTAAAATTTGGTTTAATGAGATAAAAATAATTTTTTGGTGAATAGTAACTTTTTATTTTTTTTACCGCGGTTAATAGTAAATAGGGTAACTAAGGGTAAATATGATATTACTATTACCCTAACACATGTCCTAATTCTATTGGATAAGTGTAATTCGACCAAAAACAACCTTATTAATATAATATGACCATTTATGTCCACTTGGATTAGATTATGACATTTAATATTATTTTATTTAATGAATAGTTAAAATAGATAAAATCAAAGTTCAATAACTAAAACATTTTTAATATGGGGTTATAAATAAGATAAATTTGACTATAAATATTCATTTGAAAGCTAAAACGATTTCCCACATAATGATATTTTATTTATAATTTTTAGACTTTAAATAAATTAATTTATTTATGATACAACGATGATACAGTAATTACCCTTTTAAGGAAATGTTAACATAATTGATGTTATAAATGCTCAAATAAATGTAATTTGAGACTTTTTATGAATTCCACTAATTTTATAGGTAACTATGATATATTATTGTTGATTTAATTAACTTGGTAAGAACATATAATTCTGTTATGACTTTCACAAAAAATCATATATCAAATAGTGTCAAAATTGACACAAAATAGTTTTTAAATCAAATATTATATTATTAATTGTTATTTTATTCCTAAAAATCAAAGGTTCGGACAAATGACTTAGATAAGGATATATATATTAATAATAAACAACTTGGTGTTCGTTTGGCATGTTATAGTAAGTGTATTAACCATATAGTGTAAGAAAACAAAAAGTCACGGTAAAAGTTAAATTATTTAACTTAGAGTTTAATCTAATTTATAAGGTTAACATAATAACCTAAACTTGTCTAAATCTTATTGGTTGATATTATTTCGACCCATCCCCACTTTAACTTCGAAATAAGACCCTTTGGAACCATTATAAACCGATTTTGACTTTAATATAAAATAATATTTTGAGATATTCCTAAGGTGCCCCTCTCCTCCCTTATAAAAGGGCACCTCCTCCCCCTCCTCCTCACACAAATTTGAGCACTCAATCTCGGCCAACCCCTGCCAAAATCCCTTCTACACTTCCCTAGAATAATCCTAGAGGTACTGGTCTTCTTCAAAGACCAATCTTAGTTCCCAATGTGGAGGATTCAAAGAGTCGTTTCAAAGAACAGGTAATACCCATTACCGATTTTTTCAATTTCGTTCTTCTTCAACTTCTTCTTCTTTAGTTGTTTCATTATAAATTAATAACATCAGTATTACTTACATACTGATATGTTATTATAAATATGAAACAACCCTAATTCACCTTCTATCCATCCTACGGAAAAATGAAATCACTGCGCGTGCGTACGTACGGAATACCGTCTCCACGCCGTGGTGTACTCTATTTTCCACCATCACCTTACAAGGATGGGTATAATGGTGTAATGAGTAACTATATATGATTATTATAAAGTTATATTGATACTGAAATAGTATAAATACACTTAAATACAATTCCACGATCATGGGAACAATATCATCGCTCGTGCGTACGTACGGAATACCGTCTCCACGATGTGATGCGACTCGTTCTACATGATTATCATTACATAGTAATTATATAAATGAATTGAATGAATAAATATGATATATGTTACACTGATGCCATTCTGGATATAAGGTATCTGTAACCTTAAAAGAAGAATAAGAATTTATTCAGCAAAACACGCATAAGAACAAAAGGCAATAAAGACCCGAGTAACAAGTAACAATGAAATATTACTAATAAGAAGCTAAGAATATGACCATATATGATATCATATCAATATATATGATTCTTTAATAAGTCAATAACATTATTTAAACCATTATACAGGAGCTTCGGACATGTACAAAGCAAATCGGACCTAAGGTAAGGGAAATATCACAATCTCACTTTTATCCGAGATTGTTTTTACTTTGGTAATTACTGGGGTGTATTTTATCATCCACATCCATGTTCCCTCAATATGTAATATTATTTCCATCCTTATACAATAGTTTATATCCAATTTTACCCTTCGGTGAGTTTTTAGTAAAAGATATGAAAAGAATCTCTTGTCGTTTTTCGTATGAGATACTTTTTGACTTTTCCGACAAAAGTACGAAGAATGTTTTTTTTAACTTATATGGAAAGAATGGATTTTTAAAACATTATTTCAAAGAATCTTCCTTTATAAGTTTTCAAGTTTATTTTTAATCAACTTCTTTTATTTTATAATTGTATGACATGTTAAGAAAAGAAAAGTGTTTTTGAAGTAGAAAGGATATTTTCCTCAAGAATGGAGTTTAAATGTTTTATCAAAATTATTTTCCATCTAAGATAATATAGGGTTCTGTTTTATCCCTATTATTACATTGATTTGATTATGTTTTGAGGAAATTATTTTTATGAAGTCATTTACCTTATATGATTTGTTTTATGATGTCATGATGTTTCAAGAATCCCATTTTTGTTACATGTGTTATGCGATGATGTATGGTTTATGATTATGTGGAAAACATAAGAAAGGATTCATTATAAGATGGGTGGGACCTATATCTCCCTCCAATGCATTGGGTAAAGATTTATATCTCATGAGATAGACATGGCTGGAACAGAAGGTTGTTTCGGTTCAGTGATACAGGACTGAAACGAGGAGTGAACTCGGTTCAGAAATGGACTTTGTCCGCTAAGATAGTCTTGGAAAGGAGTCATGACTAACAAGAAATGATTTTCCATGATTATGTGTGCATGCCACAAAGTTTCAAGTTTTATGTTATGATTATGGGGATCTCATTTTCACTTCTATGATTTATTCCATGTTAAGATATTATGATCTCTTTTGCAAGTTATGATTTTCAAAAAGATATGATATGATTTTTATTTCCTTTATTTTCCCTTGCTGAGCATTTGAGCTCACCCTTTTTTGTATGTTTTCTTTTCCCCAGGTCAGGAAGATGGATATTAAGTAGAATATGCTAAAAGGGACCCTAGATATGATGAAATAAATGGGAGAAACTGTAGAAGATTTATGAACCAGTTGTTTATGTTTCCCAGTTTTTAAAGACACTATACCTATATGGTCCTTTGTGGTTTTGTCATATGTTGTAATCAGTGTGCTTCAATTTTGAAGTATTAACAATGTATATAAAGTATGGTTCGTTATAGTTGGTATCAGAGGAAAGGTATAGTCAACCTTTAGAAACTAGGATGTGAAATCCTTAGTAAGAACCCTAACGATAAGTCTAAGCATAGAACACAATCTTAGTGTTTTAGAAATGGCCATGAATAACCTAGGATAAGACCTTAAGCGTGAAAATTTTATTCTTGAATTATGTGGTTTTCCTATTATAATTAGTGTTGCTCACACTATTCTTCTTGGTTTTAGTCAATGGCTGGGACCTGAAGGAACCGTGTTAATGCGGAATGCGATGGGCAATGCAATGATTGTCCCCCTGAGCAACCAAACGACATGGGAGCTGGAATGAAAAATATTGTAGCCATGCTCACACAACTTTCTCAAGCTATGAATCATGCAGGACTTCCAAACGAGCAAAGGAAGGAGCAACATTCTGTTGAATCCTTCATGAGGCAGCGTCCACCTTCTTTCAGCGGGTCTACTAATCCATTAGTTGCTGAACAATGGATTAGTACTACTGAAAAGATATTTTCAGTTCTTCAATGTTCTGAACATGATAAAGTCATCCTAGCAGTGTATCGTTTTGAAGGAGATGCTGATCAATGGTGGAATCTTATTAAGAATACGCGGAAAAGGGATGAAATTGAGTCCATGGAATGGGACGAGTTTAAAAAATTATTTTTCAATAAGTACTTCCCTCGTATTATCCGAACAAAGATGGAGAAAGAGTTTCTTGAACTGAAGAAAAGGGATGATGAATCTGTTGGTACCTATGAAGCAAATTTTACAAGACTTGCAAGGTACGCTTCTGGTATTATTATCCAACCTGAGAGTAAGATTGATCGATTGTTTAGTGGCTTAAAACCAAGTATTCGAAGGGTGTTAGCCATAAGGGACTTCAATAGCTATGAGGAAATCGTTCGATGTGCCCTCAAAGTCGAGATGGAGATTGGAGTAACCCATCAGTCATATGGGTTTTATAAGAAGAGGAAAATGTAATTCAAAGGAAAATCTAAAGAGCACACTGAAAAGAAGATGAGCTTTCCCTTATGCTCAATGTGTGGAAAGAAACATGGAGGGAGTTGTCTTAAAGGGACAAGTAAATGTTTCAAATGTGTAAAGGAAGGTCATCGGGCATTTGAATGTCGCGATAATGGGAAGAAGATGTCTAATGACGCACACAAAAAAATGGATACACAGAATGAACCTACTGCACTTCAATGTTTCAAGTGCAAAGAGATGGGGAATTATGCCAATCAAAGCCCAAATCCAAGGGTTGATGATGATGGTTGACGTCAACAAACTCTTAAGGCTGAAGACAAAGGAAAGCCACATGCAATTTATATCAACGATGTGGAGTATGATAACGAAGTGGTGAAAGGTACACTTACCATCCACTCTAAAGTAGAAAATGTTTAATTTTATTCTGGATCCATGAACTCTTTTATTTATGAAGAATTTTCTAAGGGTATAACTGTATTACCTCAACAATTAGATGTTGAGTTCGCTGTGACAACACCTAATGGCACATCAATCGCATCAAAAGTTTATAATTATTCTCCAATTGACATTTGTGGGAAAGTTCTTCCTGCAAATCTTGTGATCCTTCCTTTAGTGGAATTCGATGTGATTCTTGGCATGGATTGGCTTTCTTTATATGGAGCTCATATCAATTGCCAAAGAAGGGAAGTCACATTTCATATTCCAGATCAATCTATGATCGTCTATCAATGCAAGGATGAACATAACCTTCCAGTGGAAATTTCTTCCATTTTATGGGTATTGATTCCACTAAATGAATGTTATTTATCTCAAATGGTTGGTGAGAAACTCATGATTAAGAATATGCCCATTGTACGGGAGTTTGATAATGTCTTTCCAGAGGAATTACCGGGTCTTCCACCAAATCGTGAAGTTGAGTTTTCAATAGAACTCGTACCGGGTGCTTTTCCTATTTCAAAGACACCTTATAGAATGGACCCAATTGAGTTGCAGGAATTGAAGCAGCAACTCCAAGAGAATCTTGATAAGGGATTCATACGCCCTAGTGCGTCACCTTGGGGAGCACCTGTTCTATTTGTTAAGAAGAAAGATGGATCAATGAGACTCTGCATTGATTATCGAGAACTTAACAAGATCACTATCAAGAACAAATATCCTCTCCCACGCATTGATGACTTATTTGACCAACTACGCGGAGCTCAAAACTTTTCCAAGATTGATCTTCATTCAGGGTATCATCAATTAAGGGTCAAAAGGGAGGATATACCAAAGACGGCTTTCCGTACAAGGTATGGACACTATGAATTTATAGTGATGCCATTTGGTCTTACTAATTCCCCTGCTATCTTCATGGATCTAATGAATAGAGTCTTTAGAGACTATCTTGATAAATTTGTGGTAGTCTTTATAGACAATATTCTTGTCTATTCAAAGAGCAAGGAAGAACATGAATATCACTTGAGAATTATATTGAAGACCCTAAGAAAGGAGAATCTTTATGCCAAATTTACCAAGTGTGAATTTTGGCTTCAAAAAGTTGCATTTTTGGGTCACATAATCTCAAAAGAGGGGATATCTGTGGATCCAGCAAAAACAGAGGTTATTGAAAGATGGTCGAGACCAACAACAGTAACTGAGATCCGAATTTTTCTTGGTTTGGCTGGATATTATCGACGTTTTGTGAAAGATTTTTCATGATTATCTAATCCACTCACCAAGTTGACTCGGAAAATAGTTAAGTTTGTCTGGACGGAGGAATGTGAAGAGAATTTCAAGGAGTTGAAAAGAAAGTTATCCAGTGCACCTGTGCTCACACTGCCTTGTAGTGGAGAAAGGTTTGTGATCTACAGTGATGCATCCAAGAAGGGATTGGGGTGTGTTCTTATGAAAAATGATATGGTGATAGCTTATGCCTCACGACAGTTGAAAATCCATGAGCAAAATTACCCAACACATGATTTGGAGTTAGCTGCGGTAATCTTTGCATTAAAGATTTGGAGGCATTACCTTTATGGTGAAAGGTGTGATATTTATACTGATCATAAAAGTTTAAAGTATATTTCCACACAAAAGGAGCTGAATATGCGTCAAAGAAGATGGTTGGAGATGATTAAGGATTACGACTGCTCAATCCATTACCACCCTGGGAAAGCAAATAAGGTGGCAGATGCATTAAGTCGACAAGACCATGCTAGTTTATCCATGATGAGGATCACAAAAGATCCAATATTTATGGATTTACAAAGGATGGATCTTGGAATTATAATGGAAGGAGAAAAATCTTATCTTTCTCAAATGAATGTTCAATCATCTATATATGTGAAGATTAAAGAGGCACAGAAAGAAGATGTCGAGTTACAAAAGAAGGTGAGAAATGTTCCTGAGTTCAACCTTGATTGTGATGGGATAATAAAGTTCAGGAATCGGGTTTGTGTTCCTCCCATCCCCGAATTAAAGAAGTAACTGCTGGATGAAGCTCATATTTCTTCATTCTCTATTCATCCTGGAAGCACGAAGATGTATAGGGACCTAAAAGAGTACTTCTGGTGGGATGGCATGAAAAGAGATGTTGCTGAATATGTCTCTCGATGCTTGGTTTGTCAACAAGTTAAAGCTGAGAGACATAAGTCTAAGGGGATGTTACAACCATTACCCATACCCGAATGGAAATGGGAAAACATCACTATGGACTTTGTCACAGGACTTCCTAAAACATCCAAAGGCAATAATGCTATCTGGGTCATAGTTGATCGTCTTACAAAGTCTGCACATTTCATTGCTATTAGAGAGGATTTCTCTCTGGATCAGCTTGCGAGGATATATGTAAAGGAAGTGGTAAGATTGCATGGAGTACCACTTTCTATTATCTCTGATCGGGATCCTAGATTTACCTCGAAGTTCTGGCGAAGTCTTCAGCATACTCTGGATACAGAGTTGAGTTTCAGCACTGCTTATCATCCTCAGATAGAAGGATAGTCTAAGAGAACAATTCAAACTCTAGAAGATATGTTGAGAGCTTTATCTGTGGATTTCAAAGGTGGTTGGGATCAACACCTACCTTTGGTGGAATTTTCTTATAATAATAGCTTTCACTCCAGTATTCAGATGGCTCCTTATGAAGCCCTCTATGGAAAGAAATGAAGGACTCCAACTTGCTGGGATGAAGTTGGGGAAAAAATCTATTTGGACCTGATCTCGTTGATGAAATGGAAGAAAAGGTCAGATATATTCAACAACACATAAGAGCAGCTCAGAGTCGACAGAAAAGTTATGCCAACAACCGAAGAAAAGACCTAGAGTTTGAAGTGGGTGATAAAGTGTTCTTATGAATATTTCCCTGGAAGAGGGTTATGAGATTTGGAAAGAAGGGGAAGTTGAGCCCTAGATATATCGGTCCTTTCAAAATAGTGGATCGTGTTGGGAAGGTAGCTTACCGATTGGAGATTCCACCGAATCTCTCTCAAGTTCACGATGTGTTCCATGTATCTCTCCTGAGAAAGTACATACCTGATCCTTCACATGTACTCAGCTCAGAAGTTGTACCGCTGGAGCAAGATCTTTCTTATGAAGAACAACCGATAGAGATTCTGGATCGTAGCGAAAAAGTCCTACGAAACAAGACCACTCGATTGGTGAAAGTTTTATGGAGGAACCACCAATTAGAAGAAGCTACTTGGGAGCTTGAGGATATGATGAGGGAGAGGTATCCTCATCTGTTTGTTACAAAGTGACGAATTTCAAGGGCGAAATTCATTTTAAGGGGGGTAGAATGTAACACCTGAGACTTTTATGTTATATAAATCATCAAAGGAATCTTTTTCTACACAACACTTTCTTGGCTTACTTTACACGAAATCGCGACCTTCCTCGATAGCTTGCGTCGTACGCAATACCGAGTTTCACTAAATAACGATATGCTATTAAAATATTATTTAAAATAGCCATTATGAATAGTAATAACCACTTTTTGAAATTTTATCTTTAAAAATGGACCTCATTTTTGGATTCGGAATATCGAAATTAGCCTAGGGTGAAATTTTGGTATTTTTCTGAAAAACTTTCAATTTTTGATGAATAGTGAAACCACTAAGTGGTAGGTTAAAAACTGAATTTTGCATAAAACTTAATTTTACCGATTCTGTGAATGGAATTTCGAAAATCCGACAGACACGGTTGATATCAGTAAGTAAAATGTGGTTCAATGAGATAAAAATAATTTTTTGGTGAATAGTAACTTTTTATTTTTTTTACCGTGGTTAATAGTAAATAGGGTAACTAAGGGTAAATATGATATTACTATTTCCCTAACACATGTCCTAATTCTATTGGATAAGTGTAATTCGACCAAAAACAACCTTATGAATATAATATGACCATTTAGGTCCACTTGGATTAGATTATGACATTTAATATTATTTTATTTAATGAATAGTTAAAATAGTTAAAATCAAAGTTTAATAACTAAAACATTTTTAATATGGGGTTATACATAAGATAAATTCGACTATAAATATTAATTAGAAAGCTAAAAAGATTTCCTACATAATTATATTTTATTTATAATTTTTCGATTTTACATAAATTAATTTATTTATGACAAAACGATGATGATGTAATTACCCATTTAAGGAAATGTTAACATAATTGATGTTATAAATGCTCAAATAAATGTAATTTGAGACTTTTTATGAATTACACTAATTTTCTAGGTTACTATGATATATTAGTGTTGATTTAATCAACTTGGTTCAAACATATAATTCTGTTATGACTTTCACAAAAAAATCATATATCAAATAGTGTCAAAATTGACACAAAATAGTTTTTAAATAAAATAAAATATTATTAATTGTTATTTTATTCCTAAAAATCTAAGGTTAGGCCAAATGACTTAGATAATGATATATATATTAATAATAAACAACTTGGGGTTCGTTTGGCATGTTATAATAAGTGTATTAACCATATAGTGTAAGAAAACAAAAAGTCACGGTAAAAGTTAAATTATTTAACTTAGAGTTAAATCTAATTGACAAGGTTAAAATAATAACCTAAACTTGTCTAAATATTATTGGTTGATAGTTTTGCGACCCATCTCCACTTTACCTTCGAAATAAGACCCTTTGGAACCATTATAAACCGATTTTGACTTTAATATATAATAATATTTTGAGATATTCCTAAGGTGCCCCTCTCCTCCCTTATAAAAGGGCACCTCCTCCCCCTCCTCCTCACACCAATTTGAGCACTCAAGCTCGGCCAACCCCTGCCAAAATCCCTTCTTCACTTCCCTAGAATAATCCTAGAGGTCTTGGTCTTCTTCAAAGACCAATCTTAGTTCCCTAAGTGGAGGATTCAAAGAGGTGTTTCAAAGAAGAGGTAATACCCATTACCGATCTTTTCAATTTCTTTTTTCTTCAACTTCTTCTTCATTAATTGTTTCATGATAAAGTAATAACATAAGTATTACTTACATACTGATATGTTATTATAAATATTAAACAACCCTAATTCACCTTCTATCCATCCTACGGAAAAATGAAATCACCGCGCGTGCGTACGTACCGAATACCGTCTCCACGCCGTGGTATACTCTATTTTCCACCATCACCTTACAAGGATGGGTATAATGGTGTAATGAGTAAATATATATGATTATTATAAAGTGATATTGATACTGAAATAGTATAAATACACTAGAATACAATTCCACGATCATGGGAACAATATCATCGCTCGTGCGTACGTACGGAATACTGTCTCCACGATGTGATGCGACTCGTTCTACATGATCATCATTACATAGTAATTATATAAATTAATTGAATGAATAAATATGATATATGTTACACTGATACCATTCTTGATATTAGGTATCTATAACCTTAAAAGAAGAATAATAATTTATTCGGTAAAACACACATAAGAACAAAAGGCAATAAAGACCCGAGTAACAAGTAACAATGAAATATTACTAATAAGAATCTAAGAATATGAAATTATATGATATCATATCAATATTTATGATTCTGTAATAAGTCAATAACATTATTTAAATCATTATACAGGAGCTTCGGACACGTACAAAGCAAATTGGACCTAAGGTAAGGGAAATATCACAATCTCACTTTTATCCGAGATTGTTTTTACTTTGGTAATTACTCGGGTGTATTTTATCATCCACATCCACGTTCCCTCAATATGTAGTATTATTTCCATCCTTATATAATAGTTTATATACAATTATACCCTTCGGTGAGTTTTTAGTAAAAGATATGAAAGGAATCTTTTGTCGTTTTTCGTACGAGGTACTTTTTGACTTTTCCGACAAAAGTACGAAGAATGTTTTTTTAACTTATATGGAAAGAATGGATTTTTAAAACATTATTTCCAAGAATATTCCTTTATAAGTTTTCAAGTTTATTTTTAATCAACTTATTTTAGTTTATAATTGTATAACATGTTAAGAAAAGAAAAGTGTTTTTGAAGTAGAAAGGATATTTTCCTCAATAATGGATTTCAAATGTTTTATCAAAATTATTTTCCATCTAAGATAATATAGGGTTCTGTTTTATCCCTATTATTACATTGATTTGATTATGTTTTGAGGAAAATTTTTTTATGAAGTCATTTACCTTATATGATTTGTTTTATGATGTCATGATGTTTCAAGAATCCCATTTTTGTTACATGTGTTATGCGATGATGTATGATTTATGATTATGTGGCACACATAAGAAAGGATTCATTATAAGATGGGTGGGACCTATATCTCCCTCCAATGCATTGGGTAAAGATTTATATCTCATGAGATAGATATGGCTGGAACGGAAGGTTATTTCGGTTCAGTGATACAGGACTGAAACGAGGAGTGAACTCGGTTCAGAAATGGACTTTGTCCGCTAAGATAGTCTTGGCAATGAGTCATGACTAACAAGAAATGATTTTCTATGATTATGTGTGCATGCCACAAAGTTTCAAGTTTTATGTTATGATTATGGGGATCTCATTTTCACTTCTATGATTTATTCCATGTTAAGATATTATGATCTCTTTTGCAAGTTATGATTTTCAAAAAGATACGATATGATTTTTATTTCCTTTATTTGCCCTTGCTGAGCATTTGAGCACACCCTTTTTTGTATGTTTTCTTTTCCCCAGGTCAAGAAGATGGATATTAAGTAGAATATGCTAAAAGGTACCCTAGATATGATGAAATAAATGGGAGACACTGTAGAAGATTTGTGAACCAGTTTTTTATGTTTCCCAGTTTCTAAAGACACTAGACCTATATGGTCCTTTGTGGTTTTGTCATATGTTGTAATAAGTGTGCTTCAATTTTGAAGTATTAATAATGTATGTGAAGTATGGGTCGTTATATGACCGGTGTCACATGTCGTGTGTCACTTCTTTTTATTTCTATTACTCTTTCCACTGAATGCTTGCACTACACGACATGTGCTTTGGAAGAACACGTCGTGTATTCTGGAATTTTCCATAAATGACACCTCTGACTAGCACGCCTCCCGAGGCGTCCGTTCTTCGTTCTGATGATTCGTTTTCTACAAAACATCCACTCCTAGGGAATCCCGATGTTCCATGGTCGTATTCGATGTTTTGAGGCCTCCGATTGGCTCCGAATACATAGCTTGATTCACCTATCAAGAACGGCTGTAGAATCCAACAAATTCACAAGAACGGTGGAGGAATCAGACCGTGTTAGTTTGGTCTGATACCTTCCTCATTAGACCAATAACAAGGGGTTTATGTGGAACATCAACATGGAAGAAAACCCGACGTTTCTCATTCATAAAAACACAACTACCTCGAAGGAATTTCGCGGTTATCAAGCACCGTGGATGATGGCGTCGATTCCGTCATAGTCGGTGTCTCCTCTCTTGTTGTTTAGAAAGAAGACGATGGAGAAAACCGGAACCACCAAGTCAAAATTCTTCGCCGGAGAATAGGTTTTCTTCGTTGAAGAGTGATGTTCTTCGTGGAAGGATGAAGTTATTCCAAGAGAACCAGAGTTATCCCTTCCCCAAATCCCAACACAACAAAACTAACCACAAAATAAAATAAGCTCCTCTTATTTTATTAAAACATGCCATGGGTTCAAAATACAAAATTCTAATACTTAATTAAATTCATTGAATAAGTGTGTTGGAATGATTAAAGAAGAGAGAGGGTGAGGATAGGAGAAGTCACCCACTTAATGGGGGAGTTAAACATTTTAAGAAGAGTTTCAAACTTTAAGAGGGGGTTTAGAGGAGTTAAAGGAATGTGAAGGGGTGGGGATCGTGTAGGTCCCACGTCACAAATATCCCAACATGGGTAGTTGGGGAATTGTGGGTCCCACCCCAACTTCCCCATGTAGGATATAACCATTAGATAAATAAAATAAAATTGTACCACAATTTTATTTACTTCACATGTAATCCCCAATTTTTAACAACTCTTCCTGAGTAAGCACACCTTCGGGAAAGGTCATCTTAAGCAATTACCAGCGTTGTGAGTTCATCGGTGCCCTCAGATTTCAATTCCAAGCACCGGTTCAAAAGGTAGAAAAACCTGCTCGTTCGTTCACTGAACGTTCCCAAGATAAACTTCGTAAAATGATTCTGGGCACACTGGGCCCCAGAATCATGTGCCGTCAGTAACTGCATACTCGTGAAATCCCAATGAATTTATGAAAAAATTTCTTTGAAATTTATTCGTCTTTACAGGTTGTGTCAAACATACTGGAACCTGGTGCTTGGCCTTCACTTACTGATAGGTGAGGAATTTACAGAAAAACTCAGCCACTACCTTCTTCATACTTGACCACCAGTACTATCAATGGAGGTTTTTTTACATCTTTTCAACACCTAGATGTACCGAGAGAGGGGTTGTATGGAACTCCTTCAACACCTACTTTGGCAAAACTAGTGGTAGTACGGTGCATCCCCTGAAAAGGATTATGTTCTCCCCACCTTTTTGAATATCCATTATAGGCATGCCCTATGGACATCTGGTATCCTATAGTCTCACAACTGTAATATTTTAGTTGTTCCTCTCCAAAATTCTATAAGAGTGGAGGGGAAATTAATATCGATTGAATAAAAGTTTCTCCATCTCTTTCCACAATGGATATCTAAAGAAATGCCAATTGCTCTGAGGCCTCATTTGGTAGTTGTGAACTATATCTCTAGCTGATAACATCATCCACCACATTCCCCTACACTAATGTATGGAATATCTCAAATTCATAGTCTTAGAGGAGCTCTATCCAACTTCGCTCTCTTAGATTCAAATCCTTTTATGAATATATAAACGTGAGTCTCTTGTGGTCAGAGTAGATGATGAATTGTTCTCGCAAAAGGTAGTGTAACCACATCTTCATTGCAAAGACTACCACTTCCATCTCAAGGTCATGAGTCGCATAGTTCTTCTCATGCGGTATGAAGAATCGTGAGCCATAATCAATCTCTAATTTCCCATTCATTAGGACAATACCGAGCCCAGTTTCAGATGCATCACAGTACCCCACGAATTCGGTTCCCTCCCCTAGAAATCTCAATATTTGGAGCAATCTCCATGCTCTGCCTCAGCTGGTGAAATCTATGTTGGCATCCTTCTTTCCACATATAGGGTTTTCCCTTCTTTTTCAATGCCTTCATGGGTGCTAAAACTCTCGAGAAGTCAGGTACAAACCTCTGATATTCCTCATCCAACCAAAGGAAACCCCTCACCTTGGTAATGCTGTTTTTTGGTTCCAAAGAATGCCCCACCTCGATCTTCACTAGATCCACGACATATTCATCCTCTAAGATGACATTTCCTAGGAAATGGGCCTTTCGTATATAGAACTCACACTTTGAGAGTTTTCCATAAGGTTGGTTCTCTAAGAGGGTGTCCATAACCATCATCAGGTGTATCACATGATCCTCCTCAGATGCTAAATACACTAATATGTCACTAATGAAGAACCCTAAAAACGATCAATGTGCGGCAGAATTATCCTGTTCATAAGTCCCATGAACAATATTAGAGAATTATTCATACCAAATGACATGACTAAGTAATCATAGTGGTTGTAGAGACACCTGATTGTCATCATCATGATTTCTATATCTCGTACTCAAAGCTGGTGATAAACGGATTAGAGGTCTATCTTTGAGAACAATTTATCTCCCTTAATCTGATCAAAGAGGTCATCAATCCTCGATAAAGGATACTTGTTCTTCACGGTCACCTAGTTATGGTGCCGGAAGTACACACATAACCTGAAGCATCCATCTGACTTCATGGAAAACAACACTGTGACTACCCATGGTTAAATTCTAGGCCTACAAACACCTTCCTCTATAAGTCCACCTATTGTACCCTCATCTCCTAGAGCTTTATTGGAGTAATTTGATATTCAATAGAATATATCATTATCGTCCCAGGGTAATGATCAATGCATGAATCTACCTCTCTACGTAGAGGTATTCCTGGGATATCTTTTGGAAAGAAATCATTGTACTCGTCCATGTCTCTGAGACTAGTTTCGATCTCCTGCTTTCCCACTACTAAACTCCATAGTTTTTATCTACTTAGCAAAAGAACATCCAACCACAAAGTTTATCTCTAGAACCATAGAATAAGTTGGAATGTATAGTGGAATAGTTCTAGATTTGATGTCGCTAAGCACATCTCACACAGAGGCTCGAGCCTGGAAGCATTGGTTGCATTATATTCATCAAGTACCTAGAATGGTCGGTATGCCCTGTTGAATACCCATCTATCGATATGTAATCCCACTAATGTTTCAGAAGTTATTTTTCATGCATGTCCTTCAGATTTTATAGAAAGTACCCTATCTCGAAGAGAGGTTATCAAGATCTATCTATAGAAAAGTTACCTCATAATAAGATCGGGTAATCTAATCCCCATCATCTCCATGCTGATCCACGTAGAGGGCTCACTCCTAGGACTAACATATGGTCAAATGGTTCCCTGACTAGATGGGAAACACAGTCAACAACTCAAGATAGATATTAGATAACTTTGTTTCAGGATCACCTTAGACCCAGAGGGGTCTCTGTCGCTGAAACTGGTGTAAGGCAGTAGGCCTACATGTGTATCCAACAGGTAGCATAGATTGTAACCGCAGACCAAAGAGCGGTGGTAATGCTGGGACATTGCTAGAAGGTTCCATCTCATGAAACAGTCTCTATATCGAAGCCTCATCACTCTGTGGACATTCATCATGTTCATGCACTGGAATCCTGGCAGGCTGTCTGCATGGAGGTATCTTGAAAGAGATCAAGATGAATCAATATTAATAAATTATACCTGGTGAGATTACTATTACAAATATTGGTCATGAAAAAATAATCCAAGATGCATGAAACCGGGTTTTTCATGTGCCAGGTCATAAAACAGAATTCATTTTCTAGGTGTATAGATACGTCAGCAGTCGAACCAACACTAGACTCATATGCCTGAAATCTTTACTCTAAACACTTAACACTATTTCCCCATAAAATCCAAAGACACTTGATCCTTGAGGTAGAATCTACCAGCTCTGATTCCACTTTGTCACGACCTGTCCCCCAAGGTCCATGCCCTAACTACCCTAAGAAAAAGAATCCTTCCACCAGGATAAGCATTATGTTGATCATCCTTTTTCTGGGTCAATCTGAATTCATTGTTTTTGTTTAATTAAAGGGAAAACTAAAAAAACAAACCATACCTAGATATGGTTTGATCATTGGGAAGCTCATTGCATATAGTGATATGTCCATGGGGGTTAGAGTTTATCTCTCTCGGGCCTCAAACCTGTTCTTTGAGGGTTTTATTGTTTCTTGAAATTCACCATCAATTGTTATTGGAATGGATTCTTCATTATTGATTCGTTAGAGGACTTATCATATTTCCCTCTATTTCTCCAACTCACTATTCCATTAAAAGTTAAATTCCTCTCAGCATCTCTATTATGTTGTGTCGTCCCATATTTATGTTGTTTCATTTATGAAACAAAGATTCCATTACACTCCAAATTAATGATTCATTACCCTATTTAGTTTTTGGAATAAAATAGACATCTCACCCCAACATTGCAGAGATAATTTTTTTGAATAAAATAAACCTATTATGTTTATTATATTTATTTAAAATGGAAAAAAGTTAACTCTTTCCCTTGAGCCGCACTGGTCGAAGTTATGTCCACTCTTAGGTAATGTCAGTGTTCTTGACACAACACTACCCTCTGACATTCTATCTAGGAACCTGTTTAAATGTTTCTAAAATTTCACTAGAGATCCCTTTTAATTCTCTTATAAGAAGTTCATAAATACATTTCGGCCACTCCGGGACATGTAATTATGTGCCGTCTTAGAGCCCGGTCTCAAAATAATCACATTTAATTTAGAAAAAATCATAGAATTATGATGAATTTCATACAATAACTTTTTCCACTGGACTATCCAAATGGATCCATATGAATCCCTTTATTGAAAAAATGCACCACACCAGCAAACAAAGATGTAGTCAATGAACATAAGATGATATGAACTAAAATGGTAGAAAAAATGGTAAAGAAGGTGGATACCATTTGGAAACAAATTAAGGTATCATAATGTTGACACAACAGATATGCAGATAATCGTCAATGAGTCCTATATTTTAGTACTGGAAATCAACCCTAAACCCATCGAACTATCCGAAATGGTTTTTATAAATCAATGGGATAGTGAATTTTAGTATATTCTATCACAATGGTTTTTAAATCACAACTGAGATATCTTGCTGATGCCAATAGTTTTAATTAATTTTTGGCTATGCCTTCCCAAAATTCACACCATTGGAACTCCTCCCCACCACCTTATCCCAATAAAATCTTGATTACTCTATTCTCCCATCATGATATCATCCAAAGAGATTCCTACTCCAATTGTGATCCCTAGTATCACACACATCAGTGTAACACTCCCATCCCAATTTCTAGAAGCACTACATTTTATATCTTCATCCAGATCTAATTCCAAACTCAAATCTACATTCACCCTTCCCCTCTCATTTCTCATGATAGTGAGCTCAATGAGTGCTTCCAACTTCTCCTATATACATGGTGACCAATCCTAAAGCATCTACTTTCATTCAAATGTTCATCAGTAACAAATTGGTGAGTTATAGATCCATCATTTAGAATTCCACTTTTATTTTTATTCGGGTTTTCTTCACAAATTTGACTGATATTCAAGGGATCATTCTTTAGTGTTGTATTTTTTTTATTTTAAAGATAGTATTTTTCTGAAATGTATATTTCCTTGGTAACATAATTAATATATATGGTTCTGATATCAATGAAATTGTTTAGTGATTATATGATTATTTTCTCAATGGTTGTTATTATTATTCAAACATCATGGGATACTCGAGTACTTGGGTAGAATAACCTAGATTGGATTGGTTCTAAAACCAAAAACTATGGTTATTCGATGAATTGTTTTATTTTTAGGTACACATTTCACATGCTAATGACCAATATATTTCATTGGTTTAGCATATTAGATTTTTTAGTCCAATAATTTCAATGGTCAATGATCTAGGTTCCCCTATTCTATTGGATAATACATTTATTTCTTATGTAGAATGTTTTATATTATAGTTCTTCATGTGTTTTATTTTGATACTATTAGCCTCTTTTATTTTTCAATTGATCTACTATAGTTTTTACACTATGTTTATCATTAACTCAATATTATATATTTTTTTCTAATGTATATTTAAATTCTTACTTATTAAGTCTACATAAAAAGATGTTCTTTAATGTGTAATTTAATAATGGAAGATTCTACATATTAATGTGTTTTCACTATGGTGTTTTAATTTAATTATAATAGAATAGAATATTTAAAAAATGATTCTAGAAATTTTATTTACCTTTATATAATAGTGTAATAAAAACAATTTTTTTTATATTTAATTTCAATCTATCAAAAAAATGATATTTATTTTAATGACATAAACTATGCATATTGTTTCTTTTGGTATTCCCACTGAGATCATTTTCTCATGCACATAATTTATATGGTTACCGTTTTTAACTCTTATCATTGTCTTAAAAAACTATTGGGTGTAATTATTAATGTGGAGTGATCCAATACTCCATCACATTCCAAAACCAGACAAATTTGTCATGGGGTCTTCAAAGCAGCAAAAACTTCATTTTTATAGTGAAATATATATCATTGTGTTGTGACACTGAATAAATTACTATTATATAAAAGGATTTTATTATTGTCACTAATATTTTTTGCAATGTTAAATATTTCATAGCATTTTTATAATCTTATTCAAGAAGACATATGGAATTTTCTCATCCTTCACAGTGTATCAAATCATTTAGCACTCTAGATTATTCATTCGTTGAATAGGTTATAATGTGGAATATAATAATATGATGTCCCCCCTCTATAAGTAATCTTATATGTAATGTGATTATTATTATTTTATATTTAATTATTCTTATTCATAAATTAATGTAGTGTGATAATAAGTTTTATGGTGAAGTGTACCATTCATATCCAAAATTTTATACTTACATAAAAACCATCATGGCATAATAATAAATGTTGAAACATGTTGTGATCTTTTTTTACAGTGATTTCTAACATCCTTCCCAAATATATCATGAGAGGATACTCGATAATGGTATAACCTTATGAATTATATAAATGTGACATGATTTATGATTTATCTTGAGATAATTGAAATATTGAATTGAATTACTTTCTTATATAAACTTTATGAATGTGATCATGGTTTATTTAATGAATATATATATATTTTAGTAATCCTATTATCACAATATATAGTTGTATTAGATTTTGTGTGATAACCAAACCCAAGTGTATATTTGAGAAATGTGAATCATTTCTTCTCTTTTATTCTCTCCTCTAAACCTTAATGTATCTATTAAACTCAATGAAAATGAGATATCAAATCTCAAGTATAATTCTAGTATAAACAACTACCAAATTAACACTAATCATAAACAAACAAAACTGATCAAATTGAATAAAACCATGATGTACCAATTTGAGCTCAACCATATAAAAACCCAAACTGAAAAGAATTTATTTGAACCAAAGTAAATAGAACCTATTTGAACCAAAGAAGAAAAATTGAATCAAACTATTGATTATTGAAACAAATGAAACTTAACAAAATTATACCCACTTGAATTAAATATACACAACCCTAACCAAATGAAACTTGGTCAAATCAATAAAATCAGACCTAAAATAACTATTACTAAAATTAAATGAATCTATATTTTTTAATTAAACAAAACTAAACCAAACCTAATCGAATGAACATGAAACATACCAAATTAAATGGGTAATTCACTTTGGAATCAATCTGAAGGTCCATTATGCCTCAACAATTAACATTATATTCTTATATATATAGTAATTTTTTTGCTATTATATTATGATTCTCATATATACAAGAGTGTCAATTATGGATTCATATAAATTGAACATGTTTTTTTCCATAAATATATTTTCGATTAAACCTCAATATTATTTGATTTATTTTACTAAATTTTATGTAATAAGTTTTTCACAGAATGGATAGAAGATGGATGTATGAAACAGATCAGATATCTAGTGATTTTCAAAACAATTTGGAGAGATTTTAAGATTTTTCATTTGATAATACATCAGATAGTGTTCACATACATTTCCCATGTATTAATTTATTTGGAATATCATTTTTGATATCTGACAAAGTTAGCTACCATATAACCAAATATGGGTTTCATACAAACTAAAATGTGTGGTATAACAATGGGGAGAAACTGAAATCTCAAAATGATCATGATCTAAATGAGATGACTGGATTATATAACTTGTTAGATGATCAGTTTCCATTTATTCATCATCATGATTAAGAAGGGATGTTAAACCATAAAGGCTTTGATACGAGAAAACATGATGTTTCTAATGAAAATGATGATATTGACAGGTTGAAAAAAATGAATGACGATGCCACGACACCAGTATGTCAACAACGTTGTGAAATGAATATGTGGGATGTTTTAATTATATTTTTTCATAGGAAAAGTGTTTTTGTGATATGTAATATTTCTATTTATTATATTGTTACATTTTTTAGGTCTTGCTTTCAGATTACTCAAATATTCCCTCAATCCACTATATTAAATGTATGTTGGTTGAGGAACTTGGATTTTTGAAAAATAAAATCCATGATTTCTTGAATTATTGTAGATTATTTTGGGAAGAAACTATTAAATGAAATGATTTTATAAAATTTGGGACATCCTGATATAAGCCAAAAGATGATTAAACTATATATTGGGTTATATTGAATGTAATGTGGCACATTTCATTGATCCATAGACTTTAAAATCCTTTCATATCTAATGAATCTTCAATAAAAATGTAATGGAATGATAATGAGAGAATAATGAATAATGATGGGTTGGTTCACCCTTGATAAGGATTTTCATGGAAGGGATTGGATTCTTAATATCCTAATTTCACAACTGAGGTGTGTAAAGTGAGGGTAGTTATTTCAGGAGTTGTATTTAATCCATTTTGGAAGATACTTACTTCACACAACACTTGTTCAGTTTTTATACACATCTATCACTTTCCACCATGGAAATATAAGAAAAACCATTCCATTTCATGAGTATAATACTATCTAGACCTTATGATCCTTGAAATGATATACATGTATACATGAAACCATTAATAATATTTTTGAAATATTTTTGGAATGTGGGAGTGTGCACATATGATGCATGTTTGATAGACATATTTTAGATGCATGATGTGATTACATGGATGATCAATGATTTTTCAGCATATAAAATGATGTGTGGATGTATAACGAATGGAAAACTATCATTTCCTATTTGTTTGTTGAATTAACGATCTAGAAGTGTTAAATATCACTATAGTTTTAAATTTATGGGACATCGACGATTCCTTCCAATAGACCATGAATAAAGGAATAATCATCGATGATTTGACAATACCATGGAGACTGACTATCCACCTTAGTGTAGTTCTAGAACTGATGTGATTATTTAATAACAAGATTTTAGTTTTTCATTAGAAAATGGTCAAATAAAATCAATAAATATAAAGAATATTTCATTTGAAACCCATTATAATTATAAGAAGAGGAGTATCTTCATCGAGTTTCCTTAATGGTCAATATATTTTTTACATAATTTCTTACACATAATGCACATTGAAAATACTATATGTGAAATGTTATTTTCAATTCTTTTAAATGTCCAGGGAAAAGGGAAATATGATTTAGGATCTCAGTGTGACTGGGTAGATTAGGGAAGCTAACCAGAATTGAATATTGTGTGAATTAATAAAAATAAATGGAATGTTACATGTTCTTCATACATGTTGGAACTTACATAGAAAATGAATTTATGGAAGTATTATATACTATTAATTATCCTGATGGTTACTCAAGAAACATATCAAAACGTGGAAACAAATGATATTTGATGCATAAATATTTGAAGCCTCAGGATTATCCCTTCATTCTATATGATTTCATTCCAATAACGTTCCTCCATATTAGTTCTAACAATATATATGTTTTATTTATTAAGTTGTTATTTTCAATTAGAGATATGTGTGATATGATGTTTCTAAATTCTTTATCTTAAATAATGATGGAAGGGGTACTATTATTTTTATGTGATTTATAAAAAATATTTCGTCCTTCATTTTTGACATGAATGATGCATCTAAATATCCATATTCCAGCTAAAATTCATCTAAGAGGACATTTTAATTTTAGTTCAATGTATCCATCAAGAAGAAACATGTTCACATTGAAGTCTTATATATGGAATCGAAATCATTTTTAAGGTTCTATTTTCAAATACATGGATCAATAATGTATGGATTTCTGTTTAATGTATTTTTTTATCTGACTATAAGATAGAACAAACCAATAAGAAATGAAGTTGGGTAGTGTGAGAAAATTGGACCCATTTTTCCATTACTTCCGCAAATATGTTGAATTCCCAAATCATATATATTGACGACCTTAAGCCTCCAATAGTAAGAGATGGCTCATAAAATAGTTTTTTTAACCAGTATTTTTTTATTGACTACATTAAGTAAATAAATTTAACATATATATATTAATTCATATATTTAAATGTACATATATGTTAAACTATTTCTATTTTTTGGGAAATAACATGAAAAACTGATAAATAGAAAGCATCATTATTTATCATTTAGAATGATAGAAAATTTTCATAGAAAATAGTTTACTCGTTCATTGAAATTGTAGGTATAAATATTACTATAATAAATTAATAAAATCAATATTTAATGAAGTTTAATATTCATTTATATTTCAGGTATTGATTTTTCCATCCCTCTATTTATCTAATGAAAAGAGGGCATTGGATTTTGGACCTAATTATGTGGTTCGTGAATGCTACCCCATTTTTGTCAATGGGTATTGATTTATTATCACTGAATGAGAAAATAATATGACAACACAACATGATGATGTTATTTTGACTTCAGAAAAAGACTGTTTTTCTAGAACATCAAATAGTAGACTTCGATTTAAAAATTTATCTTATTATGGATTCATTGATAAAATACTAATATTGGATTATTACTCTCTTGTTCGTGATACTCTGATGAAATTACTATGGTTTGATCTGATAACGAGGCATGGAAATTTATTGATGATATTAGATTTATAGTTATTAATATGTCTCAAAATCCTACTACTGATGAACTATATGTATTGAAATCAATGAAAAAACAAGTTTTTTATGTCAAAGATCATCTTAGACTTGAATTTTGTGTCATTATTGAATCAATACTTGGTCATATTTTTTATGAGGTAATTGAAACCATCACTCCCCCAATTCTCCCCAGTCCATTTATTACATATGATGAATCCAATAATTCAATTGTCCAAGATGATAGTGAAACTGAATTTGTGGTGGAAAAAATATAGAATCATTTATATGTGTTCTCAGTTCATTTGGTTTAGCTCAACTTGGGTTTTTGAGTTTGGTTGTATAAAAATTTATTCACTATTGATTATAAATATTCTCTATCCAAATATAACTTCATGTGAATTTTAAATATTTAATCATTGTTTTTTTCATTATGTTTCATTTTATAATATTGAAGGGAAGTGTAATCAAACCTAGCAAACCAAAAAATCATGAAATAGTAAAATTGTAATGAAAACAAGATGAATTTTATTAGACATATTAAACTAATTGATATGAAAATAAAAAACAATGAAAATAATGTCATTAGAAATATGAAAAAATTATCAAACCCAAAATATGATCCAAATGACCCAAGATAAATAAAAATTGAGAAATAGAATCATCAATTGAAATAATGAACCAAATGACCTAAGACAAATAAAAATGAAAAAATGACCTAATCAATTGACCAGAATGAACCAAATTAACTAACCAAAAATGAATTGGATCAAATTGAAGATATAATAAATCTATATCATACCCATGGTGAACATGCTAATTTGAACGTATCATTTTTCTTTAACATGTATTATGGTTTGATATTCTTCCCACTATATATATATTATTTTGTATATAACATTATATCCTATATTGGGTTTGGAAAATGGTATTCCTCAATTATTATATGACACATATTATTACTTGTTTTGATTACACAATAGTTATGAATTTATAATTAATTCCATATTTCATTTGAAGTGCAGGAAATGAAAAACACTCTAATGTAATGATGAAAAAAGAAGTCTGAAAACAATCGCCCAATGACTGTGATGTAAATCCCTTAACCAGACCCCATTAGGAGTATTTTATTTCAAAAATATATGTCAATAATAAATATTGTCAAATAGTTATTTTTTAATTTTAATTAGGATCCACCACCAAAGAACCAGTTGTTCACTAACCTTCCTAGTGGTTCTAGTTCTCATTTTGTAGATTCAAGGGGGTGGTACTAAAACTTGGTACTCCAGTCAGTGTACCAGATCGCACCCTATCCCATACCCTAATATACAATTTACCACACTTTCTAATCTTTTAGTTTTGTTACAAACACCTGGTTTATTTAGACCACCCATGTTTGCACATACATTTTCATTTTAGCCTCATCTCCTCTCTTTCTCGTATCCACTGATGATTCCTAATCCTCATCCTTATTTTGAATTTTCAGAAACATCTATTTCATATTATTTTACTTATACTGCCTTCTCCCAGGGATATTAAACTTCTCATTCTTCAACTACTACTATGACACCCCCGTGAAGCATACACTTAGACCGAATACATCTATACATGATGATGTTCCTTCAGTGCTTTAGGATCTAGTGATTCCCATTGATCAAACTACCACAGGATTATTTATAAAACACTAGTAATTTTTTTTATCATAATTTATTTTCATTATTATATTCACTCAAATAATATCTATTTTCCATATTTAACAACTAGATCCACTGACAAGCTCTGTGGGTGTACACACATGCATGCAGTGTGGAACCGACACACATGTCTGACGATAGAATATAATGAATACAAATAGATGGTTGGGAAAATAAGATGGGAATGTAGGAGTTTTTGGAAATGCTTTTAAAATACTTCAAAATCATTACCATCCATCCACTCTCCTAGAAACACATTCCAAATGAAATAAAGGATAATATTTGGGCACAAATATGGGTAAAAAAATTAGTGTATTTAATGTTAAATTATTATTGTATTTATATAAATTAATAATATGTTTCTAGAGATGTTTTAATTTTTCGTTATTTTGAAGTTGTGAGGCCAACACAACTTATGGTATTATGTGATCTTTGGAATATCTATAAGAATTCATTTCATAATGGCTGGTGTTATAGAGTTGGCATAGATTTAGAGGCCACACCATCCGTGGTTGACTATTTGGTAGAACATTATCCAAAAATGATTACTCATTGAATGATTACTAAGTAAATGTTATTAATAAATTTAAAGTCTTCAAATGAAAATTATCATGATTTTAAATAATACTTAATTTTATATAATTGATTTTTTAGGAATCATTTGGAAGGAATAATAAAAATTGTTATACGACATACCTGCACACTTTTGGGTGGACTACGACGTTGGACCAAGAGAGGAAGTTTGTATAAAACTCATTTAGATAGAATGTTTCATCATATCCACATTGTGGTGCCCTATTTATATCATTAGTGCTTAAGATAAGACATAAATTAATAGGTAAAAGTATATTTTTTAAGCGTAAATCTATTTATAATTACAATAAGGCATAAAATTTCAACGTATGATATTATTAATGGAATAATAAACAACATTCCACACTCAAAAAAGAAAATAAATTCCCTATATAATTTTATAGTATTCCAGAATAGAATCTACCCCTATTCCCAATGGTGATGAGGGATACAAACATCAATAAACTCCACAAACATATGATGATAGATTTTAAAAGGTTTCAATGAACTAAATTAAGTGAATTTGGGTACTCAATATCACTCATGAACCACATTTACAAGTTATGTTATGACTCTTGATGAGAAATAGAAGCAATTTACTTCCTTCTCCCGATAACACAATGATGTGAATACTTGAAACTACGTAGATGTTATATGTTTAGAATCATATGTTATTATCTATCATTTAGTCCTACTAAATAACTAAAACAGATTCTAGTTAGAAGTAATAAATATATATCTAACCTGTAGTACCCTAGTGGAGACTAAGGTTTCAAATTTCTCAAGGGGAATTTCATTATTGGGGTTAAATACACTATGTGAGTATTAAAAACTATCTCTATTATAAAGAGAAAACAAACCATGAGACGCCATATTGACATTAGGTATTTATAGCATAATTCTTTAAAATTAAAACATTCCAATACTAATGATAACACTATGTATCATTTTAACATAAAATTTTCAGTACATATCCTCCTGTTATTGGTATTTTGGATAAAATAAGATTGAAATATGTCATATAGATGAATAATTCATAATCCTTATGGAACCTCAAGTGGTATGTTTTTATATGATGATGCTGACCGAGATTTAGAATTAAAGAGTCAATTATCAAAGGCTTATGCACCTCAATTAAAATACCCTCCTCACAAAGATTTTTTAATTATATATATATAAAAATTGGTCATCGTATTAAGATAGTTTTTATAAAACATTGTTGTACTAAAGTATTTTTGTTTAGAAATTTTTTTAACAACATAAAAATGTATTAATTAATGAATTAATTTAATGTAAAATATAATAAGTTCCTCTATCATTATAAAAATTAATAGGACCATGATAAAACAATGTATGTGTATGAAATTACCCTCCCATTGAACCTTTAAGAGTTGGGAGGAATTCAATTCTGTCTTACATACATTACATGATTCATTATAAAAATATTATTAAAATTTTATAACATTCATGAAGTTAATTGAAACCATTTTTTTACATATGAACCTCTTCAATTATTGGGTCTCATTTCCTCTCATTGCCATTTATTGTCATTCAAACAATATAAGTTAGAATGTAAAACGATAAGGAATTCTATGAGTTTATCATGGGCTTCTCCTCTAACATGGAAAACTATGATAGGAGTACAATGGTTATTATACAATAGGAAAATAACATTCCATTTATTATAATGATGTTTCATAGAGAGGGGTATATCCTTGAACCTATTATCCAATCATAAAGTAGGTTATATGAATGCACCACATTTCACTCTACTTCATATCTGACATCATCAGTGTTGATCAAAATAGCAATGAAAATTGTGGAAGAACATATACATTTTCCTTTTTCACAACCGGTAGAGTCTTAGATAGTCTTTATCCTTTGACCAAACTTTACATATGATGCTGAATTTAGAATCAACCCTTCTAAATATACTTAATATGACATTCACTATAAAGTATAAATATGGCACAATCATTTTCAAAATTCAGTAAAAAAATATGACATACCTATAGAATAAATTATTTATCAATTGAAATATAATAAACAATTTCTGAAATTTATTACATATCAACCAAAATATCATATGATTCACTTTTGAAGTAAGGAACTTTTTTAATTATCACTATGATAAAATATTATATACAATATTAGACATATTATGTATCAGAGTGTTGTGTTTTCCTTTACAGTATAAAAGTTGTAAATATTTCATAAATCTCATGTGTGCATTGAAATAAATTAAAAATCAAAAAAAAACCTTATGTAACAAATAAAATTTTATATGTATCAAAATGTAACATTTTTGGATGTTTTCTAACTCTTATAAAAAAATTATAACCATCCTTAGAATATTTCATTTCTTAGGTATCATGAACACGTTTGAAATTTTCTAACAAAAAAAATATATATTTTGTTTGATTTCAAACATCAGTCAAAATTATTGAACTTTTACAACATTTAAGAATACATATTGAATCCTTATTAGGAGATATTGATCCAATTTTACTCCTTATCTAACATAATCCAAGTATATTAATCTTCTAACATCAGTATTTATCATATGATAATACTTATTAAGGAACTTCATAGAAAAATTCCTCAACTCCCTAATATATTTATAAGTTCAAGAAATATTAATACACTATGTAACTCTTATCATCACCAAAAATCCATAAAACACATCAAATAATTTTAAACTTATTTTATACTTAATCATTCAGGTAACTCCCTCAAACTTTTAACATTCTTTTCCAATCATTTATGGACAGATAGTTTATATTCAATATTAGAATCAAATTAATCTCTTAACCATATGTGATTATATCTCTATGAATATATCTAAAGGTAGTATATCAAATTTTTTATCATTTTCTATCAAAATAGTTGGAACAACTCAGATTATTCAATGTTAATTTAAATAATGAAAGCCACTGACATCAATGATTCAAGGTGTTTCTTCAATCCTCATTAATTATCTACAAATAAATATATAATGACACCATATATGGGTACCTCACTCAATAATTTCATCTCAGCACATATTGAAATCATTATAACTGACTTTATTGTTGTTGAAAACAAATAATCGAAAACACCATGTGGGGTCTATATTCTTTCCCATTGTATTATTCCCATTATTCACTCAATAAAAGTTAATTATTTTATTATGGAATAATCTCTATAAGACATGTTTTAATATAGTGTAAGTTAATCTCTCCAAGATAAGATTAAATTGATCAAAAAAATGATAATTAATTAAAAAATTGACTTGATGTTAACAAAATTAACATAACTGAAAAATATATATAAAAACTTGATCCACATCCTTTCATATCTCAATTGTTAAAATATGATATATGAATTTTTTTATCTCTTTTAAAAATGACACTATATTCAAGTAAAGTTTTTACATATTTTGTGGATGAATTTTTCTTGAATTTTAGTTAGTGTAAAGTTCTTTTAATCTATCATTTCAGTGGGTTTTAACACATGTTCATTTATAATTGTATCATGATTTAATTTTCCACTTTTAGTGGGTTATTATACCTCTAATATCCCTTCATGAACATCTTGTGATCTTATTTATTCAATATACATTACATTCATTGAAGTGATTTCCATGAAACATCATATTGGATTGTTTTTAGATCGTATTTTAATTTTAATTTTATTCCTCTCATTGTACTAATTGATAATGTAATTTCATAGGAATGTTTAAAATTTTGAAGGACACGTGCCTTGTGAAAAACAATTTTTCTCATGTGGAATGAAAAAACATATAAGTGAGTTAAATAAACTAAGAAATATAGGAATTTAATGTTTTACTATGTTGATATCAATTTTTAATATCAATAGTTACTTAATTGTCTATTTATAAATGTAACACTCTAATTTGGAGGCCCTTGATGCTTAGGAACCTGAAACATTTGGACCAAATGACCTCTTACATCATGTTTTGGGAGATGAGAATAATGGAAGAGTCGATGTCGACCATGGAAGAGTATTGTAATGATTATTTATTGACCCACTTCATGTGTAGGTTCTATTAACAACGATTCATAATGGGTAACATCTGCTATGAGTAAGGTAGAAAGGGCCAAAATAGGTCCATATAGGTTGATGAATGGGCACAAATTGAAAATGTTGAATTTATTAAACTGATTGATTTATTATGTCCATAACATAAACTAGAGACCATCATTGAATGTGATACATATATATCAAGGATGGTAATGTTATACATTGCAACAAAAATTATTTTAAGTGGTGGTTGGGATTATGATATTTCTAGTGATGGCGATGGTAAGGATGAACATGAGGAAGAGGGTGGGGATCGATGTGTGGAAGAGGGTAGGGATGATGGAGAGGAAGAGGGTGAGGTTCAGGCTAAGTATAAAGAGGAGGATGAAACACAGGATGACAGTTACAGTATTGATTGTGATAAGGGACATAATAATCTGTTACAGTTTTGATTATTATTTATGAATTTTTTTGTTTTATGATTTGGTTAGAATGAATATAGGCGATTTTTTATGTTTTTACCATTAGATAAATGTGTCAATTTATTTCCTCTATTATCATTATATATGTATTGGGTTGTTTCTATATAAGGATGATCTATTGGTTTCATTGAAGGATATATGTGTGGAAGATGTTCTATAAGTTTTATTGTAGGTTTTGGATGTTATGTTTTAATTTTATTATTTATAGTGGGGTTCTGTTTTAATTTTATATATTCTTTATATAGATTATTTTCGATGTTTAGATTTTTGGTGTATATAGGTGTAGTGAGTGGGCAGTGGGGATGTTATTGGCTGGTGATTCGGGGGTTTGGGGGTATATACAAATATATTTTAAAAAAATGGTATACCTATATTCCAAAGATGGAATATGAACCATTTGGAAAATATAAATCTAGCACCCTATACAATCGGTTCATTGTGAACCATTAGAATTTACATTTCCCAATACTTCAGAACCACTGGGATATAGCTATCCAAATGGTTTGAACCATTTTTAAAACTCTATCCCAATGGCCATAAACCATTGGGTTAGTTTTATCCAAAATGATTCATAATTAACCAATGGTAAATTGAGATCTAAATAATACTATAATAATATTTCACCTTAAAATGGTTGTATGGGGCTATCCTAACGGCCCACATACCAATGGTTTCTAAAAACAATGGTGTATCATATCCCAATTATTTTAGCAGCTATTCTAATGATTTAAAAATGTTATGATATGATATATTTCCAGTAGTGGTTTAAGGTTTGATACATGGTATTACTCATCATATCTCTTTGGAAGAGGATTATGATATTTGGGACGAAAGGAAAGCTGAGTCCCTAGTATATTAACCCCTTTGATATTATTCATTGAGTCAGAGCTAAGGCATGTCGACTGGTACATCCACCAAATATTTCTCAAATACCAGATGTATTTCATATATCCATCTTTATTATGTACATACCTTATCACTCACATGTACTGAATCTAGAGGTTGTCGTATTGGAAAATGATATCTCTTAGGAGGAGAAGAGAGTGAAGGTCATATATCATAGAGATAATGTTATGCGTAACAATACTACTCACATGGTCAAAGTACACTAGTGGAGCTATATGTATCAATAAAAAACATGGGAACCCATGGAAGTGATGAACGAGAAGTTCCCTCACTTGTTTTCACTATAGCATATAAAAGAAAATTTGAGGGTGAAATTTCATAAGGTGGAAGAATGTAACAAACCAAAATTTTATCCATGGAAATTCTCTTATTATAATTATTTCATTTAATTGAAATTAAATAAAATCACATAGAGAAAAAAATACAATGTTTTTTAAATTAATAATAAATGAAATAATATGTATTTCTATAAATTAAAGAACTTATCTCGATGGAATAGTAATATGACCTTAGGAATAGTATTATGACCATTAGAACTAGTAAATTGGATAATAGAATATTAACCCCATCTAATAATTTATGGATAAAATTTAGTAATCTTATAAGTTACAATGTCATATAATTATATCATAATATAAGTAAATAAATATTTAAAAACTTCTTAATTAAGTGTTGGTATTTCTATTAGTCATACATGTATAATTAAAATTTTATAATTAATATAATGATATAATAGAAAATTTATTTTCATAAAAAAACTTGTTATTTTACTATGATTATAAGAAAATCTTTTGGAGACATTACATAGTTTCTAAAAGTATCATAAATTAGTAATAATTTTGAAATCGGTATTTTTCAAGATAATGATGATTTTAATTAAAAATTAAATCTCTATTGTTTATAAAGTTATTTTCCTAAAATCTAACATATTTATGAATTTTACACATCAAAAAAAGTATATGGTTAATTTTTGGGATTTTTCATAAATACATGATTTTTTGGTGAATTAAAATATACAGCAATTTATGATGAAATTTAAATACATTAAATATTGAGTCTTAGATTATGTAAGGTAGATGTAAGACCAAAATATAGAACCCTCCTAATTATTTTAATAAATTTAGTGATAAGAATAAAACTATTCATCTTCTAGATCCAAGATAGTAAACAAATGAATAAATTAATGATACAACACCCCTCTCATCACCTATAGACACCAACCCTCACCACCCCTTATACTCACACCTTCCAAGATTTTATTCTTCTCCAAATGATCCAAAATAATCTTCCAAATCCCCTATCCCATGGTCTCATCAATAGAAAAAAACATTTCCCTACACAGGTTCTCAAATAAGATAAATTCAAGAGAAAAAATACACTTTCTCTTCCTTTCACTTTTCTATTCAATTTCATTTTTACTGCCATCTCCTCACCTAAATGTATCCATGTGTAATGATAACTCTAGTATCATTTATATAATATAATTTTATTATGTTAATGTAATAATTCATCTTCAATTGTTTTCCATTTTTTCCCTAAAAATGAAATAATGTCAGTGGTGTGTGGATTGACGACCACCATGAAAGGAGAGTTTTCATTTTCCTTAATTTCCATCATAGACAATCATAAAAAAATTATAATGCATAAAACTATATTTTAAAGTCTATTTTTTAAATATTTTTATTTTTTCGAACGAACATATGTTAAAAATAATAAATAATGAAACAAAATAGTTTGTGAAGTTTGAAAAACTACTGTACCAATCTAAATAATTATCACTAAAGTCTTATTAAATAATTCATCCTCATTAAATATAATAAAATATATATATAAGAATAAATACCCTTATTAATTTTAATTAATAAAATATAATATCAATTCTTGATAATCGTCCCCATTTTACGTGAACTTATATACTCATATACAAGTGATACAGTTATTAAAATCCTGAAAATGAACTCCCCAAATGATGAAATTAATTTATATAACTCAAATAAATTCCTATTATTGGACATAATAATAATATAATGATTCAGATTATGGTAAAAAATATTCTATATATTTTAATTAATGAATTTAATTTTAATATCCAAGAAATTAAAGTGCAGAAAGCATTCAAACATAAGGTAAAGGGATTACTCAAAACCAACACTATTCCATGAGGTTTTCCATCCATCACTCCATTTTATGTATCTACGTTCCTTAAATATAATTTTGTTCTTCCATTAATTTTCTATACTAGGATATAAATTTTTTCAGTCTAGATTTATTGAAAATGTAGGGATATTTCCAAAATAACTCTTTTGTCCAAAAATACATCTTTCACTTCTTGTGAGATTGTTTATTCTTCACTTAAGAGTGATGATTATTATACCATGTATATTATTCCCTACTTAATTTAGAAACCCAAAATCTTATTAATGAATGTATGATTTGGTAATTTAGACCCATTACTTTCCATGGGTTACTTTAGTCCAAAATTAATATACATTCTACGAGGCTTTCATGATAACATAAATGTTATGATGTGATTAGTGTTCCTAGAATTATATAGCACATGAAAATTTAATGATGTGATGGGCACACCTAGAATTATATATATGTCCAATGCATTGGTTAATGTAATGAATCTAATGATATAAAGTGAAATATTCACGAACATGATGCTATATTTGTTCAGAACTATATATTGTATTTTGAACACTGAGACATGATGTTTCATTTGTATGCATTTCCATATTCTATGCCATAGATAATTATTCCTCTAATGATTATGATTATGATGTAATTTTAATTATTATACTCACCCATGTCATATTGTTTCATGTTTTATCTATCCACTTACAGGGATTTTATCTCACCCCTTTAATTTATGAATATCCTTAGGTTATTACTTATACTAAGTATAATGCTAAGTCCACTAAGAAGCTAACAATGAAGGAATTAAATAATGGAAATGTTTTCTTTTATAAAAGTTTTGTATAGACATAATTATATCAATGAACTAAACCTTTGGATACTTTATTTTAAACTCTATTATGTTTTTTATATTTAAATGATTTAATAGTTATATTAGAAATAATATGTTATCTATAGCAGGTATTACAGAATGGTTTTATTAATTTCATAATTAGTATTATAGTATCATAGAAAAAACCCTTAGTGTAAGACAATGTATATGTAAACACCCAAACATGATTATTATAGAAAAAAACAAATCATTTATATCCCACAAGATATGTAGTTAGAGTTAATTTCATAGATTAATAAATTATTCATTCATGAATTTTTGACTTTTGTTTTGTTCTAGCCATTTCAATTTTTGAGAATGATGGGATCCACGGGAAATCATGCCAACAAACCATGATAGGTATAATGAAATGATTTCTTAAATGATATTCCCAATTCCCTAGGAGGTAGAGTTTATAATTTCATAAAGATTATTACCTATATAACTCATGTTATAAATAGTAACATAAATAATTTGGAACATCGGCCTTCACCTAAGAGCGTGAAACTAACTATCGAGTCATTTATGCGGTAATGACCAACGACCATTAGTGGATCTTCTGATCCACTTGTCATGTAATAGTGGGTCAACTCAATAGACCAGATCATTTTTGTACTTCACTATTTTGAGAGGGATAAAACAACGTTATCCATTTATCATCTAGATGGAGCGGTCGATCATTTGTGGGTGTGATTAAAAACACCAAGCTAATGAAATAAATTGAGTATATAGTGTGGTAATACAACAAGATAATGTTTCCTAACAAGTATTTCCCTTGAAATATTCGTATAATTATGGAGAGTGGATTTATATAGGTGAATAATAAGGATGGTGAATATTTCATTTACTATGAAGAAAATCTCACCTAGATTTCAAGGTATTCTTTGGGTTTTGTTAGGAATAATGATAATAAAAAATATTGATTCTGTAGTGTTTTAAAACAGTACCATATAATTTCAAAAGAAATTCGAGACTTTGGTTGTAATTAAGTATTTGTTAGATGTGCTGTCAAAGTGGAGTTGGATTTTGGATAATGGTAACTTGGATATTGTGATATGAATAGAAATATAGAGATTCAAGATAGGATATCTAATGAGAAAGGTAGAAAAAAAACTCAACCACTTACATATTAAAATTTTGAGAAGAATCATCATGGGAATGGCAGTAATGGGATGAGGAGATGTTATAAGTGTGGGTGATAAGGCTACAATGCTCATGAATGTTGTAGAGAAAAAAATATGTTGTCCGATATAATAGATGACAAGAGAGAAAAAACCACGGTTCAATGATTAAACAATACAGAACAAGGGGAATATGAAATCCAGTGCACTAAACCCTGATTCTATGAGGGTATTTAGCGTCATCAACCACCAAATCCAATAGATCATGTTCTAGAATAAGTTATTACAACTGATGAGGTTGAGTCCGACAAAGATTCCGTGACATGTATTCTGGTTATTCATTCAATATTATATAATGTACTATTTTATTATGTTTCTATGTATTATTTCATATCTTGCATGTTTTGTAGAACTGTTCAAACAACACATCAAAATATTGAGTTTGAGTTATCTGTGAGAAGAGAAAGTATGGAAAATATTTCATCCAAATTATATAACTCCCCCGATTATTTTCATCGAAATGAACATCCATAAAATCATTTATTACTTTCTTTTGTGGAGTTTCATGTTATGTTTTGTATGGATTGGATATCTTTATTCATATAGGACCTAAACTATCAGGAAAGGGAGATGACTCTTCACATCCAAAAGTATCGTACAGTTCTATAAAATTATAAGTAGTAGGATGGATCCACTTTAGATCCATCATCTCATGTGGGGATATTATTTCCTTATAAATAGGAATATATAGCTTAAATGATTGATACAAAGGAGAGAATCATGATCAATGACATTCCCATTGTGAGGTAAAAAACTAATGTTCTCCCTAAAGAATTGTCTGGTCTTCTTCCGGATGAAGTGGATGAGTTATCAATTGGACTTATTCCTAGAAATAATTATATATCAAAGACAGATTATATAATGGGAACCATTGAGTTGTATGAAATGAAGACACAGTTACATGAGAATATGGACAAGGGTTTTATATGAACGAGTGATTCAATATGTGGTGCACCAGTCCTCTTCTCAAGAAGATGTATGGATCAATGGGCCTCTGCATTGATTATCTTGATCTCAAAAAAATAATGATAAATAACAAGTATCACCTTTTACATATAGATGACTTTTTTGATCAACTACATGGGGCCATTTATTTCTCAAAGGTGGGCCTTAGGTCAGTATATCTCCAATTAATGGTGAGAGTGGAAGATATTTCCAATACTGATTTTAGAATGAGGTATGCACCCAATGAGTTTGTAGTTATTCCTTTTGGACTCACTATTGTTCATAAAATATTCATGGACTAATTGAATAGAGTCTTTAAATATTACATAGACAAATTTTTTGTATTTTTTATACATGAAAATCTAAAATAATCCATTATAAAGGATGAACATGAGGAGCATTTGGATACTATTCTAAAGACATTTCAATGTGTGAAAATTTATTCAATGTAAAGTATCATTCATAGGGAATGTTATCACTTGAAAAGGAATATTAGTGGGGCCTTCCAAGAAAATGGAAATCAAAGACTATCCTAAGAAAAAATCTATAACAGAGATCCCTAGATTACATGGACTATGTGTGTATTATGGGAGATTTATGAAGAACTTTTAATGATATTCAAACCCACTAACCATGAATAGTTAGAAGGGAGAACAGTTTTTTTGGACCACTGAATGTGAAGACTACATCGATGATTTGAATAATAGGATTATCACCCCTCCATTACTTACACTTCCAATATATGGTTAAGCCTTTGTGGTATACAATCATTCTTCAAGTAAAAGATTAGTTTCTGTGATGATTCAAAATGATAAAGTGATTTCCTATGCCTGAATGTAGTTGAAAATTAATGAGAAAAATGATCATGTTCATAATATACAGTTAGATACTGTGATCATGACATCAAATATATGGTGGAATTATCTCGATAGGGATAAGTGGGAAACGAATACTAATCATAAGTGACATAATTATAAATTCAAAAAGAAGGTTCTTTATATAAACTAGCGAAGATGGTTAGAGCTCATCAAGGAATAAGATTGCCCAATATACTACCATAATGGTATGGAAAATAAGGAGGCATATGCTCTAGGTAGAAATGGCCTTCTTTCTTTATCAATAATGATAATTGATAAGGATCCAATGTTCTTATCTTCTAAAAGGATGGTCAAGGGAATCATTAATAAAATAATATTATCAATCCATTCTCAAATGATTTCTGCACCACCCCTCTTGGAGATAATAATGTATTCTAAAAAAAATGATGTCGAAATTCAATATATGGTCGAAGATATGGTAATGTGGAAATCCTATGAGTTCAAATTGATGAGGAACAGGATGTAAGATTTGGGTAACAACTATGTATACCATCTAATATGGAGATAAAGAGGGATATTTTAAACAATGAACATAGCTCATCCTTCTATTTTCATCTAGTGTGCACAAATATGTATCATCATATATGAGAAAAAAATTGGTGGGGAAATATGAATAAAGAGATCACTAAATATACATCAACGTTCCTATTATGTCAGAAAGTGAATCCTAGAATACAAAAGACTAAGGGGATAATGAATTCATTCCCTATACTGATATGGAAATGGGAAAACGTAACTATGTAAAATTTCATTGTACATTAGAATAAATATAGAGGAAACCATCCTATAAGGGTTTTTATGGATTTTATTACAAATAAATATCACATGATCACAATTCTAGAAGAATTATCAGTAGATAAACTTTCACATATATATCTATATTATAGAATTCGAAAAGCTGCATGGAGTACCAAATTCGATTGTATTTGATTGATATCCATGAATCACCACTATGTTATAGAAAAGTATCCAAAATTATATAAACACTAAGATGGACATTAGTAGAGATAATAATCCTCAAACTGAGGTCCAATCTGAGTGGTCTATTATATTACATGAAGGAATATTGAGATCCAATTTTTTGGACTTCAATGGAGGATAGGACAATCATCTACATCTAGTTGTGTTCTCTTACAATAACAGTATCCACATGAGCATCCAAAAGAATCCATATGAATCCCTTAATGGGAAAATACATAAAACACAGTCATTCTAAGATAGAGTCGAGGAACGTAAGCTGTTAGGACCTATAATGGTGAAAACATAGAGGATAAGGTGAAAACCATTTAGAAGGAATTTTTGGTATCCCAAAGTGAAAAGAATAGAAATACTAATAATCATCTATGAGAGCATTATATTTAGGTTAACGAAGTAATTACCTTGAATATCTCCATGGGAGATGATTATGAGATTTGTGAAAGGAATTATGTGCCATAGTTACATCAGCCCCTTCAATATTATTGGTCGTGCCGGAGGCGTGACCTATCGAATGGAACATCCACCAACTATGTGTCAAGTAAATGATGTATTCTATGTATCCCTATTGAGGAAGTACATATGATATCACTCACATGTACTAAATCTAGAGGTGTTATAGATGGAACATGATCTTTCTAATGAGATGATGCCAATGAAGATATTAGAAAATAGATATAAAATTCTATGCAACAAAACTACTCACATGGTCAATGTAATATGGAATAACCATAAGTATAAAAAGGCAACATGGAAATTTGAGAAAGGTATGACAGAGAAGTAGAAAAAAAATTTCACCATTGTATGTAAAAAAGAATATTGGTGTCTGAAATTTCATAAGGGGGGAAAATGTAACGACCCCAAATTTTATCAATGGAATTCAATTCTTATAATCTTGTCATATAGTAGAAATAAGATAAGATCACATAAAAATCTAATTTTTTTTAAATGAATAATGATGAAATAAAAGGTATTTCTAGAAATTAAGGAACATGTCCCAATGGAATAGTAACGTGACCATTGGAATACTATCTTGACTATTAGGAATAGTAAAATGGGAAATATAATAGTGAACAGACCATTGAAATTATGGATAAAATTTAGATGTCTTATAAGTGATAATATGATATAATTATATCATTAAATAATTAAATAAATATTTTTTAATTTATTAATTATGTGTTGATATTTTTGTAAGGCATAACTATTTAATTATAATCATTTAATTAATATAATGATTTAACAGAAAATTTATTTTCATAAAATAGATTCATAAATGAATTATTTTTTTCATAAGTTTATAAGATAATTTTAAAATTCCAGACTTAAATTTTCAATATATCAAAAAATCAGTTATAATTCTAAAATCATTATTTGCGAAGTAAATGATGATTTTAATTAAAACTTAAATTTACGAAATTAAGAAAATTCTTTTCATAAAATGAGTTCTTTTTTAAATCTACATATTGAAAATATGTCTTGTGTAAATTTTTGGTATTTTTCTAAAATACAAGAATCTTTGGTGAATAGTAAAAGATGATAATTTACAATAATAGCTAAATAATTTTATTATTAATTCATAGATTAATTAAGGATGATGTAAGAAAAAAATACTGAATCCCACTTGATTATATTGACATATTTTGTGATATGGATGAAACTATTCATTTTCTTGAGACAAAATAATAAACAAATGGAAAAATAATGAGAAATAACCCCTCCCCTCCCTTATAAATACAACCCATCACGACCTATTTTCCTCACAACTTCCATGGTTTTTGCCTTGGAAAACACAACTTAATACTCTTCCCAAGACCCCCAAAGTCATGGATCCTTTTATCTCACCAAAATACCAAACCCTTTTCCCTATGGAGGTTCTCAATGAAGAGAAATTCAAGAGATAAAATCCTCTTTCTTTTCCATTCAATTTACATTTTAATTTCTTTTTTTTATTATCTCCTCACCTCTACGTATCCATGTGTCATGATCACTCCAATATATTTTATAATCAATAATGATATTATTTAATTGGAATTATTGGTCATTTTGTATCCTCCCTTTTCATTTTTACAATAATAATTAAAATATCATCTATAGTGTGTCGATTTACCACCACTATGGACGATGTTTTTTCATTTTCCCTTAGTGACTTTAAGGATGGTCATACAACCATTATAATGGTTGAAAAAATATTATAAATGAAAATAATTGAGTTTATATAATAATAATATCACTATATATTTATTTTTAATGTAATATATTTGTAATATAATAAATTTAATTTTTAAAATTAATCTTATTTATTTTCTAGACATGATTTAGGAACAAATTCATTTTTTGGATAAAAGATGTTTTTTTTCCAAAAAAATGCAGTTTTACCACATTTTCATGAAGCACCAATTTTATATCTAATTTTGAAACATATTTATATTAAATTTGGGAAAAAATTATTTTCTTTTAATTCGTAATATAAAAAATTACTATGGTTGAATTTTGTCTATTTTTATGATAAGTTACATTTTTTAAGAATAGTGAAATATTTATTTTTGTAGATAATATTATTTTATATTAATGTCATCACATAATTATGTTTTTTGTTCTGTTTAAATTTTAATTAGTCCATTTGAATCATATTTTTTCTTTGAAAATAATTTGATACATTAATTTATTTTAAAACATATTCCATTTAAAATTGGAATTTTTCAAAAAACCTATTTTTCATAAAATTTTACCAGTTTTATAATAAATTTAATTCATAAAATCTTGTGTTTCAAATTGTTAAAAATTAATTTCAAATTTGGATTCAAGAGATCCAAATTTTTTATGTATGCCCCTTTTATTTAAGACCAATATGAATAGTCAGCATGGAAAATTTTATTACCATGGTAAACGGTAAATTGGGTAATTTTGGATTCAAATAAAAATATAATGAATATAAAATGGTGGAAAAAAATGAAAAAAAAAATTAGATTATGAATTCAATTCATCCCTTAAGACTTAAGAATCTAATTTTTGTAATTTAATGGACACTTGTCCATGAAAATTACTTAAATAATATTTAAATCAATGAAAGACACAAAGAGTCAATTTCTTTGTCTTTAATATCTATTATGGTTCCTCATATGAAAAAATGGGTGGTATCAACGAATCTAAATAGTACTTATTAACATAATAAAAATATTCTCCTAATATAATTTTTTGGATAGATTGGGGACAATTAGGAAATATTATGTTATTTATAATATTTTATTTAATGAAAATATAAAGATGTAACATTCATGATTTAAATAATATATCACATTTAAAATAAGGATATACATAAAAAATAGAACTATATATACTCTTTTAAAAGGTAAAAATATTCATGGTATTTTATTTTTATTTTTTAGTGAGTAAATTGTAAGCTTAACGAATTATAAGTTGTTGATGCAAATACTATTTAATTGATGAAAATTAAATCTGCTAAGTTTTTTTTACAATTATAATAACTATTCAAAGAAAAGACACATGAAAGAATATTATTTGCTGAGTATATATCTACCATAATCATCAAAGGGAAGAGTTCTGGAACATTTCAATCCTTAAATAATATATTATGACACTTATACTACTTTATTTAATGTGATGTAAAACTTGTTACATTCATATTTAAATAAGTATACCATTTTTAATGACCTATTTTATAGAATATATTTTCAAATAAAATAATTATAATGAAATTTAGTACATTTATCTTCATCATTGTAATTTATTTTACATTTTTTCCAAAAAAGATGTATATTAAATAATTACACAATACTGATGTAGTAATAATTTTCTTAATGGAAATATCTAATTAATGTTATTAAAAATAATAAAATAAATATAATTTATCTTATTAATATTTCCAATGAATTTTCTAGATTACCAAAATCCATTAGGGATATAATAAAACATTTTTTCTATAATGACATCTTATCATGATAGTTTTTAAAAATCCAATAATTGAATAGTGACAAAATATACAATATTGTTGTTTTTGTGAATTTGTTTAATTTTTTTTTTTAAAAGTTGTAAAACATTTTCAAAAATTATATAATAATTATTATTTGGTATAGAATGATATAAATTATTTATTTATGATTTAATTTACATAAAATATTAAAATATTTTACCTTTCAAATATTGATACAATTGTTACATTAGTTAATAAAAAATAAAATAACATAGTGTTAAATTAAAATGATAAGGTTATGACTGATATAATTAAAAGTAAAAAATTTATTTTTTGATGATATTAAAACTTCATCAAATCTAAACTTCAAAAATAATAAATTTTTTAGGTTTTTGGATGTGGTTTTCATTAATTATTAATTAATATTTTTTGAGATTTAAAATCTTCCCCTCACCTCAATTATAAATTGGAACATCCTCCCTAAAAATTTCAATTCACATTTAGCCTTAAAGATCTACCATAACCTTACTATATCCCTTATAAACTTATTTATTCACATTATATATGTCTATTTGTTCTCAAAAGACAAACTCTAGTAGCTTTAAGAGGAGATCTAGAGGTAGCTCGACGAAGAAAACGTAATCTCCTCTACCAATTCATTCAAATTATATCTTCTTACAATTATTCATCATGAGTTTTTTATATTATAAATTAATTACTTGAGTATCATGTATATGCTGAGATGTTATTAAAATAATGTAACAATTGTATTCCACCTTCTATTAATCCTATAAAAAATTAAATCACCACGCGTGAATACGTACGGCTTATCGTATCCATGCGTTGGTGTAATATGTTTTTCAGAACCACTTGAATTGTATTGGTATAATGATGGAAATAATGACTATAAATTATTATTATAAAAAGTTATTTATTATTAAAATATATATATACCATCCACCTCGATAACATTTCATAATTAAAGGAATGATATCATCGTTCTTGAGTGTGTATGACCTAATAACTCCATAATGTGATGTAATTCATTCTAGATGATATCCATTAAATCATGATTTTATATATGTACATTATAAATAAATATAATATCTATTATTTACATATCATTTTCTAATGAAATATATATGAACTCAGAAGGATAACCAAAACATATATGACACAACATACATGAGAAAATGATGTAGTTAATACCCGAATAACGAGTTGTAATGAAATATTATTACCAAAAGATGATAATATGATCATATATTAAATCATAAAAATTACTATGATTATGTAATAATTCAATTACACTATTGAAATCATTATAAAGGTGGTTCAGATACATATAAAAGATAGTAGTCCTAAGTTAAGGGATAATTTTTCTATCTCAATATTATTTGAGATTCTTTGTTCGTAAGTATTTACTCAGGTGTATTTATCATCCGCATCCATGTTTCCTAAGTAAGAATAATAAAATACTCGTTCTATCCTTATGATATTTTTAAAGTAAATTTTACACATTTTTAAATTTTTATTAAAGGGTATTAAAGGAATCTTTTTTCAATTTTGGTACGTGGTTCCTTTTGACTTTTGCATAAATGTACAAGAAGAATGTTTTTTTACCTTATACAACATGATTTTTTTATGATTTCATAATGCCTTATTTTCAGGAATATTCCTTTATATATTTTTTTTAAAATATCAAATGAAATTATTTTCTTTTAATTGTTTTAGATTTTCAGAAAATGAAATTTTTTGGAAGAAGAAAGGATTTTTTCCTCAACAAATAATTTCATGTGTTCATTAAAAACTATATTCCATATAAGAAGGAATTATTTAATAGTGTTATGTTAAATGTATTTTATCCCTATTATTATTATTGTTTTTTTAAATTTTATTTTTAATGATATTTAGGAAATCCATATTTCATATAGATTATTTTATGGTGGAATGTTTTATAAGAACCCATTTTATTCCATCGGTTATGCTATAATGAATCATTTATTTTTTGTGGCACACATATGTATTGTTTTAAATATTTATTGGGTGGGACATATATCTCCCAACAATACATTGGGTAATGATTTATATTTCATGAGATATGTATGACTAGAATAACAAGTAAATCTAGTTCAGTAATATAGGTATGGAACGACAAGTACTTCTGGTGCAGAAATACAGCGCTGGAATGAGGAGTGAACTCGGTTCAATATTGGACCTTGTTCACTATTATGGTATTGGGAATTATCCTTTTCTAAAATAGAAATGATTTTATATTCTTATTTGTTTTATAAAATTCCATGTTTTATTCCAATTCAATTTTATCATGGTTTTTGTACCTTTATGATTTATTCCTTATGAACTGCCAAGATTTTTCTGATGACTCAAGAATTTGGTTATTAAAAATCTATGCCCATGTTTTCAAATTATTATTTTTATGTTTTTCATGATGTTTTCCACGTTAACCCTTACTGAGAATTTGATATCATACTTTTTATGTTTTATTTTCCCCAATATATAGAAGGTTTTAGGTTGCAAAATTAAAGGGGAAGATCTTTATTGGAGTTATCTAAGATCTTTCACCATGTTAGATGAACATGTTCCTTATTCCAAATACACTAAACTAAAATGGTATTTCAGAGTGTATTTGTGAAATTTATTAACTTTTCCGTAATAGAATTGTAATTTCCAAGTATGTCAAGCTTGGATCGTTAGATTTGGTATCAGATAGAAGGATTAGTTAACCTTTGAAAACAAGGATGAGAAAACTTTACTGAGATTACTAGATAACTTTATTAGGATATGTCTAGGGATGTCCCTAAGGGTATGTCTAACTATAGGTTATCGTGCTAGAATTATCATAACGATCATGAATAACCTAGTATTAAGCCTAAGATTTTAGGGATTGATAGTAATTTCTATTGGATATGTGGTTTTTACAGTATGATTATTATTCATGACAATTTTATTCTGTGTATTTGGAAAATGGTTGGAAATATGAAGAATCATGTAAATTGAGAAAATGATGCATAATGGAATGATATTCCTCATACGAAACCAAATTAAATGGGAACTAGAATGAAATTTTTTTATTATTACTAATCAGAAATCACATATATAATCAATAATATAAACATTAAGGAGTTTACTAACCCACATAATTAGAAAAATACGGTTTTTCATGATGGCAATAAAGGAAAGGTTGTTATATTTTCCTCTTGTAAATCATATGGGAAAAGGCATCAAGGGGATTAATTCAATGGAACTGGAAGAATATTTAGGTGTGGACAAGAAGGAAACATGTCGAGTAACTGAAATGGAAAAGGTTTAATTGACACAATGGACAAGGATAATGGTATTTCTAAGGCATCAATAGTGGTTAAATTTTTTAAATGTAGAATTTTTGGACATTAAGAAAATCGATGCCCTAAGGGAAAATCTCACTAAATGAATCTACATGATTGTATTATTAGTATTTATGTTGATGATGATTATTATACTAAAAATGACATTTATGATGAAAGAATTGGTGTGGAATAAAATTATGAAGCTTATTCAGTGGTTTGATAATTTAGAGGAATGATTGCATGTTTATCATGATAATGATTGATAAGTAATTTTACAGCATCATTGAATAAAAAACATCTAAATATTTTTACAGTATTTCATTTCTTATGTATTTAAGAGTATATTATGAGTGGTACTAGTAACCCTGAAATGTGATTCAGATATTTTTGGAAAAAAATAAAACTAAAGATAACCGTTAATATAATGATGAAATAATGATATTTTGATAAAGATATGTCAGATATGAATAAGTAAATTTTAGTGTAATGATTTCTTCAGAAATCATTATGGATTTTTTTTCAAGAGGGTTCTTCTATCGTCGACTATGTATAGAACATTTTGGGAAGTAATTAATATATCTAATTAGATTTGGAATATGGAATCTTGCATGTTTTCAATAAGGATATATGGTAATTCTGGTTATTACTGGCACTCAAGACAATACATGTTGAAGGTTTTCACAAGTTTGGAATGTGAAAAACATTATAAACCTTATAATATATTGAGGATAAAAGTTATGGTGATATTCGTGCACGTATTTATAATGTTTTGGATTTAAATTTATTATACTTATTATAAGGTTATAATTTTTTTTGAATGTTTAAGTTAATCTTTGGATGAAGTTTGTTAGAATATTGTCATATTATTCCAAAGGTGGACATATGAATATTTGATAAAATGTGTAATTTTTTGTCATGATAAAGGTATATGGAATGAACAATAATTCCATTTATGGATTGCATGATCTGCTAAACTTCAGTAATTTCAAATTTAACATCATTTCTTTGAATAAGATATTAATTTGAAATTTTTTAAGGCTTGACCAACACTGATATTATATTGAAATGAATTAAGTATTTAATCTCATGTTATTCAACATTAGGAGAACAATCTTGAAAATCAAAAATGATATATTTTTACCTTCTTACCCGATGAATCAAATGGACCCATAAATCATCATAGATTTATAGCTTTCTAATTACTAACTTTCTATTATCATTGTTCTCTATCATTCTCCATTATAATTTGATGGTTATAATTTTCATTCCTATATGTGTTTTTTCTTCCCACCAATGTTCTTCTATGTGGAAACCCAATTAGGAGTTACAAGGGTTAACCATTATGTTTCTAATATTACTTTTTTAAAAGAATTTTATTATTACTTTTTATGATGTCGGTTTATACGAAATAATCATTCATGTTGTACACCCTTTATAACACGAAAAATTTCATGGGTTGAATTAATTTTTAGGCGGATTAAATGTAACGCCCTAATATTATTATGTGATAGTTTTTTTTTAATTTCTTTGATATATCATTTTGTACGCTACACAAAGATAAGCTTTCAAAATACACAACACCGTCTTTTGTTGTGATATAAATAACACTATTCTTAGCATGTGTTACATAAAATTTAAATTTATTTTGATAGAACTAATTAAAAAAACTAGTTTATTTTAAATACTAAATATTATAATGTTTCCTTATAATATAGTCATTATAATGGCAATTATGAACAACATTAACTTTATCCTAAAACTATTAAATTGAAAAGAAGTGAGTTTATAAAATAATACAATCAATTTTTTATAGATTTTATTAATTTAAATATATTTTAAATATTAAATATAATGTTCATAATTCATATTAATTGTTTTTTAGATATGATGGATGAAAAAATACTAAATAAATATGGATAAATGAAGTATTTTTTAAACAAAATGTAGTTTCGACACATTTTTATGGCACACTCATTTTTAATATAGTGTTGACAATTTTTTATATTAAATTTGAAAAAATAAAATTTTATTTTAAATCATAATATTAAAAATTATATTGGTTGATTTTTTGTAATTTTTTTGATATGTTACATTTTTTATGAATAGTGAAAATAATGGTTTTTATTGAAAACATTATTTATCATTCAAATTCATAACATATTTATGTTTTAAATTAAATTAATGTTTTAATTATATCATTATTTATCCAATTATTATTTTTTGAATAATGTTTTTATACATTAATGTGTTACAAAAACATTTTCCCATTTAGATGGGGCATTTTCCAAAAAAAAAAATCGTAACATTTTTCGGTTCTATTTAAAATTAAACCCAAAATAGTATATGTTTTAAATTTTGGAAAATTAATATAATATTTGGATTCATGAGGTCCATAGTTTTTTTCTAGACCCATTTTATTTTTGACCAATATGAATAGAAACAATGATAAATTCTGTTACCACAGTAAAGGGTAAATTTGGTGATTTAAATGAAAAAATTATTAATGAATAGAAAATGACCAAAAAATGAATAGTTTTTAATTTGATGAATATAATCCGACCCTTAACACTTATGTACATAAAATATTTCATTTAATGGACACTTTTCAATGAAAATGACTTAAATACTATTTAAATCAATGAAAGAAACAAAGTGTCATTTTCATTGTCATTAATATGTATTACATGTCCAAATATGAGAAAATGGGTGAAATCACAAATATAAATGGCACTTATTTTCTTAATAAATATATTTCTATAATATAAATTTATTTTGGACGTTTTGGGTCCATTTGAGGGATATTATGGAATTTATAATATCTATTTAATGAAAATTTAATGATGACACATTCATGTTTTAAGTAATATATTATTTTTGATATAATTTTATACAGAATAAAAATTAAACTATAAATATTACTTTTAAATATATTAAATTTGTATTTATCATGGATTTTTTTTGGGAAAAAATAATTTTCTTAAATGTTTATATATTGTTGATGTAGAAATTATTTAATTGATGAAAAATCAATAAACTAATTATTATTATAATGATAATAACACCTAAGAGAAACAAAAACAGGACCAAATATTATTTTTTGAATATATCTAGAGAATAATCATCAAATGGTCGAGTTAAGGACCATTTTAATCATTAGATAAGATATTATGACATTTATATTATTTTATTTAAAGTGACATTAAATTTGTCATATTAATATTTTAATAATTATATCATTTTTAATGAATGATTTTATAGAAGTTATATTCGACTATATTATTTATAATTAAATCTAGTATATAAATATTCAAAATATTATTTTATTTTTTATTTTTACACAAAAAATTAGTATATTGAATAATCACACAATTATAATGTAGTAATTATTTTATTAATGGAAATATCAAATTAACGTTATTAAAAATATTAAAATAAATAAAATTTGATCTAATTAATTTATATAATGAATTTTATAGACGACTTATACCTTTTATTTATATAATAAAATATTTGGTTCAATGAAAAAATGATATCATGATATTTTAAAAATACATGAATTTAATTGTGACAAAATGTACATTATTGATGTTTCATGAAAACAATATTTGATTATATAATTTAAAAATCATTACATTTTTAAAAAAATAAATATAATAATTATGATATGGTCTAAACGGATCTAAATTATTTATTTATGATTTAATTTACGTCAAATATATAAATATTTTACCCTTTTAATTTTGAAATAATGGTTACATTAGTTCTAATGAATTATAATAAATAAGTATTAAATTAAAATAATAAGGTTTAAATTGACATAATAACTAGTCCAAAAAATTTTGGATGATTATATTTCACCCTTTTCACATCTAATATTAGAATATATGACATTTTGTATTTTATTTGGATGTGCCATGATTAGAATATAAATTAATATTTTGGTGATTCCAAATGTGCCCCTCACCTTAAATATAAAATGGCACATCCTTCCACAAAATTTTAATTCATTTTGAGCCTTTAAGATCGACCATCCTCTACTCATTTCCCTTGTCAACTTCGTTAGTCACATTCTAAATGTTTGGTGCTTCTCAAAAGTCCAACTCTAGTGCCATTAAGAAGAGATTTGAAGGGATCTCATCGAAGAAGAGGTAATCTTCTCTATCGATTCATTCAAATTGTTTCTTCTTCTACTTCCTCATCATGAGTTGTTTCCATTATAAATTAATGAATCTAGTATCAATTGTATACTGAGATGTTATTAAGATTGCGGAACAACCATATTCCACTTTCTATACATCCTATGAAAAATGAAATCACCACATGAAACCCATTCACAATTACAAGCTATTTATTCTATAACAATATATATACCATCCACTTAAATACAATTTCACAATTAAAGAAAGTATATCAATACTCATGTATACGTACGACCTACCATCTCCACAGTGCGTTGGGATTCATTCAACATTATATCCATTAAATCATGATTATATAAATTTAAATTATAAATAAACCTGATATATATTATGTTAATATAATTTTGGGATTATATAACTATGACATAATAAGGATAATCAGATCTTACTCAACATAACATGTATGAAAAAAAGAAACAGCTGATACTCGAATAACAACTAATAATGAAATATTATTAACATACATATAATAATATGATCATATATAATATCATAAAAAAGACTATGATTCTAGAATATGTCAATGAAAGTATTTAAATATTTATACCAGAAGTTAGGATTCATATAAAGGATATCTAACCTAGGTTGAGGGATAATTTTTCAATCTCAATATTATCTATGATTTTTTATTCAAAAGTATTTACTACTGTATATTTGTCATCCAAATCTATGTTTCCTAAACAATTATTTTAAAATATTCTTCATATCCTTCTATAATTTAATAAATTTAATTTTATCCATTGGGGAATTTTTATTAATGTTTATGAAAGCAATCTTTTGTCATTTTTAATATTACATACTTTTTGACTTTTCAGAAAAAAGTATGAGAAGAATGTTTATTTAATTTATATTTAATGAACAGATTTCTATGCTTTCATAATCATTTATTTCCTTGAATATTCATTTAAAATATTTCATTTTTATTTTCAAAGAAATTATTTTATTTTAATTATGTAGAATTTTGAGAAAAGAAAATGTTTTTGAAGAATAGTGGCTATTTTATACACAAAGGTATTTCAAGTGTTCAATAAAATATATTTTCTATCTAAATAGAATTATTTAATAGGTTTATGTTACAAGTATAATATATGTATTATTCTTATGGTATTTTTATTTAATGATATTTTTTAAATCCATTTTTTCATAGATTATTTTATGAGAGAATTATGTTTAAGAAACTAATTTTATTCGTAAATTTATTTTAGGATGAATGATATATGCTTTTGTGTTAGTCATATGTATGGTTTTCATTGTGTGATAGGTCTGACATATATTCCCCTCCAACGCATTGGGTAATGTTTTATATCTCATGAGATAGACATGAATGGAATAACTACTAAATATGGTTCAGTAATACAGGGTTGGAATGACATGTAAATCCGATTCAGTAATACAGGGTTGGAATAAGGAGTGAACTCAGTTCAGTAATATATTTTGTATCACATAATGGTCATGGAAATGAGCGTTGGCTAATATGAAAATGATTTTCTATGCATATGTGTTTGGAATAACTCTATTTTTTATGAAAAAATGAATTTATCATAGTTCTTCTTCAATTATGATTTATTCCCTACAAACTACCAATATTTTTTTTCGTGACTCAATATTTTGTAATTAAAAATTTATTTTCATGTTTTTACATTCACATGATTTTTTATTATTTGATGTTATCCATGTTTACCATTACAGATCATTTCAATTCACTGATTATAATTTTTATATTCCCCAGGATATAGAATTTTTTACGTGGGAAACTAAAGGGGAATATCTTTATGGGATATTTTGAAGATATTTCACCAAGTTGATCCATGTGTCAAAATACATTAAAATAAAACAATATTTGGGAATATATTTATGTAATTTATTAATTTTCTTATAAATAAATTTAATGTCCAAGAATTTCAATCTTGGGTTCATTGAATTCCCTTTTTAATTTGTCAATAATAATGATTATTCCTGAATGTATGATTTTTTAAATTAATTCAATTCCTTTCTATGGGTTATTTTATATCCATTATTGACATAAATTCTATAGGAATGAAAGATAATGTAATTATTATGATTTGATTGGTGAACTAAAAATTATATAGTGCATGAAAACATTATGTTGTGATTGGTTATCCTAGGATTATATAGATCTCCAAAGCATTTCGTAATGTTATGTATCTCATGATATAATGTGAAATATATTGGAACATGATGCCATATTTTTTCATAACAATGTTTCTAATTTTTACCACTAAGACGTGATGTTTCATTTTTATGAATTTTCACATAGAATGACTTTATCTAATTATTCCACTCATGATTATAATGATTATTATGTTTACCCATGTCATATTGTTTCATTTTTGTATTTATCCTCTAACTGGGATTTTATCACTCCTCTTTCATTGATGTATATCGTCAAATGATTACTTGTACAAATTATAATGTGATGGCCATTAATAATTTAGAGAACAACGAATTAAATAAAGTTTATGATTTGTTTTTTTAATTTTATATATATGCCTAATTTTACCAAGACAATAAACCTCTTGATCATGGATTTGTGATAATATTAAGTTGTTTATCAATAAAATTACTTAATAGTCATGTATAAAAAAGTGGGGTCAATATTGATATTGTGTAATGAGATATATGTAAGGGAAATGTGACACATTTACCTTGTGGTTCTTAAAGATGTATTATTCTCAATTGGTGTTTGGATCATGGATATCTCTTTTGTTTACTTAGGATTAATTCCACATTGGTTTTTCTATGTCAGGATGTCCTTTTTTTCTAATGACATCTTTTATCAAAAAATCAACACTACCCTTATCTTATTATTTCTTTTTTTCATTTATATTGTATCATTATTAATTATTATCCATATAGTCATTTTGATTTAATTTAAGATATTATGGAATTCTGTATTTTATCTTCAATGAAAATCATCACCCATCATTATATTAGGATTCTTGCATTCATTTTTGGAATTTGGTGTCCTGGTGATGTCATATATGGTTTGAAACACAATCGACTCCTACCAAGCCAATGGGTGTCGAGTTGGATGTTATATGAACACCCATTGGGAGAATCACATATAAAAAATTAAAAAAAAAATATAAATTAAAAGGTGTACGACTCCATCCTCATGCATAACTACATCCCAATCACCAAATACCCATCTTACTACTCAATGTGTTCTAGGAAACACTAAGTCATTTCCTCATCAGATCCTCTAATCATGAATATTTCTCAAATACCAAAGTTCCAAGACCACCTAAGTAGTGTGTGAGTAAAACATTGCATTCCACCAGCAACAGTTTCCCATAAAATTCTAGAAAATATAGTTCATCAACATGTGATATTCTTTACCAAAAATATATGGTACATATATATAATAAAACAACCACCATTGGTTCTTATTCACTATGAAACAACATGGGATGGACAATATATACTTTATATAGTTCCATATGTCTCTATGCATAATGATTACATCCCTAGAGAATCCATTTCATAAATCATAACAATGGGAGTAAAAAAATTTAGGGATCCATAACCATGTTTGAAACATGTACTGGAATATTTTCATGGGCTTCCAACTCATACTCTCGAGCTTGTGTCAAGATAACCATCAATTCTGGGGGGGCTGACAACTGCTACCCAAGTCATGTATATATTGACCACCAATGGGGTTATATGTATTACATATAACTATAATTTCCATCCACAAATGAATAACTACCTCTACCAATATCCATGATACCAAACCTCTAAGTGGTGATCCACATATTAACACAATGATACTACCTTTGGGAACTCACAAAAAGTAATGAGTTCATAAAAATCCAACCCACCGAGAAAAATATCCAGACATAGAACCATATAATTATACAACTAGGGTGTCACATACTCTAAATATAATAGGTATACGACCTTCATTACTAAGGGTTCATAACACACCCCCATTACTAAACCACTATTTCATATATGTATAGAATATGCTAAGAGTCATTACTCACCATAGACATTGTATAACATTATCCCAAAGTATCCCACAAATGAACAATACATATTTCATATATATATATATTATTGAATATCATATCTCTTAATTGGATCATCATTATATAACCCACGAGATGGAAATTCACCTAAACATTGCACACATCTTTTGGGATGTACTCTCAAGTGCACTATCGATCCTTGTCACTATAGCCATGATAGGATCTCATCATTGATACTATGTATTTAATGTGACACTCAAGATTGATGATACCTACTCCCATTTTATAACACTCTATATTGATAACACAATACAAGTTCACTGACTGAAAATAACATTTTATAAATAAAAAGGTGTGTCTATGGACCCCGAACAAACTATCGGGAGCTCTTAAGGAGGTCGATAGTAATATAACCCAAAGGCATCCCCAATTAAAAGTGAAATAAATTCAATATGTAGGGAAACAAAACTATCATAAGTGGAAATATCCTCCCAAGGACTCCCATGATTCGAGAGTTCATCCGCAACCATGTTTCCCTCCCTCCAACTGTGGTAAATGAGTTTCCCATGGTTGGTTTCAAATGCACACATCCTTATAATTTAGGCAAATTCCAATGTCATGTCTAAACTCCCCTAAATAATTATAACTAGTGTCTCCATGTCTGAATCCACTTTAAAAACATTGTATCCCCAACTCTTTCAAACAATGATCTCTATGAGGAGAGGTCTCACCTTCGCGCCAAGTGAAGTACCCACACCATAGGTCGCTCTGAAAGCCAGGTGAATAGAACCGCTCGAATCACATAAAACTGAATCCACCTCTCAAGGTTCCATCAAGGTCTAATAAAGGACATTTATTATAATTCCATCATCCAGACTTCATAATTGATAACTAAGGCCACCTATACAAAAAAAATTATATGTTCTATTAAATTCATATCTATTATACCCCTCAACTGCTATGTTTTTTCTAAAAGCTCATATTTATGATCAAAACCATTACCATAGGTGGATAAGGCCTTATCTAGCATCCAAGTGTTAATAATATCCCTTTAATCATCATTTATCTTCCAGAAATCAACAAATATTTTTTTATGGTCAAATTGTCATACATGAAAACACTATATATCACATGCTATTTTCAAAATAAAAAATAGGAAGATGTTCAATGTACCACCAACTTAATAAATTTTTTTACACTTTAATAAATATTTTTCACTACCACCCATGCTTCTAAAATACTCATAAAATGTTATATCATCACCCAGCCACCTATATTAAGAAGTTACACACAATTCATTAATGATAAATATGTTACAGTTAATTTATAAAAATAATAATCACTTAAATACTACCTAGTCTGACTATTGACAAAAAATCATTGAAAAAATATACCAAGAAGTTCAATGATGTACTCTTGAGACCATCATAAGAAACATTACCACCATTAATCATTTGATTAATAACCAATTTCATATAACTTAATGAAAACCCTATAAAATCTAATAGTATGAAATAATTCTAACTAAATGAAAAGAAACAATGTGTCATCATCCTCTCAGGATGTCTTCAATCCACATTACGTATCATTTAGTATGATTTATAATATGTATATGTGTAAATAGAATCCAAATAACTAGAATAAATCATAAGTTAGTAGTGAAAAATATCATAATAATTTAGAAATGATTATGGAAGAACATACTTCAAATTTTAAAAAAAAACATCCCAATAAATAAAACCAGGCCATATGGGATAGAATGTTGAAGTGGTATCTGGAAAGCTAGAAAAAAATATCTGACCTTTTCACTCTATATAAGACTATAATCTAAAGGGGGTTGTTTAATAAATTTCTAGAACACCCCAGCTAAAGGAATCAAGGATTGTGACTTGATGCAATGAGACTTTATTGGGTTATTTAGTGACCACTCTATAGTAGAGGTCTTCACATACCTACACCGTTTAGTCATTTTTAGACCCCTATGTGTCCAAGTGTGACTACCCTAGACATTGGGATATATCCATGACCATAAACCATCATGGTGTGACCCTTATATGTCAAGACATAATGACCTTTTTCTAGGTCATGCTTTGATTCCTTAGACAACTTCTCATTGGGCCTTAGTACAAGACATTGTAGTGGGAAACTGGGAGGGTCACAGAGCAACAAGATACCCATAGGATTATGGAAATGGTTTCACAACAACTATATTCAATTCTTACTAAAATAAATAAAATTAATAATATTCCTAAATTTATGTATCAAAACATTTTATTTAGTTTTTGAAACCATTAAATTCTAACCCAAATAATAATTAATCAAATATACCATATTCTAGGACCATAATTACAATTATTGTTTGAACTTAACAACCCATAAAGAACATGTATTTACAAATTGAATTCCAAAGAATATTCCTAACATAGTTAAGAAAAAAATAACTAACTTTCTATATATATAGACATAAGGAATACTATGATACCTAAATCATAATGTACATATACCAAAACATCCAAAACAAAACCCATAATTATATACATCACAAAAAAGAAATAAAAAACATGGTGATAATGGGTTGATATATTTATATAAAAAAGAAAAAGGGGGAAATATGATTAGTTTGATACATTCTCTTAAAGATCAAAAAATATTTTATTGCGTCCATCATCTATTTCTATTCTTGTTCATACACTAGTGATTTCCCATAACCTGGGACACATTCAAAACGATTGACATACATCCCAAGGGACATGTATAGAGTGTGGGTACATTAGACCCAATAATAATAAACCATCCTGCCCCTACCCATTTATCCAAATATTTTGTTAAATATATAATTAATCAATGTATTAAAAATAAAAAATCAAAAAAAAATATAATGAAGTATTACAAAATTACAAATTGATATGTCATAGATGATTGATCAATATTATATAAATAGTTTATTATATACATATTAAAATGAAATTAATAACAACCTCTCTTGAATTAGTCTCCCAGTTAAAAAAATTCCAACATGGAACCACCCCATTGCATCTTGGATCCATGTTCAAGATCGTCAAGTGTTAATTAAAAAAAAAATTCGTGTACTATAGCTAAACCTATATAAGTAAAACTATTTAACTCTAATCAATATATTAGAATAAATTAGTATATTTAAAAACCCATATAATATAAATTAGTTTATATGTCATTCATAAGGATACTCGTTAGGATGAACTAAACACTCAGACAAGAGTGGTGGTGGTGAATTAGTGTAGGTGAATAGTAATTATTTTTATTCTTTTTATCCCTATTTTTTACCTCTATCACAGTTTTAGGATAATTAATCTCTTGTTCTCCCTTACCACCTGTGTCTCTACATGAAACACTTTTTAATAGACATATATATTGAATGAAATGATATATAAGGTTAAACAATCAATTTTTAATGGATTATACTTATCGTAATGTGGTAAAATCATAGGTCATACAAATAAAAACCAAAACCCTATAATAATTACACTATTTTCAATATACAACATGAAATGTTGATATTTCCTACTTGTTTGGTGCATCCAATAATCATGGACATCATTACCATTACAAAAAATCATGAGAAAACTATTTGAGTGTATTTAACCCATTTTTAAGCATAATAATTTGTTCGTGTACCAAATCTTTCTTATTATTCTTCTTCTGCCCAAATATAGACAAATGTCATCATTTTATATATGTATAAAAACACTACACAAATGTAAGTAACTATATTATCATTTTTATGTGGGATAATGTAAACAAATCATATTTTTTCTTGTAAGCATCATGAAAGAATTATCCTCATATTCTATTTTAACTTCTCACTTTTTCTTCTTGACAATAGAAAAAAATGAACTAACATTTTTCTTTAAAAAATATATTTTTTCATCATATAACATTAAATCCAAATCAAATCAAACTTTCTTTTTCTTCACATGAAAACATGAATGGATAAAATAACTTTATTATTTTCTTCTTCATCGTCATCTTCTTATTCTTATTCTAATTCTAATTCTTTATATTAAAATGTTTCACTAGATCTCGTTATTTACAATCAAAAGCACATTGACACTCCAAGAATAGGATAGTGTTCAGTATATCTTGATAAAATTAAATTTATTCAGTTTTTATGATATATATCAGATCAGTTCTTTTTCATTGAACATATAATTATTCTTCCTTGAGTAACAATCCAAAACCTCGATATCATATCCTTAGATATACACCAATATATATATATATATATAATAATTTACATCGGTATCAATTTTTCTTTTCCTTCAATATATCTTACATATATCTATAATAATTTATTATCCCCCACATGTATAGAAACAAATTCATGATATTAACCTTAAAAATAATTATTCCTTTTTAACAATGTAATTCTTCCTCATTAAACAAATGAACAATAATTTCCTCAATGACGTATGAATTTAATGTTATGCATGGATGCATAATATTTATGGTTAAAATTAAATATAAAGTTCCACTATTTAGCACACAAATCACTCAAATTTTTATTCATTATTCAAATGGAACTACATGATTTTGAAATCCCATAATAATTGGTGTTTAAAATTCAATGAAACTACTTTTCTTAGATGCATGTAACTATAGTATAAGTCATAGATTATTCCCCTCGATAAATATTCTATATTTATATATATATATATGATAATTTTAATAAATTTAAATCTATAAATAATGAATTAATAATATTAATATTTTTCTTGAAATATAATTAGTTTTTGCATCATCACATGTGACTTTTAACACTATAAAATGTATTCTTCTTTATTCATTAATAATGATTCTTAAATCATGAAAAATAATTCATGATATTTGTGTCATATTAATAAATATTTTACATGGAACTATAATAATTTATAAACATTAAAATATTATAAATTTTCAAATAACTCTTTCATTGATCTACCATTACAACAGACAAGTATCAACTCTTAAAAAATAATTCTTATTTCACACTTAGTTTTCAATTTTATAATTACCAGAATATTTCTAAAGAGTAATGATATCTAATTTTTTTATGATATTAAAATATAGTAAATTTATAAATTTCAATAATTATTTATACATTAATTATATATATATATATGACTGACCATACAAAGACACCATTGGTACTTATACTTTTCATATCTGAATGTCTGTGATTATCCACCTCATATACAAATCAATTAGGATTTCCTGTTGGAATGAATATGAAGATAAAACTAATAGAAAATAAAATTACCCATAGTTTAGCCTATGAAATACATGAGACCAAATCAATCTACCATAGAAACAAGTGTATAGATACAAATTTTGAACATGTTAAGGAACATCATGTGGATTGACTTCTTAGAAAATATATATGATAGTGGTACAATCAGTTGATTAACTATGATTCCTTATCAATCATGAAATTAAATATATCACTAATATATATGATGTTCCTCATCAAATTATCATTAACCATAGAAAAATAATAATAGCTTATAATATTTCTTGATTGTGTCACTTTATCCATAAAGTATAATGTTTTATTTTTATAAGATCAACTCCATAATTATCACATTTGACATTATTCCTCATCAATTTCATATATAAAATGTTAAAATAATTTCATACAAATAAAATAATTTTCATTATAAATTGTAATTCTGAGATTAAATAATAATGCATGAATACATTTAAGGATTTCATCAAAAAAAATTCATAAATTTTAGGATTCTCTTCCTCATCCTAAATCAGGGATTCATCAATAAATCTATCAAGAAAAAAATCATCATAAATATTATTCACTTCTTCATAAAAAAAACATATTCAACATATTTATTCTTGAATAATAATTTAATATATGAAAATTAATCATCCATAATAAACCATATTCATTAGCATCCATTTAAAATAATAACAACACAAGTAATGTGGGCTCAAAAATATCAAACAAAATATTTTTTTTATACAAATTAAGTGATATTTAAAAATATAAAAACAATTATCTTAACCATAATCAATAATCTTCACATTTTACTTCTCAACACACTCCCATAAACACTAATTTTTCATTTTTCCCCATATATTAACAATACATAAAAAATATATCAAGGTAAATAGTATCAGTTCGTACTTAAGTATGGTTCCATCAATAATTCTTCTCTATTTCAACATGGTCTATGATAGGTATTGAAATAAAGTGGGATTTATCTAGAAAAAAACTAATCATTATAATAAAAATTAATTTCTATTGAAATGAATCATTTTTTATATTTTTGATAAGCATTACTATAATTTCATTATGATAATATTTACCATTTAAAAATTAAATTTGTTGAAAAATAGTAATATGAATTTCTATAATCCACTAAAATATAATATTTAAATTAGTCAATCATGATTGTATTTTAAAACAACCCTTAAAATCATTATAAATTTACTTTCATTTCATTTATTTAAATTAAAATTCCCCCCTCAAAAAGTGAATTTGATTTTAGTTACAACAGATGAGATATTTTTAAAATAAGTACCTTTTAAATGAAATATCATTTGATAAAAATATATAATAATTATAAATCTATGGAATGAAAAATATATATGTTTAATCTATATATTATGTACTTTTCTCCAACTAATATATACACTCCAACATATAAATTTTTTATTCTTATGAATACAATGAATGTTTTAAAAAAAATAGAATAATCATTGGTTAATCATATTATATATGTTAATCTTACATGTTATCCATATATTTGTAGAACTATATTGGGTAATGTTAACTTATTACGTCTATATGTTATTCGTATCTCTTCTCTAAGTGACAATATGACAAGAACCTTCAATTAAAATCTTTAATATGTAACATCTACAAATAAATATAATATGAAAATTGGTGGAATTTAAAAATCATATTTCAAATGTTCAACTTAGTTAACATATTCTATCTTCTTAACTTCCAAATAATAATTATTATGAGTCTATATTCTTATTTTCTTCCATAAACTCTTTTTATTTTTTACATCATTTTCCTCAAATCCCAATTCAATAAAAATGTAGTTTTGAAATCATGTATCAATTTATATTATTATGTTCCCACAAATCCTAAACTACTTTAGTATATCATGAAATTCACTTTGTTGGAATAATCCTTTAAGAAATAGTGATATCAAAATTCTCTGATAAATTAATGAAAATCTTCATATTATTATTTCAGCGACATGTAAATTTTTATTTATGATATTTGTGAAAATAACCTTATATTTATGCTAATTTAATATTTAATTTTATGAAATTAAACTTCTTGAATTTCTAACAAACTCACACTATCCTTTTTGACACTATACATATCATAATATCAAGATAATATCCAAAAAATCTTTTGGTATAGGAATAAACATATCTATACTGTATAGTATCTTTATTTGACATATAATTTTATTTCCACATCACATCTGATATTATTTGGGTTTTGATCTTTTTGTAACATTATTAAAATATTACCCATGTGGGTGATTGTAGAATCATCCCCTATATTTTAACAAACTGGATAAAATATTTATCCTAGAATAAATATTTTCTTTATTAATTCTTATTTGAAACATCATATAGAATCAAATTTATTGGATAACATATATATATAATTAATTAAATCCTATTTTATATAACAACTATGTGTTATGGGCTACCAATATTATATATAAGATAAATTTAATGATGATACATATCTTATTATGAAATTTATTTTCTATTAATAAAATATTTTATGTTAAAATACCTGATATAAAAAAATTGTCATCAATTTGAAAAATTATAATAGTATCAACTATTCCATTGAAATTCAACAAATTTTTATTTAAAACTTGAGTAAAGTATACACATGGTATCGTATTCACTTGTAAAAATATGTTTCAATTCATTCAATTTTGATAAATAAAATGGAAATTCCATCTTATTTCCTAAACCACTTTAAATTTCCCTAATAATTCCATATTATCCAATAATTATGCCTCTCTATTTGTTTAGATTTTAATTACCTTGAGTGAATAATTTATGAATTTTTTTAAAACTATCTATTTTATATATATTTTCATTTGAAATGTTTCCCACATCTGTTGTACATGAAGCACATAATACTTATATATCATATGACCAACTCATATAATCATAACATTTAGGAATATATGAGAAAATTTTATAGAATAAAATGATCATTAATCAACATTATCATATCTGAAAAAGTGAAAATATCTCTACTTGATTAATATTTTTGGTTCCTCTAATAAAATCTACTCATCTACACACCCAAAAATATGGTGTATCATCAAAATTCTCCATCTTATTGGGTTTTTTATAATGAAATTATTTTGGGAATTCTTTAACTTAAACCTTTAAAACGATTAGTTAATAATACATTTATTTATAATAAATTAGTTCTATCTATTCAACATAGTAACACATAGTTACATAGGATGGTTTTTCACTAACACACTAATTTTTTTACTGAATTATGAACCTTTTAAGATTTAATAGTAAAACGAGTTTCTCAAATAAATATTCTACTTTATAATGAATAATATCAATGTTATGTTTGATGGTGAGGATTAAATTATCTACAACAGATGTTTTCTCAAATGATTGTCATGTTTTATTAACATTTTTATATAATTATATTAAATGGACTCCCAATAAAATGAAAACCCTATTTCAACCCATCAAATTTATTATAAGGAAAAGATAAATATTTTAAAATATAAATGATTAATATATTGTGTTCCTATAAAAAATATTTATTTAGGTGTGACATATTATCATTTATATCATATGTTAAACATGGATAGTTTAGTGTAAATGTCCTTATCTGATACATAATGTGGATTAACCCAATCATATTCTCAATTATCATAACTTTTAGGGTTTTTAAGGGATTATTACACCAAATGAAATTCCATGAATTGGGTAATAGAAGAAAATATAGTGTAACTATAATATGTAATGCCTTACCCAAGGATGATAGAAGGTAACCATGAACTTTTATTCCTTACACATAATAATATAGTGGCCCTGTGATTTGGTAGAACCTACTTGATTAGATGATCATAGTCTTGAAAGGAAAAAACTTTGAAATGAGTGAAACAAATATTATTTATTAATGGACTTAATAGAACCATCATATATCATTTTATTAACATTATTTATACATTATTAAAATTATTTTATTTATTTAAATAATATCTCCTCCACCAAATAAAAATATTCATACCATATTGATATGTATTTCATTACATGACCCACCATTTGTGTTACTAACCAAAAAAAATTGAATATAAACATATTTACACATATTAAAATTAATATGAGGCATATGGAACATGTATTGTTTATATAAATTTTTTTAATTATATGATATGTATAATATCTAAATGAGAAATCCCATAGAAACAAATATCCACCACTAAAATTCAAGAACAAGGCATAAGATTCTAGGATAATAAGAAGTTCAACGCAAAGTTCCCCCCCAAATATGCATTAAATTATAGTAAATAAAATTAATAATAATTATTTCACATTATATATATAATATGTTCTACAATTTAATTTATGGAATAAATTCAATTACCGAACTTTTTCAATTTAAATAAAAATTATATCATATATTGATCTTCAATGCATGTAATATAGGTACTGGTTTTTTAAAAAAGTAGTTTTAAAAATATATATTAAAGCATAATTATTTTCACAATATATAAAAAAATGATAATCATGAATAATAGAAATGGGAATACCTAATAGATAAATTGATATATTTTAAATTTGAACATTATATAATAATGTATGAATGACTCATAAATTAAATATAAGTATAAAAACCATTTATTTTTAAATATATTTATCATTAATGATATTACACAATAAATGAATTCAAAAATTCCATTCTCGTTTCAAAATATTAATATTGAAATATGATTCATCCTATATGATCAATAATAAAATATAATAAAATTAAAGGTAGCTTCAAATATTTCCCCTAATTATTACAAAAGTTATTATTCAAACAAATGAATTATCTGTGATGAAGGGATAAATTTCACATAGAAATGACATGGAAAATATTATCCCCCCTAATATGCGGATCATCAATGTAGGAATTAGGAGAATACAGGGACCCTATCCTCTTATGAAATTTTTTTGTGGAGACGTTATTTAACAACATGATTGAGTACTCTTAATCAATTAATAGAATGCTATATTTATATTGCATGAGAATCATTTCATTTTTGGAATTTTGAATGATTAATTATAAAAAAGTGTGGGAGGATTATCTAACATGGTTGATAGGTAAACCAATTATAATATTATTTTATAAGAAATTATTATGTAGTTTGTAGAAGAAACTCTTACAATGATACATACTCTTATATGGGGATTTCATGTGGTTGACATGGCCTATGGGGGTTAATTATTTGTTACGTGATCCCCTCCACGAGTGTTGCCAATAAATACCATAGTTTCAAATTTTTTAATGAGGGGAGATAATTTAAATATTCCATGAAAATGATAGGTGGTGAAAAGGGAGAATAGTGGATTGTGAAGAATAATGGTGTTGAATTCCATATTTGGAATCATTTATAATTGTAAAAGAAAAACTAGAGGCGAAAAATTATTATATTGAATTAAAAATATAATTTGAGACTTCTAGATGGATAAATTTCAAATGATCTATCAACATGATCCTATCTAAGTGATCATTATGATGTTGTGAAATTTAAACTTCATTATCCATTGGATTATGGACATTTTATGTGGTCATATGATCCTGATCTTGCACATACTTCCCTATATAATTATTTTGCATCCCCACTTACTCAGAAAGACATATATCATGTGGTCCACAATTCTCACATGATTTAGTATTATCTAGTTAGCTCCAGTAGATTCATTTCATAGAAGTTTCCCACAGGGTGATATTATTTCATTAAAACATGGGTTTCCCAAAAAAATTCTCCTACAACATAGATGATTCTATACATATCAATTTAATAGATTAGGTATTTTAAAGGGTGAATTTTTACCCGATTTATCCAATAAGGGTAGTCCAATATAAATTTCCTATAAAACATCATTACTCTAAGGTTTAAACACTATTAAAATCCAATCTAGAATCTTACTCCCTTATATTTTAGGATATATTTCTTTTTAAATAAAAATGATATCTTGGATATTTTTCTTTACAAAAAATAATGTGTTTAATTAAACTGTGATATACTTTTGAAATAATAATATTAAATTTTAATTTAACACTTCAGCTGAATGATTTGTTGTTATGAATTGAAAAAAATAAATTAAGGGAAGTGTGTACAAAATTTGACAATAATAAAAAAATATTTATTACTTACTAGGAAATAAACACAAAATTGTATCTGTTAAAAATAATTTTTTTTGGTTATAAATTGATTTTTAAACGTATTATTATTTTTAAATATTTTTACTTATTTATAATTAATTAAATTATATTTTGGTAAAATATATTTTTTTATTTGAAAAAATGAATAATAATTCATACATTTATTATATTATTTTTAAAAGAAGATAAAAGAATTTTGACGTAAAAATGATATTTTCAAGGACCTTTTTATGTATAATGTATTTTAACATAATAAATTGAAATATTCAATATTTAAGAATGATTTAAATGAAATTATTATATAATATATTCAATCAGATATATTAACATTCATATATATTTTTTACATCTAATGTAATTGTATAAAATTCAATTTTATGCTTTAAAATACATTTTCTAATAACTATTTTTTGTTGTGTTTTGAACAAATATTTTAAAATAAATTTATAAAAATAATATAAAAATAATATAATTAAATTGTTTTCATATTTAAAATAATATTTCATAATTTCAGTAATGGGCCTATATTCATTTTGTTCATTATGAATAGTAATTGAGGTAATCACTATAGTTGATGTTAAAAGGTTTAATGAGGGGATTAATTGAATAAGTAATTATTAAAATGGCCTAATAAATTTATTTACATTAGTTTTTATGTATTTTTATAAATATAATACAATTATATATTTTATCATGATCTAACCTAAATCCAACTTCCAATAATAGTGACTTTATTATATTTTTATATTCTAAAAAATTTCATATTTGTCACTCCTCTCACATTTAAAACAGAACACCCTCTCCTTTGTTATACAAAAAATATGGGGCTTTTAGTTATATAAATAAAAACCCAAATACTCTTCCAATACCCTCATCCTTTAACTATAGTTTTTTGTCTTCGATTAATACCCATAAAGGGAGCTGTAATGTGCTTTTCAAATGAGGATACCTGACGAACAACTAGTTGTTGTAACCATTTTTTTCATGTTTCTTTCTGATTAAACCACAAATTTTTTTATATATCTATATTTAAAAGATTTAATTTTTATAAATACTATATTTATATGTTTTAATATTTATTTTACAACTATTATATCTCCCATTTATAACAAATGGAAAATGATATTGTTTCTCTTCTGTATGTGTGGACTGCCACCTCTACGCTGCGATGTGATTTTTTTCATTTCCTATTTACATAGAAGGTCATTTTGGTAGAAATATATAATATATAAACTATTTATGATTTAATTATTTTGAAATATATGGGAATTATTTTATTCAATTTTTATTCCTTCAATCAAAATTAAATACATCAACTATGTGTATATACAGACTATCGTCTCCATGAAGTGATAAAAATAATTTTTCATCAATCATTCATATGACCCATTATAATTTCATATATAATGAATAAATATTATAATAATTTTATTATTTTAATTTATGATATGATGAAAGCATACTAAATTTTCAAGGCACGAAACCACTGAACTGGAACACGCATGGAATAGATACCATTTTTCACTAGAATATTTATTTCAAGGAAGATTGATTAATATAAGGATAATTGGAAATTATAAATTAATGAAATATAGTAATATATTTATAAATATTATTATTTTAATATATTTATAATAAATATTTTTTTATATAGTATGGTTAAACATGTACAAAGGAAAATTGTAGTTGATAAGGGGTTCATGGTACAATCTAATTTTTTCGGGATTGTCTTTGATAAATTTTGATTGAGATAAATTATATGGTTTCATCCTATATGCCCTTAGTATTACATTCTACCATGATTATTCCTTTAATTTTCATGTAATAAAACCTTTATACAAGATCACATTAAAACGGATTGAAGAATTTTCATTATAAAAGTCCAATAAATTTCTTATTGGGTTTGTTGAATTTTAATTTCATGTCCATGACATATAAAAATATTTTGTAGAATTTTCTATATATAAAAAAATTAGAAGATATAATTTTTATTATTATTGAATTTTTTCATATAATTTTTTTTAATATAATTTTTGGAAAATATCAGAAAAATAATTACCAATTTGGGGAAAAAAACTTTATATTGAATTCTTGCCTTATACAAAAATGGAATGACCAATTATGGGTTGTGTTATTGGGTTATGCTATCACATGAACCTCAATGAGACATGTGACCAAATGAACCAAAATTATTCTCATGATTCATCAAATAAAAGTGAAGGTGTCTTTTTATGATGCGACATTTATAAATAATTGTGATTTTATAACGAAAGTTAAATTATGCGACTAAAGCTAAAAAGAGAACCAAGCTGTCAATGTTCATTACATGACCATAAAAATGTAATGTTATCACTACAAAAAAAATAAATTTAGATAACCTCTAGGTCAATAAAATATATGAATTTTATATCTCATTATCATTTTTTTGATGTGACGCACGTGGAGACATCATCATTGACATATGATATGGTAACATACAATTTATGAAATAATGTTGATTTTAGTTGAAATATTCCACCATCTTATTCCATTATAAGTTTATCACCAAACTTTTGAAGAGATAAATATATATAGGGGGAGGTTCTTATAAACCCCCTAAAAATGGAAAAGGGAATTAACATTTGGGAGAATTAAATTGAGGATCTATGGAGAGTTTAATTATTTAGAAGACTTCCATTTTGGAATTCAGTAAGTAATTTATATAGTTGATTTAAAATATCCTAAACCATTCTCCCTACACAAGGGTGAATAAGCAACTATACATGAGATAATCATATGATAACCCTTTTTTCATGTGATCATGTGATGAACTGTCAGTCTGGTGATCACGTGATGAAATTTAGGTAATGAGATCATCTCACTTGATCTAAAAACATAATTCTAGTCATGAAATCACAATAATGTCTTCCATTTTCATGATCATGTGGACTGTTGGAAATAATTTGATGACATGAGTCTACCTCCATCACCCAAATCATATGAACATGTGGACTTTAGAGGATTATCAAACTCCCAAGAGTGAAAACCCTCCTAATAACCCTCTCAAGAGGTAATATTTCTCACGAGAAGCCACCTTGGTGTATGTAACTTATATTGAAATATTATAAAACCTCATGAAGAAATAATACTAATGATTTCAATCTTATTTAATTACACATATGTTTGAGAGAAATTTATAAAATCTTAGGAAAATAATTTCTTTTATTGATAGGAGACTTTTGATGTGTTTCCCCATAATATCCACATATATTATTCTTACATGTGTAATTCTATGAGGTTATATAGCCGATAAAGATTATGAAAATTTCCCAGATTCTATTTTTAGAATCATACATATATTTATTTCAAAATAAAATACTTCTTGTGAAAGCACTATTGTTTTCACATGGATCCATATCCTCCATATGAATCATAGAAATGTTTTACATTGATAGCCTTAGAGTGTTAGTTGTGTCACCTCAGGAAATCTGTTTGTTCTCCTTCCATCAGAAATTTCTGAAATATACAACAACCCCATTTGGATTAGATATTCATAATTACCATACAATTAAAAAACAAAAATACCCCCATTAGGGACATTCTTCTTAGTTTCAATTGTAGACTCCATTTTCCTTTCTTTTAATAGGAAAAATTTCCAAGGAAGCATCTCAATGTGTAGTCCGTATATAGAATCTATATTATTCTCTCATATAATTGGATTGATATTCATTATATCTTATTTCTCTTTAAAATATCTTATCACATGATCTTATATACCTATAATGATCATTCCATTAGCAAGATACACATTCCTTTAACATGGTATATTAGAAACCATTCAAATTACCTATCCCCAATATCTCATAGACAACTATCTCTATACATTTCCTTCCCACATGACATTAATCTTCATGGTAAAAACCATTCATATGAGCTTAAACAATTTTTTCAAACCACATGTGCACTAATTCCCTACATGATTGTATATATAGGATTCCTACACAAGGATCACATACAAAATAGTTGACCATAAATTATCACCCTTATTGATCTATGTCACTTAATATATCATCCACATTCTTCCATTATAAGTCAATACTCCCATAAGTCCATTCAACATGTCTCTTTGTGACATAATTACTAAAAATCATCATTCATAATGTCATATTCCATAATAGAGTCATTCCCCATATAGAAGTACATACTTCATTCATGACATATTATATAATTTTCATTGGTAAATACACTTGTTTTGATCAATATTAATATAACTATACTTATTGTAAAACATTTTCATCTCCATCATGCCATGTTCCATTTGATGTAAACCAAAATCGGCTAGTCATGTGTAATACCCAATCCAATATGTTCAAGAAATCATTTATTCTACTCATCCTTACCAGGTGTCATCAATATTAATTTATTAGTCATTTTAATATCAAATTTAAATATATGATGTGTTCCAAATTTGGGGGGATATAATTACATTTTATGGATATGTTGGAAGCCCTTTTATGGGACTGATCCTGACAACATAAACCCAAACATTCCTCCAAGATGGTGTGAAAATATATTGTTCCTAGATATACATCGTTAAGACCCAAAATTACCCACAGAAAAATCCCAAATTAATAATGGGTAACATGATGGAGAACCATTGATACAAAGATATTGTGTCATTGATAATATTTCACTTATATGTAACGATACTAACATATATATAAGTGAAACAATATATTGAAAATATAAGTTTTACCAGTACTACATTGGGATCTAGAAATGATCCATTTAAATATATTAAATCAATAAGAGTGTCCTAAAATCATAAATAACCCCTCTAATAACATTGTTTCATGAACCATATATCCCATTTTCTTGACTATTGATTGTTACTTAGGGTCTATAGTAAGGAACCTCAATAACAATATACCAATAGAATGTAGTCTCATAGTTATAGAAAATATGGGAACCATCGGGCATTTCTTCCATGAATAAACCCCATTATAAATTTCTCACAATAGGTGTAGTGTCCCCAATTTTGAGGCTCCCCATCCCTGGAAAAAACATAAATGGTGAACCTAATGTGAATGTTTCATTAACAAATGATATTGCCTAACAACATGTTAGTGTATTTTATTTTTCATGTCCTTTAAAAATAAAAAATGGTAAAAACATGCATCTGTCAATAATAAGAATAAATAAATATGTTTCCCACTCATAATTGGTATATCATTTTTCATAATGTTGATGAGGCATTGATCGGTGGCCATGTTTCATTGTCTTTGTTGCTTCATAAACCCTTCCCACAAACTCCCTTTAATTCCAAGGCAATGAATCGTAATTTCAAAATTGTTCCAATAATAGAAATTCAAAAAAAAATCACTACCTTTTTTAAACTATGGAAAATTTATACTATATAGTGCCTCAAACACCAAGTGGAAATTGTGTTGTTTAGGGATTATCTCTAGTACGAAACCTTCCAGTACTAGGAGGTTTTACATGAGAGTATTCAGATACAAAATATCATAGGAACACATCAGGCATGGGTGTCACTATAAAGCCAGTAATGTAACACCCCATTATTTTATTATATATTTATCTTCCCAAAAATTAAAACTTTGTTGATATCTTTTGATATATATAACACAATGTTTAAATGAACCACAATATATTATTAATATATTACCATTTAACGTGATAGTTATGAGTTATAAATTGGATTGATGAGTATGAATATTTCTAAATAAATTATGAATATATAATGGTTTATATGTGCATGAAATGGAATAATTGGTTATTAAATAATTAGAAATGAAAATGAAAGTCATTTGAATATAAAAGAGATGTTTTTATAAGAAACTGTTTTTATTCATGTAATGTGTTTTTATCTTAACAAATTAATTTAATCAATATTTTTGAATTAATTTAATGAAATTTATATATAATTTATTTATTATATTGTTTTTAAATTCATATAATTCTTTTATCTAGGGGATATGAATATATTCAATTTATTAATAAAAATGTTTTTTTCTAAAAAATGTTTTTTCTTGTTTTGTTTACTTATATAAAAATGATATTTTAAATCTATATGAATTTAATAATTAAAATTTTATTTCATATTTTGAATCACTATCTTCAAATTTAATAAATATATACCTTTTAGTTTTTTGTCAATGTCAATAGGAATTATTTTAAAATTTTCTCTTTGGTGAAGGAAAATGATTAAAATAATGAAAAAACATTTGGATAAGGCTATAAAATTTATCTAAAACATTAATTTGTACTATTTTATGTGTTTAGATCAACAATGTTCCCCCATTTCTATAATATAGGGTTACATGTTGCCATATTTCATTGATTATGAACTTCATAGTAATTTAGGAAAGTTAATACAAAACTCCACTCTCTTTATATTAATATCTCTTAATTTTTTAGTTTATTATGAAAAGTAGATAAAATTGTTTCTAAACATTTAGAGTAATGATAAATTAATTTTTATAATTAATGTATTTTTTTATAATTTTGAATAATTAAATAATTACATTAAATTTCTAAACAATGATAACACATTATTTATTTAGTTAACATGAAGATAAAATGAGAAAATTCCAAAAAATATCAAAAGTAACAACATTTAAGTGAAATATTATATTAACTCATTTTTTAGATACGTATAAAATATTAGTGAAATATGTAATTATTGTATTCTAATTAAATCTTTTTCATTGTGTCTTTAATGAAAGATTAATTGAATAGTTCCAACATAGAAATTAATGATACATAATTATAAATAATATTTTATTAAATGATTTAAAATTCAAAAAAATATTATGTTCAACAACGTGAATATATTATGGTTTGAAATATCATGGATTTTCCAAATATAAGTCACTTTTCCATTAATTGTAAAATTCTTATCCCTTTAAGATTGAAATATTAGTTACATCGGTTAAGGTAAATAATATTAAATAAAGGGGTTAATAAATAATATAACAAATAAAATAACCCCAAAACCTCTCTAAATTTAATAATAATAAATTATTTCATCCCTGTGCTCTATTTAATATAAATAATTTCTATTTTGATTCATTTTAAATGAAAAATAATTTATAATATTTTAATTTTTTAAGAAATTAATAGGGTTTTCTTATTATCCCTTATAAAAATACACCCTCAATTTATCAACCTTACACCATATTGATCCATATATATCTAAAACCCTACCAAATTTACTTTTCAAATTACCTATTATCTTTCTATCAGTTATTATTATAAGGACATGACCTTATTACATTACATAATCGTTACTTTATTCAAGAAATAACATACCTTTACATTGAGGATCGTTTCAATTTTATAGATTTCGAGAATTGAGACATAATACATTTATAACATTACACATTGTTACAGAGTTGATACCATAGAAACAGTTTCCATTTTTTCAAAATATAAAACATTAAATCCTAAGACATGATTTCATTGACAATTCTTCAAAAATTTAACTTGGACTCTTTCTTTGTCTTAAATATCTTTATTTACTATGGAAATCATTTAAAAAACATGGGATTGGCACAATTTTATCGGTAAGGGATGTAAAAGAAAGAAAGATAACATTGTTCCATGAATACCTATAATGTATGAAAATATCTTCAAAAAACATACCCGTCACTCATATATACTAAATTTTTGTAACATATGACTTCCACAAGATTTAAAAAATTCATAGTAACATAAATATAACAATTAAGGTGTCCTCGGGAATTATATACATAATACTGTAACCCACTCAGCTACCTTATAATTTGTTACCCTCACAGATACATTACAATTTGTGTAACCATCGCTGTTACACTTGGAGTAACCATATTGCCGACCTCCAACATACAAATACCCAATGAATTGGAAAGATATAATGGTCCCACACTTAATCAAAAACAATTCCCAAGAACCAGATCATAATCATACTACACGAATAATTTCCTAAAAAAATTCATTTTGAATGTTGTAAAACAGGGTATCAAAAGAGGATTTTTAAGGACAAGCCCCTTAAGAATATCATATAATTCAAGTGATACTTAATATATTGGATTTAATATGTATTAAAATTTAAAATAAAAATAATTCATCATAATATAAAAAAAATACATCACTCAAACAATTTAGTACCACATAAATAACGAAGTAGATTGCTAACCTAGAGAATGGAAATCGGGTTAATAATTCCCTTACCTCGATCTTATCTTACATAAAAACTATATAAACCTCATGTATAAGGGTAAAAAATGTGTTACTAATATCTTAAAGAAACATATCCATATTTATAATACCTTATATGATCATTTCATTACATCATTTCACCCTTTAATTGTTAGTATTTTGTTCCTTGTGCTGTTTTTGGGTTATTTGTTTACTTCATTTCCATGATTGGTTCATGATGGTTATTCTTTTCGATTGGAATTGAAAATATCTAATTGTAATGGAGTAGTTTTTACATATTTTTATAATAATAAATTATACCATTTATCATTTTAAATTATTAAATGAGGATGATTCATATGTTAAAACAATAATGAAGTTCGTTTAGATCATTTTAATTATTCTTTGATATCAACGACCTCATTTTGTGTTATAAATTAAAAATATGTGTAAAAAAATTCATGAACCAGAAATGAGATTTAATAGATATATTATAACCTGGTTCAACCATAAAAATTGTTTCATGACCAGACTATAAGTATTTAATGTTGATTGAAATCACATCATTCACGATGACGATAATTTGACAATTAACAAACAATATTTTTAATTCCTTGAATAAGTGGTGGAGGAGAATAATATTGATTAGTAATTTTCCATAAAATGATAAAATCTAGATTATACATGATTTTGGAGCTTTAATGATTCTTGGATAAGTGTATGGGAGGAAAAAGAAAAAAGGAACTCAAAATAAAATAAAAATTGAGAAATCTATCACAAATATTTTACTACCTAATGACACCACTTAAAATTTCATAAAACAGTTTGACGAGGGAAAGGGGGTATCTCATAAATCTTACATAATATGGGAATTACGGGTGATATTGAATTAAATATTATAAAATAATCCAAATAAAATAAAAAATAATAACATAAAATGAAAGAAAGGGGAGAAAACAAAACAAGATGTTTACCTCTTGATCTCTTCTCCTTAACTTCCTTCTTATGGACATTGGTTTTAGACATTTGGTGAGACCAGAAACAATAAGAAATGAGAAAGAGTCTTGGAATAATTATTGGATATAACATAGGTATTTATCGAGGGTGGAGAGGTGTGGGAGGAAGTGTGAAATGGGGCTGGTGTTTATAGTGGAGAAGAGGAAGAATTTAACACTATTTTAATCATTGTTATGATATTTTATCTCATGACTATGAATAATCATAATCCATGCAACCCTAAATAGTAATAATTGAATTTGAGTTCATACCAAGGGGTCATAAATCACTTATAATGTCATAAATACTGTATTTTATTGATAATTCTTTAATAAGGTATTTTACCATATTTTACTATTCATCAAAAATTCAAGAATTTCAGAAAAATCCCTAGAATTTACCCTTACCATATCTCTATGTGTAGAATTAAAAAATGACCTCCATTTTTTAAATTTTTTTTTAAATATTAGTAATTTAATTTTTAAATAAAATCATACTTAATTCATATTTTAATAATTTAAAAACAATAACTACTTTTACATGTCATTGATAAATCAACAATGAGGTCAATATCTTAATGCCTTTGGAAAATAAAATAATAACACAATTTACTATTCATTAGGGTCTTATTACTATACATTTGGGTATGTTACTATTCATCAATAAAAGTTGGATCCATTAGATTTCAAATGACATACTGAACTCAATTTTAGATGACCATTTTTTAAAATTCAAAACATTGAAGTGGAAAACTTATTTTTAAAGGGAATTTATAAATATCTACTTAATACAATGTTCCACGAATTTCCATTTATTTTATATAACAAAAACCTTGGGGTTTTACATTATCCCAACCTTCTAAAAACTATGTCCTCGTAATTTTATTTACTTATTAAACAAGTGAGGGTACCGTTATCTCATAACATTTTCAGACTCCCATGTTGCTTCTTCTACCATAGGGTTTCTCCACAAAAAAATTTACCTTGTGGATAATATTATTCAGTAATACCTATTCCTTTTGATCAAGGCTCTGAAATGGTTTCTCTTTATAAGAAAGGTTCACATCCAACTTAACTTTTTCTGGGCTTAAGACATGTGATTAATCTGGCACATACTTTCTCAACATCGAAACATGAAAAACATTGTTTACCTAAGAAAAATTTGGAGGCCAGGCTACTCGCAATGTAACTGTTCCATCTTTCTCCATGATTTCAAAAGGATCGATGAACTGAGGACTTAGCTTCCCTTTCTTACCGAAAGCATCACACTTTTCTTAGTAGATATTTTTAGGAAAACATGGTCACCTACCTCAAAATAGAAGTATTTCCTTTTATTATCTGCATAACTTTTCGTGCCTGCTATGAGCTTTCCTCATGTGTTGTTGGATCATTGTCACTTTCAGGGACATTTATTACACTAATTCTGGATCAATAAGATTTCTTTTACTGAAATCATTACAAAATGATAGAGTCCGACACTACTTCCTATATAATGCCTCTAAATGATCAATCTGTATACGGGAATGAAAATAGTTATTATAAGAAATATAAACTAAAGAAAGATGTGGATCCCAACATCCCTGGTAGTCCATTGAACTAGCCTAAAAAATAGCTTCCAAATTCTAATTCGTTATTTCTGACTGGCCATCTGATTGAGGGTGCAATGATTTTCTGAAATTTAATTCTATTCCCAGTGACTTCTTAAGTCCCTTCCAAAAGTTATATGTGATCTTGGTATCACAATCAGATAAAATGGAAAGAGTAACAGATTGTATCCTGATAATCTCTTTAAGGTACAATCAAGAAATATAATCCAAAGACATTGTATCTAAAATAGAATGACTATGTGCATATTTTTTTCATTTGATCAACAATAAACCTAATACCATTATTTCCATGAAGAGTATAGGGTTGTCGCACCACAATGTCCATAGAAACATTCTCCCATTTCCATTCTCACACAATAAATAGCTGAAGCATCCCCTTCGGTAAATATCTCTCAACATTAACCTGTTGACATGTCAACCATTTCATAGTAAAATTAGAAATATCTCGTTTCATTCCATCCAATCAGTAATACTCTTGAAGGTCTATGTACATCTTAGTGCAAGTAGGATGAACCAAAAATATAGAACTATGACCATCACATAAAAAATATTTCATCAACTATGAATCAGAAGGCACATCATCCTTTTCACAAATCATAAAACACAATTGGTATTAGGATTAAATTCTGGCATCTTACCCAATTTAACCAATTCTAAATTTTTTTGTAGCTCATAGTATTCCTTATGCACTTTCTTAATCTCGTATGATAACGATGACTGCACTGAAACCTAAGATAAAATATAAGTATTTCCTACATAAACAACTTCTATGAAAAAATTCAACAAATCATTAATCAAGGTATCATTTTCCAAATGAAACATTTTTAATTATGCATGCTATTTTCAAATCATGGAATCCACCAATTTGTTTGCTTTTTAAGATGATTATTGATCATGCAATAATAATATTTTACCACTTCAAGACATATTCTCTTCCTCATGTTTAATTCCTTCTATGTGAAGATATAGTTCATACTATTATGTTCTGTATATATTTGAAATTTGGATCTGTATTAATAATGCCTCAAAATTTTCAAAGAAAAAACCACATCTGTCGTTTCTAAATCATGAGTGGGATCATTTAACTCTTGAGGTTTATGTTTTCTTGAAGCAAAAGAAATTACCAAGACATTATTCTTCAAAATACAAAAAAATTACCTTTAAAGAAGTATCACATTAGATGAAAAACTCACCATCTCCGGACGGCAAGGCCAAAACTATAGCATTCCCCAATCTCGTCACCGATTCTTGAAAACAAACATCACGTTCTTATATCTAAATAATTTTTAACCCCTTTCGGGTAAACTTAGTTATCAGGCTAGTTAACTGTGAAACGTTCATAACAAAATGTTTGTAATAACCTGCTAATCCAAGAAAACAATAAATATATGTAACATTTTTAGGTCTTGGCCACTAATCAACAACTTTTTTTTGGATGGATCAATAGTTATTCCATCACTTTTCATTGTTCCCAAGAAAATAAATCAGTTTCAAACAAAAATCAATCTTTCTGAATTTTCCATACAGTTTATTTTCCATAACGGTTGTTAAAACAACCCTTATATGTTTTCAATTCTCCTCTTTATTTGTAGAATATACCAAAATTTCATCAGTAAACACAACCAAAAACTTTTCTAAGAACGCATGAAATATTATATTGATAATATTAATATATACAGAGTTTAATTAGTTAACCCAAATAGTATTACAAAAAATTCATAATTCGCATATCTAGTATGAAAGGTTGTTTTCGGGATGTAATCCCATTTCACCTTCAGCTGATGGTATTTGAATCTCAAGTCAATCTTAAAAAAGAACTGAGCTCCCTAGGGTTGATCAAACAAGTAATCAATGTGAGGAAAAGGATACATTTCTTAACAGTGATGTTGTTCAAAGCTCTATAATCAAGGAAAAGTCTCATGAAACCAACTTTATTTTTTTCGAACAAATCTAGAGCTCCACATGGTGAAGTGCATGGAAAAATGAAGCCCTTATCATGAAAATACTACAACTGATTTTTCAATTCAATATGTTCTATTTGAGCCATATGATATGGGGGTTTTGAAATTTTATTAGCATCAGGAACTATGTCAATTATGAACTCGACTTCTCGATCATGTATGACATTTGGTAACTCATCGAGAAAAACATCACTCTGAATAGTTCCCTTTCTTTTCACAATATGACCAAGATAAATATCATTTCCATCATTCCATAGTTTTTTAGCTTCATAATATGATATCAATTTTGTGGATTCATTCATGTATACAAAGAGAAACAATTTCTAAAAAAAAAACTTCTTTATCTACACATTGAATCATAAAATGATAAATAGAAAGCCAGTCTTTTCCCAGAATAACATCAAACATGAGTAAGGGTAAAACAACAAGGTTTGCGAGTAAAGTCTTTCAATAGAACACAATATAAATATTTTTTATATTCCTATTTTCAATAATATTTCCCCATGTTGTTTTAACGACAAGTTCTATTCAATCATAACACAATTAAAACACTTGATAGTTTTGCTAAGTCATTCCCTAGGGTTCATCTTTCCACACATATCACAAATTGGAAACTGGATTTTCTTACAATGAGATTTCATTTGTTGATTCTTACCCATCTATTTCAATCTGATCCTCTTCTTCTCATTGTTTACAAAATTTACATGATCATCATAAAACTCCATCTCTGACCTCTCAACACATTAGACAAGATTCTCATAACTTTTTAATTCATTAGAGGACAATGACTTTTGATACTTGGGCTTCAGTCCTGAGTAAAAGCGTTTTATTTTACTATCACATTGTAGAATAATATTTGAAGTATACCTCACCTGTCGGATGATGGTCACTTTACACACAGCCTCAAAATCTTCTTCCTTTTTCTTCAATTCATGTAATTTCTTATCCATATTATGTCGCACCACCAAAGGAAAATATTTTTCAAGTAAAATAATTTTAAATTCATCCCACTCTAAGGCATCAATATCCTCTATATCCCTGATATTCTTTACCATTGACCATCACTGATCATCTTCCCCATCAAAATGATAAATTGAATGTCTTACCTTTTGATTGTTTGAACATCCCATAACACAGAATATCATTTCAAGGGCTTTAATTCATTTTTCTATTACAATTTGGTCAGAAGATCCTTGAAGCAGGAGGGTGTTGTCTCATAAAAGGTTCCACTATTATCATGTTCTATTGTGGTACATGTAGTTTTTTCATGAACAAATTCCACCACCTTTTATTTCTTGCAATAGTTGAGCCATTACTGTCATAAACTGCTCATTTCCTATCCTTACCATTTCGGGTAGAAGATTCAGATGGATGTTGTTCTGTCGGTGCCTCTCCACTTCTGCGTCCCTATTTCTTATGCGAACAACCATTCAGAACAAACATATATTAGAATAAGCAAACAGGTAATCTTTAAACTCTATAACATTTCAAATTAATAATAGAGTTAAAATAGTTTATTGTATTATTTTAACATCATACTAACCCCTGAAGTTATCTAAACCATCCTCAGATACCAACTATATGGACCCGAAATTATTACATTACATAATCATGATTTTAGCCAAGAAATAACATCCTTTTACATTAACATATTTTCATGTATTTAGCATTAGATAATTGAGACATAATACATCAATATCATTATAATTTGTTACATAGTGGATACTATAAAAATGGTTTCCATTTTTATTCAAAAAATAAAACATTAAATCATAAGATATTATTTCTTTAACAATTATCCTAAATTTTTAATTGGATTCCTTCTTTGTCTTAAATCCTTATGAACTATTGAAATAATTTAAAAAAACATGGGATTAGTACAAAAAGCATTTTATGGGATGTTAAGGAAGGAAAGACCACATTAGTCCCTGAATACATGTAACATATGAAAACATCTTCAAAAGACATACTCATCACTATTAGATACATACTTTGTGAAACATTAGATTTCTACAATATTTACACAATACATAATAACATAAATATAATAGTGAAGTTATTTTGTGTAATTACCTACATAATATTTTAACCCTCTTGGATATATTATAATTTTTAACTCTCATGACAACCATACAATTTGTGTAACTATTGAAGTTACACATGGAGTAACCGTATTGTCGAACACCAACTTGCACATTCCCAATGCATTGGAGGGAGATATATATCTCATCCTTCACCATAAACAATCTTGAATAACAAGAACATAATCATACAACATGAATAATTGAAAAAAATATATTTATTTTTAATGTTGTAAAATAGAGTTTTAAAAGAGGATTTTGTAGTAAAAACCCCTTAGAAATATCATATAATACAAGTGATAATTAATAGAGTTGATGTAATATTTATAAAAACTGTAAAAAAATAATTCAACACACTCTAAAAAAACCTGTAACATCCCATGATTTCATAGTACGTTATCACCTCTAATTATAAGGCCCCAGCCTTAAACCTTACTTAATATTGAATTAAATGAATAATTCACATTGAGGATCTTTTCAGGTTTAGAGTTTTAGAGAATTAGAACATAACTTTTACATCTTAAAAGATTACAAAGTAGACACTTCTACTAAGTCTCCATAAAATAAAAACTCTTAAAAAGAAAGATGTCTAGATTCCATGTTTTAGATAGCATGAAATTCCCTTGATCCCATCCTTGACCTTATTCCACTTTAAGTCCTGTGAAAAACATTTCGAAAAACATGGGGTGAGCATAAAAAGCTCAGTAAGGGATACACAAAGAATGAAAACTGTTAGTTTTTCAAAATCAAGTAAACCATGTATACTCTATCAAAGTAATACCTTCACCTTCATGAAGTAGTAAAAACTCTTCACTGAATAAAGTATCATTACTTACCTTTTTGTAACCAAAGTATTACCATAAAACCCATATAAAGAACACATAATATATATAAAGGTAACTTGGGACATAAACATACTTAAGTGGAATAACCATACGGTCGACTTCCACACATATCACTTAATGGAATAGCCATATGGCCAATTTCCATACATACTTAATGGAATAGCCATAAGGCCGACTTCCATACCCAATGCATTGGAGGTTATAACGTAACCACCCGTCCTGGTATTCACGGCACCACCCGTCATATGGTTTATAACGTAACCACCCGTTAAAAAGTCCAAGTACCAGTATAAAATCATAAAACATAAAACCAATATAAAGGAATGATAACATTTCCACATTTCAATCACAATATATCATAAATATATTGACATAATAGAATCCTTTTTCAAAACCATTTTCAATACCAAAATACATAAAAGAGTATATGGTATTTATTTTATTCTAAAAACATTACGGCTTGTTGAGAAATACAAAGATCAAATAATACTCGCGGCGGCGGAAAAAGGTCGATGTCACCGCGTATGTTAAAAAAAACATTCCTTTTTGTCGTTTAGTAAAACGCTTCATAGAAAAAGATTCCTTTTGTATAAAAGTAAAAGTCAAAGGAGTTTATACATCGTATAAATGAAATTTGTGTATAAAACGAAATATGCCTCAATGAAAGGAGATTGAGACGAAGTCCCTTACAAAGATCATTTTTAAAATAAAATAGATATACTATGTGTATTCACTATAAGTACACATAAATAAAGTTCAAATACAAGATATGACATAATATTATAATGACATAATTTGAAAGTAGGAGATTAACCCAAAGAATGGAAATTGGGTTAAGAAATTCCCTTACCTTGGGTCCGACTTGACTCGATCGTTCTTTAACGTCCTGAATAATAAACTTGAGTTAATTTATACTTGATTAAGAACCTTTTTAAAGTTCATTATTCTTTTTATATCACTTATTTCCATGTTATAAACATTATGTAACCATTTAAGTTAATAATGTTCGTTTTGTCAATATTTGGTTCTTAAGTCGATAGTTGACTTCTTACAATTACATGTTGTTCATGTGGTCAAACGTTCTTTATATCCAGAATGAAATTCCCGATTTGGATATAATATGTATCATATATATCCAGCATATACATGTATTTATAATATTACATAATCATTTAGAGGTAAGAAATGAAATGCACCGTTCATGGAGACGGTAAGTCGTACGTACGCATGAACGCTACTTTCATTTCTTTGTCATATTAATGGAATTAAAGCTAAATGAGAGGTATGTATATTTTAATTCTAGAATTATATTCATCATTTAGATATATAATTAATTATATATATCCATTATATACATTTACTTTTAATAGTACATTACATTTGGGGATAAGAAATGAAATGCACCGTTCATGGAGACGGTAAGCCGTACGTACGCATGAACGCTAATTTCATTTCTATCTCATACTTTAATGGAAAGAAATAATAATGATATAGAGGTATATTATAATTCCAGTATAACATCATATATAATAACTTTAAATCCATCCTTTACACGTCCCACATATGGCATTAACGAATCACATCACTTTTAGGGGGCGGTAGTCCGCACTTCCTTAAATGAAGATATCGTGTTTACCCATAATGGAAACCATAAAGGTATGCCAAAAATGAAAAATACAGAAGATTAAAGAAAACATAAAAATATTATATATCATATATAAAAATAGTGACATCATAATGGCCACCCTTGAAGGTGTTAAATGAGTATTGAACAATCATCGTTTCGGGAGGCAGAATTTCGCCATCCACGGAAACCGTATGTTCTTTAACCATTTGATGTAGTTTTGTGAGAGTGTAGCTCAAATAAATATTATAACAACATCCTAGTATATTGAAGATACTGGTGTTGTTACAAAAGAAGTAAATAAAAAGAGTTTAGAGGGTTGGAGAAGCAAAATAAAACAAATGAACAAGAGAGAATGAATTACCTTTAAAAGTGTAACTCCTTTTTGATTTGAGCCTAAAGGCTTCCTTTGAAAGGGTTCTGCCCAAAGGGAATCCTATAGGATGAGGAGAGGGATTTGGAGAGAGTAATTGGGCAGGGGTTGGCCGAGCCAAAGGCTTGAGAAGTGTGTGAAATGAGGTAGAGGTGGGGGCCTTTTATAAGAGGAGAGGAGGGGCACTTTTGGAAAGTAAAGAAATATTAATTTAATTGAAAATGTGTTTCGGTTTTAAAAGGTCCCACATTGATATAATTCGTGGATAAGGTGATAAGGCTTATAAATACACTCATCCAATTGGTTTTGGACATGTGTAGGTTTTAGATTTTTCATTATCTTTCCATTTTATTTAAATCGTCAAATAATGATGTCATCGCTGCATCATTATTATGTCATATATAATTTAATTTATTTAATGTCTAAAAATTATAAAACAAATACTATGATGTAGGAAATCTTCTTATATTTCCAATGACTATTTATAATCAAAATTTGGACTTGTATAACCCCACTCAAAAATTATTTTAGTAAAACACTTTATGTTAGTGTCATTTTCACTTTAACATTAAATAAAAATATATTAATGTCATTTTCCAACTAAAGTGGCTCCAGGGGGTCCCCAAGTTGGCCCATGGCTTGTATTGGTCGGCCATGACTCACCCAATAGGTGTAGGACAAGTTTGATGGTGTTTTCACATTCTTATAATTCAATTTTTACCATAAACTACACTAATTACCTCTAATCGCGATTAATGAAAAAAAATTACTATTCACCAAAAAATTATTTTAATCTCATTGAACCACATTTTACATATTAATGAAAACCATGTATGTCGGATTTTCAAAATTCAATACACATTAGTGGTAAACTTTAATTTAACTGAAAAATCAGTTTGCTTGATTACCACTTAGTGGTTTCACTATTCATCAAAAATTGAAGTTTTTCAGAAAATTACCAAAAATTCACCCTAAGCTATATTTGATATTCCGAATTCAAAAATGAAGCCCATTTTACAAAATTCAAAACATATAAGTCAAATTAATTAATTTAATAATTAATTCCCGCTGTCATGACAAATAGCGTGTTTTTGTGAAACAATAAGTATCAAAAGATTGACACCAGTTTAAGTCCAATTTCAAAGTGAAATTGATTCCAATGACCACCATTGGATTAACTGGTAAAAATATTTTCTAATTTCACTTTAAAACAAATTAAAATAATAATCTAATCATATAAATAATTTAGATTAAAAAGAGGTTTTGAATTAAAATACAACATTTTACACTATTCATAAAAAAAATGAACTTTATCAGAAAGGTACCAAAAATTTACACAAAGTAAATTTTGATGTCCCGATTCTAAAGAAGAGTTATATTTGGTCCAAAATAAAGTATAAGAGTGATCAAAACTATATTTAATGATGGATCACCATTAAAAGGTGATAATTGAACCTTTAGTGAAAATTAGAGTATATATGCCTAAAATTGAACTCTTTCTGTATTTTAAGCCTTTATCTTTTATTGGGTAAATGTATAAACATTTAAAAACATATCTAATCATATTTTAGTTATTTCTATCCATTACCGCCAGTACAATGGCTACTTGTTAACTAACATTTAAAATAATATTATTTTATTACTAGTGTGCTACGTAAGTTTCAAAGAAACTCATCGTTGCGTATCGGGTATGCTAGCGAACATAGAAACCCCTTTAAAATAAAATTAATATTTAATTCGTAAATATTAATAAATATGAAAATTCTTTATTCTTTATTTACCTGGGATGTTACATCCTTCCCCCCTTTTGGGAATTGCGTCCTCGCAATTTTATTCACTTATCAAAATATGTGGGGGTATTTATCCCTCATAGCATTTTCAGATTCCCACGTTGCCTCTTCAATCACATGGTTTTCCACAAAACCTTTACCCGATGAATCACCTTATTCCGTAACACCTGCTCTCTGTGGTCAAGAATCTGGACCGGTTGTTCCTCATAAGATAGGTTCTCTTCCAGCTAAACTACCTCTGGACTCAAAACCTGAGATGGATCTGGCATATACTTTCTCAACATTGAAACATGAAAAACATTGTGTACCTGAGATAAACTCAGAGGTAAAGCCACCCGGTATGCAACTGATCCAACTCTCTCTAGAATTTTCATATGGTCCAATAAACCTTGGACTCAGCTTTCCTTTCTTACCAAATCTCATCACACTTTTCTAAGGAGAAACCTTGAGAAAAACATGATCACCTACCTCGAAAGATAGATCCTTCCTCCGGTTATCCGCGTAACTCTTCTGCCTGCTCTGAGCTGTTCTCATGTGTTTTCTGAATCAATTGAACTTTTCTGCCATATCTTCTAACAATTATGGTCCCATCAGCTTCCTTTCACCCACTTCATTCCAAAATGCTGGAGTTCGACACCGATTCCCATATAATGCCTCAAATGGTGCCATCTGTATACTAGAATGAAAACTGTTATTATATGAAAATTCAACCAAAGAAAGATGTTGGTCCCATCTTCCCTGATAATCCATAGAACAAGCTCATAGAATATCCTCCAATGTCTGAATTGTTCGTTCTGACTGCCCATCTGATTGAGGATGAAAAGCTGTACTAAAATTTAATTCAGAACCCAATGACTTCTGAAGGCCTTTCCAAAAGTTAGAAGTAAACCTGGGATCACGATCTGATACAATGGAGAGAGGAACTCCATGTAACCTGACTATCTCTTTAAGATACAGACGGGAAAGTTGATCAAGAGAGAAAGTATCTCGTATAGAAAGGAAATGAGCAGATTTGGTCAAGCGATCAACAATAACCCAGATTTCATTATTACCTCGAGATGTCCTCGGTAATCCCACAACAAAGTCCATGGATATGTTTTCCCATTTCCACTCTGGCACTGGTAAAGGCTGAAGCATCCCTTTCGGTAACTGCTACTCTGCTTTAACCTGTTGACATGTCAAACACTTCACAGTAAAATCAGCAATGTCTCCTTTCATTCCATCCCACCAGTAATACTCCCGCAGACCTCTGTACATCTTAGTACTGCTAGGATGAAAAAACAACTCATTCTTCAACTGTGAATCACAAGGCACACATAACCTCTTCACAAACCTCAAAACACAAACACAAACTTATCCAAGAACTCATGGAAAATTATATTCATAAGGTCCATGAATACAGCAGGTGCATTGGTTAACCCAAAAGGCATAACTACAAATTCATAATGGCCATATCTAGTACGGAACGCAGTCTTTGGAACGTTTGCTTATTTTACTTTCAACTGATGGTACCCCGACCTCAAGTCAATCTTCGAAAAATACTGAGCTCCCTGGAGCTGATACCACTTCATTCGATGGCCCAACATCTGCTGAAGTTGTTGCAAATGATTTTACCACCCCTTTCTGCTTGTATTCTAGCTGCATTCCCCAAGTTGAGTTCTTCGTTGGACACTCGTTTGCATAATGACCCATTTCAATACACTTAAAACATCTTACCGTTGGCTTTTCATTTCCTGCTTGATCATCTTCCTTACAGTTACGAGCAATATGACCAGACTTACCACACCGAGAGCACGTACCAGACATGGATAAACATTCTCCAGGATGCATTTTACCACACTTCTCACAGGATGGATATTTGGTTTTCTTACCTTCTTGCTTCTTTGATGAATTATTCCCCTTTTCCTGCCAACTAGACCTCTTATTCTGTTTTTTGTCATAGAACACCTGATCATCGGCAAACTCCATTTCTACCTTCTCCGCACATCAAACAAGTTTTTCATAACTTTTGAATTCACGAGAAGCTAAATCCCTTCGATACTTTGGCTTTAACCCTGAGTAAAAACGGTTTATTTTACTATCAAGATCTCGTATGAAGTTTGGAGCATACCTTGCCAATCGAGTGAACTTTTCTTCATAAGCAGCCACTGAATCATCCTCCTGCCTCAATTCTAGGAACTTTTTTTCCATCCTATGATGAACCACCTTAGGAAAATATTTCTCAAGAAACATTCCTTTGAATTCGTCCCAGTGAAGATCCTCAATCTCATCACTATCCCTTATATTTTTCACCATCGACCACCACTGATCAGCTTTACCTTCAAAACGGTAAACAGCAAGACTAACCTTTTGATGTTCTGAACACCCCATGACATCAAAAATCTTCTCCAGTGCTTTAATCCACCCTTCAGCTTGCGCAGGGTCAGATGATCCTCTGAATGATGGGGGATGTTGCCTCATGAAATGTTCCACCACTGACATGTTCCTCTGCGGTTGATATGGCTGATCTCGTGCATGGATACCACCACCATTTATAGCCTGAGTCAACTGTGCCATCACTGCAACAAACTGTTCAGTTCCGATTCCAACCATCTCAGGTTGCTGATTTGGAAGGTTATCTTCCTCCTGATGTCGTCCCAACATAGCTTCTTTGTTTCCTCTGCGGAAAACCATTCTGAACACAGAAATATCTTAGGCGAAGCAACATGGTAATTCGTAAATGCTATATCATTTCAATAATATTATAATTTAACACTTTTCTAACTCCTAAAGTTGTCTAAACCGACCTCTGATACCAACTATAAGGCCCCAGCCTTAAACCTTACTTAATATTGAATTAAATGAATAATTCACATTGAGGATCTTTTCAGGTTTAGAGTTTTAGAGAATTAGAACATAACTATTACATCTTAAAAGATTACAAAGTAGACACTTCTACTAAGTCTCCATAAAATAAAAACTCTTAAAAAGAAAGATGTCTAGATTCCATGTTTTAGATAGCATGAAATTCCCTTGATCCCATCCTTGACCTTATTCCACTTTAAGTCCTGTGAAAAACATTTCGAAAAACTTGGGGTGAGCATAAAAAGCTCAGTAAGGGATACACAACGAATGAAAATTGTTAGTTTTTCAAAATCAAGTAAACCATGTATACTCTATCAAAGTAATACCTTCACCTTCATGAAGTAGTAAAAACTCTTCACTAAATAAAGTATCATTACTTACCTTTTTGTAACCAAAGTATTACCATAAAACCCATATAAAGAACACATAATATATATAAAGGTAACTTGGGACATAAACATACTTAAGTGGAATAACCATACGGTCGAATTCCACACATATCACTTAATGGAATAGCCATACGGCCAATTTCCATAAATACTTAATGGAATAGCCATACGGCCGACTTCCATACCCAATGCATTGGAGGTTATAACGTAACCACCCGTCCTGGTATTCACGGCACCACCCGTCATATGGTTTATAACGTAACCACCCGTTAAAAAGTCCAAGTACCAGTATAAAATCATAAAACATAAAACCAATATAAAGGAATGATAACATTGCCACATTTCAATCACTATATATCATAAATATATTGACATAATAGAATCCTTTTTCAAAACCATTTTCAATACCAAAATACATAAAAGAGTATATGGTATTTATTTTATTCTAAAAACATTACGGCTTGTTGAGAAAGCCAAAGATCAAATAATACTCGTGGCGGTGGAAAAAGGTCGTTGTCACCACGTACGTTAAAAAAACATTCCTTTTTTTCGTTTAGTAAAACGCTTCATAGAAAAAGATTCCTTTTGTAAAAAAGTAAAAGTCAAAGGAGTTTATACATCGTATAAAAGAAATTTGTGTATAAAACGAAATATGCCTCAATGAAAGGAGATTGAGACGAAGTCCCTTACAAAGATAATTTTTAAAATAAAATAGATATACTATGTGTATTCACTATAAGTACACATAAATAAAGTTCAAATACAATATATTACATAATATTATAATGACATAATTTGAAAGTAGGAGATTAACCCAAAGAATGGAAATTGGGTTAAGAAATTCCCTTACCTTGGGTCCGACTTGACTCGATCGTTCTTTAACGTCCTGAATAATAAACTTGAGTTAATTTATACTTGATTAAGAACCTTTTTAAAGTTCATTATTCTTTTTATATCAATTATTGCCATGTTATAAACATTATGTAACCATTTAAGTTAATAATGTTTGTTTTGTCAATATTTGGTTCTTAAGTCGATAGTTGACTTCTTACAATTACATGTTGTTCATGTGGTCAAAATTTCTTTATATCCAGAATGAAATTCCCGATTTGGATATACTATGTATCATATATATCCATCATATACATGTATTTATAATATTATATAATCATTTAGAGGTAAGAAATGAAATGCACCGTTCATGGAGACGGAAAGCCGTACGTACGCATGAACGCTACTTTCATTTCATTGTCATATTAATGGAATTAAAACTAAATGAGAGGTATGTATATTTTAATTCTAGAATTATATTCATCATTTAGATATATCATTAATTATATATATCCATTATATACATGTACGTTTAATAGTACATTACATTTGGGGATAAGAAATGAAATGCACCGTTCATGGAGACGGTAAGCCGTACGTACGCATGAACGCTAATTTCATTTCTATCTCATACTTTAATGGAAAGAAATAATAATGATATAGAGGTATATTATAATTCCAGTATAACATCATATATAATAACTTTAAATCCATCCTTTACACGTCCCACATATGGCATTAACGAATCACATCACTTTTAGGGGGCGGTAGTCCGCACTTCCTTAAATGAAGATATCGTGTTTACCCATAATGGAAACCATAAAGGTTTGCAAAAAGTGAAAAATACAGAAGCTTAAATAAAACATAAACATATTATATATAATATATAAAAATAGTGACATCATAATGGCCACCCTTGAAGGTGTTAAATGAGTATTGAACAATCATCGTTTCGGGAGGCAGAATTTCGCCATCCATGCAAACCGTATGTTCTTTAACCATTTGATGTAGTTGTGTGAGAGTGTAGCTCAAATAAATATTATAAAAACATCCTAGTATATTGAATATACTGGTTTTGTTACAAAAGAAGTAAATAAAAAGAGTTTATAGGGTTGGAGAAGCAAAATAAAACAAATGAACAAGAGAGAATGAATTACCTTTAAAAGTGTAACTCCTTTTTGATTTGAGCCTAAAGGCTTCCTTTGAAAGGATTCTGCCCAAAGGGAATCCGATAGGATGAGGAGAGGGATTTGGAGAGAGTAATTGGGCAGGGGTTGGCCGAGCCAAAGGCTTGAGAAGTGTGTGAAATGAGGTAGAGGTGGGGGGCCTTTTATAAGAGGAGAGGAGGGGCACTTTTGGAAAGTAAAGAAATATTACTTTAATTGAAAATGTTTTTCGGTTTTAAAAGGTCCCACATTGATATAATTCGTGGATAAGGTGATAAGGGTTCGAAATCCACTCATCCAATTGGTTTTGGACATGTGTAGGTTTTAGATTTTTCATTATCTTTCCATTTTATTTAAATCGTCAAATAATGATGTCATCGCTGCATCATTATTATGTCATATATAATTTAATTTATTTAATGTCTAAAAATTATAAACAAAATACTATGATGTAGGAAATCTTCTTAGATTTCCAATTACTATTTATAATAAAAATTTGGACTTGTATAACCCCACTAAAAAATTATATTTGTAAAACAATTTATGTTCGTGTCATTTTCACTTTAACATTAAATAAAAATATATTAATGTCATTTTCCAACTAAAGTGGCTCCATGGGGTCCCCAAGTTGTCCCATTGCTTGTCTTGGTCGGCCATGACTCACCCAATAGGTGTAGGACAAGTGTCATGATGTTTTCACATTCTTATAATTCCATTTTTACCATAAACTACACTAATTACCTCTAATCGCGATTAATGAAAAACAATTACTATTCACCAAAAAATTATTTTAATCTCATTGAACCACATTTTACATATTAATGACAACCATGTATGTCGGATTTTCAAAATTCAATACACATTAGTGGTAAACTTTCATTTAACTGAAAAATCAGTTTGCTTGATTACCACTTAGTGGTTTCACTATTCATCAAAAATTGAAGTTTTTCAGAAAATTACCAAAAATTCACCCTAAGCTATATTTGATATTCCGAATTCAAAAATGAATTCCATTTTACAAAATTCAAAACATATAAGTCAAATTAATTAATTTAATAATTAATTCCTGCTGTCATGACAAATAGCGTGTTTTTGTGAAACAATAAGTATCAAAAGATTGACACCAGTTTAAGTCCAATTTCAAAGTGAAATTGATTCCAATTACCACCATTGGATTAACTGGTAAAAATATTTTCTAATTTCACTTTAAAACCAATTAAAATAATAATATAATCATATAAATAATTTAGATTAAAAAGAGGTTTTGAATTAAAATACAACATTTTACACTATTCATAAAAAAATGAACTTTATCAGAAAGGTACGAAAAATTTACACAAAGTAAATTTTGATGTCCCGATTCTAAAGAAGAGTTATATTTGGTCCAAAATAAAGTATAAGAGTGATCAAAACTATATTTAATGACGGATCACCATTAAAAGGTGATAAGTGAACCTTTAGTGAAAATTAGAGTATATATGCCTAAAATTGAACTCTTTCCGTATTTTAAGCCTTTATCTTTTATTGGGTAAATGTATAAACATTTAAAAACATATCTAATCATATTTTAGTTATTTCTATCCATTCCCGCCAGTACAACGGCTACTTGTTAACTAACATTTAAAATAATATTATTTTATTACTAGTGTGCTACGTAAGTTTCAAAGAAACTCATCGTTGCGTATCGGGTACGCTATCGAACATAGCAACCCCTTTAAAATAAAATTAATATTTAATTCTTAAATATTAATAAATATGAAAATTCTTTATTCTTTATTTACCTGGGATGTTACACTAATAAATTCATTAACTGGCGTTATACACTACACTGAGTTTGTGCGCACCACGAATTACCAAACTAGTTGTTCAAAATGTGGTTATGAATAATACTAACTGTTTTTTGTATTTTAAATACTAAATATAATTTTATAATCCATACTATGTGTTTCTTAGTCAAAATATTTGAACAAATTCATTTTTTTAGATAAAAGAATTATTTTTAAAAAAATGCAATTTCACCGCCTTTTAAGGGTGAACCATTTTTAAAACCAAAATTTTAAACATTTATATATTCAATTTAATGAAATTAAATTTTTATTTAGAATAGGGACATAAAACATTATTTTGGATAAATTTTTGGTGCGTTTCAGATAACTATCATAGTTTGATAAATAGTGAAAAATACTAAATTTTATTTGAAAACAACATTTTTAATCGAAATAATTTATTCCAACGAGTCCATATCCAATTATTAAGGGATCCATCTTTTCCTCTAAGAAACCCAGGTTGAAAACTGGGTGGAGGCAAATTTCCAAGATACTATATAAGTCACAGTAGCAGCCACCGTAGCGTTTACAATTCGATACTGTAGCAACCAGAACTATTCACTAGATTTGGGCCTTCCCGCCACCGGTTTGGGCCTACATGTCTCTAGGGACTTCCAGTCATCAATGGAATTTGGGCCACATAGACCTTGGAGTATCCCAGTTCACACAGAATAGGACCCAGTAGAGGATTAATGGAACAAGAGTAGTAGCCACCAAAAGTAAAGCTAATCGGATTAGAAGAATGAGAGGGTATGGTTGTAGCCATTTGGACCAGGCACCGTGCAGCTTCGTATGGGTAAATTCTATCTGATCATATATTCAAGACGGGGATCTAGGTAATCAATGATGCATAAGATATAAAGGGATAGTTCAAGTGGATTGGGCCTATGAGTCATGTATTTTTCATGGTTTGCCTCTAGGCCTTCAGGTCATATATTTCAGGTCAACGGGCCTAGTTCTTTGGGCCTACGGGTCATTTACAGGTTCCCCTTCATCCCTTAAATGGTGGATTATATATAATAAAATAAAAAGAAGGCCTTCGGGCCATTCAGTGGTAATAGAAATAATTTATAGTGTTAAATTATACTTCTGAGTGATTTTAAAGTATCATTAGATTATATTTTTATCATTTAAAATAATTTAGGTCATTGGATGTAATTTCAGATTTAAACTAGACATAAACCAATGTCAATCATTTTATAGTCATTATTTATTAAAAACATGTTTTATTTTTGACAACCTGAATTAATTTTTAATTAAATTTTCCCACTTCAATGTTTTGAATTTGGAGAAATGGATTCCATATTTGGAATCAGGGGTCCAAATTGTGTAAATTGGTTACTTTTATTTTTATTCATTATGAATATTTACTTTAGTAAATATTTTATTTACCATGGTTAAATGTTAAATCTGGTAAACAATGGTAAAAAATATTATTATAATAATATTAAGTTTCCCTAACATGTGTTCTATTCCTATTTGTGGATACATGTCCAACCATGAGCTTCATTGGGTCAATTTTGGGACCACATTGAGCCACTTGAGAGTGATAATGACACATTATATTAATTAATTTAATGTAATGACAAAAATAACATAAACATATATCTTTTAATAAATATTTTTAAAAAGGGTTCATATAAGTTATCTTTTCGACTATAAATAATAATGTTAATTCTAAAGATATTTCCTATGTCATTGATTTTTTTTATAATTTTTAGACATCAAATAAATAAAATTATTTATGACAGAATAATGATGCAGTGTTTACCTCATTAATTAATGAATTAAATAAACAAGAATATTAAAATTAAAACAATATCCCATACCTCTCCAATTTTTATTGGATGATTATATTTTGAACATGAGTCATCATATCTTTATCATTAATGATTATTGTACCTTTAGAAACTGAATATAATTATATAATAAAATAATATTTTCAAACTTCCCTAAATATCCCCTCCCCCCTTATAAAATGCCCTCAAATATATCTATTTTATCACAAAACTCAATCCCCTTGGATCATCCAAACTCTGCCCAATTAATCTCTTTGCATCACTCTCTTCCTCTTAGATTCCATACCCTAGGTATAAGGCACTTCACATAAGCCTTTTGGTTCAATCCAAAGGGAGTTTCCCGATTTAAAGATAGCATCTCCTATTATATTCTTTTCATTTATTTTACTTCTCCAACCCCATAAACTATCTTTATTATTTTTGTATAACAACACCAGTATCCTGAATATACTAGGTTGTTGTTATGATAAATATTTTAACTACACATACACTCAACTCCATCAAATGGGTATAAAACCTATTGTTTTTGTGGACGGAAAACTACTGCCTCACGAAACGATGATTGTTCAATCTTCTACTACCACCTCTTATGGTGGCCATTATGATGGAACTATAATTATATATGATGTTTATGATCTTTTTTTATCTGTAATATTCAATATTTCTCTTTTAGAGAATACATTTATTATTTTCATGTTATATATATACGATAATTTCATTTGAGGCAGTGTAGACTACCACACCCTCAATGTGATAGGACTCATTCATACCATACATGGAACATATGAAGGATCGTGTTAATGAACTTACGTAATGTATATAAAATATTATATTATAGTTGAATAATAATATATCTAAGTATCATTTGATTTTATTTCCTTTTAAAATATGAAAAAATAAAATAGAAGTGGCGTTCGTTCATACGTACGAATTACCATCTCCACGAATGTGATGAGGTCCATTAACCATCATTACCATTCAAGAATAATTTTAATTTGATTATTAAAAGTAATTTTTAGGTATTTAATATTATTCTGGATATGAATCAAATACACTCTATCCATAACAAACATGTCTTTTGTAAAAAACTTATAAAGGAAACCAAATCATTTAACTCCCAAAACAATGATACTACTAAAATAATATTAACATAGCAATATTATAAGATCATATGTGATATCATATTTATTTATGTGGTTCTTTTATAATTTAATAACATTTACTTAACTATTATACATGATTTTAATGTACCGTCAAACAAATAAAATTACAAGGTAATGTTTAATTCTTCAATGTCATTGTTATTCAAGATTGTTTATGTGTATGTATTTACTGGGACATATTTATTATCCATGTCCATGTTAGATAATTGTTTTTTCAAAATGTCTCTTTTTAAGGGACTCTTTAACTAAAATATCATTTTAATTGTTTAAATATTTATTCTTCTGAATCATTCTAATTAATGTCCATGTTTTCTTAATGTGTTTTAAAGTATTTATTTATATGGACATGAATGTATTAAAATGATAATTATTTCAGATGATTAAAAGTGGTATGGGACACTTTTAATCAAAATTTCCTTTTAAATTTCTTCATTTATCAATATTGTGAATTTTAAAAGTTTTCATTAAAAAGGGATATTTCTCTCAAATAATTTTACCAATTGGTTTCAACTATGTCAACATCCTTTTGGATATTATTCTTGATTGGGGATGATTTATTATAAATACAATATTAAATATCGTATTAAATGACTTATGATATGATTGAATGTGAATGTTATATTTTTATACCATTAATGTATTATGGTTAATGTATTGACATTTCGTATGCTAGTTTTAATATAAATGTTTATGTTATTTTCAACATTTTCATATGAGGAATGCGTTTGACTTAATAAGTGATGGGTGGATCCTTCTATATCTCCACAGTCCATCAGCAGGTCTCATGAGTAAAACAAGTTTCTTGGACCAAGGGATTGAAAAATCTTATTTGTAGTCTTGGAATGAGGCCTTGACTATGTGGTTATGATGTCCAACATTATCCATTCCATCATTATGAAATTGGTTATTGATATTACATGTGATCATTAGACCAGTAGAATATCCATCTGGATAATTAAATGAAATTATTTGATTTACCATAGCTAAATTATGCTGATGTCTATGTTTAAAAGGATTTGGTTTTAGCTTTACACATTTACATTAAGTGTTAATGCTTATTTATGAATGTTTATGCTATATTGTTATCTTTACTAAGAATTTGTGCTCACTCCTTTTTATGTTTTATTTTTCTCAAGATGAGAAGAAGTATATTACGACTGACCTTCAGGGATAGTCTAGGGGGTATTAATGTGGTCAATGGATAAAATGTTGTTTCTTTTTATTTTATTATGTAATGTCACATTCATGTATGTAATCTATTTTCCAAGACATCTAATCTGATCTGTCCAACGGGACTTGATTCCATGTAATCATTCCAATGTAATAAAATAATGCACCGAATCTAGGTAACTGGGGTCAGGGTGTTACAAAACCCAGTACTCAAAAAATTTAAATCCCACTTAAATAACAAATTATAGGTTTTACCCAAAGAATGGAAATCATGTTTTGATTTCCATTACCACGAGATTTTCTTACTTCAAACTTTTTTAATCCTTTTGTATAATTTTAAAAAAAAAATTAATATTTTACAGAAAAATATCCTTCTTTATAATACCTTATATGTTCACTTCATTGCATCATTTTACACTTTAATTGTTAGTATTTCGTTCCCTATGCTCTTTTTTGGTGATTTCATTACATGATTTCCATGATTGGTTCATGATGGTTGTTCTTTTTTATTGAAATTGAAACTCCGGAATTTGAATGGGGTAGTATTTGCATATTTACAAATCCATAAATTATACCATTTATCATTTTTAATTCTTTCAAGATAATCATTCACAAGTTAAAACATTAATGATGTCTGTTTAGATCATTTTTGTATATCTTTGATAATAATGACCTCATTTTGTTATATAAATTAAAACCATGTGTAAAAAATAATTCTACAACCATGAATGAGACATAATACATATATTATTACCTGGTTCAACCATTAAAATGTTTTCATGTCCAGAATATAAATAATTAAATTAGATTGAAATCACATCGTCCACGATGTCAATAATTGGATACATCACAGAAAATATTTTAATTCATTGAATAAGTTGTTATGAGAATTATATTGATGATGAATTGTCCTTGAAAATGAAAAAAATACATTATATACATGATTATGGATCTTTCATGCCTCTTGGATAATAAGAGGTGAGGGAAAAAAGGAAAGGACCTCAAAATAAAAGATAAATTGATAAATCATTCATGACATTTCTACAGCATAACGATGTCACCTAAAATTTAATAAAATAGTTTGATGAGAGAAAGGAGGTATCTAATAACTATTACATAACATGGGAAGTAAGGGGGATATGTAATTACATATCCCAACATAATACAAATCAAATTAAAAAGAATACCATAAAATGAAAGAAAGGAAATAAAACAAAAGGTGATGTTTACCTCTAGATAACTTCTCCTTGAGATCCTTCTTAAGGCCTTTGGATTTGGACTTCTGTTGATACCAGTAGCTCTAGGATGTGGGGAAGATACTTCTAAGGAGTATTGGGTAGATCTTAGGTAAGGATCAAGTCTTGAGAGGTGGGGGCGAAGAGGGTAATGAGGGTGATATTTATAGTGGAGGAGAGACAGTGATTAACAATATTTTAATCACTATTGTAATATTTTTGCTCAAGACTATAAATAGTCTAAATTAATGTCATCCCAAATAGTAATAAGGGAAGTATTGTTCAAACCAAGGGGCCTTACATCCCTTATGATGTCATAAATAGTGTATTTTACTGATAATTGGAATATATGATCTTTAACCGTATTTCCGTATTCATAAAAAATTCATGAATTTCAGAAAAATAAAAACTATTCGCCCATAACATTTTTTGACATGTAGAATTAAAAAATGAGATCCATTTTTTGGATAATAATATTCGAAATATTATTTATTTAATTTTTAAATAAAATCCTACTAAATTGAAAAATTAATAATTTAAAAACTACAACAGATTTTATATCACATAGAAAAATTAACCAAGATAACATTATCTTAAATTTATATGACAATTAAACAATAACACAAGTTACTAATCATTAGATTCATAATAATATTCATATTACTATTCAGAAGGGTATGTTACTATTCACAAAAAAGACATGTTGTTTCCAGTAGATTCCAAATGACATTGTAAACAAAATGGTAGATGTCTGTTTTAAGAAATTCAAAACTTAGAAGTAGAAAATTTATTTTTAAAGGAAATTTATAAATATCTACATAAAACAAGTTTTCATGTATTTAAATTTATTTTTTTAATCTTAGGATGTTACAATTATCTATCCAAAATATAAACACATTGAACCATATGAAGATATATATTATAGTTTATTCAATGACGAGGTAATCCACACAACCGATAAATTTATATTTTACTTATTCTTTTAACTCTTCTAAATATTTCAAAATTTTAGTAAAATCATAATTTTACTATCCCCAATATGATGAAATGATATTAAAAATATGAAACTACCATTATCCACCCTTTATTCTATCAATTATGATGTGGATGAATTTCTCCTACATACGTATGACTTTCTGCCTCCACAAATGGAATATATTCATTTATCATCTCTCAAATTTATTGATGGGAATTAGGATGGGTTTAATGATTATAAATATTATATTTTTGATAGAAATATTCTTTAATAATGATTATATAATATCTATTATCTTACCTTCCACTCTATTTGAAAATGATAATGTCGTTTGTAGGTAAGTGTTGACTACCACCTCTATGAAGCGAAGTGATTAGTTTTTCAAATATTCTATAAATTGATGGTAATGATAATTCATTTTTTTAATATATATGATTTATATTATATAATAATGATTTTAATGGTTAATTATTATTTAAATTCATTTTTATCCATACATCAAAAAGATAAAACAATGTTAAAGAATATTTATTCCGTACTGCCTTGATAAACGATGAAAATCATTTCCCATTCATAAAAATCATGGATAAATCTCTATATATATATATATAATATAAGAAATTAAAATAAGTATAAAATCTTTAAATTTTTTTTAATTGTGATCTAATTATAATGGCTAAATCTAGAGAACCAAAACAAACAAGAATAATGAAGCATCTATGGACCCGAATAATTAATTTAATAAATAATTATTACTAAATTAGCGATTAGAGGTTTTAAGTAAATATTGTATTGTATGATATAAATGAATTTTATTTGAAAATATATGTATAATAAATCTATATATATTATACAGTAGGTTCAAACATTTATGATTGATGTTGAACCTAAGTTGAGGGTTTTATATTACTTTCCCGTTGTTTATCAAGATTCTTTACGATTATGATCCAATGATGAAATAATATTATATATATATATATAATTAATGCAATTAATTTTTATATAATAGTTGTCTTTATGTATATTACATTATTTCTTTTATATATTACTCTCTTTAAGTACTCAAGGGGACAAAATAATCTTTTCTCAGAAAATCGATCATATTTATCTCTTTAGTGGAATATCATTTCTATTCCATGTACTTGGCTTCTAAAAAAATATTTAATATGGTTTTTAATATTAACCTATGAATATTTAAATATATTTTTATTTATGTTTTTTAAAAATGTTTTAAACTCATTCTTCTTTTCTTTTTTTAACGCTTAGTTTTGACTTTTTACGATAATGTGAAATTATTAATTATTTTAATATATACTGCATGAATATAATTTCAAAATGTTGTATATTATTATGTTTTTTAATATTCCTTCACAATTTTACAAGTTTAAATTCAATTAATATTATTTATTTATTTTTTGGTAATTTTATATATTTTAAATAATTTATTTCAAAGTGAAATGTGTATTTTTTACAAGAAACGTTCTAACAGATATTTTAAAAGTATTTTTCATCTATGATTTCATCAATTGTTGTTTCCAAATAACTACTAGGGATATGACCTAGTAATAACATTATTAATATGTCTATATATTTATTATTATCATTATGGATATGTGTTTGTGTAACTAGTTTATTTTATATGGGTTATTTGTAGTGAAAGTTTTATGAAAACCATTCCATTATCATAGGTTATGATGTGATAAATGTTTTATAATCTTCTGGAACACTGAAGTATTTTATTCAAAATATGATGGGTGAAAACATGATTAAATATCAATACATTTTATTGTAAAAATATGTAAATATGAGGAGATAAATAAGACAACAATGAAGAGAGGTGAAAATACATTTGGGGACCCCATCCACTATGATAGTACTGAGAGTGAAGCTTCTCTCCTAAAATGGTGTGGGGTGTGAAACCAATCCACTATTATATCATTGGAATTGATCCTTGACTAAAAATTAAAAGATTTTATATATTTATTTTAAGGTCAAAATCTTATTTTGTAGGCTAACATTAAGCCCTCATGGAATTGGTTCATTGATTTCTTTATGATTCACATCTTATGAACCTCCAAAATTTATTCTATGACTTAAGAATGTGTTATAGAATATAAATGTAATGGTTTTAAAATGAAATGTTCATGTTCTAATTCCCATATGATTATTTTATTCTTAAATAATCATAGATATATCCCTTGTTTCACCTTACAGAGCATCAAATCTAACCCTTTAAATGATTCCATTACCCATTTTATAAAGAAAGGTATTAGGTATGATATATATAAAAAATTTTCTAGATATGAAGAACTAAGTGGGATTGTTTATAGATATCTTATGAACCAGTTGTATATATATTTATCTCTAAAAATATACTAGAGATACACGATTCCCATATGGATCATTATGTTATGTATGGAATATTCTTCGGATCAGATGTAATATCCATGTATGAAATTCTTGGGTAACTATAATTGAAATCAAAGTAATGTTTATTTGTTATTGGAAAATTTAATGAAAAAAATATAGTGAGAATCAATCGGATATGTCAATGTATAGGATAAAATTCTAATGTTTTTTTAATGATCATGGATGGCCTGGGTTAAACCAAAGTTGTTATATATTGAAAATAGTATTTCATGATTTATACATCCAATAAGATGGTTTTAATTATTATTTGGTCTCACACTATGACTAGTGTTGATCAAATTATGATTTTTGTTCTTAGTGAATTGTTGGAACTCAATGTAATCTTCTAAATGATTAATTCCATGGGAATTAAATGGTTTTTCTCTTAAGAAACCTAATGTTATGAGAGAATGAAAAAATATCTCATTTATATTCTTACAAAACATTCCCAACCAATTAATAATGATGATCATCCAAATGTGAAAATGTGGGAACAATATTCTATTGTTTCCATCATGAGGAAAACCCAACATATTAGTGGTACTTAAAGTCTATTAATTTAAATGAAATGGATTAATACCCCTAAAAATATATTTCCAATCCTCCATTATTTGGAACAAAAAGAAGTTATATTTGTTTTTTTATCATTTGTATGTTTAATCAGATAAATAGTGAAATCTTCTCAGGAACACAAGGAAATATTAAGAAATTGTCTCCATGGAGAGGAATAATTATAAGATCATACATTTCAATACATACATTCCATATATTCTTCATACGAAAAAATAGAAGAAGTCCCTATGATAAAAAATAACTATGATGAATTTGTTAGTACCCATGAGGAATATTTTACGATACTTGTGAGGTTTGTTTTTGGTATTATCATCCAAATCGAAATATGGCTGATTGATTATTTAGTGGCATAAAACCAATACCTTGAAGGTAATTATCCATAAGAAACTTATATAGATATTAATAAATAAATTTAATTTCTATTAATGATTAAATGGATATCATAGTTACTTATCAATAACATAATATGGATAAGAAAAATGATAGAATTAAAAATAAAATCATAAAATCATATAAATAAGAAGATGAGTTTTCTTTTATGCTTGATATGTATAAGAAATCATGGTTGATATTGTTTTATGGGGACTAGTAAATGATTTATGTGTTGAATGGAATTCTATTTGGTAATTGAATTCCAAATTGATGATAATAAACCAGTTAGTCAAATCAATAATGAAAAATCTCAACAGAATGCACCAAAAAAAATGTAGTGTTTAAAATTCAAGGATTATGGGGATTATGATAATTAGTGAACAATACCAAAGTTTATGATTTTGATTAATATTAAAAACCTATTAAAATAATAGATAATGCAAAATCTCATGTGATCACTATCTTTAAGGTTGAGTATTATAAGGATGTGTTGAAAATTATAGATACCATCCACACTAGAGATGTTAATGTCAAAATTTATTACGGATCCACCAACATTTTTATATTTAAATAATTTTCCTGGCGGATTTTAGAACCACATCAATTATTATATATTGAATTAGAAGTTAAAACCCCTAATGGTAATATGATCAATTCTCATGTATATGATCATTATTCGATTGATGTTTGTTGAAATGTGTTTCCTCAAAATATATTTATTCTAACTTTAGTTGAATTCAATTTTATTTTGGGTAAGGATTTTATTTCATTATATAAATATCACATAAATATCTGATGAATGTAAGTCATTCTTGGAAACTTACAATGAAAACTTCATCCAATATATGTGTATTTAATCCAATTAAAAACTGGTGTGTATCTTATATTTTGGGAGAGAGTGTAAAAATATATGGTTTACCTATTTTTCAGGAGTCTGTTAATGAATTTCTAGAAGATATTCCTAGTCTTCCACAGAATTGGGAAATTGTTATTTCTATATAACTCATACCTAGTACTATAATTATTTCAAATAATATATATATAATGGACCAGATTAATTTAATGTAATTGAAGAAGAAACCGTAGGATAATCATTAAAAGGGATTTATTCATCCATGTATGTTAGCTGGGTGGCACCAATTATTTGTCACAAGAAGAAAGATAGATCAATGTGAAAATATATTGATTATGTGGAACATAACTATATCAAAATCAATAATATGTATCTTTTTCCTCATATTGATAAATTATTTGATCGAACTCATAGAGATCAATAATTTTATATGATTGATATTCATTTTGGATATCACTAACTGATGTTAATCAATGTGGATAAAACTAGGAAATTATTCCATACAGGGTATGGACACTATAAATATAAAGTGATTCCATTTTCTCTGTCTAATTCCCATGCAATCTTTGTGGATTTTATTAAAAGTGACTTTTTAGATTGACTTGATTTGTTTCTGGTAGTCCTTATAGATGATATTATTATGTATTAAAATATTAAGGAAGTTCATGATGATAACATTAATATGGTACTAAAGACCCTCAAATAAGAGATGTTAAATGAAAAAATAAAAATGGTGATTTTTGGATACTTAAAGGAGAATGTTTCTATTCATATAATCTCAAGAGATTGTATATCGATGTATTAGTGAAATAGAGAAGTTATAGAATATTTGAAGATACTAACCAATCTAAGATAGATTATTATTTTTTATTGATTCAATAATTATTATCTGAATTTTTTTATTATTTTCTCATGAATATATGTTCTACTCAACATGTAAAATCAGTTGGGATCCAAATTCCTTTGGTCAGATTAATGTGAAAAAAAATTCAAGGAACTAAAGAGAAGGTCAGTTAATGTACTTGTTATTATATTAACCTATAGTAGAGAAGGGTTTAAAATATATAAAGATGCTTCTGATAAGATATTGTGTTTCATTTTTATATATAATGATATTGATATAGATTTTTCCTCAGCATAATTTAAGGTTCATGAGAAAAAATTATCAAATCTTTATTTGGTGTTAGGTGTAGAATTTCTGGAATAAATATATAAAGTTGTTAGGTTATTGGAGAAATATGTGATATATATTCTTATCATTGAATTTTAAAGATTATATTCACACAAAATGAGTAGATTATTCATCAGAGAATATTGTTTGAGTTGATTATGGGTTATGACTACTCGAATCATTACCAACATAGGAAAGAAAACAAGGTTGAATATTCTCTATGTCAGAAGGATATTGATATATTATCTATCACAAATCTCACAAAAGATACAGTATTTATTGATTTCAAAAGGATTGATGTATAAATCATGAATGAATGGGATAAATCATATATATCTAAAATTATTATTAAATAGTCGATCTGCATGGGTATTCATGAAAAATATATTAGAGATGGAAAGTTATAATAGAATGTAGAAATGATCATGAGTTTAATATAAATTATAGTGGAATGAAACGGTTTATGGAAAATGTTTTTATTCTATTCCTAAAAGATTTTATGGAGCTATTGTACGGTGATGAATGTTCATAATTGATTATTTATCTAGGCATTATGATGATGTATAGAAATTTAAATGAGTATTTATGTTTGTATTTCATGAAGAGATATATAGATAATTATTTTTCGTAGTTCTTGGTATGTCATTAAGTCACTTTTAATTGAAATTAGTTTAATGTGATGTTAAAAATATTATCCAAACCTGAATTAAAATAGGAAAACCTCAACATAGATTGGGTCAGAGGACTCCCTTATAGTTATAAAGGGAGAATTTCTTTATGGGGTATTGTCCATAATGTTACAAACTCAGCACTCACAATTTTCATTAGAGAATAATTCTCTCTTGAAAAACATTCATAAATATAAATTATGAAAAAATTAATGTGAAATTGAATACCACATTTTGTTGAATATTACCGGGATCTAAGGTTTAACTTGAAGTTTTAGAGAAGTATTTAGTGTGATTTGGATACAGTGTTGAGTTTCAGTACTATATATCAACCTTGGTTATATTTTTATTCCAATAGAACCATTAAAACTATAGAATAAATGATTATATGTTGTTCTATGGATTTTATGGGTATTTTAGATCAACACCTTCATCTAGTTGAGTTTTCATATAAAAATAGATTTCATTTGTGTTTTCAAATACCCCTTATAAAGCTATTTATGGAAATATGTGTTGAACTCCAACATAATGGAATGAAGTTGCATAAAAAAGTACTAAGACCAGATCTAGTGGTAGAAATGTAAAATATTGTTAGATCTTTTCAGTAGTACATCTGGGCGGGTTATAATCGACATATTTTTTTGGTAATCATCGATGAGGTCTCGAGTTCAATTTTAGTGAGTATGTGTTTATTTGAATTTCACTATGGAATAATTTTTTTAGATTTATATGTAAAGGAAAAAAGATCCCAAGATATTTTTCCCTTTTGATAGTCTTGATCGATTAGGGACAGTAGCCTAAATATTTGATGTTTAATTGAAAATCTCTCATGCTCATGACATGTTCCATATATCGCTCTTAAGGAAGAACATACATAGCCTTCACGTGTACTGGAACTATGGGCCATAACACTGGAGCATGATCTTTCATATGATTAGAAACTAGTGGAAATCACAAATCAAATAGGTAAAGTAATATTGAATAATAATACTCACATGGTTAATGTTATCATGATGAAAAAGAAATTCAAATATGCTACTTGGTAATCAAATGATGTATTAAAACGTTTTATATTAATTTGGGTGTGTCAAAGTGATGGAATTTTGTGGGATAAAATCATTTAAATGGAGGTAAATTGTAACACGCCAAGATTTTATGATATATTTATTTTCAAATTAATTTATTTTATTCAATATTTTCATATACAAGCTAATCCAAATATAAATAAACTGTGCTATATAGATCAAATATTATTAGTTAATTTCAAATTTATTTAATACCCACTAAATATCGTTATTTTAATAGGAAACAATTTTTATGAAAACATATGGTTTAAATATTCATAAAATTAATTCATTTTTTTTAATTTAATTATAAATAAAAACATAAATTATTCTAAAATAATGGAAAATTTTTTTGGAGATTTTTTATTTGTGAGATGAATTTTTATATAAATAAATGATATTAATAACTATTGTTAAATAATTATAATGTAATTTTTAAATTAAATATTAAAAAAATTTCATTCATGTAATGTTTTTTGTAGGCTTGGGATTGGAAGATATCTATTTTATGCTTAAAATGTATTTTCCAAAAAGAGGGGTTTGCTATGTTTTACACAATTAATATGAAATGAATTTATACTACTTCTAGGAATTTAAGATTGAATAATTGATTTCAAATTTTTGATTAAGATGTATTTATTTTTAACTATTTACCATTTATTTTTGTTAAAATGTAAATTATAATTATATTAAATATTTTTCAAATGATAATTTTAAAGTAGGTAAATTTTGGTAAAAAAATTTGGATAAGTATTTAAATTTTTTAACACACTTGAAATTATCCTATTGTATGATTGATGTTTTTCCATTTCTATTAATATATGGTAACTTAATTCCATGTTTCAATAATTATTACATTGATATTAATTTATGAAAGAATAAATACAAAATATTTCCCTATTGAATTCAGTAACTCTTAAATTTTTTCATAATGATTAAATGATTATAAATTTTTTTATAACTTATTATTTTACATAAAAATTAATTTATTTTGTCATAATAGTTTATCTATAATTTTAATTACTTAAATATCTAACATGAATTTATATACAGTGTTGACACAATATCAATTCACATAATACTAATATATTTTAAATTATTTTAAAAATATTATGTGTAATAAAATTTTAGTGAGTTAATATATTTCAATAATTTTTTATATATATTTATCATCTTATTGATGTGTAAAAAGATTATATTAGAAATAAGTATTCTTTTTTTTGACTTTAATGTCAAATTAATTGAACTGTTCTAAAATTAACATTAATGATTTTCTATAATAATTAATATTTTATTAAATGATTTAAAATTAGAAAAAAACCATATGAATAAAATTTAATATAATATGGATTAACATATCCACCATGGTCCATTTATGGGTAAATTTTTCATTTATCATAACATTCTCAACACATTAAATTTAAAATAGTTATGACAACAGTTTAGTTAAAAACGGTTAAAAATGAGGTTAATAAAAATGATATTTATTAAAATGAATCCAAAACCTATATAAATTTAATAAAATTATGTTATTTATACCATTGAATATTTTTATTATAATTAATATCCATTTTGAATCATTTTTCATGTGAATTTATTTATTATATTTTAATCTTCTATAAAATATTTAGTGTGTGTTTTCCATATCTTATAAAAGGAAAGACCTATATTATTTTATTTAAACCACATTGGGCCTTATCACTAAAAACACCCTAACCATAATAACTTATATAATTCCATATCCACATTTTAGTTGTGGGTTTATCTGGAAAATATTAACCATGTTGTTCTTAGGAGAAGATCTGAAGGAGTTCTTCCAAATAAGTGGTAATCACCAAAATTGATCACATTATTTTTTGAATTCATATTTTAACCACTTTAAATATATGGATATTGTCCATAAAATATAATCTTCAGTATCAAAATTATACTAAAATATTATTATTTTTATGAAACCCCCATTATCAAAAATCTTTTCCATCAAATTTTAAGTAAGTGTATCACTCATGAATACTCACAATGTACTATCTATACATTGTGATACAATTCATTATTTATCACCATATTTTATTAATGCGTATTATGTTGGGTTTATTAAGTATTTATGATATTTAATATATAATTATTCTATTGGAATTAAAATATCATATCAACCATGTTACATTCAATTCAATTGGAAAATGATAACATCGCATGTTCGTATGTCAGGACGAGCACCTCCATGAGGCGATGTGACTAATTTTTAATATACAATATAAATTGATGTTACTAAGGATATCTTTTATGTATATATACAATACATATGATATTATAATTATTCAGGAATGTTGAATTTTTTTATCTTTTTTTTGTTACATCTCTTAAAAAGTGAAATCCTCATTGATGCATAGGTACAATCTACCATCTTCATGAACAAGGTAATTAATTTTTCAATGTGTAAATTTACTGATGAATATATATTTATATATTTAATGTATATGAAATATATAGAATTAATAATTTTATGGAGGTTATGGGACTATGATCAATATAGAAGGATAATAACTACGAAACAAAATCATACATGAATAGTGAAGATATTATCACCCGAAACAGAGATTTTAATAACTTATTTTAAATAAAATATTGATAAAATGTTTTATTTGTGAAATATCACATTAGTTTCACTCCTAATTAATTTAACCTTATTGGACACATTAACTCACGTGTTCATCCGTTTATGATATAGGTTTGAGGGCATAGGTTTTGTTCATGGGGAGACTGTTTTCTAAGGTCTGATTAGTAAAAATGATGATAATGACTAACATACAGTGTAATCAAAATAATAATGAATAAGGATGAGGAAATGGACATAAGTAATAATGAAATAAATAATCCTTAATATCCACATACAATATCATCTACAAAAGAGGGTGGAATGTCTCTTTAAAAAGGGAAGAAATTCATACAGTGCAAAAGGGAAATAGTAAAATAAATTATAAACAGTATAATAAAAATGTGGAAAATTGTCCTAGAATCTTGAGCACTAGCTCAATTATCTAATGCCAAGATTATATCCTAATAAAAAAATAGGTGTCTAAAATGGGATGATTCCCTTTTTTCCACTTGTGATTATACATCAATCATGGTTACCAATGATGGACCAGATAGGTTGTGAGATAAACTAAGTAGGACACCCACGATGATGTCAATAAAAATAAAGTATATGAATATATATTGTATTTGAGTTAAGGTATAAAAGAGTATATAATTTTAAAAAAAACCCATACCTACATCATCCTCAGATGGTCCCTGAACATGCATTTACTCAATTAATAAAAATTTGGTTTTTAATAAGTTTAATTATGTAATCGTTTGAGTAGTACTATAAAATGAAACAAAAATAACAATGGATCCAATCTAAAACCAAGTAATCATTGACCTCATGGGATGATCCAATTCATAATGGTAACTGATTTCATCTGAAAAAATGGGTATGAGTGTAAACCTAGGGGTACACACAAGTCATTATACTATTTGAGATTCTGACTAATTACATGGATCTTTTCCATAGTAATCTTAGCATTATTATGACTGGTTTGAATGGGTTGAATCTAGGGAGACACATTTCTATATACATCATGTTGAATACAATGATTCTATCAAAGGAATCATAATTTTTGGGGATAATTTGATGGGATTCTATGGTGCCATTCCAGGAATCCTATAATAGAAAAAGACCATGTTTCAAGATAGGTATCTACCTTCATATTAGGCTTAATGAATCCAAATGATGTCCTTTGAGTGATCAAGGAATTCCCATTGGAATATAAGGCTTGATCAAGTCTGGACATTCCTACACAAATGAAAAGGGTCCATATGAAATATTTACCTTATACCTTTAACTTATCATATGTCATATTATCCCATGTAATTATCATTCTAATTACAATTCATTAAGTTTATTCCATTACCTTTGATTAAGTATTAAGGTGAAATAAGAACAAGAATACAATTAAAAATTCAATAAATTTTTCCAATTACAAGTGATACATATATACATTTTATTTAATGATTATAAATCATTTAATTAGAAAACGTACATACCAGAGTAATGGTAAATTAAAATTCACCCAATTGATGTCTCACGTTTACCCAACATGAATAACTTAAGGAAAAACAAAGAATTCACCCTACTAGGGGTAGTTAAAATCGAGGTCTCAAACTCTAAATATGTTAACAGATATCCATAGAGACATAGAATATTCATTAAAAATATAAATAATGCCATATGAATTTTAGTAGAAATGCCTAATGAAACCATGGTGCAAACAATGACAATATTTTATAGAAATGATGGATGAGGGAAAATGCATTTAATACATACTTTATGATTGAACTATATTTCTTATCTAGTATTATTACATAGTTTGAAATTTATTCGAAGAAAATGGAAGAATTGACAAACATCGGGAAAATAGGGCATATAATATTCACCAAAATAGCATCATTGGTGTTGAGATAAATAAATTAAGAATGAAATGGACTAAAGGTATTATAGAAAGGGATAAAATGATTCGAACATTTCATTGATTGAACATTTAATGAAGTTGAATCATCAAACACTAGATTTAGGAATTAGAGAAATCTCCCAAGAGTGAGTAATTTTATGCAAGAGTCTAATGAAGAACGGTGAGGTGTTAAAAATAGTGAGGAGAAAAAAGGTAAAATCACCAAATTTTAAAATTAGAGAACCATTTTTCCACATGGTTGGCTAGAATTTTTTCCAATCGTATACTAATTGTTTTCAAAGGATGGTGGCCAAAATGGATGGGGGTGAATCATTTGACAATCTTTTTTCCACAAGTGCATCCCCTTATTGAATGGGATGAAAATTTGAATTGGGTATAGCACACAGATATATAAACTGTGCATAGACATTTTTATCCCCTCTGTGGATCGCAACAACACTATAAAAAAATTTCTAACCACGTGGATTTGGATGTATTGTTTCTACTAGTAATGTGCCTGATATATTTCCTCATCTAACAAGAGATCTGGGGTTTAAAGAAGCCTCAGACTCTCTGGAACCCTTCCAAAAACCATAGGGTGTGAATTAAATAATAAAGGTATGGTTTCAAAATCAAATTAAAAGGTTTTATAAATTGATAAAAAATTGTTTTCTAATATTCTTCCCCACTTAAAGTAACTCATTCCAAAGTTTCCTTTCTATGGTTGGTGAAACATTGTCTGGGAATAACTCCTTCCACGGAGCACTTGCAATGGAATCACACTCCAATGTATACTACCATACATGAAAATTCATCCATATCCACTTAATAATGGATCATACCAACCTTGGATATCCTTTATGATTTGATCATTGATGCATATGGGATACACCATAAAATAATCATCAATATCGAATTCAACATACTCAAGATAAAAAATAAGATATGGGCATGCATGGTAATAGTGAATATATGAAACGTGGAAGATGTCATAAAAATTACCAAAATTCATGTACATCACCCAATAGATAAATTACCAAAATTAATGCACATCGCCCAATAGATAAATTATATCATATGTAATAGGAGGAATAAAAAAATATTTCACGTTCCCATGAAACATGTTTTTACCCTGAAACTGGTTAGATACTCCCAATAATGAATTTCAACCATGTTTCAACAATTTTATAAACTTCTATAAAATTTAAGAAACAATAAGACTGGAAAAGAACACCCTCTGATAGTAATTTAGAATTTCTCGGAGCCAATTCCCTCTCGAGTAACTGAACTCGGTGGGCCACATTTCTAAAAGTGGACCTCCAAAAATTCCTGAGGCTTATGACTATAATTGATGGATAATGTCTAACTTTAGAGTGACCATTCCCTTGGGTATGAGTGGATAAAAGTGGAGATAACGATTAATAAATATCATAATCATAATAACAATGAAAAATGAAATAGAATAAGAGTAATCATAATGTACATATAAAATAATTCAATCCTAGAAACTATATCATATAAAAAAATTTATGGAATTTCTCTACAAATGGGAAACCAATCATGCATGGAAGCATGCATATAGTACAATAAATTAAAAATAAAACAATAAAAAACGGAATAAATGATCTAAGAATCTGGAGTACCATCTCAGAAACCTGCTACCAAGATCCAATCATAATGAAAGATATCAGGATTCCAAAATGGGACCCTTCCCATTACACATACCTATGACCATATAATCTACAAGGGCACAAACAACATCTTTGATTGGGTGGGAGATAAACTAAAAAGTCCACCACTAATGATGTCTATACAAATATATTATATGAATATAAATTTTAATAGTGTTCCAGTATATACAAGTATGAAAAAGTGAAAATAAATAACACATACCTACTTTAGCCTCAACTAGTCTATGAACATGAATTTATTCAATTAATTACAATTATGTTTTTAATAAGTAGATCATATTTCATGTTTTCATTAGTACTATTATATGAAATAATAATAATGGAGGATCCATGGTGAAACCAAGGAATCCATGACCTACGAGATCGATCCAACTCATAGTGGTGACTCATGATGTTTGGAAAAAGTGATATACATGTAATATAATGGGTACTCCCATGTATTTCCACTATAAGGGATTCTAACTAATTCCATGGTGTTATTCTACATTAATCCTATACTAAGATAGAATGGTAGCAATGGGGAGAATCCATGGCACCATGAGTCCAAAGACATAAAGTTGAATCAATGTGATATATGCATGGAATTATAATTTCAAGAGAAAAATTTACAGCATGCTACGATTTCATGTCATGCAACCTTTGATAAACCTATACAACATTCTAAGGTAAGTATATACTGTAGAAACTAGAAAAATGAATCAGACTGGAATCCACTGAGTGCACGACGAATTCCATAGATAATCCAAGGATGGGTCTTGTCCTAAAATTTCTATAAATATGAAAAATTCATTTTAAAATAGGAACCTTATACGTTTAATGTATAATAATTCATCATAGTCCATGTAATACTCATTAAAATAAAAAATCATTATGTTCATTCCATTACCTTTCATCAAGTGATATGGTGAAAGGAAGACATTCAAGCACTTCTCAATTAATCCAAATTTCCCATGTAAAATTGATATATATATATATATATATACTTCCAATTTAATTAATATAATGAATTAAATTACAATAAGGATTTACCAATGTCATGTTCATGTCATATGCACCAGAACGTTGTCTCATGTAAACCCAATAATGATCACTAAGGGAATATAAAAAACATATCATGCATGGTGTTGTAAACAATGATGTCTCAACCTACCATGAAATGAATACGTGTTAATAGGTCCATAAAAAATACATTAAACAATTTAAATTAAGGAAATTAGAATTTTAGAATCAATGAATAGTGAAACTGGCATGTTTACAATGAAAAGAAATTATAAAAAGTAATGAAATTAATAGAAAAGTCATATACCACCTACCTTATGCCCATAGTAGATGCGTTTTCTAATATAATCCTTTGGTTTGGAAAGAAATAGAAGAATATTGAATAATTAATGAAAAAAATTAAAATAGGTCATATGATATCACACTAAAATAGAATCATTGAGGGAGAGATACATTGTTTAAAGAAGGCAATAGACTGGAGCTCTTACAAAAAGGATCCAATGTTATAAAAAGTCGATTAATCGGATGTCAGATGAAGAAGAGGATTTATAGTCTAGGTTGAGCTCTGAGTTGAAGCTACCAAAATTGAGGGATGTTTTTTGAAGGATAAATAAGTAGGGTGAGGTGTTAAAAGGTTTTAGGAGAGAAAAGTTAAAATTTACCAATTTTTAAACTGCCACACGGTTTGACTACATGGCTTGAAAAACCATAAACCAACCATGTTCCTTGTACTATCAAAGTAATGTGGCCCACAGTGTTGTGCGGTAATTTTTTTCAATCCATTAAATACTCATGAATCCCTCTTTTCCAAGGGAACACACTCCCTCATAGGCTACAAATCTGGGTTAGACAACCCATATGAAGCTCATGCAGTGCCCACTATGGAGCCATATAACACCACACTTGATTTTTCTAACTTGATAAATTAGGGTACCAGGTATATAATAACCATGTGACCCAATTTTTTCCTCAATAATATATATATTAATGTAATGAATATGACTCAGAAACTCTTTAACCCTTCATTAAACAATAGGTTTCAATTAAAAGGATAAAATAAAGTATTCAATGTTAAATTAAATGCTTCCATACCATGAATAAAAAACATTTTTATATAATATGTAAACCATTTATAGTTTGATATAAAATAGTATGGTTATAAAATATAAGTAAAATAAATATATATTATTAAAACCTAAGGTACAATAAAGTATTATTGAATGTAGACCCAAGGTAGGGGATTTATTTTTATGATCTCATTTTTATCAGGATTGTTTATGATTAAGTTTCGTTGATAAAGTATTATAGTATATCTATATAGAATTCCATTAATTTTATTATTCGACAGTTATATCATAAAATTTCTTCTCTTACTTTCATTTTCATCTCTGTATGTATTGAAGACAAAAAAAATAATGTTTTTAAGAAAATATGAAATTATTTCTCTCTTAGGTCAAAAATCATTTAACTTCCATGTCTATATATTCTAAAAATATTTTCATGATTGTTTTTCACTGTTCACTAATGATTTTTTAAAGTCACTTTTAAAATTTTTTTATACTTATTAAAAATTAAATCTTCTTGTTTTGTTTGAATGTGGTATTTTTAACTTTTTACAAAAATGATAATGAAATTTTTGTTTAAACATAAACTGCAAGAAAAAAATTTCCTACCATCGTGATTTTTCATTACATTGAATGTTACAATTCAAATTTCCATGGATATTCTCAATTTTTTTTGTTAATATTTAGGTAATATTTGTATTTTAAATAATTAGTATTGATGTGAAATGAGTAATTTTGTCATTGAATGTTCCATGTTATCTATTAAAATAATTTTTCATCTAATATCACATCAATTGATGTTTCCTAAAATTTAATGGGGATATAATCCATTGATACCATCCATATTCCTTCTCTTGATCTTTTATCACTATGATGATAAGATTATTATGAACCCTAATTTTTTTCCATAGGTTATACTATGATGAAATGTTTATAAATACCATTCCATTCTCATGGGTTGTTATATGATGATAGTTTTATAACCTAATAGGCCACATATATAGTGTTTTTGTATATTATTAGTGGGATATAAATTAAATATTCCTACAATGAATTGGGTAATGATAGATATATCATGAGATATACATGAATGGAATGAGGAGTGAACCTATTTCAGTAAAGGTCTATATCAACTATATCATTTTTGAGAGTGAACATTTACCACTATGATGGATTAGGGAGTAAACCCAATCCCTAATTATATTCTTCAAAATGATAATTGGATACTAAATAAATAATTTTAAATACATTTGTGTATGCAATAAACTTATGTACTAGGCCAATGTTATTATCTTTTGGATCATGTTCTTTGATTCCATTATGATTTTTATGTTGTAAAATTTGGAGATATATTCTATGATTCTAGATTATGATTTATATTATGAACGGTAAGTTCTCAAATATTATAATCATCTTCTCATACCATTATGATCTGGTATTGATTAAGTGATCATTTATATTTCCCTTATTTACCCTTACTAAAAATATATCCTCACCCTATCTTGTATTTCCTTTCCTATGGTTGTAAAGAACGTGTTTTGGTATGATATATCTATGAAGGGAACTAGTTTTGAATTACTAAATGAGATATGTTATAGATATATTATTAACAAGTTGTTTAAACATACATGTTTCCAAATATATATTACCCGAATGATTCTAGCATGGATTTTTATTTTATAAAATGAATATTTAGCTAATAATATGTAATATAAATAAATGTAAATTGTGGATCACTTAAAGAGATGTATGTTTTCACTTCCAACAAAATTAGTAGTCTATACCCATTGAATGAAATTAAGAACCTTTATTAACTTTGTAATGTGGAACACAGAGTTGATTATGAATTAAACATGGTTAAATATTTTCCCAAAAGGAATCCTATCAATTTCTGCAATCAACTGTTAAGTCAATAAGGATTTCCTTATGACTTTTCCATTCATTCTTTTTTTGAAAATCACAAACACCTTATACTTAAGCAAATATTATAATTACTCAAATAAGGAAAATTTTATTTCTTAAGGAAATTTACCTTAACCTAGATTTTCTTATACTTAGACATTTTTTACCTTAAAATCAAAAACCGGAATCACAACCAAATTGTCAGAGCCTTATAATGAAAATTTGGAGAATTCTGTTGTTAGGATCGGAATCTTGGATGTGATCTCTAATATAGTTTTAATCTGAATTCTGGATTCCGAACTCTTAAGAAGTTCGACTCTGAAATATTTAGAAGTTCGACTCCGAACTCTTTAGAAGTTCGACTCCGAACTCTTAAGAAGTTCGACTCCGAAATTTTAAACAGTTCGACTCCGAACTCTTAAGAAGTTCGACTCCGAACTCTTAAACAGTTCGACTCCAAACTTTTAAGTAGTTCGACTCTGAACTCTACAGATTTAGAATCCTATTTCTGATGAAACCAGACTCTGATTTCCTATAAAATAGAATCCGAACATTTCTTAACATAGACTCCGACCTTCATTTTGGTTAGACTCCGAACCGTTGACTTGCTTACACTCCGAACTATTAATTATCCTTTACTTGCATATGCTTCATTCTAAAACGATGTCGTACATTCAGTTATACAAAGTTTGTTATAAAACAATGTCGTCTATTCTATTTCTTATAAACCGTTGGTTGAGTTACACATGTACAGTTCCTTCTGAATTTCACGGAAAATTTGACCGTTGGAAGAAGGAGCCGACCGTTGTAAATTTGCCTATAAATAGGAGCTCATTTGAAAGAGCTCAGTGCTGAAAAGCTGACTGATCTTTGACTCATGTGATTACATACTTGAAGTGATTTCTAGAGAGAGAGGCTCTTATTAACTCTCAAAGCTTCATGTGACTCCGAATGTTGGTGATTACATTCGAGGACTTCCGGGGATAGGAAGAGAGAGGTGTCGACTACCTTGAAGTTCGAGGGCTTCCTTTCTGAGGAAGACAGAGGTTGCCAACTACCTTGAAGTTGAGGGCTTTCTGGGATAGCAAGACAGAGACACTCTAATCTTCATATCGAGGGCTTACCCTGGTGTGGGTAAGACAGACTTTCTTGAAAGTATAAATCAAGTGACCTTTATCCAAGGTTTTTGGATACCCTTCTCTTTGGGTTAAAAGACTATAAACTTTTTACTTTTAGTTCTACTACTTGTTTAATTTCTGCTGCATTTTGTATTATAAGGAAAGTATAACTTTCTTATACTTCCTTATTTGTACTCTGTTTTTTTTAGATTCTATACGCTTTAAGGTAGAGTCTCATATTGTAATCTTCTGTTAAGTTTCAATTTCCGGAACCATATTTCTGGAACCTACTTTCAGAATCTCTTTCCAAATTTTCATTTGGTATTAGAGGTGTTGTGAATTTTCTTAAGTTTAACTTTGTTAAACATAGCCCTTTCCTTTACTCGAGGAAAACATAGTTATTTTTAAGTAACTTTAAAGGTTACAAAGGAATTTTTAAAGTATACAATTCACCCCCCTCTTGTATATTGAGCATCTACATCACTATTTCGATCCTACAATTGGTATCAGAGCGTAAAAATTCTCTTGCCTATTGGCTAAGAGAATAAATTCTTCCTTGGAATTACGAACTAAGCACTTATCATTTCTAAAATTCACAAGGTAACCTTCATCACATAACTGGCTTATGCTAATGAGTTTGTGCTTAAGACCCTTAACAAAAAGAACATTTGAAATCAAAGTTTTACCAAGAAAAATAATATTACCAATACCAACAATCTCACCATTAGCATTATCTCTTAAAGTTACCTTTCCTCCTTTCCTTTTGATAATCTTTTCAAAATAGCTTTTGTTACCAGTCATGTGCCGGGAACATCCACTATCCATGTACCATGTATTGTTGCTAGTACTCTCTTTATTTTCCTGAAATCAAGAAGAAAATTAGACTTTCAGAATCCAAACTTGTTTGGATCCGAGATTTCCAGATAATAAAATATTAGGAACCCACATCTTCTTAGAGAATTAAGCTTTGTGAAATCCTAATGATTGAGTTTTGTTTAAGGAACAATTCTTTGCCCAGTGACCACCACATTGACACTTAGTACAAAATGTGGCACTTTGAGGAACAAAATAATTGTTACTAAAAATTGGTTCTGCATGGGTATAACCAAATCCATATTTATTTCATAAAGGTTGTATTTGGGAATAAATCTTATCAAAATTTTCCTTACCATGGGTAAAGTTTGATAAACACTTCATTAAGGAAAAAATTTCGGACTTGAGTTTTACAATCAAGTTTTTATCCTCAAAATCATTAGTTTTAGAACTAGATCTAGGCTCAAAAACATTTTTCTTAGAAATTACTTTTTTAAATTCTTTAGAAAGTTTGTTCTTCTCAGAACTTACTTCCTCAAGATTTTTTGAAATACTTTTAAAATCAGTATTTTTTCTATCAAGATCTTTAGAAAGATCTGATATCTCTTTTGTAAGAATAGAATTCCTAGAGTTTTCCTTATCAAGTTTTTTATTGAGTTTGGAATTCTCAATTTCAAGAAGTTCAACAAACATAGAGACTTCTTCATAAGTAGGAAAAGTATTTTCTTCATCAGAAGAAGATTCTTCATCAGAAGAATTATAATACTTATTATCATTAGAATTTAAAGAAACATTGGTCAGTGATTCAGCATTTCGTACCTTAGCCATAAAACAATTATTATCAATATGTAATCTGGCCATAAGACCAAGATTATTCTGTCCTGAAGATTCATAATCAAAAGATTCATCTGAAGAGTCACCACCACTGGCACTCCAGGTGTCATTGGCTTTCAAAACTTTCTTATCTTTGGCTTTGTAATACTTCTTTCTTTTCCTGTCTGAATGTCTTTCTTTTCTTTCTTTCTTTTTGAGCATAGGGCAATCTGGTCTAATATGTACAGCTCTCTTACATTCATAACAAGTAACTTCTCCATCTTTCTTATCTTTCCTGTCCTTTTGCTGCTACTTCATCTGTATAGATTTTCAGCTTCTTCAGTTTGGGTGGTGCAGATTCAGTTTCCTTCGGCTGAGGAAATTCTTCATCTATAACTACTTCATAGACTTTCTCTTCTTCCTTTGCTTTTTAAAATGTTTCGGAGATTGTTTTTCTTTTTCAGCTGCTTCAAATTCTTCCACAGATAGGGGGTAAAATTCTCCGGATTCAATAGAAAATCACATCTTCATTATCTTAAGTGTATCATCACTGACAAGCATGAGTTTGCAATTCCGAATCTTTGATTTGCAGGAAACTTTGAAAGATTCTAAGAATCGAACAACCAACTTTGATAATAAGGCTGGATACATTATAATCTGAGCTCTCATATTTCCTTCTTTGATATTCTTGATCGTAACCAAGACATGCCTTATCAGATTTATCATTCATAGATTTACCAAAAAATCTAAGACATAGATATCACTCTTCATTAGATTGTCTTTATCTCCTCTTCTCAGAACCAGAAAACCTTGCACCCATAGTTGCAGTATTCTATTATTCGGAGAGAGCCGAGTAATCTTAGTAGTTGAATCATCCTTAAGCCCAAGACACTGTAGTGCTTTTTCCTTAACGAAACTTCTTTCCACATCCGGAAGTTTGTGAGAGCAGAATTCAGCTTCTCCCTCATATGCTATACCAACCAGGCTTGCTGCCTTAGTGTAAGAAAGTTTATAAGTCCTTCCATAAGACTTAAGAGAAAAATTTTCTCTACCATCTTCCACTAGGAAGGAAACAGTCTCATAAAATTCTATCAACAAGTCAATGTAAATTGGATCTTGTTTATCTGACTTGGCTATGCAGACGTCTTCCCATCCATTTAGTCTAATATTTTTCGAAATAATAGAGTCAAGCTTATAAAAAACCGGATGGACTAACCTTTCTCTGTAAACTAACCACTTTGAAATTGGTTTCGTAGTTGACATATCTTCTGAAGTTGCTTCAATACCGATTCTTCCAACTTTAGATTCTAGATGCCAGTTGCTGCAACAATCTATGAATCAAAAATTGGATTCCTTATCCATGGTAATGGATAAGTTTGTGATGTTGGAAGCTGAGCAGAAAAGTTTTCTGATCGATTATGACGTGCATAGAAAATCTTGTAGTAAAGTAACCAAGTGGTCTAAGAGAGTCGACGAAGATTTAGTACACATTGAAAATTTTCAGGATGATGTTCAAAGTGCTTTTGGAATGGAGGACAAAAAGGTTACTGAAATTTCTGATAAGTTGACCCAGGAACAAAATGTCCAGAATCAACAGGTCAGGGATCTGAATGAAAGCTTAACTCAGAATCTCAGAATTGGAAATTTGAAATAGATTTCCGGATTGAGTTTCAGCAGAGGATGGAGAAGCAGGATGAGTTGTTGAAATTGAAAAAAGAAGCCTTGGAGGCTCAAGCACAGCTGTTAAAAGCTCAAGAAGAAAAGGTAAACGCCTTGGATAAGAAACGAGAGGAAGACCAAAGAGACTTGAAGAAACTCAAAGCCTTGTTGAAGCAGCTTATTCCAAAGGAAAAGGAAGACAAATGAACCCACTCCGATCTTTTGTTGTAGTTGTCTTTCCTTGTATTTTTTTCTAGAACTCTAATGAAATGACTATCTGTTTGGTTTGTATCTTGTTATATACTAATGTTTCATGTAGCATAATTTTTTTTCCATTCCCTTCAATTCTTTTTTAAAATCACAAAGGGGGAGAAGGAAAAAGAACTATTCCTGAGGAGGAGAAAAGAAAAATTTCTGAGAAAAATATCCTTAAGGAAAGGGGGAGTTTCCCACTACATTTTGTTTCATTCTTACAGTAATGAAAACTCTACTCCGAAAACCCAGAATACAATCCTTAGAGTTTCAATGCCTAAGGGGGAGTTATTTGTATTCACTTCTATCCATGAACGAAGGGAGATAAGTTTTAAATAGTCTAATGAAATTTTTCAAAATCCTTATATATACTTTTTCAAATGGATGTTTGTGTTTTCCAAAAAGTGGGAGATTGTTGAGTCAATAAGGTTTCCCTTATGACTTTTCCATTTGTTATTGTTTTGAAAATCACAAACACCTTATACTTAAGAAAATATTATTATTACTCAAATAAGGAAAATTTTCTTTCTTAAGGAAATTTACCTTAACCTAGATTTTATTATACATAGCCATTTTTTCCCTTAAAATCAAATACCAGAATCACAACCAAATTGTCGGAGCCTTATAATGAAAAGTTGGAGAATTCTATTTTTAGGATCCGAATCTTGGATGTGATCTGTAATATAGTTTTAATCCGAATTCTGGATTCCGAACTCTTAAGAAGTTTGACTCTGAACTCTTTAGAAGTTCGACTCCGAACTCTTTAGAAGTTCGACTCCGAACTCTTAAGAATTTCGACTCCGAACTTTTAAACAGTTCGACTCCAAACTCTTAAGAAGTTCTACTCCGAACTCTTAAGAAGTTCGACTCTGAACTTTTAAGCAGTTCGACTCCAAACTCTACCGATTTAGAATCTGTTTTCTGATGAAACCAAACTCTGATTTCCTATAAAATAGAATCCGAACATTTCTTAACATAGACTCTGAACTTCATGTTGGTTAGACTCTGAACCTTTGACTTTCTTACACTCTGAACTATTAATTATCCTTTACTTATATATGCTTCATTCCAAAATGATGTCGTACATTCAGTTATACAAAGTTTGTTATAAAACGATGTCGTCTATTCTGTTTCTTATTAACTGTTGGTTGAGTTACACGTGTACAGGTCCTTCCGAATTTCATGGAAAATTTGATCGTTGGAAGAAGGAGCTGACCTTTGGAAATTTGCCTATAAATAGGAGCTCATTTGAAAGAGCTCAATGCTGAAAAGATGACTGATCTTCGACTCATGTGATTACATGCTTGAAGTGATTTCTAGAGAGAGAGGATCTTATTAACTCTCAAAGCTTCGTGCGACTCCGAATGTTGGTGATTACATTCGAGGACTTCCGGGGATAGGAAGACAGAGGTTCTGACTTCCTTGAAGTTCGAGGGCTTCCTTGCTGAGGAAGACAGAGGTCGCCAACTACCTTGAAGTTGAGGGATTGCGGGGATATCAAGACAGAGACACTTCGATCTTCGTATCGAGGTCTTACCCTGGTGTGGGTAAGACAGACTTGCTTGAAAGTATAAATCAAGGGAACTTTATCCAAGGTTGTTGGATACCCTTCTCTTTGGGTTAAAAGACTATTATCTTGTTACTTGTAGTTCTACTACTTGTTTAATTTCCGATGCATTTTGTATTATAAGGAAAGTATAACTTTCTTATACTTCCTTATTTGTACTCTGTTCTTTTTAGATTCTATACGCTTTAAGGTAGAATCTTATATTGTAATCTTCTGTTAGGTTTCAATTTCCGGAACCATATTTCCGGAACCTACTTTCGGAATCTCTTTCCAAGTTTTCATTTGTTATTAGAGGTGTTGTGAATTTGATTAAGTTTAACTTTGTTAAACTTAGCCCTTTCCTTTACACGAGGAAAACATAGTTATTTGTAACTAACATTAAAGGTTCCAAAGGAATTTTTAAAGTATACAATTCACCCCCCCCCCCCTCTTGTATATTGAGCATCTACATCACTATTTCGATCCTACATCAACATATTCCAAAAACCACCCCATGGTATCCTTCTAAGGGTACTACATGAAAAATCATCCCCATATCCTATATATTTTTAATCATGCACATCTCACAAGGAACGATGAGATTAAGATCTTATGGAGTGGAAAAATATCCCAATTTTTACTATTGAATCCTTTCGAAAAGCTCTGGATTAAACTAGTGAGATGGCTTATATCTCTAGTCATCGATACATGCTTTTCAAACATATCCATATAAAACATAGAGGTAATTGTCATATTTTCAACCATGAACTCGAATCCTATTAGGATATCTTGATGGATCATGGAGTATATGGGTGGGAATATAATACCACATTGAATAAAGATGTCTTCCATAATTTCATGGAGGTGAAAAACATCTAGGCCTATATTCCATCCCATACCCAATTTATGTTCTAGTAAATTTGAGTAGCAATGAAAGAGATTCACCAACATTTTCCGACAATGATACATGTGTAAGAAGATATTTCTATTCTAACCTCTCGAGCAGCATGTCTATATGATCAACCTCAATATATATATACTCTAGAGAAAGGTCATATTCTTTCCCTCATTTTGGATTAATATTAGAATATTTATATATAGAATGAGGCATAAGAAAACCTCATATCTAAATTTTGATACTGGTTCATCAAAGTGATTATGAAAAAACAGTTGGATATGTGAATTGTATCACCCCATGATTTTATGAATTTTATCTATGAATAATATATATTTCCTTGATAGATTTATTTTCACACAACATTGAGATTAATCAACTCATTATGTACTATTAAAATATTATTAAATAATTTCAAATTTATTGCATAATTTTTATATTGGTGGATACAAATAAGACAAAATAAATTATAAAAAATTTATGGTTTACACATATATAACTGAAATATTTGGATATTAATTGATCATAACTGAAAAAAACTCATTTGAATGTAAATGATATAATTTAATGGAAAACATTTTTCAGTTATTTTGGAGTTTTTATCTTAATAAATAAAATTAATCAATATTGGTGAATGATTTTAGTCAAATTTATATAATATATTTTCAATAATGTTTTTTAAATTAATCAAATATTTTTTATTGTAATTGGATGAGAATAAATATAGTTTTAGGCTTAAAAATGTACATTTCTAAAATACCATATTCATCCTGTTTTACATAATTTTTTTAATTTTTTTTTTCAAATTATAGGAATTGAATATTGAATATTATATAACATATTTGGATACATGAGGTTAAAATTTGGAAAACATGCATTTTCCATTTTTTTATCATTATAAATAGTAACCAGTGTAAATTTATGCATCCTCGATATGGGTAAAATTGGTAAAAAGGTTAAAACTATAAAATATGGATTTAAAATTTCTAAAATGCATACCTTTATCCAATTTTATTAGTATAGTTTGATATTTCTCATTCATGAATCAAATCTATGTCCACTTGATTATATTTTTATTTGATTATGACATTGATATTATTTTATAAGGATAATGAATACAATATGTCATTATTCTGAATTTGATATCTGTAAAATTTATTCATAAGGATAAAAAGAATTTATTTTCAGTTATGAATGTTTAATTGAATGGTAATCTAATTTATTTTTTCATATAAATATATTTTTAATTTTCAGTGATTGAATAATTACCTTAAACACCTATGTATCACTGACACAATATTTATTCTATTAATAGAAAAATAAAATACATTATTTTTAAAAAAATAGTAAAACTGTTTTGGTGAGTTCTTGTGATCCAAAGATTAAATATATAATTGATAAATATTTTGTATTTTTGAATGGATTGTATTCAAATTAATTTTCTATCATATTGTTTTCGAATTCAATGTAAATAAATCGTATCAAAATTTTCATTAAGGATATTTTTTAACAAATAATTTCTTATTAAATAATTAAAAAATTGAAAATATCAAATATTTGGCCAAATGGGTTCTATATGGTTTAAAATATCATCCATGGTCTATTTATGGGTCACATTTTATTTTATAGTTTTATTCATGAACCATAATGAGTAGAAAACATTTTTTTAAAAATAACTATCAAAATGTTTTAATGAGAGGTAAAACAATTTGAAAAAGGTAAAAACATAGAAACAAAATTATCCAAAATTTACATTATTATAGGTTGTATACTCATACTCATATTATATCTGAATTAAATAAAAATTGTCTATTTTCCATGGAAAATAGTTTATACTAATATAATGTTATACGTAATTCCAAGAGTGAATCTCCCATCACATATAAAATGGAACCTCCTATCCTTTATTATGTACAATATTTGATCCTCTTATCCCAGCCAATCAATTAAATAATACCCTACTAGGTTCCTTTCGCGCAACCAATAGTTTATGGACTTTCCAAAATAACATCCTATTAAGGATTATGTTTTAATTATAATGTGGTTTCTCAATAAAGGGGAATATCTCTTTACTGTGTGTTTTAAATTTTATTCCATCTTGTACATTCTATAAATATATGGTATCCAATATAAAATAAAGAATTTACTAACTTATTAATATTAATTAATATTATGATTACAGGATCTTAAACTTTTCAAGATTAATCTCGTGATTGAATTTAGGTACATGTAATTCCTATTTATGTACATATGATAGGAGTTATGATTTTGGGTGTGTTTGGGTGGAGTTCTTAATAGAATTTGAGAAAATTGGTCTTTGCACATTTTTCGCATGGTTAGGGTAAACCAAGCACTCAACCCATCTAACCCTGTGAACCTAGGTAGAGAGGTTCTCATGGTTGCTGCATGATTTGACAAACCGTTTACCCAAACCCAAGACAGAGTGCATACCCATACAGGGAGGTCCACAAGGTTGGAACACTATTTGCCTAACTATGCACCCCAACCGATGAAAATATGTGTGCAGTTTCTCTTCATTCAAAAATTAATTTTAAAATACCCCGAACACTTGAAAAACATCATATCCAACCTTTAATTTGGACATGAAGAATTTAGGTGATCCTAGGCAATTCCAAAGAGGTTCAAAATATTTACAACCTCCATTCTTCTAGTTCAAAATCCCAAATTGAAGACCCACTCTTCTTCTTGTAAGTGGATCTCATCCTGATGCATATACACTCACTGTTCTTGATCTTTTGGAGGAGTTTATTCTCTGTTTCATTATATCAAATTTTAATCGGAGAGATCTAGATCTAGGATTGTAGATCTAGATATATATTGATAATATCATGATATCATTGATCTTTATTTAGGAATTTAGATACATAACTCATATCTATATCATTTTTCTGCTTGGATTTTGGGAATTTCCGTTGATTGAACATCTTTCAACGAATTGACGTCGGTGGTCTAAAATCTATTTCCCATATTCATGAATTCTATTCATATATGTAAAACTATAGAATTTATATATTCCAATAGAAATTTATTTTCTAAAATTAGGTTAATTAGGTTGACCAATAGTGTTATTGAAGCATTGTGGTTTTAAATGATTGGTTTTGAAATTAATCCTGATAATAAGGTCCTCCGATATCTGATAATTAATTTGGAATATTGATTACAAGATTTAGGGAATGTAATCTAGATAATAATCAACAGATGAATTATGAGATATAAAATTGGTTATGTTAAGATAATTAATTGTGAATTAAATATATTATTTGTACTATGATCCATATATTTATTTAACAGATTAATTATGATGAGTTAGGATTTATAATGGGATAATTTATTCTAGAAAAACAAATTATTACGATATTAATTATGACATTTATTAACTAGTTGATTGAATTAATTGATGATGAATAAAATATTTAGTTAATTTTTTATGTTCGCTAATGGATTTTTCTATATCTAACTAATTGTTTTATTAATGACGGGATTGATGTCGATAATTAATTATGAATTAATGATGTGTTAAAAAATTAGAACATGGTCATTCAAAATTGAGAAGTAAAAATTGTAACATGGTCATCATACATATGGTTAAGGGAATTAGAACATGGTCATTCTAATGAGATGTGGACATGGTTACCTGGTAATTAAACATTTATATAAGTTAATGGGAACACAATCATTCTATTGAGGTGTAAGTAAGGTAACATGGTCATTTTACATATATTTTTTATATTGGTAATATTGGATATGCATCTTATAAAGGTGAAATCAAATAATATAATTAATGGAACTCTGAGTTATGGTCTCACATGATTATATTCAAACATTATTATGAGTCGAATAAGGTACTTAGTTATCACAGAACATTTGAATACTTAATGCTTTAGCAAGATGTAGGTATTAATATATGTTTTTACCTATTGAAAACATTGGGAGTCATCATGATGTGAAGCTCATATTGGGGTATGAGTCTCCCGGGAATCCATAGAGTTAATGTAGTTAGATATGTATAATTCATAATTTAATAACTTTTTATTTATTAATTGTGCTCCTCTGTTATAAAATTTCATATAATACCATTTAACTACACTTTTTCAGACACTGTTGGTGGTGGCCTACTGAGTTGTACTCCCACAGTAGAAAGGTTTCCTGATCACTACCCAAAAAGACAATATGTTGCAGGATAGGATATAGGAAAAGGCATTGGGATGGATTGCTAATTTGGGATAAATCCTGGATGACAATACGATACATGGTTCAGAACCCACTTTGAGAGATTTAGTGTCTTTCCATCTAAATGGATAATGGAACCTTGAAACTTATATTGGAATAGAATGATTTTCATTTCCATTGTGTATTGTTTTATGATTTTATTATCTACTTACATGAGTGTTATTCTAGTTATATATGACTCCATGTTTGATTATTTATTTCCACTAGTGTTATACAATGATAATTAAGGGTATAGTATCCCCATGGATAACTTACCAGGATATCTCTAACTGTCAATGAACTCTAGCATATGAGGTGGAATGCTTGAGGTATCGTGGAAAACCAGCTCAGATCCAAGAAACATTTTAAGAGTTATTTTACATTTTTAGGATAAATTATTATACGTGATAATTAAAGCTTATCAAAACATCGAAGGATCCTTCTGGGCACTTCGGGCCTCGGAATCTTGTGCCATCAGATTTCTCGGTCTCAAAATTATTCTATATAGTTAAAAAGATATACATAATTTCATGGACATTACACTAAATCCTATCCTCTCTCATTCAATGATATTTTTATTATTATTTTATTCTCTATTTCTTTAAATCTATTCCTAATCAATGATATCATGTTCTAGGATTGTATATCCAGATCAATATTGATATGATCTTGGTAAAATTTATCTTAACATATGGGTTTAGATAAAATACTCTGATTTATGTCATTGTGCTGCCTGAATTTTGGGGATTTTCATTTAGTGAATTTCTATCAATGAATTGAGGTAGGTGGTATAAAATCGAATTCCCATAGTCATTGATTTGATACATATATGATTTTTTTTGAATTAAAAGGATAAATGAGAAATTTATTTTCTTAAATTGGGTTAATTAGGTGGACCAATTTATTTATTAAAGCATTTTTGAATTAAATTATTAGTGGAAGAATTAATCAGAAGACGAAGGAACTTCCCTATTTGATAATTAATTTAGAAAATTGATTACATTATTTAGGGATTAAAATCTAGATAACTAATTCTTGGATTAATTATGAGATATAAAATTGTTTATGTATTTATAATTAATTGTGAATTAAGTATGTGATTTGATATAATGATCTAGAAAATTAATTTCATGATTAATTATGATGTGTTGAGAATTAGATTGGGACAATTAATTTTAAAAATAATACTTATTTGTATATGAATTGTGTCTTTGATTAATTAATTAATAGAATTAAGTAGTTACGATTGATATTTTTAGTTAATTGGTGAGTTAAATAATGGATTTGTTGTATCTAAATAATTATTGAATTAGTGATGGGATTGATGTGGATAATTAATTATTAATTAATTATGTATGAACAAATGTGAACATAGTCATTTAATATTGAGAAGTAAAAATGGTAACATTAGTATGATAATTATCATTAAGAGAATGATAATTTGATCATTCTAATGAGAATTATACATAGTAACATGGTAATTATAGTTATGAGTAAGTGAATGGGTACAAACTGATTCAATTGAAGAGTAATTATGGATTCATGGTCATACTACTTACATTTGTGATATTAGTATCATTGGAAATGCAGTTTATAAATGTGAAATCAAAGAATGGAAGTAATGAAACTCCGAATTATGGCCTCACATGATAATATTAAAAATCCAACCTAAGATGAATAAGGATCTAAGATATCACAACTCTTTTTAATTCATTGAGCATTGACAACAAATAGGTTTTATAATATGTTACTAACTATTGAAAATATTAGGGTCTGGCATGAGACAAATCTAGTATTGGGGTACGAGTCACATTGGGAACCTTTGAGTTAATGTAGTAATATAATAATAAATGATAATGTAATAACTTTTTATTTATCCATTGTACCCTTTTTTATAGAACTTTATACAAAATCATTTGATTGGACATGTTTTAGACACCGATGGTGGTGGCATATTGAGTTGTACTCACATCATACTTGAGCTGGCTGATCGGTACTCGAATAGATTATATGAAGAAGGGTTGGATACGGGAAAAGTCCCTGGGATGGATTTCTGATTTGGGATAGATCTTGGATGAGGGGACTAGGCATTTTCCAGAACCCTCTTTGGGAGTAATAATGTCTTTAATTCCAGATTCATTAATGAAACTTGAAACTTATACCGGAATTGTTGGTTTTATGTTTCTGTTGAGTATTTTTTCTGGTTTTAATATCTCTTAACATGATTATTGTTCTGGTTTTATATGTTATTATGGTTTTTATTGATTTATGCTAGTGTTTTACTCTGAAAAATGAGGCCATAGCCTCCCCATGACTGACATACTAGACTCTCACTCTAGTCGATAGCCTCTAGCGTACAGGGAGGCACACTTGAGGTCCTATGGAAAGCCAACTTAGGAAATAGTCATGTGGATTCTAAGCTAGAAAATTACAATGATGATGTAGAAATAATTACCCACTTCCTCCCAATTTATTGAAAAATGATAATGTTGCTCATGTTTACATGTGGACTACCACATCTACAAAGCGATGTGGTTAATTTGTAATATATTACTTTCAGGAATATTAATAAAAATGAATTTAATAATTATAAATGATATATGTGATATGTCAATGATTATATAAATGTGTATTATTAGTTACCTTTCTTGTATTCCATCATTTGAAAATTAGAAACCATGTTCAATCATACTTATGGACTACCGTTTCAATGAATGGTGTAATTAATTTTTTATCTCCATCATTTATGGGTGAAACTATATATATATATATATATAATAAAAATATATGATATTTATATCAGGATTGAAAAGTTTTAGATTATGAAATGATGGTCAATATAGATGGGCTGGAATAACCAAACCAAAATTATGACCCACAATCATTTTTTTTAATTTTATTGAAAATCCAATTTAATGGAAAGTCAGAACCTATAACACCATTACTCCAACATCCAGACACTACCTCATCAAACACCCATTTCATAGATAAATTTCAAAATAAGAAGCACAACCATTCATCATGCCTTGACCATCAGATGCAACCTTTTTCAAAATTCAAAAGATACCATGAAAACCCCATAGACTCGACAATACCACCACCGAAAGAACCATATCAATAATTTAAAATCAAAAATACGTATACAATCATCACACCGCTGTCAAATTCGCCTTGAGATGGACAGTCTGACTTCAAAGCCATCAGATCATTGTTCCACCATAGACCCCTATCATCACCGAGAACACCATCCCCACCAGAATTGCCGATGAAAGAAACCATTGCAGACCATCATCGCTGAGGACAAGTCCTAATCATCTCCTCCTAGAAGAAACCCATTTTTGTCGTTGAAACCAAACCTGAACCACAAAACCACTGAACAAGCATCAAATAAATTGGCCTCTAGGATGAATCATAGAAACCTTCACAGATATCATAAAAAAGAAAACTGAAAAAACCAAATCCAACGTCGAGGAGATCACGCCCAGAACATTGACTGTCGTCAAACCACATATCCGAAAACCCCATTGTAGCCCCCTCCAATTCAATTTACTAGGGATATTATATAATTGTTCAAACCATACATATTCTCAGGATGGATTAATTTTTTTTCACTTGATATTTAGGACACCCATCTATTTTCCATGGGTAATGTGACAGAGAAATTTTTTAAGGTTTATGAAACTCGTTTCTTTCCATGGGTTATGGAATATTTAGATTGATTTATGGACTTATGGAAGTCAAATTTATTTTTAATTATAATATGATGTGTGGGCCTATAATTATATATTGATCCAATTAATTGGGTAAAGATGGATATCTCATTAGATATTAACAATTACAATGAGGAGTATACCCCATTTAGTAAGATACATACCACTATAATAGTGTTGGGAGTGATCATTTAATAATAATATGATGGAATTGGGAGTAAAAACAATCTAGTATGGTAGTATTAGAAAGGATAATTGTCTAAGGTAATTATTTCCTACTACTTTGTGTTTTCCAAAAAATTATTTCCTCTTCCAATGTTATGCTTTCATGGATCTTGTTCTTTGATCACTGTATAATTCATGTCTTATAAAATGCCATGATTGTTTTCCATGAATCAATAATATGATCAATGATATGCATTGAATTATTTTAAAATGTTAATATCATTTTATCATACACATATATTCATGTTATATTTTTTTAATCCCAAATAACTCTATTGTTTAACCTAACTGACAATATAATCTCACTATTTCTTATGTTTTATATCTCTAGGTTATGAAAATTATTATAATGTCTGATATATATAAGAATGGTTAACATTATAATGAATCCCATTGGAGATGATGTAGATTTCATATATATTGTTTTTTATAATCACATTTCAAAATAAACAAAAGGTATTTGATTTCACCATGTATCATAATGTTATTTATTATATATTAATATATTAATATTTAAAATTTCTCAATGAAAAGTTTTGGTATCTTATTTTGTATCTGGAAAGGATTAATTTATTTTTGATACTAGTATCGGAAATATTATATTGAACTCTTAGGAAATTCACATGTATAGTAGAACATCCTATGTTATTGTGATTAATTAATTTTTGTTTTTCCTAGAAAACCCTATCTCCTTAGATAACATAAGTATAGATGGAATTGGAATAGATTCATATAGGTGCATTAAAACTAAAAATAATTTTTGATGTATATCTTAACCAAAATTATAGTTCATGCTGAGTGTTCGCTTACTTATAACCTGTATGGACACTCATAGTGGTTATGATTAGGACAATCCATATTTTCCTTACAATCTATTATGAATTATTTGAATATATTATGATCATGAATGACCTAGGATAATCTGTTGGGGTCATATATTGAAAGGAAGGTGTTATGATTTTGATATACTATAAATTATGATTCATGTTTATGAAACATCCCACTGATATTTTTTTCTCACACAATTATTTTTTCTTCTATTTAATTATTTGATCCTAAAGGAATCGTGTTAATGATAAATGTGAGATACAACAGAATGATTTTCCTATTATGAGACCAAATTTTATGTGATCTAGAATGTAAAATCTAGTTGATATTTATAAAAAATCCATCTCAGAATATGAATAATACTTATTCCCCAAACAAGAAAAAGAATAAAAATAATTATTTTTAGTCTTTCATGAGGAAATATTGACAACATTTTAGTGGGTTTGATAACCCGATAGGTTCTACGAAATAGATTGGTACCACTGAAAAAATATTTTCCATTTCAAAAAGATCATAACATGAAAAATGTATTTTTTATTTATATAATTTAGGATTTAAAGAATATAATTAATGGAATCTTATCAATAACATGAGGCAATATGAGGAAATTGAATCCATGGTGTGGGAATAGTATAATAGGTAATTTTTATATAAGTACAATCCCATTATAATTCAAATGAAAATAGTGAAGGAATTCTGAGATATTGAGTAAAACGATGATAAATCTAGTCATTCCTATGATGAATATTTTACAAGATATCTGAGGAATGCTAATGGTATTATAATATAACCGAAAATTAAGATTTATTGATACATTATTAGAATAAAACCATGTATAAAAAGTCTATTTTCTATATGGGGATTATGTAGATGTGAATAAATTTTTCTATATCTCTAATGGTGGAGATGGAGATTAGTTATTTCCATAAATATCATTGTTTCTTTAGGAATTAAATGATGGAATTCAAAGAAAATTATAGAAACCCTGGATTTGAAAAGATGAGACTTCCATTAAGCATAATATATGGAATGAAATGGGGAAAAAATTTACATTATTGGATTGGTTGATGTTTTAATTTTTGAATGAAAGGGTGGAAATAAATTGAATGTCAAATTGATTGGAAGAATATATTAGCTAATAATGGAAAAAATAATCCTTGAATACACTACCAAAACCCTAGTGTTTGAAATTGAATAGTCTATGAGATGTATTCTAACCTCAAATCAAATAAAAAACATAATGATAATAATCGTCTTTAGTAACCTCTTAAGACCAATGAAAAAGAGAAATCTCATGTGATCACGGTTGATAATGTATACAATGATGTTTTGAATGATACAATTACCATAAACTCTAGGACTAATATTTTATGTTTTTATAGTTCTAAATACTCATTCATATCTGATGAATGTGTTATGGGTATTATAAATCCACCTCATTCATTAGATGTTCTATTATTTTTTAAATCTTATAATTGTATGATTATCATGCCACAAGTCTATGATTATTTTTTAATTTATTTTTATAAGAATTTTCAACCTAAAATGAAATTATTCTTTCTATAGTTGAATTAGTTGTTATCTCAGGCATATGTTTATTTTATTTACAAAAATACCCCATCAATTATTATGTATGTGAAGTCATGTATGATATTCAAAACCAAAATACGATCATCTATAAATGTGATGATAAATAAAAACATCCAATATAAATAAAATCCATTTTAAGGGTCCTGATTCGAATATAAATTTGGTGTATATATTAGATATTTGGGGAGAAAATCAACATTAAATACATTCATATTGCCCAGTAATGTCTTGAAATATTTCAATAAGAAATTAATTTTCCACAAATAAATTGTAATGTTGATTTTTTAAAAGAACACCAAACATTTGATTCAACTATTTAAAAAAATACATATATAATGGCACTAATTGAGTACACTTAATTGATGATGAAAATATAGGTGAATCATGATAAGTGAAAAATTTATAAAAATTCCTCACCATAGGAGGATCATATTCTATTTGTTAGAAACAAATATCGATCAATGTTACTATGAGTTGATTATTTGGAACTGAACATGATCAAGATTAAGAATAATTATCCTTTTGATTTTATTGATGATTTGTTCAACAAATTTTGAGGAACTTAAAAAAATTATAATATTTATATTTGATCTATAAATTATTAGTTTCTATTCCAAGGTGAAGACATAACCAAGACAACCATTTGTATATTGTATTTATAGTATGATTTATAATAATTCCATTTCATCAAACTAATTCCTCATATATTTTCAGGGATGAAATGAATAGAGTTTTTAGATTTTAACTTTATCAGTTTATGGGAGTCTTCATAGATGAAACTATTATACACTCCATGAGAAAATAAGAGTATAAATTTTATATGAGTATTATAAATAATACTATAAGGAAGGTAAAGAGGTTTGAAATATTTACAATATGTGATTTTAAGCATTAAAAAATTCCATATATGGGTCATATAATCCAAAGAAAATTTATGTTCATTGGCCCAAACCAACCAATATAATTGAGATTCATAGTTTTCTTAGATTGGAAGGATATTATCAGCTCATTTTTATAAAATATCTCTTAGATGTATAATATAGTAACAATATTAACTCAAAAAAGATTTACTTTTCCCTAAAAAGATGAGTGCTACAAAAATTTCAATGAACTAAATAGAATGGAAGTAATCACACATATTATCACCCTACCATATAGTTCAAAATAGTTTATGATCTACAGTGATTCATTGAATACGATATGAGGATTCTTCCTCCTACAGATTGATATGGTCATGGATTATGCCATTTGAAAATTAATAGGTCATAAGAAAACAATCCAAACATGTGATTAGTAGTTTGTTGTAGTAATTTTTTCTCTGATGATATGGTGAAATAGTATTATTAGAGAGATGTGTGGTTTATATGTTGATCATAAAGGTTTGTAATATCATTTCACTCAAAATGAATTGAATATGATCATGAATGGATGGTTGTAATTTATTATGGATTATAAATTATCAATATATTACCACTCTGGGAAGATGAAGAAGGTGATAGATTGTATTATTTAAAATAATCAGGTAATATTATCAATGATGAAGATCACAAAACGTCCAAAATTTTTGTATTTGATAAAGAAAAAACCGGAAATTTTGATGGAAGGGGATAAATAGTATATTTTTGAAATTGGTATTTCACTTCAATCCAAGTGAGGATTAGAGAGGAATTTAAGTATTTTACCATATGAGAACATGATAAATGATTCTGATTTCAACATTGATTATCATGGAATGAAATTTACCAGGAATATTGTATGTGTTCCTTAAATAATATACTTAAATAAGTAGATGTTGGAAGAATCTCATATTTAATCATTCATTATAAATCTGGGAAGGGATTATATATATAGATCTCTGAATTTTCATTTTGAGTGGGAAAAGTTGATGAGATGTAATATCGAGGGTGTATCTTTATTTAATTTATATTTATATTTTATTTCATAGGGATACAATACTAATGGGATGTAATAACCATTGCCTATAGAAAAATAGAAATGAGAAATAATCACTATAAATTTCTCTATTAAATCATCAAAATGTCTAAAGGCCATATTTCTCTTTAAGTTATAGTTTATCAAATAAAATGATATAAACCATCATTATTATTAGAGTTTTTTAATCTCTTGACCAACATTATAAAACATACATTGAGTATTTGGTAAAACTACATAGAGTACCGAATTTTATTATATTTGACTAGGAGCTGAGTTTTACCTCAATATTGTGTTGAAGTCCTTAGAAATATTTGGGTCTACTGCTATGTTTCAGTACTACATTTCATACTGTTGTAGATGGTTTGACAAGATTAAATAGTCCAACTCTAGAGGATGTGATGAGGTATAACTACTAAAAAACTAGGTTAATCTAGCCCTAGAGATTTAGTAGCACTAGATAAAAGCGATTTTAAATACCCCCATTATGAGCACTAAAAAGATCTTTTAATGGGGTCCCTTTATTAACTCTTGTAAAAAATAATAGATAAAGATCCCCTTTATTATTTCTTGTAAAAAATCACAGATAAAGGGTGTCTTTATTAGCAATTCTAAAAAAGATCTAACAAAGGTTGGCCTTTATCAACACTTTTTTACTAGCACTTATAAGGTTATATTTGAAAAACATGTATTTCTTTAAAAATAATAAATTAATATATAAATACATTTATATTGAAATAAATATATTATATATGTTTTAAAAATGATCTAGATAAGTCTAAATATGTATTTATATATTATATGTAAGATATTTAGTGAAAAAGACATATAAATATTTAAATAATTAGTTTCAATTAATAATGTGATAATTATTGTCCATTAATATTCATTTAATAACAATTTGAAGATAAAAATATATAAAAATAAATATAAGATCTAAAATATTATAAAAATGTTGAAATTAAAATGACCATAACTTTTGATCTGAGTGTGCATTTGGGCTCTACAACATATAAAATTGAATAATTCAAATATCTGTACACCTTTTTGATTGGGAGTACCCTATTCACTATTTTTTCAAGGTCATAAAATGAAAATAAGGCCTCCAAAACCAATTTTTCATTCAAGGTACACTAATTTTTTTTAAAATTCGATGTATTTTTAGACTCTTTAAAGGTAGTATTATTGTAATTTTTTGGTGGGAAAAAATTTATTTTCAGGAATTACATTCATATTAATATTATGATTTGTAATTTTTTTCATTAGCTGGTTTTACGTATAATTAATTATATTCATATTTCATTATATTTACATATAATATATCACTTCTATATAAACATATTTTAAAAAGTTATGTAAAAAATGTTAAATTTAATATAAAAAATAAATAATTTTAATTAATTTTATTTAATGTGAAAATTTATCAATTTTATTTATCTTCTAAAAAATCAGAAATATATAGATATAATTTTTATATATAAAAAATTTGTGTTTATTAATAAATAAAAAAATATATTTATTTATATTCATATATATATAAATTAATATTAATATATAAATTTTTTAATGAAATATAATTTTATGTATATATATCACGCATTTTAAAATATATATAGAGAAATAAAAAATTTATTAAATATGCAAAAAAATATCCATGGAACTGTGTTAAACATCATTCATTCACATAAGGGAGGTCTTGGGATAAAATATAGGAACACACGTGTATTTTTGGTAGCCCTCAATTGTTAAGAAAGGGGGTGTGGTGAGTGAAGGATGATGGGGAAGTCTAAAGAACTGAGATAGGTTAAATAAACACATAGAAAGGGGTTGTCAGGGGTGAGTAAAAAATATTTATTTTTTTATTATTTGTAACATTTCTTTTATTAGGGTTTTTAAAAGTCAAACATTAATAGTTCTATAAAATGTTCTCATAATGAATCCCTTTTAGAGAAGAAAATTAAAGCACTGATATAGGGTTACTTTAACTTCTCTCTTTTTTAGAAATGATACCCCCCCCCCCCCACTTTTATCATCAATAACAATATCCTTTATTTTGATGCACTCATAAAACCATATAACTAGAACCGTTAATGCATTGATTTGTAGTGGTGTCATGTTCTATGGATTTCAATGTTTGCTGGGTTCAAATCCTTTATCTAGCCGATTATTATTATGAAAATATTTTTCACACAAGTATACAAATGGTTTTGAATGAATTTATATATATAAAGAAGCATAGAACTCTCACATACATGGATGAATTAAGATAATGAAAACTATTAGAACCTGGTCTAGTCTTGGAAAATATATAGAATATAAGAATAATTCAGTAGTAAAACAATGCAACTTGTAGCCAATAATAATGTTATACTAATAGTCATTATTGAAATTTTTAATTAAGTGTTAGTGGGGGGTAATCTATTGAATTTCACTTTATATTTTTTACTTGGATACTCTTGATTGACTAGAGATGATATCTTATCTCTTGGAATATCCACCAAACCTCCTATAATATCACTATGTGTTCTATATATCTATTTTGAAGAAATACATACAGGATCAAGAACATATACTAAAATAAGAGGTTTTACAATTGGGTCATGACCTTTTCTATGATGAAATACCAGTAAAAATATTTTATCCTATATATATTGTACTATTGAATTATATTTCTCACTTGATTAACGTTTTGTGGAGGAATAAAAAATTGATGAAGCTATATGGGAACACATGGATGTTACGACAAATAAATACCCTCATTTTTATATCAGAGTGATGGAATTTCTATAGAAAATTCATTTTATGAGGTCAAATTCATCACATTGTGATTTTATGATATTTCCCCGATAATAAGTTCAATTTATTTGATATATTTCATTACATTAAACCCTAAGATTAAACAATCCATGATATAGAATTAAAATTTTATAATTTAACATGAATGTTATCACCTAGTAATTGGATTGGAGTATATGAACATGAATTACTAAATTATGAATAATATATGTCTTAAATATTTATAAATAAATTCATTTGTTATAATTTTTTTATAAATTAATAGAAAATCAATCATATGATTGTCAACTGTATTTTTTTTTCTGAAAATCTTGTTTAACTTTGGAAATTTGGGGTTTTCATAATAAAATTAATTAATTACTATTTTTTAATGTTATTAAAGAAAATTATATATTATATTTTCAATATAATATTTTACAATTAATCTAAATTTTTTCTAGGCATGGGATTATTATAAATCCAATTTCACCCTTAAAAATGTAATTTTCAAAAAAAATTATTTGCATATTGTTTCTAGAACATATTTTAAATTAAATTTCATTCAATTATAGGAATTGAAACTCAAAAAATGGATTATATATTTATAATTATGATTATATTTTTTTTAAATCATCTGATTTTATATTTGGTCATAATGAAAAGTACCCTTAGTTCATTTTTATAATCATATTAATGGTAAAATTGTTAAAACAATTTCTAAAACATTGGCATATGTATTTCATTTTATTATAAAAAATGAATTTATAAAATTTCTTGAGATTAGTTTGAATATTTCAATTCTTATCTTGAAAATATGGTAAAAGTTTTCCATTTTTCTTTTATTATAACTATTATTTTATTTAATGAAAAAATAAATACAAAATGTCACCCTCTAGAAATTTATATCTCTAAAATTTTAACCTTTTTCAATAAATATGTTACTATAGGTTGAAAATTTATGTATGGAATATAAATTACCTTTTTTATAAGTATTTTCTTAATAATTTTTTAGGGTTGAAAATTTAAATTAAATTCTTACAGAATTATGAAACATTATTTATAAAATCATATGAAAAGTAACATCAATTATTTTAGAAATATTAAAAGATAAATTATTCAGATGAATTATTGTGTTTTAGGAATTTTATAAATATATATGACATATTATATATTTTTGAATTGATTTTATTTTAATTCTTTAGTCTTCATGTTGTTTTCAATGTCAAATTAAATGAATAGTTCCCAAAGGGGCATTAATGATATTTTATAATAAATATTAATTTATGAATTTTTTAGAAATTAATAAAAATTATATCATGATACTAATAAATGTAATATTTCTTAAAATATCTAGTGTCATTCATTTATAGGTCACATTTTCTTTCTTGGTAACATTCCTAACCCATAAGTTATAGAAAACATTGTAATTGTAATAATTTTCAAAAAGGGATTGCAAATGATAAATCTAAGAGATAAGGGTTAAAAATAACAAAATTTTGTCCAAATATATTATATAATATGATTAGGATCATAATCATAATATGTTTAATTTAAATTAATTTAATAATTTGTATAATTACATGAGTTCCCATACCCTCAATTATAAAAAGGCTCGTCATCTCCTTCATTAATAAAAAATTTTGATCATTAATTGTCCTCAAAGCCTATAAATAATACCTTAATTGATTATTTACCTATTTCTTATAGCTTATGTTCTTCCCAAAGGACCATGATTTCATTTCATATAGTGCGAGTTAATAACAAATCCCCAATGAATAAGAAAACATCATAATGAATTGGTGGGACTTCTATTTCTTCTTTTTCCCTGGATAAATATGTGGAATATATTATAAAATAACAAACAATGTGTATTAAATATATTAAATTATAATTATTATATTTTTATACACATTATCCATCTCATTTTAATCCATTGAAAAACAATAATGTCTCTCATGCATAAACGTGGACTACCACATCCACAAACCTATATCATTTTTCTTTTTAAGATTTTCATGATTAGTAATGAGGATATAGTAAATGAATATATATGATATGTGTGATATATAAATAATTATTTAATAGTGATTTATTATTTATAATTCTTTGGTTCTATATTTTAAAAAATTGAAAAAACATTAATACACACTTACTACCCACCATGTCCTTGATCGGAGGAATTCATTTTGATAAATCTATCCTTTATGTATGAATATATATATATATATATATAATATGATACTTAAATCATGATTAAAATAATAGATATAATGGAACCATGAAATATTTAACAGACTAAATCTATCGAACCAAAAATCTCTAGAAAAAAGTATTTAACAACCATAAAAAACTATTTTACTATGGAATTATTAACAAAACAACCTTGAAATGTTATAAGTGAAGATATTGGAAATGTTATATATTTTATTATTTATTTTATACAAGTAAAATAAATTTAATTGTATATTATAAGTGGTTAAAATCGCTATCGTATATTGTAAAAATTGAAATAAGAGATTTATGTTACAATCTCATTATTTTTTAGTATTAGGCATGGCTGAGTTTCTGATGATAATGTTTTATTATATTCCTCTAAATAAAATTATGAATTATTTTAACTAGTAATTATTTCAAAATATTAAATTTTCCCATAATATTCTTCATTTTTTGGTCATAAGATATAGAAATAATAATTTTTTTAAAATATACATTATTTCTATCATCGACAAAAAATCCATTTTCTTCAATATACATGTTATCTAAAATGAATTCAAGATTTATTTATCAAATATTTAATTATTGATTGATATTATTTTTACCCATTTTTTAAAGTTATTTAAATGGATTAGAAGTAATATTCTAATAATTTATATAATTGGGTATATTTTACTTTTTTAAGAAATCTTGAGAGGAATCCTTGTTTTGATATACATGACATGAATGAATTTTATAACCTTTATAAAAAATCAATTATTTTATTCTTAATTTACTAGATTATATGGTTTTTTTAAAAGGAAATTATTTTTCCATTATAGATATTATTTTTTTAATTTTAGTGTATTTTTTTAAAGTGAAAAGGATATTTTCCTCAAGGAATATTCCATGTGATATTTTAAAGGATTATTTATCATGGATTACATAATTAGAAGTTACTTATTATTTAAGGATGAAATTATTCAATAGTATAACAACTATTAAATTTCTAATTGGTTGATGGTTATGTTTTTGATATTTTTATGAAACCCATTTATTGTCCATGGATTATTCTACGATGAAATGTAAAAATTCTTATGAAACTCATTTCTAGTTCATGTGTTATGACATAAGATGTAGGATTTATGATCTACTGGAACACATATAAATATATCAAGATTACATGATGGGTGGGACCAATATTATATATCCCTATAATTCATTGGTGGATGATAGATATCTTAGTATATAATTATATTTTGAATAGGGAGTGATCCCTCTTTAGTAATGGACTTTTTCCATTATGATAGTCTTGGCAGTGAATCATAAACAATAATTTTATTAAATGGGGAGTGAACCCAATCTACTATTATATTCTTGGATGAAATCAATGACTTGGGAAATGATCTTATATGATTAATTGTGTTAAAAAACATATTTCTTATTGGAATATTTTTCTCCAGTAGATAATTTTCTTTGATTCATTTTTGATTCATGTCTTACAACTTGTAATGATTTATGCCTTGTCTCAATATTACAATCTATAAAATGTATGGTATGGTTTAAAAATGTCATTCCAATGTTCTCATACTCTTATTCTCATGTTATGTTTATGTTATCATGAACATATCCCTTTTTTACACTTAAAGAACATCATAAATCACCAAATCTAATGTTTCTTTTCAATATTTTATTTAAAATGGGTTTGGAAATGTTATTACTATGAAGTTTTATACATAGAAATAAATTAGTGGGAGATTATTTTGATTTAATAATTAAATATTTTTTATATAACCAGTTTTTTAAGGAAAACAATCATATAAAATTTTTGTGTGTATTATGATGTTATATGTTGAATATTCATATAGTAAGATATTATTTTATTTTATAAAATGTATGGGAATCTGTATGAAAATTCCTACTAAATGAGGACATGACACCATCAAATGGTAGTGTTCGATCAAGACTATATTAATAGTTTAACTATGTCTGTCAGCATATTCGAGAAGTCCCCTCAATGCATGCCTATATTCATATAATAAATCCAAAATATTCTAGGAATAATCTGATATATAACATGATCAAGTAATATATTCCTAATCCTTGCATAAGTGGACTACATATACAACATTTATAGGATATACATGAGGATACTCATATAACTCCTCCATTATGGCATTCTGTTGGAGTATTCCAGTGTGTAATGTACTCATGAATCAGACTTATAATCTAGAATTAACCAGGGATGGATAACATATTCTAGAATCCTCTCAATGGAGGGATCATATTCCTACATAAAATATATTATCATAGTGTAATAATCAAGAAAATTATAAAAATCAAGACCATATCCCTGATAAACTAAATATAGTTGTCGACAATCATCAATAAATGCCACATAAAAGACTCATACACCGTCTCTACCCTGAATCAAATGTCATTATAGTTTGAAAAAATACTAGGATATTTATCATATTTTACCATTATATATTCCTTTAACATAGATTCCATTCATAAAATATCTAAAACGTATCAAGGATACACTTAATCTTCATAAAATGTGGAAGTACATACCAACCATGACAGTCTTATTTATTATTGAATAGAGATGGATTGCAGGGATCTAAACCATGATATCTATTATGGAAAACCTCCCCATAGTGATATCTCACTACAAAATATAAATTTTCTAATTTTCAAGGAATCATATAATAGTGGTCTTGTATAGTAATGTTCAACCATATATAGTTCCGTGAAAAAATGAACCTGGGTCACAGTGGAATCATGAAAATGTCAAATCTATATTATTAGTAATGTATTCATGTAAAAATAATGAATCCATATAATTATTTCACACATTTATTGAAGGATTATGTTCAATTTAATTCAACAATGCAAAATTAATTAGAACCAAATAATAAAAATTACATTATTTGTTTGAAATCAAAAGTTTGATTTTCCCACCATCAACATGTCAATTATTAAAAGAGCTAGGCTACATGTCATTTATATTTTTTACATGTTCACCATAGTTCAAGGATAATAAATAAACTTTTATATATTACTAGTATTTAAAATAGAGAGTCTTATGATTTCCCTTAGATTGTATAATGGTCACATACTCGATCAAGAATACGAGATCGATTTGACCATTATAATTATTGGGAATTTATCACTAATAGCTTGAGAGGAGATTATATAACACATTATCTATTTAAATTCATCAGAATATTGAGCTCACTAATCAAGAGACTAAATTGAGATTTTATAAAGAGTTGATAACTTTCAATATTTCACATTAGTGCTAAGAATGTAATATCTTTTATTTTGGAAATTTATAACACTTATGACTTCGTAATCATGTCATAAATTCCAGAATAATTTTATCACTGAAATTTAAAACATTATCTTTTTAGTGATAAAAAAACATAAATTCAGCATGTAATTAACTCATATAAATTAAAGAACCTTCAATGTGTTTTGTTTGCTTGGAATAATTTATTTTATCATACTCAATTTTATGATAATTAAAATATGAATTCATTGAGAAATAATTTCAATAATCAATAATATATACATGAATAATATAATTCTATTATTTTTATATGAGATTGATCACAGTAAGATGTTCACTGACCCCATGATGTGGGTCTCACTTCGTCATAAATTCATATTCATATGTATATGAAGATCACGTGGATAGACTTATTTTACGGACCTTTTGGTCCTTATATCAATAGTAGTGAGTCAAAACCTTAGATCAGGTGAAGGGCCAAGCAATCCAGTATGGAACCTAAGTGGGTAAATAATGACATAACAATGATTACCACCTACGAGCAAAATTCTCTTAATATACTCTCTTTATATAACATTATCTCATTAATATAAAATACACATTTATGTAATAACCCTTTTGAAAATATATATATTTCATGATCATACTATATAGACATACCTTATTGTAACATGGACATAATTTAAATGAAGGCACTTCCATTTTATTCGACCTAGACCCATGAGTTTTTTATTACTAAACTCAGAAGATACCAATTTAATATTGATCTTTAAACAAATTTCATACCACCAATGACACACCCAGTACAAGATACCTTTCCAGGACTTCAATTTTATTGATTTTTCCCTTTCGTAAGAAGACATGATCAAATGTTACACATTAAAAATTATATCATGTCAGGAGACCAATACAACAGTTTGTTGCTAAGATAAACCAATGAAACCCAAAACATTTGGTGTTCCTATTGGGGGTTCTATCCTCATGATCCCCTATACTCAAATTACTATGTAGAAACTTCCTGATAAGAAGTCTCAATGCTTATGATACCCTAACACCTGATTGTCAAGAAGCATTTTGGTTCAGTTAGTATGATATATCAATACCATAGGTTATGTATTTATGATTACTATCATATTATTTTGAGATTATCTTATTGTTGGGAACTACTATAACCCTTTTATATGACATGAAATCTAAGGAAATTACCATATAAATATTGGATAGAGAAGTATACATAGTATTATGGTATGAATAAAAACATTTATATATCAAAATTTAAATATTTAATGGTAATTAAATTACATTAACGATTTTCATCTCGGGAACCCACTCATAACACCCCCACATTCACTAGAGTAAACTAGTAAAAATTTTCAACTCACTAACTCTCACATGAGTATAATTATTCTGCTAATATATGGATTTTTTCAGGATGTTCTCTACATTATCTTCAATGGGTGCTCATCTTGTTTTGACAGAATCACTCTAATTTAAAACTCTCAAGAGATTAAACATCATAATTATATTATTTTTTCTATGGTGTGATCTGTACTCCATGGAATGTACAAAAACTACATTGTTGTCATAGTATACCATTGAGTCTCTATTACTAGGTAGAACATCATGCTTAGAAACTAAGGTTGGATTCCATGCGTCTGCCTTTTATACTTCAAAAGATAATATATACATGTATTTTTTTATAGAATCAACATCTATGGACCAATTCTAGCTTCTATACATCACTGCATCACAATTCTGTTAAAAGGAATTTCTTGACTATAATTTTAGATCATATTGATCTATTTGGAAGCCAACATTGGTGTATCCCATTATAAATAGATATTATTCTATTATATTCAATAAGAAAATATCCTTTTATTAATTAGGTAACTAAGGATATTATTTATATATAAATAATATAAAAATCCATGTTGGATATATAATTATAGAACAAGATTAATGAAAAAGAAACATCAAACCAAGTATATAGAATGAAATACATGATAGATCCCACTACTGAAGCATAATGGATTTTAATTATTCTTCCAATATATTTCTGTGTCTGTGGAAACATCTTTCTTTATGAATTAACTCAATGTGGGACTAGAAATAATTCTCTCTTGAATTGTTTAATATAGTACCTTTGAGTGCCTTATAAATACATATATGTTGACTAATCCAATGAATCTTCTAATATCTAACTCAATATATCATTATCCATAGAATATAGGATACTCCTCCAAATTATTCCATGTAAAATAATTCATTTAACAATTTCATTAAAGACTATAAGAGTTATTCTTCAATTTATATTATCAATATATCATCAATGTATAATACTAGGAAAACTATGTAACTCCCAATAATATTTTTCTTAACACATGTATCTCTTTCATTCTTAATGAAGATAAATTTTCTAATAACCTCATCCAAATGAGCATTTCCATATTGGGATTCCTACATCAATCCATAAATGGATCTATATAGGTTTCCTACTTTATTATCACATTTAAAAAAATAAAAACATCAGGTTGATTCGTATGTAATTATTAATATAATATCCCATTTAGAAAATTAGTTTTGAAAATAATTTTCAAAATTTAATAATCATTGAAGGATTCTATTGAAAATAATATTCTTATGGATTTTAGTATCTCAATTTGTGATAAGGGTTATTCATAGATTTTTCCATGACATTTCCTAAAATTATTATCTAGTAATTGTGCCATGAATTTTCTAACATGAATATCCATTTACAAATACTTCTTGAATAACCATTTACCAAAAATATATTTTACATTATATGATGGGTCTTCCAAAATCAAAACTTGATTCTAAAATAGACTTCCTTTCAAAATGACTGTATTATTTCTTTTTAGAGACATACCATCCATAAACTACAAACATATAGGTTAGTATATCATAATTATATAGGATTATTGTGTCACTAGACAAGGTGATCATAAAACCACATATATAATTTTATCTAACCTCTCTAGTAATCCTATACAGTAACTAGGCATCAAAAAAATATTCCCCTACCATTGTCTCTTGTTCATATTGTTCTCATAAATTATCTTATACATCTGTAATATCAACTTAATAAAAGTAAATTTTTCTGTCAAATTTCCATTAGAAATGTTTTCTATTTCTAGTAATATTGCATGAATTTCAATATTAACGTTTCTATCTAATGTGTTATATTGGAAATATTTTTTCGTGTATTTTTTATAACATATAAATATTAAATTTGCGCTCTGATTTGAATATCTTTCACAAGGTATATTCTTTAAAATACACATGTTTTCCTTTACACATATGTGCGATATATTGGGATTGTTTCTATACCAAATCTAAAATGGAATCCCATATGTTGATTTATATGGTAATGAGTTTAGTATATATTCCATATTGTGTTGTAAATATCCCAACATTGATAATGGTTGGGTTGAATGAATCATTACCTATCAGACCATATTAATATGGGTCTGATTCCTCCTTTCACTAACACCATTCCATTAAGGTGTATAAGGAGGATTTATTTGTGAAAATGTCTGAAAATCCTTTAAATGATTGATGAAATCGTTTCTAAGATATTATCTAACATGGTTTGAGGATATATTCTTGATATTCTTACAATTTCAATTTTCTATGTCATTGTGATATTACTTAAACATGAACAATTTAATTTTATTATAACCCCTTAAGTAGATATGTCCTTATCAATTATAGTCATTGGTAAAAGTAATGACATAAAAAACCACTGATATCCTTAAATATAAATTCCATTATATATTATTATGAACCAATTATAATATATAATGGTTTCATTATCCATTCACCTAAAATCATATTTGGTAATTTTAACAAGTAAATAAGAATGAAAGACATCCCAGAAATTTAAGTGAACATTGTAAAAATAACATGATAAATGCAATTTTCTTAAATGTTTCTTGATTAAATGACATAGAATAATGTGCTATATGTGGTTAATATTTAATTAATTCATTCTGGAATTTTTATTTATTTCCAAAACTATATTTTTTCATTCAATTATATAATTTTTTTTTAATTTTTTCTATACCCTAACAGATGTTAACCTTGTAAAAAATAAAATATTTATTTCCAAAAATGAAATAAAATCCCAATGGGTCTACACTAAATAATGAGATTATATTTATTCTATATATTATAACATAATAACTTCTATTTTGTTAAATAGTCATCACACTTTAAAAAGTAACATGATAATATCCCACTACTAATTCTCATATTCTGGCACTAGTTATTTATATTATATCAAATAAATTCCTCTTAATAATATAGAATTAACTTGGTTATTGTATTTAAATACCAATATTTAATCCACATGTATTATCGAATTCCTATATAGCAGAGATAGTGAAATTATATTCAATTATAAATATACCAAATGCATAAGTTTAAACATTATTATGATTTCTAGCTATTCAATTATTCTTGATGTCACTATTCTTACCAAATTAAAATCATAATTCCTCATTATCATTTCTCTTCATCAATATGTTTTTATATTTAGAAGTGGTTTGTATTGGATTCATTTACTTGGACAAAGCCATTGACATTTTTTTACTTTCATTTCTTCTTCTTGTTAACCAATGGGAATGTGTAGTTAAAATAATTCATATCTATATATGAATTAAGAAATAATTTTCAAAAATCTCAGAGTGACTTATTTTAATTATTCATATTAAAAACAGAATAAATTATAATATTCTATGTTCTAAAAAGGCACATATGATGTTATTTGCTAGTTTGTGGGTTATTTGTAACCCACAAGTCTCCAATCTCTCAATGTACCTGATCATCATTTTCACATGCGCCTATTCTGGATTCCCTTCTACTAGTCTATATCACAAAAGAGAACCATATATATCATAGCTTAGTCGTCGAGATCTTTCCTCATATAAACCTTGGGGATAAGAAAATTCTTTGGAATGAATCACTATTCTAATTCAATTTATGACACTCATTAGACATTGAAAACAACATAAAATGATAATAATCTATTTAATAATTAGTATTGCTTTCTTATTATATTTATTCACCATTATTTTTCTTAGAGGATATCATAATGAAGTGGGGATTACAACGCATAAATATTCATCACTTATTTCATTACTATGTGGACGATGCTATAAAAATCCTAGAAGTTATAGCTGATCATTATATTCTCTTTATTAAATATTTATCATGGTAAAATAAAATTGATTTTGGTTTTCATTTGATCTAAAATGAATAAATACATAATATTAGTAGATTACCTTGATTAATAGAAGTCATTTTGAAATTATTAATTTTATGTTACTACCACTATTTTTATAATCATAGAATTCCTTAACTACTAGATTCAGATCACTCAGTTTCTTGAGTATCCTAGTTTAAATAATCTATAACCCTCCCATAATAGCTTGAGAAATATCATCACCACTAATTAAATAGTCTAATGTTGGGTTTTGAATAGGAAGGAAAATTAATGTGTAAAACCTTTATATAATGAGTGGAGACCCATCTCCTATAAATAATTACCATCATTTTTTAAATTAATTGCCTATAAAATAGTTACAAGATAGCTATGAAAGCTCCATTGATGAAATAACTAAATAATTCAACTCACCAATGACATAATAAATCAATAATTTTGGCATCCACAACTTGGGCTAACGATCACATTTAACAATCATTTGTGTCTTAATTCAAGAGATAGAAGGAATTTAATGAAATAATATTTTCTTTTGGTACTTAAGGAATTTATCATGGGGAATGAAATACTTTTCCATTTAAAATTATTATTTTATATGGAATCACTCAAAACGTAACCATAATTTAAATAAAAAAATTCATCACACATGATCATTTTCCTCTGAATCCTTGTTTAATATTATACTCTCTAATTCTTTATAACAAATAGAAATTCAAAAAAAATAAACTACTAATATGATTAAATAAATTAATATTGACATAATCCTAACCCTTTTTCTATTGGATAATACATTTAGCATATAGTGGATTAATATATATGTTATAGGAATTAATTTCATCAATACATGAATTGAATTTCAATTCTCACACCTCCTATGTAAATAACATGTTCATTTTATTCCTTTCTCATATTAAATAACATTCTGAAAAACTCCACCAATACTAATAATGTATAATCATATAATTGTGATGGTGACTTGAGGAGTGAAAATTTATTTTATTATTTAAATTTGTACATGTGTTCAGTAATAAAAATTAATAATTGAGGGATGATAATAAGGTAAAAAATGATTAATAATTTACCAAAAAATAAATGAAATAATTAAATTAAATAAATAATAAACCAAATGTGTATGGGTTTGTCTATAATAGTTATCAACCATCATGTAATTATATTATATAACATAAATAATATTTTCTAAAATTCAACACAAGTGTATTTTCAATGATTTAACATTCATTAACATAATACTAATTAATTATCAATACCTCCAACAACCAATTTTTTAATAATTCTGAGATCATAAAATTAAATTTTGTAAATATTTTTATAAATTTTTGGGTTTATATGGACATAAAGAAGATCAATAAAATTAATTTAGGGCTTGTGATGAGGTTACCAGGTTAGGTAAGTGGAATTTAGAAAAACTAAACCATAAAAAATTCTAATTTGGGCATCATATGACAACAATATAAATATAACCACATGATACAAATATGCTATATATTATAATATATAATTTATATAATATATATAATATAATATAAAAAATATAAAAAATATAATAATATATATTGATTGGGGCCACCCCAAATAATGTGGTTTCAAAATATCCCCCTCCCAATAAAGGGGGAGGGATGATATATCCACACCAATTTTGGTGTGATGAAAATAACTTTTTTATACTTATCATCATAATTGGAATTATATTTGTGTGTTTGTGTGTTTTTTTGTAATTTAATTCTTATAAATTTAGCAAGAAATTTTTATTTCTTTTCACTATACTACAAAACAATATTATGGTATATCCTAAAAATAAGACCTATTCTCAAATAATTCTTCATATAAATATACATAACATCTATTACCATTAAAATGATGAAAAAAAATTAAAAATAAAATTCTGATAATAAATTAATATATAACCCATCAATTTTTTCATATGTATTGGTGATATGAACATGGATTTATGCAACATCAATATCATTAGTACTTCATAAAAAACCACTTTTCAAATAACAGAATATACAATTAAAATATCATGAATGTTGATTTAAATATTTTCAAGTTCTCTCAGATAACAATTGAAAGAACTAAAATAAGTAAAAAATGGTGATTAATTCAAAATTTAATATTTTGGGTTCAGATTCATTTGAAGAAAAATACATAAACCCTTTTCTTGAACTTCTCAATTGATGGAAAATAATTCAATTTATGTAATGAAAATAATATAGAATAATAGTCAAAATAGAATATTATTATTTTCAAATTTTGTGTTTTGATTCTCTCACCATCAGCATGTCATGGATCAAAGGCACAAAAATTAGCTTCCTCTAGATCATCCACACTTACACCAAAACGATTGGATCATTGATCTACTAGACCCTAGTGTTCAAACATGTCATTTTCAGCGTGATTTTTCCTCACTCACACACACCATGGGAAACTTCTCAGATGGTCACCAATACCAATAACTACTCCTGGCCAAGCATGCTTAACTATGGAGTTTAATCAGATAGTCTCCTGAAAAGGAAGGTTCACCTTATTGACATGATTCATATTATTATGAAATTTAAGCGTTTATAAATCTAGAGTTTTACATTCACCCCCTTAATAGAACAACACCCTCATTGTGGGACCTATATCTTAACCGAGACAGTGCACTTCCCTTATGGCGGGGTTCCTCCTCTGATAACAAATGTAACAAATGGGTCCTGGTAACCACACAAGCACCATGCCTTTAACATGGCCATCGGGTCTTGGCCTGCTAAAAACCACCAGTTTCCCCGTAGAAATGTTACAGTACCACCAATCTCGGGTACAAGACTGGTTCATTGTGATTTTATGGATATAATGTATAAGATATATTGTTGGGAGAGTTTGGTGGTCTTTCCCAATGTTTTGGGTAAAAACTGAGAGCATGAAAAGATGCACATGGTTTATACGAACTATGCAGAAATCCTATTAGAAACCTTGCACAAGAGAAGATTTGAGGTAGGAATCTTTTGCACGGTGTGTGCATGCTTTGGGAGACCATGCAAGGAGGCCATGTGAGGGTCTTTGTAGATATTATATCATGCACATTTATCACATGGTTTGACTTACTGTATGAACTAACATTTCACATGCTTTAAATGAGATCATAAAAAAGTGTATCTCATACATGTTTTCCAATAAGTTGCTCATTTTTCTCCTAAGATTCCATAACTTGGGAATTTTATTCATTGAAGGTAGAAGAACCTCTCCCAATAAATTTGGAGTCAATATAAAGGCTTCCCTTGGTGTTTTGAACCTAGATTCATGAAATATATGATCATTCATCATCGTTATTGATCACTTTATCATATCTACTTTGATCTAATTCAGCTCTATTATTGGTATATAATATCTACACCTATTATGGGTATATCTATAAGTGTGGATTCCATGTACTTTGAAAATTTTCTTGATCTTTTTAGGTGATGATATCTAAGGATGTTTTTTGAAGAATTAGCCCAGTTTTCTTCAGTATTCATCGCCCATTGTCATGTTTTGTCAAAACCATTGAGATAGGTGGCTTCTATCTCGACTCCACTTAGTAGAATCGAGGGTAATGTTTTCAAATTGAATATATTTTTTTTGAATTGGGTGTGATTTGTCTATTCATTATTCATTAGAAATATTTCTTTGTGATGGATTTGTAAATTGGGGAAATCTGGAAAATTGGGTTTTTGAATGATGTGCTTGTGTTATTAATGTTAAAATTGAGTTTTTAAAATGGGTATTTTATGAAATTATGTAACATGGTTCATATTAGATGTTTTCAATAAAAGTGAATGTTTTATTGAAATGAAACTTCTTCTTTGAAATTGGTTAGTTCTTTGGTTTTCAATAATAAATGGTGTTTTATTGAAATGGTTTTTTGTATTTTGAAATGGTTTGGAATACATGGGGTTGTGTGAGTTTATGATTTACATGACCTTTAATAAAGGAATTATACCATAGGGGTATTAGGTGTGTGACCCTGGATGGGGGGCGTGTCACTTGGACAATAGATAATTGTAGAAGAGACCGCTCAAGGGTATAGAACTGTCAGATGAAGCAAACATGTGTGTGTGGATTGTGGAATATGGAATGTCTAAGACAAAAATAATAATCATAATTTGTTCATAATACATTAGAAGTACTTTTTTAGAATATATGTTGCTGAAATTTTGTTTCATTTACTTTTGTTTACATGGGGTGATGATTGGTTTTCAAACTTGTTTATATTTTGTTGTAAATGGTTTTGGTTAATTGGTTTATATAAACTGTTTTATATAATTTGTTAATTTGTCTATCCATGTGTCATGAGTAGGGAAGTCATTGAGGAAAACCTACTAAGTAATATACTCACCCCTTCTTTATCACTTTTGGTGCTTTTTCAGATGCTACCATCCAGGACTTGGGAAAAGGTGATGTATTACACTTCTTTTGGACTATATAGTGATACTTTGGACAACATGGTGATATTGGAGCATAGAGCATGTTGAGAATGGAGTCTTGTTGTCATAATAAAGATTATTCATTCTATTTCCTCTGTATATATTGTTGTTGGTTTGACTTCCACTATGTCATACCATGGATGGTAGTTATAAAGAGAATGATTTGATATGTCTTAATTTATTTCATGCATCACATGGTAAGATATTTTTGGATGGTTTGTCGGGTTTTTGTTTTTTGAAATTAATCTGTAAATCATCCCCACATTTCTTTAAAACACTTCATCATTTATTTCTAGACTTCTGTGTCTCGTGGATGTCATTTATGGCCTAGTAATGACTCTTTGTACTCTCAAGCCAATGAGAATTAGCAGGTCATTACAAATGTTATCATCTTTTTTAGTACTTTATTAACAAGTAGTCATCAGTGTTCTTGGTGTTGGAGTTGAAATTCCATTTTTTATTCCAATAGATGGAATCATATAAAGAATTATGATTGTAAAAACATGGTATGTATGGCGTAAAAGGGCATAACTAACAATTTTATGGTGATATTCAAGTAACCCGGGGGTTGGGTACATTAGTGTTTCAGAGACACTTCTAGAATGTTTGAAATCTCACTGTCATGGGTTTAGAAAATGAGACTAGATGGTAATTCATGTAGAGGAATGAATTACTACTAGGATTGAATACATAATTTTGATAAATTATTCATGTTTTAAAAAAGAATTTATTTTTTGAAAATGTATGATGTTGTTTTTCAAATGAATGATTTTTTAATAGAAAATGCTTATGGTATTTTGAATATGGATTAATTTTCAAAATGAAAATAGAATGTTCTCAAAAATGGTTGAACAAGGAAAAATGTAGATCATGGAAAACAATTTTTTTATAGTTTATGTGATAGAATTTGAAATGCTAATCCATCAGTTGATAGAGATTAAGACTGATGAAGTTTGTTGTTGGTATAGAAAATGGAACTTGTATGCATCATCGAAACCAACACAATGATGTTGTGGAGAATGTAGTTTCACCAGAACCTGGGGTGCACCAATAGATAGTTTAGTGTATTGTACATGATTTTAATTTTATGGATACAAGGAAATAGAGGAATAATCCCAGGCATGTGAGTCAGACAATTTAGTTCATGAAGCAGAATCCACGTAACTTCTAGGGTGATGCTGAACCCAAAAAAGAGGATGTGTGGCTGAGTAGAATAAAACACATATTCAATTTCATCGGCACACCATGATAGTTCAATGTAAATATAGAAACTTATATGCTCAAGGATCATACATTCTAGTGGTGGGATTTATGGGTGCAAGCTAAGCTGGATGAATTTCGTACATGGGAGGATTTTCAAGAATTGTTCAACAAACTATTCTATCTTCATACGTCCAAAATCCAAAAAAAGAAGGAATTATTTAACATGATGTAGGATAATATATAATTCATGGAATATGAATCTAAATTAATGAATTTATATTTCTTTACATCAGAATTTTTGGTAAGTGCATCCTTGAAGGAACACATCTTCGAATCGGGGCTAAAGTAGGTGATTCAATCGAAAATTGTAGTGCTCTATATTACGGATTATCCAAATATGGTAAATTGAGCTATAGCTTAAAAATATAATATCTCAGGATCTATGGGAGGAGGTATGATGATACCTATAGGGAATGTTGATAACTCATATGCTGGAATAAAGATGAAAAGGGACACCTATTTCCAAGGTGGCAGTGGAAATTAAAATTAGACAGTTTGATTAGTGAACCTTCCTCCAAGACCCAAGATCAAAGTAGGTTGTTTAAAATGTGTTTCATTTGACCACATAAAGTGAGTGTTTATGGAACAACCTAGTGAATGGCAAAACTATAATAATGTGGGACATCATCAGCTCTATTGTCTTGGTGCTCCATGGTTAGGTTCTTGAGACACTTGTCATGTGTCATAACCATCAAATGATTCGACAGGGCGAGGACAGTAGTTCGGTCTTGTCTGTAAAGAAGAGATATCCATGGTGACCCTACAAATACCATGACTACTCAACTAGGGTAATCCTATCAAAGAAATAAGGAGAAAAATATAACTATGAGGCAATTGTATTGAGATGAGCAGATGAGTTTCAATAATCAGGCTGGACCATCTACGATGAGAGGTACGATTATTTTGAATTATACCCTTTTGAATGTGCTCTTAAATACTAGTTCATTTCATTATTTCATTGCTTCTCTTGATTTTTATTGTCTATGTGTAATTTTTGAAATAATTCCATATGTTTTAAAAATACAAAATTCTTTTTGGAAATGATAATTTCAAGCACTTGTGTATAGATCATGTGCCATAACTGTTGATCGAGCTGATCTAAAATGAGACATATCGGTGTTAGGAATGGATGTATATGACATAATCCTAGTTATGGAATGGATAACAACATTCAAGGAACACATCAAATGTTACAGTAGCATAGTTATTTTCATGAATAATGATGATATCAAGGATCACTTCAGAGGATAGGGGATGGTAAGTAAATGTGAAAATAACTTATTGGCACCAAAGATGGAACTAATATCTTACTAGTTGTAATTGTTGACTTTAGAATCAATGGAAGAGATCAAGGAAGATTAATTTCCATTATTTGTGGATAAATTTCTAGTATTTTCCCAATAAATTCTCAGGGTTACCACCACTAAGGGGATATGTGTTTACGATTGATTTACTTCCGAGGAGCAGTCCTATTTCACATCTGTCATATATGATGGAACCAAAAGTGCTACGATAATTGAATGTGCAGTTGGATGAGTTGTAAAGAAAGGGGTTCATTTTTCAATGTACGTATATGTGGGTGGCAGGATTCTAGTTTGTGAAGAAAGAAGATGTAACTCTTCATTTATGTGTTGATTATCATATTCATAACCAAGTTACGATAAAGAACAGGTACCCCATTCAACACATTTTTATCTATTCAATAAATTTACTGGAGATCCATGGCTCTCCAAGATTTACTTTCGATCAATATATCAACAATTGAGTGTTAGAAAGGAATATATTTCAAATACATCTTTTAGAAGAAAAGAAGGGAACAACGGATTTGTTGTAATCTCTTTTTCTCTGATGAATTCACCATTATTATTTATGGCTTTAATGAATAAGATATTTTAGTGATATCTGGATTCTATTGTTGTGGCGTTTTTAAATGAAAAATTGTTGTATTTAACGACATGAGCTAACCATGAGGAACAACTTGCAATAGTGTTACAAATTTAGTGAGATAACAATTTGTATGCCAAATTTTCAATGTGTGATTTTTGGATATAGGATGTATGTTTTCATAGCAATTTCATTTCTAAGAAATTCATTTATATTGATCATGAAAATATAGAAGCGGTTATCTCATGGGAACCACCAAATAATGTATTTGAGATACGACATTTTCATGGTCTAGCTAGTTACTACCGAAGATTTTTGTGTGATTTCTCATGACAAGATTCACCAATGACTACTATAAAACAGAAGAATCCTCAATTCCAATGGACAAAGGAATTCTAGAAATCTTTCCAAGAGCCAAAAGTTTGTCTTATATCAGCACATAACTTTTTTTATAGAATCAGGACAGGGGTGTGTGGTGTGATGTGATGCATATGGATCAGGGATGGGTTGTGTTCTCACGAAATGAGACCATGTCATGGCTTATGGTTAAAGATAGTTGAGGGTTCATGAGAAGAATTACCCAACACATGATTTGGATTTAGTTGTATTCATTCATTCCATGAAAACATGGCATCATTTTCTATTTGGTGAGAAATTTACTATGTTCATGAAGAACAAAATTTTGAAACACGTTTTCTCACAAATAGATTAGAATATGAGGAAACAAAGATATATGGAGTACATCCATATTTTTTACTTTGAATTGATGTATACACCGGGAAATGGGAATTTAGTGGCGGATGCATTGATCAGAAATTCATATACTCATTTGGAAAAGGAAGCTTTAGATGAATGGTAGTTGATGTCGGTCCTAGCCGAAATTCATCTAGAATATGAATACCAAGGTGATGTTGTGGTATTCTTTTTAGCTGTTCTTGTTCCTGATTCGGTAAATATTCTCAAAGAGGCACAAATATATGATTCATAATTTCTGGTTATGAGTACAAAAATTAATGCTGGGGAGAACATTGAGGGATAAAAACATGATTGGATTTCATTTTTGTGTTTTAGAGATCAGGTGGTTGTACCTATGGCTTGTTAGGAACAACTCCTTCATGCTTACCACCATTCGAGATGGGATGTACATCCAGGTACATATTAGATTTATAAGGAATCAATGATTATGTTTTGGTGGAGTGTAAGGAAAAGGAAGTTGGACGTGTTCATCACATAGATATTAACTTGTCACCAGGTTAAAGTAGAGCATCTGAGACCAACATGTATTTGACAGTATTTTCCCAACCTAGTGTTTAAATGGGAGTAGATAGAGATGTATTTTGTTATAGTTATTCAATTAATGATCTATAAAAACGATTCCATAAGAGTTCTAGAGGATCATATTACCTTGTCATCATATATCAGTCCAATTTTTGAATCTCATACGGTAGAAGATATGTCCAAAATGTATATCGAAGAAGTTGAAAAGAGACATGGTGTAACATTTTCAATCATGTCAGATAAAGATCCATGGTTCACATATAATTTTTCGAAATCCTTACAAAAATACCATGAGACTCAGTGGACTATGATCACAGTGTATCATCTTTTGATTGAAAGCCAATATGAGAGGACGATACAGACGTTGGAAATTAGGCTCTGGGTTTGTGAAATGGATTTTGGTGGATCGTGGGAGTATTACTTATCCTAAATTGAGTTCTCATAAAATAACAACTATCAGTCCTCGATACATACAGCTCCGTTCTACACATTTGTATGGGTATTCTTGTCGTTTTCTACTATTCTAGGTGGAAATAGGTGAAACATCACTTGTTGGGCTGAGCCTTGTCTAGGAAACAATAGAGAATATTCAGTTATTTATAAAGAAGATGGAGAGGGGTCTAAGTCATTATAAATATTATGTGGATCATCGTCAAAGTCCATTTTCATTTTTCATGAGTGATCATGTGTTCTTCTGGATCTCTTCAATACTTGGAAATCGTAGTTTCGAGAAGGAGGGAAAGTTATATCCCAGATAAATTGGCCATTTTGAGATACTGGAACGCATCATAGATGTGGAATTTTGGTTTTAATTAAAATTATTGTTCATTTTGATTCATAATTTGTTCCTCATATATCAGTAAAAAAAGTATTAGCCTGATCTTGACCATGTGATCAGATTGGATCACATTAACCTAGAGCTAGATGCGTTATTGATACATATCCAGATACAGATTGTGCATAGGAAATAGAAAGTATTCCATGTAAAAATCATTGGTCTAGTGTGGGTTATATGGAATCATGGTCATATTCAAGAAGTGATTTGGGAACATGAGAAAGAAATAAAAGAGCAATGTCCAGAACTCCTTTAGTGCAACATTGGTTTTCTACATTATGGGGTTGGAAAGACAAATGGTGGGGAGAATGTAATACCACCATTTTCTAGTATGTGACCAATTCCTTGTGTTTTTAAGGATAGAAGTAATAAGAGGGAATGTTGGGATATTTGGGTGATCATTAAATGAGTTTTGGGAACAAATTGATTGGTACACAGGATGTGCATGGTTTATCCAAACTGTGCGGAAATCCTAGTAGAAACCATGTGCAAGAGAATATTTGAGGCAGAGAGCTTCGGCATGGTGTGTGCACGGTTAGGGAGACTGTGTGAGGAGGATAATCAAGGGTCTGTGTAGAAAGTATCTCATGCACAGTATGCTCATGGTTTGTCTAACTGTGCAAAATAATTGTGCGCATCAATTAAATGAGATCCTAAAAAATTCGTTCTCACACGTTTTCCCCTAAGTTGCTCATTTTTTCCTAAGAGGCCATAAACAAGGATTTATCTTTATTGAAGGTATAATAACCTCTCCCAAGTGATTTGGATACAATCCAAAGGCTCCCATTTCTGTTTTGATCCTATATTCTTGAGGTATGTGATCACACTTCAACATTCTTGATTTCTTTCTTAGATATACTTAGATCTACTTCTCCTCTATCCTTGGTTTCTTAAATCTACACATGTTATGAGATGATATATTAATGTGGATTCCAAATAAGTTGAAATTTTTTGTTGATATTGCAAAGAAAAGATATCTAAGGAGGTTCTATGATGAATTGGCTCAGTTTTCTTAAGATTTCTTCATATGTTGTAATGTTTCATCAAAACCTTTGAGTTAGGTGGATTCTTTCTCGAATTCATATAGAAGAACTATGGGGCATGATTTCCAATTGAATATCTTTTGTAGAATTGTATGTGATTTGGATATTTAGACTTTTATAGAAATTCTTCTTTATGGTGGTTATGAAAGGTTGGGAAATCTGGAAAATTAGGTATTTGTATGATGTGCTTGTGTTGTTAAATTTAAAATTGAGGTTTTGAAATGGGAATTTTTTGGAATTATGGAACATGGTATTGATTAGATGTTTTCAGAAAAATGAAATGTTTTATTGAAATGAAATTTTGGATTTGAAATTTTCATTTTCATTGGTTTTCAATAAAAATGCAGTTTTATTGAAATATTTATTTTGATAATTTGAAATGGTTTCTCATACGTGGGTTGTATGAGTTCATGATCGGTGTTCCCTTGAATAAGGGACATGTACCATTCAGGTACATGGTGTGTGACCCTAGATCAAGGGGGGTGTCATTGAGACACACGGTAATTGGAGAAGTGACCGCTCATGAGTATGGAACTGTCAGATGAAGCAAGCATGTGAGGGTGTGTTGTGAACTATGGAATGGGTATTCCAAAAATAATAATTATAATTTTTTTCAAAATAATTTATTAGTTATTTTCAATAATATATCTTGTTGAAATTTGGTTTCTTTTACTTTTTTCTACAATGTGTGAAAATTGGTTTTCACACATGTTTATATTTTATTATGAACTATTTTGGTATATTGTTTTATATTAACAATTTTATATAATGTGATAATAATTTTATCCTAGTGCATGAGTTGGGAAGTCATTGGGGAAAACCTATTAACTTATATACTCACCCCTGCATTGGAGCATTTGTGATTTTGGAGATGCTACCTTTTGGGACATGGGAAATGGTAATAAATCACACTTATTTAGCACCATGTCAAGAAACTTTGGACTACATGGGGATGTTAAATGATGGATCTTGTAGAGAAAGGACTCTTCTTCTCATCATAGAGTTTATTCATTTTCTTTCCACTGTTTACTTTGATGTTGGTTTGTCTTCCTTTGTAGCATACCTGGTCATTTGTTTTAAATAGAATGATTTGAAATGTCTTAGATTATTTCATGCATCATATGGTTAGATGTCGGTGGATGGTTTGTCGAGTTGTTGTTTTTAGACATTAAATCTAAATCACCCCACTATCTTGTAAACCCTTCAACATTTATTTCCAGCCATTGGTGTCTTGGGGATGTCATTTAAGGCCTAGTAATGGCTCATTGTACTTTAAATCCAATGAGAACTAGAGGGTCATTACACATGTGGTCCAAACCCAAGGTCCCACCCACATGCCCAAACATGTCTTTTGACTAATGAATGTCCCCACATGACAACACAAGTCCTTTAAATTCTCTTAGATGGTCACTGATCCTAATAAATATTCTACGAAAAGCATGCTTAACTGTGAAGTTATAAACAGATAGGCTCTAAAAAACAAACATACACATTGTCGACATGATTCATATCATTTAGTAATTTAACCCTTTATAATTCTAGGGAGTTAAATTATAGTGAAAATTGTGTCCCACTAACATCAAATACACATGGAATAAACATAATCGTCGTTTCCTGGACCACCAGGTACCACTGGTTTCCCCACAGACACGTGGTCTACTCCCTAGGGCCCACACACATGCTTTAATAAGTCTTCTAACTAATTAAAATACCCAGATTCCAACACATGTCATTTTCTAGTGTGCTTTTTCCTAATTCAAACACACCTTGGGAATCTTCCTATAAGGTCACCCATCTTAATCACTATTCTTGGCCAATCATGCATAACTATGGAGTTATAATCACATAATCTCCCTAAAAGTAATGTAAACCTTGTTGAAATGAGTCATATAATTTAGTCATTTAACCATTTATCATTATGGGGTGTTACATTCACCATCCCTTAAGAGCACAACATCCTTATTGTGGGCCCTACATCTCAACCCAGGTTGTGCACCACAGTTATTGTTGGTTTCCACCTCTGATACCAAATGTGAAAACTGGGTCCCACTGATAGCATAAACACCCCTCCTAAACATAGTTATTGGGTCCTGGCCTACCAGGTACAACCAGTTGCCCCACATATACATGGTCCCAACCATAGAGCCCACCCACATTCCAAAAAATATTTTTATCTAATGGTTGTCCCCACATGCCAACACATGTCCTTTCTAGTTTGTTTTGTCCTCACTCACACATATCCTGGGAATATTTCTTGAAATCCACCCATCCTGATCACTAACCTAGGCCAACCATGCATAGCTGTGGAGTTATAATCAGATAGGATCCTAAAATTGAAGGTGTACAATGTTTTCATGAGTCATATCATTTAGTTATTTAACCATTTTTTCAACAGAAAACATATGTTTCCATGTGTATTCGTCTGTTCTTCATTTCCACTCGAAACAGATCGAACCATTCCTTGACTTTTTTCATGTGAATCATCCTTGGCATAAGGTAGATGGTCTGACATACAATAAATTAATCTCAATTTGTTTATGTTTTTGTAACTGTACAAATAACATAACACAAATAATAATTGAGCTTTTTGATATTAATTAGTTGGGTAAATTAGGTAATTTGGGAATTTGTGGAATTAGTAATAGAGTTTGTTGGCATGAATAATTAATTGATAAAACTAATTATGATTATTTCTATGAGGATGTATATTTTAACTGAATTTTGGAATTAATTAATGGTTATAATGTGGTTAATTACTTTTTTTATTTTAAATAATTAATTGGTGGGTTAGTAATGTGGATTTTTTGTGTTGTTTGATTTAGTTTAATAATAATTGAATTAATGAAACAAATGTTGCGATTAATGGTTAAATCAATTAATCAATATTTTAATTTAGAATTATGATGGAAGTTTAATGTTGATTAACCATTAAATATTGTGATATATGTGACATAAGTGCTTGATTGGAAATGGGTTGGGACACAGACTGACGCTTCAAATACCCATAGGGGTTATATACATTGCACTCTACACCCAATGAAATGAATAAAATTATAATTTTATGGGACATGGAAAATTGATTTAATACCCATGGGGTTGTGAGATTGGGACTGATGCTCTAATACTCTCAAGGGTTCTAGATTGACGTTCTACACTCATTCATTAATTTTGTACTATGTTTTCTTTTGGATATTTATAAAATGAATAGTGTGACATTATAATTATGAATTGAACATGGGAAATGGTTCAGACTCCATCATGGGCCGAAGTATGTATTTTGGTTTGGGTGTGCTCAAGAACCTAGAAGTTTATGTCATTAAATGATGGTTAATTAGATAAATATAAACTGCAGTCATTGTTTCCTTGTATTTATTGTTTATAAAACTGCATAAACTAATTCTGAACGGATTTTTTAGACACTGTTGGTGGTGGCCTACATTGTTATACTCACCCCTTAATCGAGCTTCCTAAATGGTAACTGAATACATATTATTGTTGTAGGAAAGGACAAGGGAATGCGACCATGTTTAGATTGCTGATTGGGGATAAAGCTTGGTTAAGTGAACAAGACATAGTTTAGGAACTGCTTGTGAGTCTATTGATTCTTACATCTAGTTTCATTTTTTGACACTTGATACATATATATAGGCATTGCATGTTTACCTTTCAGTTGAGTATTTTATTTCCTGCCTTGGTTATTCTGGTTACATTTGTATTGTTTTGATTATATATGATTCCACAATTGCTTATTTACGTACAATGGTATTTTACTCTAATATAAGCTGTTACAGTCTCCCAAAGACTGAATTAATAGACCCTTATTGCTAGTCAGAAGCCAATGTAAAACTTGGAGACACGCTAGAGGACATGTAGCGAATTTGCTCGGGGCATCGTTGCAAAGAAACTACATTGGGACATTAAAATATGACATGTAATCTAATCACATTATCACATAAAAACTGGTTGGATAAGTATATATTAAATTATGGTAACAATAAAAAAATGTATATATAAAATAATAAATATTTAATTGAAATAAAAATATATATATAATTTCATTCAAGGAAATCCCCTCATAATACCATGAACCACCAGAAACATATCAACTCCATCAGTAGGTATCCTAGAGTGGCTACCACCATCCTTTAAATCTAAAAGTCCATGATTTATCCTAAAAACCTTTTTGGCCCTACCCAGAATTGTATTACACATCCAATGTGAAAGAAAATACATGGGAATGTAGAAAAAAAATTCCATGAACAACTTATCTACTATATTTTGTCCAATCTTCAATTCCATAATTGGATCCCCATAAGGTTTAATGAAAGAGAAATTGTGTTACAATCAAACAAACCTATGGGAAATCAATCAATGATCAAACACTAAGAACTTCTGTTATAAGGGATACACGGATTATATTTAGACTACAATCATGGTCTACTAATAGATAGACATTAACTCTATATCTATAGCCCATGATCTATGATAAAAAACTATTACATGAACCATTCACATACTTTCCTCTGCATCTTAATAGCTCTCTAAAATTCATAATTTAAAATATCAAAAAATGTTCACATCCTAGGATTGGTAAAATAAATAGTTTTATAAATTTCACAATTCTTGACACCTAGAGATTGAAGAGAAAACATCCTATAATTCCATTGTTGTAGGATGGGCCACATTCTTGGGTAACACACACTAGTTGGTCAATCATAAAAAATACTATAGTATTTATTACATGGGTGTTTTTTGAGGGAAAAGTGTGGGCCACTGAATAGTTTCTGATTCGTGAAACTGATAAAAATAGAACACAACTCAGTTGAGAATTCTAATGCCACATGATTCTCGATATCTCCTCATGTTTATTAGCTACCATTTTTAGTAAGTGATAAAAACAACCCATACATTAGTAAAAATGCACCAAACAAAGAATATTGTATTGGATGAATCTATGTAATCAATGTAATACAAACCACAATTAGATGGGATAAGGAAATTTTTACCACTACCTCTGCCCCATGTGTTTTCAAATCCCTGACTTTTCCAGAACAAATCATCAACATCCACCAATCGACCCCATCCTAGGGGGATAGTGTTATTTTTACCATGACAACCACCTTAGGAATAAAAAACCCTTATTGGGATTATAAAATATTGATGGAATACTACATAAACTCACAACCACATGGATGGATGAATTATTTTTCTCTCTTATAAGGAGATCGACCTTATCCAAAATATTTAGTCGGTATGAAGGGATGGAACCTAATATATTCCTACATCCAGGTGACACACCTATGTCATTCAGGTCTCACATAGTGATCTCATTTAGAGACTCTATCATGTTATCAATTCATAGGCTATTACTATGGGGTCTTCTAACATTGAAGAACAAAACCCACATGGAGTGAATGAGTACATTTTCCAATAAAAGAAATGTTCAGAGGGAATAACTCAATTGTTTCCTTTAATAAAAAAAGTGTAATGTTGAGTCATTGTAATTTTGTATGGATGAAAATAGGATAGATGCATCATGACAAGCTTCAATGAACACCATCACCATCATCTATATGATAAATAAAAATATGTGGATTCCAAGGAATACAATTATATTACCATAACATGAGGGGTGGGTTTCACTGATTCATAGACTAATATTACAGAGAACCATAATGAGAAGAGTAAATAAAATTTAACGAATCTATATTATAAATTCCCCCCTCGATGTTATTCCACTAAAGATAAATTTAATGGTGTGGCTACATCCAACTAACCCCCATTAAAGGTGGAAGATCCATCCAAGGAAGAGAAGCCATAATTTTTTGAGCCCTAAATATTATATCCAATAATTATCTATGAGGAACTGATTTTGGGAAACATTCCCACTATGAGTCACCTATAAAAAAAGGATTGTGCTTCTCCCCACACCAAGAATGATGGGGGGATGTTCATCCAAAATAGGGGATTTTCAACATTATGTTGGTTTTGGATACAAAATGATGGTCTAACCAATTAATGGAATTTAGTAAAATTGAGATTTTCCTATATCATAGAAATAATCTCCCCCATATCTTGATAATCAATTTAACATAGAATGAATTATAAATCAGAAATTTTTTAATCCAGGGAGACCACCTCAAGATTCCCTCCTTCATACACTAAAGTGTTGGTTTAGAAAATGATACTCCCAGAACTCTATAGTAATAGCAAGTCACATGATTATTAAATATAATATCTGGATGGATTTAACTCCTTATATAGATCAAATGAAATAAATCTTCCCAATTGGTGGATGTCACACAACCAACACCGAATATTGGAAACCCTATTTTGTTTACCATTGATGGTACAAGGGATCCCAAAAATTATTCTCACATTGAATGTCCCAATTGGTCCCCACAATGGTACTATGTGAGAAGGAATTGGTAGTGAAACTAGGTTTCATTGTATAGATTCTAGTAGGGCCAAATTCATCATGTGAAATAGCTTCCAAAAGATAACAACAACGTCTTGGGAGAACATCATCATCAATGGCTCTTTAAATTAAGATCCATGAAAATAAAATGATGATTTTTTACCTCGAAATCTAAAAATAGAGTGAAAATCAATTTGAAATATCCTAATATTTAAAAAATATATATATACTATGTTTGATAGTACACATGCCACACAGTACCAAGAATAAACCCCATAGAATATCATTGTCTAAATATGACCTTTGTAACATAGATGTTGAAATGTATGGTATATATAGGGATTAGAAAATTATGAAATGTACATATAAAGGTTATAATAAAAATAAAATTAATTTAATAATTATTCATTAATAATCTCTTATTTTTTTAGTAAAGTCATTTTATAATTCAACAATATATTTTTCTTTAATGTGGTATTAATAATTTTATGATAAAATATTAGAATAAATGTATACCACTTTTAGAATTTTGTTTCACAAAATGGAATTATTTATTTGAAATAAAAAATTTAAAAGTATCTTAGAGTAAATTTTTTATAGATTAATGAAGAGATGGATTTTTCATATGAATTGTGATAAAAAGAATTATTTTTTTAGAAACCTATAATTTTATTTCATGTATTTATAATGTAATATATTTTTTAAAATAGTTTCAATGAAACTATAGGTAATTTATATTTTTTTAGTTTACATATGTTAATTGGAATAGAAATTAAAATTTATTATTGTATAAAAATATTTTTATACTTAGAAATGAGTTTTCTAGAAAACTATTTTGTATTGAATTTTGAGGAATTTTTTTTAAATAAAATTTATAAGATTTTATGCAATATATTTTAGAAAATGGATTAAATATTTGGAGTTAGAATAATTAATATTAGGTAAAAATGTCAAATTAGTTTTCCAATAATGAATAAACAAATTTGTTAAAAAATGTTACCATAGTTTTGTTTAAAACAAGTTTACACAGGGTGAAAAAAGTAATAGTGTTAAATTGCACAACTGCATATAAAATTCATATTAGAAGACCATATTTCAACTGTATATCATATCTTATTTATTAATATTCCATTTTATGCTATTTTTATTGATTATTACATTAATATATTCTATTCTTTGGAAATTACTAATGTCTCCCTCCCCCACATATAACAAGACACCCCAATCCTATTTTATTAACACTTCCAGAGCACTTTGGATTAGGCAATCCCAATCCGAAAACCTTCCTAGAATCCATCCCCACATCCAAGATGACTTTTTTTCTAGAATAAAAAATATAGAGGAAAAAATGTATAATAAAAAATACGTTCTTTGAATTAAAGGTGTAACTTATAACTTAATGTTTTATTTTTATTTCTACTTATATCTGCATTAAAAATATTTATAACCATTATGATATTACACAGCTATATTATCCCATATAGTATGTTTTTTTTTAAATTTATGTAATAAACAATTTCCAATTCTTCATTCTTCAAATGGTTATTGAAATAATCATTCATTTTTACAGTGGATTTATGCCTCCCAAATAATTGAAATTATTTTCAGGACCACATATCATGAATGAATACATTTATGAATTTCATGGAAATTTTAGGATATTCATGAAAAAAAATATCATTCTACTAGGAAGATTTGGGATCCAAGTGTACTCAGTCCCAAAAACATTATTAAAAAAAGTAAGCCAAATACAATGGAACACAAATGTGGCACCAACGCCACCAAACAGAAATTGATAGGCCAACACCGCCCATAATGCAACATAACCCAAAACCCAACAACAAACACGCACAACCAAAACCGAATCCATAATTTCCTTTTCCACTTAGTTGTGGTTGATACCGCCTCACCCCCAAACAACCTCCAAAATCACACTGCCAGCTGTTAAGATTATCACCAATGTCAAGAGTCTGCATCCTGAGAAAATCACTCCTTAAAATCAGGCAATCTAATCACCACCAGCCTTCGAGTGACCAGCCTGTCACCCTTCACACATCCCCCAAAGTCCCAAAACCCAAGGTGTCCGGTCGCACTTCTCTGCATCAAGATCTGTACACCTGTCAAGGTCTTCCCAAATCAAGGTCCCATCCGTGATTGCAAATATCTTAACGACAACAACAACCATGTGCAGTTGTCCGAGGTCACCATCCTACCAACACCCGACCATTCAACCTACACTCGATCAATCATGCCTTCCAGCCTGTCTGTTCACGTCCTCTCTACGCACCGGATTACCACTCCATCCCCATTGCCACTCCATCGTTGGCCTGTGCAACTGAAGCACCGCTCCATCCCAATCTATCGCATCGTCACTTCCAGATCCCGCTTCATTGTCGCCACCAGTTACCACATCGAAGAACTCCATCGGCTAAGAAGGTCACACTCTGCATGAAAAACCCCACTGTCTCATCTCCATGAAAAATAAAAAACAGGCTGACGGTCGTAAGCACCGTCGTGGTCTGCCGGCGTCGCCATCTCTCATCCCCGCTTTCACCATAGTCACCAATTAATCCACCTCATCACCGTCTTCAGTTCAACGCCACATACGCTGCTCCGTAGATGAGATCCCACCGCCAGGATCCCAAAAAATGGCAGATACTGTGATAGCGGTTTTTTTAATGGGTTAATGGTTCAATAAATTAGGAAAATGGGGACTTTGAGCTCCACTTCATGTGCCGCTCAAAGAAATATGAGGTCGAGCACCACTACAAGTGGCGATCGACCATTTTGGTGGTGGAACCCTTCAGCGCCACTTGAAGTGGCACTGCCCCTTCCTCCCTCTCCATTCGGCGCCACTTGAAGTGGCACCGAAACATCCCCACTTCCTATAAATATGACCCCTCGCCTACCCCATTTCTCATCTCTTCACTTCCCCTCCTACTCTCTCTCTCTCAAAGTTCTCTCTCTAAAAATATGTGCGCCTTGCCTCTCCGGTTGCTCTGCCTGTGTAGCTACATCTCCACAAATTTGAGGTAAATCATTCTTTAAATTTATTTAATATTTTGATTTAATAATTTAGTTGTTAAATTTGTAGAATTTGTAAAAAATATTGGTATAATATAAATAGTATAGTTTTTTTAAATGTAATTAGGTAATGAAATGATTATTTAGTTAATTAATTAATTAATTATAATTAGGTTAATAATTAATCATAAGTCGATAATTAATTAATTGAAATTAGGTTATTAATTAATCATGAGAAGCTAATTAATTAATCATAATTAGGTAATTAATGAATCATAATTAGGAAATTAAATAATCATAATTTGGTAATTAATTAATCATAATTAGGTAATTAATTAATCATAATTAGGTAATTAATTAATCATAATTAGGTAATTAATTATTCATAATTAGGTAATTAATTAATCATAATTAGGTAAATAATTAATCATAATTAGGTAATTAATTAATCATAATTAGGTAATTAATTAATCATAATTAGGTTATTAAATAATCATAATTATATTATTAAATAATCATAATTAGGTTATTAATTAATAATAATTAGGTTATTAATTAATAATTATTAGGTTATTAATTAATAATTATTAGGTTATTAATTATTAATTATTAGGTTATTAATTAATAATTATTAGGTTATTAATTAATTATAATTAGGTTATTAATTAATTCTTATGAGGTTATTAATTATTAATAATCTGGTTATTAATTAACCATAATTAGGTTATTAATTAATCATAATTATGTTATTGATTAATCATAATTAGGTTATTAAATAATCATAATTTGGTTGTTAAATAATCATAATTAGGTAATTAATTAATCATAATTAGGTAATAAATTAATCATAATTAAGTAATTAATTAATCATAATTAGGCTATTAATTAATCATAATTAGGTAATTAATTAATCATAATTAGGTAATTAATTAATCATAATTAGGTTATTAATTAATCATAATTAGGTTATTAATTAATCATAATTATGTTATTAAATAATCATAATTGGGTAATTTAATAATCATAAATAGGTAATTAAATAATCATAATTTGGTGATTAATTAATCATAATTAGGTAATTAAATAATCATAATTAAGTAATTAAATAATAATAATTAGGTAATTAAATAACCATAATTAGGTAGTTAAATAACCATAATTAGGTAGTTGATTAACCATAATTAGGTAGTTAATTAACCATAATTAGGTAATTAATTTACCATAATTAGGTAATTAATTAACCATAATTAGGTAATTAATTAATCATAATTAGGTTATTAATTAATCATAATTAGGTTATTAATTAATCATAATTAGGTAATTAATTAATCATAATTTGGTAATTAATTAATCATAATTAGGTTATTAATTAATCATAATTAGTTAATTAAATAATCATAATTAGGTAATTAATTAATCATATTTAGGTAATTAATTATTCGTATTTAGGTAATTAATTAATCATAATTAGGTAATTAATTAATCATAATTAGGTAATTAATTAATCATAATTAGGTAATTAATTAATCATAATTAGGTAATTAATTAAGCATAATTAGGTAATTAATTAATCATAATTAGGTTATTAAATAATCATAATTAGGTTATTAAATAATCATAATTCGGTTATTAATTAATAATAATTATGTAATTAATTAATCATAATTAGGTTATTAAATAATCATAATTAGGTTATTAAATAATCATAATTAGGTTATTAATTAATAATAATTAGGTTATTAATTAATAATTATTAGGTTATTAATTAATAATTAATAGGTTATTAATTAATAATTATTAGGTTATTAATTAATAATTATTAGGTTATTAATTAATTATAATTAGGTTATTAATTAACTCTTATGAGGTTATTAGCGAAGTAGTTATATTAATCAGCGAAGTAGTTATATTAATCAGCGAAGTAGTTATATTAATTAGCGAAGTAGGAGTAAATTGCTTCTGGAATATACCTTTGCATTACATTCTAGGTATGATAATGAATTTAGTTTCCAATCTACCTTGACCTCAGTTTTTAATTGAAGTTATGAACTTGAATTTAGTAGTTAAATATATTTTTTGTATATTAAGTGTTAGATTTGTCATGAAATGATTGCTCTCTTGAGTAAAGTATCCCCAGGTAGAGGGGCTTTGGGTCAGACCACCTACTTTCTTAGAGGATTGACTTGTATAGGAAAGTGAATTGTGTTGGCTATCTATCGCTCCGGGTATACTCATGGGGAGATTTTTAATTTCATATAACTCTATGAATTTACATGACGTGTTCGTGTACCACATGCATATAATGCATGTGGATATTTATAAATATGTTTGAATTCTATTTTTGGGTAAGTAACACAAACTTGTGGGTTGTGCAAATAGTTACACATCAATATGGTTTGAACATATTGATTTGGTGGAGGGATTAGGATTCCAAGCTAAATTACTAGAAGCATGCATACATAAATTGATTCTTTAATCAGATGTAATTAATAACAATGGTTTCTTTTAGATAAAAAATATTGTCGCTCCCTATATTTATTGCAACGGTCAAATAATTGAGACAGAACAAGGATGTAGTTATAGTATACATCCAGAAGTGGTTGTGATGCTTGGAGGATGTACTGGTTTGGAAGGTGTTAAAAGGAAAATTCATTAGAAGTTAAAACTGGAGAGGAATCAAGTGATAGAGTCTATCACATTTAGACATCTCCAATTTATAGATAGGTTTTGGTATGTGCCCTATCCGGTAAATGATGATGATGATTGGGAATATATACTTTCATCGGTTAAGTATATACCTGAGAATCAAATGATGGAGTTGTATGTCATTATAGCTACAATGGAGGTTCCATCGACATTGTAAGTTGATCCATCTCAAATTCATGAGACTATTTCATATGCTCCTTCACATCAAGAAGTTCCATCAGCAACGGTAGTTGTTCTATCATTTCCATCGGCCATACTTTCAATGGATAGTCCTCCACATAATTTAGATGGATTGGTTGATGAATTTGAGGATGATGGAAATTTTGAAGAAGAAGATGAAGAGGAAGTTGAAGAAGAAGAAGAGCGTGCAGAAGATCAGTCTGTACCAACTCATGTGAGGTTCAACCGACCATTGAACCATCCTCCACTATTAGCTTCATGTTCAACTGAAGGCATGAATCACTGGCCAGAATTTAATTATTCATTTATTACTCCCAGTTCAAAATTTCCAGTAATCATTGGTGGCACAAATTGAGTGTCAGATAACGGTGTTCTGTATATTGGAATAGATTTTGAGAGAAAATAAGCAATGAAAAATGTGATAAAACAATATCACATTGAAATACATTATTCATATGGTGTAGAAGAGTCAAAGAGATCTTACTATTTGATCCGCTGTGACAAATATGAATCGAACTTTCAAATGCGTATGTGAGCTATTATTGATAACACTTTTCACAGCTGGCGCATCACTAGATTTACTCCACACACTTGTGTGAACCCAATCTTGGCATAGGAACACTCTTCATTAGATGATTAGTTTGTTTCAACTATTATTGTTGAAATGATTAGAGTATGTCAAGACGTCCCTGTGGTTCTGGTCATTGAGGAAATCACACAGCTTTTTGGGTATCAAATCTCTTACTGTAAGGCATGGGCAGCACGAAAAAAGGCTATTGTGAAAGTGTGTGGTGATTGGGATGACTCTTATCGATTTTTACCACAACTGTTGGAGCTTCTACGCAAATATAATCAAATATTCTATCAGTTACATATTGTTGAATATGTTAACCAACAGAACCAACTTGACCGCTCAATGGTTGTGTTTGATAGATTATTTTGGTCATTTTTACCATGTGTGGTGGCTTTTAGACATTGTAAGAAGTTCATATAGATTGATGGTACATTTCTATATGGAAATTATATAAGAACTTTATTGATTGTCACCACACAAGATGGAAATCAAGACCCTCTGCCTATAGCATTTGCAATTGTGGAGAAAGAGAACTTCTCATCATGTAGCTGGTTTCTGGCATGTCTCCGAGAGTTTTTACGGATGCAGAAGGGATTTTTCTTATTTCTGATCGCCATCATGTAATCAAGGAGGAGATACAGTCTGAGGGTCTTTTGTGGAGACCACCCTATGCCCATCATCGTTACTGTATTTGACACACTACCAGCAAATTGCAAAAGAAGTTCAAGAATGAGTCGATGAAAAGGCGATCAAAAAAATTTGTATGAACATCTTTTTCTGTTTAAAATGTTTTAGTCATAGTTATTTTAATAACGATCAGATGACTTCTTGTGTAATATCATATGAGCCTCAACAACAAAGGATGGAGGAGCGTCTTCAAGATATTCACAGAGTGAATCCAGAAGTGTATGATTACATGATGCAAATTCCAAAGCAGAAATGGTCATTGGAATATGATGATGGGATGAGATATGGTCATATGAAGAACAACATTTTATAATGTATAAATGGATTTTTCAAGGTGGAGTCAGTCTCAGATGTTTGCACATACTCCGAGACATAGCGTGCACAGCTTCCAATAGATATTCGACGCTATAGTGCCAGCTGATGTAAGTTAAACAGTACTTTTCTGTAGGAAAATTTGTTTTGTTATCACTATTTTAAGTTATTTCAATATAATCTCAGTAACATTTTCATGCTACTATATGAATTATTTTTTGAGTTTACTTTTCAGGTTTCATTGACTCCTTATACAGGTCATCTCTACGCATCACTTCCAATATACTGCACAGCTATGGCTAGAGATCATGATGCAGTGGTCCCACTCATTCACTTCCACGTTATTGAGTGGCCCCAGCCATCCCGGGTTATGCGCCAGTTCAGTTTTATATAGAATATCCAATTGGCACCACGGCAGTCTACCTAGTTACATTCGATTGTGCTTATAGGTAGACAGACGACAGACTGGTGGCAACATCATGCATCTTATATCTAGCTTTGGGATAGGCATACCCGATTCAATATATTTCCACACGGATATACCACATCACACTCTCATTTATCGGATCAGGGGGATTATGCACACTGGTATCGACGTCACACCATCATTCACCTTACACGTCACGGGATTGGCATTCAACGATTGGTATGTTTACTAAGATTTATTAATTTTGTTTAACTCATTTTTGATATTAATTTTATTGTTATTTCATTTACAGGAAGATGCCATTGGTCATCTTGCACATTCCACACAGCCTCAGGAGCATGCATATATTCTACGGGAGGTAGATCATCGGGATGTGGTGGCTCTATTGGATCCTCTCCGGTTGATACGCGATAGTTTTTTTTTTTGATGATGAGCCACAGATATATCCTGATCCATATATTCAAGCAGAAGCACTTGATGATGACAATGTCCCTGCTATGCCTGTAGAGGAGGATGCACCCCCGCCATCACCACTAACTAGACAATAGAGACGAGCACATCCGGAGGGGTAGAGGAAATGACATCGACATCCGAGAGCAGCTCCTGCAGATGTTGTCTCACCATAGAGAGACGATCCGGCCCAACCAACTGGTGATTTTACACAGCAGGGAGACACTTATATACCACATATGGAGTCTCCGCATACTACTATGAACTTCGATCTGGGTGCAGTTATACAGCTTATGCCGGCCCCTCTCCTCCCGAAGAGGCCTTATTCAGTACCTCATTTCTACCATTTATAGGAGCTTTAGATCAATATGGCACCCCATATGATTTTGGGGCATCCTCCTCACATGGTTTTTGTCAGTCCTCTACACAACACCATGGGGAGGCACCAGAAGCACCAGAAGCACCAGAACCTCCCGAAGAGGAGGAACCTGTAAAGAGGACACCAGAGCAACATGGACGTCAGACACAGAGAGGACGTGAGATTCAGACGCCGCGTTGTGGTACCAGGGGGCATCGTCATTGATGTTTTCGGATGTAATGATGTATATATTAAAAAACTTATTCACTATGATAAGTTATTGTTGTTTAAGTCAAATAACAAGAAAATAAAAAATATAATAAATAAAAACTGATTTCAATTAACTATTAAATTATAAAGTACAAGTACAATATAAACAAAAAATTTCACACCGACTAAACATCTGATAATTTCTTGAAAAATGAAAAGAAAAACATACATATAGTAAACAAATAATATTTTACATGACTACATAAATACTTAAAAACATTAAATTGATAATTATATAATAATAAATATATTTATAAAAGTAAATTAATATTTTGTAATTAATTAGTTGATAATTAAACATTAATAATTAATAATTATAATGAAAAATAATAATTAATAATTATATTACTAACTAATTAATTATTGTATATTAAATAATATTATTTTATTGAATTTCAAAGTCACATACTTGAAACATATTTATGATTCAAGTAGTTGGTTTTGAAAGCCTATAAAATATTTTCTATCGACATTTTTTACGTAATTTTTTCATATTCATCTATTTAGTATATATTTTATCCATGTTTTAAGATTCATTCATATTGGTCATATAGATTATATTTTATAGGTTTTTGATGTCATGTACTTGAAACATTTTTAAGTTACAACTAGGTGGTTTTGAAAGCCTATAAAATATTTTCTATCGATATTTTTTACGTAATTTTTTTATTTTAATCTATTTAGTATATTTTTAATCCATGTTTTATGTTTCATTCATATTGGTCATATAGATTATATTTTATAGGCGTTCAAAGTCACATAGTTGAAATATTTTTTAAGTTTCAACTAGTTAGTTTTGAAAGCCTAAGAAATATTGTTTATCGACATTTTTTACGTAATTTTTTTATTTTCATCTATTTAGTATATTTTTAATCCATTTTTTAAGTTTCATTCATATTGGTTGTATAGATTATATTTTATAGGCGTTCAAAGTAATATAGTTGAATCATTTTTAAGTTACAACTAGGTGGTTTTGAAAGCCTATAAAATATTTTCTATCGACATTTTTTACGTATTTTTTTTATTTATATCTATTTAGTATATTTTTAATACCTGTTTTAAGTTTCATTCATATTGTTCATATAGATTATATTTTATAGGTTTTCAAACTCACATACTTGAAACATTTTTAAGTTTCAAGTAGGTGGTATTGATAGACTATATGTTTAACAATATTTAAAATTTTTTTATAAATAATTACTTATAACTATGTAAACCTAGAATAGTAATTATATATTTAAAAATTATATATATATGTACAAATATATAATTATAAATATATAAGTATAACTATAATTACAATATAATTCTAAATATAATTATAAATATAATTCTACATATATATATATATTTATTTATATATGAATATTAAAAATATTTATAAATAAATTTTAAATATATATTTAACAATATTTTCATAATTATATATTTATAAATATATTCATGTTTATATAATTATCAATATTTATTTATGAATATTAGTTTATAATTATATAATTACAGATATATTTTTTATTTAAAAACTATATATATATATATATTTATTTATAAATATTTATTTTTAATTATATATATACATAATTATATTTAAACACACACATATATATAACTATTTATAATTATAATATTTATAATATTTATATGTAAATATATAAATAAACACACAAATCGGAAGAAAACCTTTATATTTTATATAATATAACTATATAAATATAAATAAACCATATATTTTTAATTTAATACATATTTCTTATTTAGAAAATTATATATAAATTTATAAATTTATATAAATGATTATATATAAGGTTTATTTCATTATTTTATTAAATAATTAAATAATGTTTATAACTATATAAATATTATTTTATAATTATATAATTATAAATATAATTATAAATATAATAATAATTAATTTAACATTTTTAAATACATATTTATAAGTTCATTTTTAAAATTTTATTTATTTATTTTGAATGTATTTATTAAAAAGTAATGAGGTGGAAAAAAACAAAACAAAAAAATAATAAAAGGTAGGGGTGCAAAAAAACAAAACCAAAAAACAAAAACAAAAACTAGAAAAAAAAACAAAATAAACCAGAAAACAAAAAAAATCCAAAAAAAAGAGGTGGCAAAGCGCCACTTGAAGTGGCGCTAGCCACCCGAAGTGTTGAGCGTCACTTCATATGTCTATCAACAACCCCATATCCCTAAATATATTTACCCTAGGCCTAATAAATTAAAAAAACCATATCCCCAATTTTACCACCAAAAAACCCATCATCCCGTCGATGTCGGCTTCTCGCTGGCCAACCTTCATTCATCCTTCAATGCGCCAGATGCACATCAACACATGAAATCAACTCCATCATCATTGACCACGAACTGCCGGGATCACCACGTCATTAGACGCCGTCGGAGAAGCCACACCATCACTGAGCACAACTCCCACCACCGGTATCCCAAACAAGTCATCGCAATGCCTCATCACCCAGACACGCTGATACTGTTATAAAGCTGGCCTCACCGAAGTTGTTATCCCCCGATCATCCCATATCTACATTTCCCCCAAGATCTATTTGATCATAGAACTCTCCCGTCATCCTCTTGTAATCTCGAGCGCTCCCGATCATCCACCGACCGGACCAGAGTCCCCAACTATTACCTCGCCGTCGTCCCGAAGCATCACATCTCGTCTCCCAACCAAGCACATCACCGCCATCAGAGGGAGAAAAACTACCTCCCAAATCATCACTAGAACCCATTTCAACAGAATATCCAACCTTAAATCCATATGCCTGATGACCAAGATCACCATAAAAAACAGTCGAAGGATGCACCTTGCCGCATATTGCAAACATATGATAATGTCTTACAATGCCATCATCTCCCCTATGAGAGAACCCAACCAGCTTATGGCCATAAAGTTGATTTGAGAGAACCTCTCCTCATTCTAATGTTTTTCATTTATATGGGTGGATTACTAAAAATGTGATGTGATGTGATTTTTTTTCATGGAAACATCTCATGTATGGAAAATATAATTTCATTTAAAAATATATCATGATAATAATGTTGTTATAATAATTATTGAATTATAAACTATTTTTTACATTACTTATCTAGTGATTATTGAAAATTGGAAATGTTAGGCATCCATACGCAGTCTACCATCTATATAATTGTAACATAATTCATTTTTAATAACCATATTTCATAGAGCGTTTTAAAATTGTAAATATTTTATTAGAGTTAAAATTAAATCACGATTATAATTTATTTATAATAGAATAATATCTACTTTTACCAAATTCATCCCACTAAATATGTCTTCAAATTATGAAATGAATGTCTATAAAACATTTGATGTAAACATAATAGATAATTAAACTAAATAATAAATTATTATAAATAATATTCTAGGTTTAATGATAACGTAATGGATAAGGAAATTTTTATTAACAATGAAATTAAAAAAGTTCATATTATTATTCTGGAAGATAAATAAAATTTGGGATAATTCTTATTCAAGGTAATATATACTTTAACATAAGACATCATTTTAAATGCTCTAAATATTTATTTTTTAAATATTTTTATCTCATATCAATACTATTAATAGAATTATTTTTATTAAGGTATCTATGTGGAAATAAATTATTTATATTAGGAATTTTATTTATTTTTTATTAAATTCTTTAAAATGTTTTAAAATTTATTTTCTTAAAATATTTTATGCATAATATATTGTATTTTTTTGTATAATGGAAAAAAGGAATGTTCTATCGTTTATGATTCCAACAACTATTCATGTCACTATAATTATTATTTGATATTTTTATTCAGTGAAAGGCAACAATGTTTTTTTCATATAAACCCCATTCTTCCCATTTTTTGGTATTCTAGTTTTTATAATAATTTTTTAATTGAATGAGATATACCCATATCAATTTTTTTTGTTATTTGTACAAATGTATATTTTTATCAGTCAGATGATGTAAATGCGAGATTTTATGTGTTCTATGCTTGATATAGTCCTTGAATGATATTTATAGATGATTTTTTGTCCAAATGTATCTCTCTCATTCATATGAGAAGGATTATTTTCTCTAAATAATTATATTGGATTTTATTCATGGAGGTTATTCAATTTTTAAGGGTTATCATCAAGGTTATTGTAAGTATTTTTGAAAGACGATTCCCTAAATAACCTATACAAATTTTATGTTCTTTATATTGTGTGTTCATGGAAATATATAGATTTTATAATGTATGATACTTTTTGTTTAACAGTATGATTAATATATTTAATGAAAAAATTTATATTTTATTAAAAAAATCTTGCGTTATCATGTTCTATAAAAAAACTCATCATTATGATTTTACCTTTATGTTTTCCTCAAATATGTTTAAGAAAAAATTAGGATATAAAACTGATTTCATATGTAAGTATGTTATTATTTGAGCTGAAATTGTAATTTTTTAGAGGAAAAATATCTTATATGATTTCATGTTTTTGAAATGGACTAAAGAATGTCATTTTTATTAATACATTGTATAGGTCCGGTACTGAGATTGTTTTTTAGCTTATCGTGTTTCAAATTTTCTTCAAAATATTTAAGGATGATTAAGATAAAAAATGAAGTCACATTAAAAATATTAATTTTTTTCATGAAATGAAAACAATTTTTAATTTAAATATTTTGTTTTGTGAAAAAAATAGATGCTATGAGGAGGTTTCCTACTTTTATTATACAATTTTATTATGTAAGGGTTAGAACCTAATTATCTAGAACAATAAAATTGAGAAGTCCTTTAATAACGTAGGAAGGTGAATTCTTATTTTAAAAAAAATTATTGGTTGAATGAGGATTAAATATTTATTGGAAGGGAATCCAAATATATCACCTGATAGAAAATATTAATATTCATTTTTCATATACTACCCCCATAGTATAAATTATGGGAATTGATTAAAAATTATTAATAATTTCTAAAGACACATATAATCCAATTAAAATATTCATATGTGTCTCGTCAGTTTTTTATAAGGCCTAGTGTTTATAATATTTCAATTAATGAATCATGGTAATATCTAGGAACACACACACAACATGGGTAATTGTTTATATGGTAAAAACTATCATTCCCACACCCATAATAGTTAATTTTATTACTAATGACCCCATTAAGGTTTTAAATTTCCTAATACCTTTCACCGAGTAAAAAAAGTAACACGACCACCCATGACTGGAGAAAAAAATAGCTTAAGGTCAACAATTTTTATGGGGAATTGTTCAAAAAAATATATTCCTTCTTATATTTGAATGTTCCCTATTACTTATTGAAACGAAAATCAATATCCTCAAGCTATTTTAGCTCAATATGTTTAGCGAGGTTGGCCTTATTGATCATCATGAGTATATACCTTTTTTTCGTGGTATGGAAACACAACAAATTAATAATTTATCTTCGAGGATTTAATATATGATATGATTTATTCTGGATGGGTAATAATGGGAAATTTCTAGAATAAGTGGCCAAAGATTCCATCACCCAATCAGAAGAATATTGTTACTGGCATCATGTTTTGGTAAGCTAATATTTCAAGTCTATTAACTATATAAACAAAAATACATATGATGGGATATCAATCCCTTATTATAAGAAAAATAATCAACCATTAATGGATTTTAATCCTATAATTTATACAAAGGGAGATCAGAAAACTAATTTTTTATTGGAAGATTCAGTCATTTAAACTGGAATTTGGAACTTAAGGATGAGCCTAAACCGAATCCCAAAAAAAACCCTAACTCATATGAATTTACTTCCTCATCATATGTATCATTATAACCTACAATAAAATTTAATCCATTTAAATTTCAGAGATATTATTTGTTCATTTTAATGAAATTAAATTATAAACCACCTAATCTGGTGAAAAATATGCATATGAACCAACATTCACAATATTTTATTGGGGATATAGAGGAAGAGGTTGTAGAAGATGAGGGATTATGGGTAATAATCATTTATATGACCAATATCCCATCCAAATATCCATATAATCAATATATTTATCTCAAACCCATTATAAAACACTTATGTGAACTTAATGAGAACATAGAGAAACCATAATGTCTTCCAAGAGTCATTGGATCGAAATATTTTTTGTTGATTAGTTTGGGGTGTGAAATTTTTTTATCATCCTAGATGAGTTAGTAGACTATATCATACCACTTTAATAGAAACATGAATGATTTAATATTTGATTTAAGTTCCATATCAATATAGTTCATTCTATTCACCCCCTAAAGAATTTTCAAAAATAGAAACCCCATATTTGAAAGCATATGCCTCGAGAAAGAATAATTTCATCATTAAAGAGCTAGTTATTGTTCTTGAAATGCTCCCAATACATGATGTTGTATATTATTTTAATTAACTTCTTGTGTAACCTATTATGGACCTCTATAAACCGCAACTGTTTTCAATAATATTCATTGTATCTAATTTTTATAGGGTATAAAATGCTTCAACTAAATGTCATTCATCTATCTCCTTCACAAAATTAGATCATGAAGAATCCATTTAGGGACACGTCAAACCACTGTAACAATTAGAAATGATATATACTATTTATATTCTATAGCCACTAATTAGAATCCCCACCATGATTAATGGTATCTTACTTATAACTCTTTGCAATTTTAGATATATCCAGGATGATTTATCTCTCATGAATCTAACCATTCAAGTGTATGATAATAGTGAGTAACATCCCATCTAAATTATCAATCTCATAGACCAATTCTAGGAATATGTGTCTACTTTTGAGGTCATGTTCTTCTAGAGTTACATGAAATTACATGTTCTTATCAAGAGTCCATCGATTCAATTCCATTGACCTATTCCGTAAAAAATATTTTATATAGTAATGTACATCAACAATGAAAATGTTTTCCTTATGTGTGGTGATAGGTACCCAGTTAAATCTTGTGAATCCCATTATGTGGAGGTTGTTTTATACTAGAGATGGTGAAATAATAATTGATACATGATTAAATACATGTTGACACTCCCAATGTATTGAAAATCCCCCTAGAAAACTTACAAATTTTTCTTAGTGATGAATATATACTACCCATACGCCTGATCAATGTGTAAAAATATGATCTGTTGTGCTACCTCAATCCAAAAACTTCACTAGTCCATTTCTTTTTATCAATGGTCCTACCAGACAATGTGGGACAATAAAAAAATCATTCAAATATTTTCACTAACTAGATTAGAAAATTATTCATGACTATTGATAGATATTAAAAAAACCCCTATTATGTTCATTTCTATTCCGGATGTTAATTCATTCCCTAGAGGAATTTTATCCCCCGTTAGGAATAAAGATGAATTTAACTAGTAATCAACCCTAAATATGTTTATATTGGAAAATATATGGATGAAGTAGGGGATTAAAATTGGGATTCCCATCCATTGTGTGATGAATTAGTCTGTATTACCATCGATGAGATTAGGCATGTAAATTATTTTACCAAAGAGGCCATGTGACATAAAATTATTAAAACCAACATGCCTCTTGAAGTGAATGAGATGTAAAATTGATTTCCAAATCTGAACCAAAATGTGTTCACTAGGAATTATATAGTGATTCTAGGGTTTGGAACCTATATGGAAACTCATCACTTAGTTATATCTGATGACCATATATGTTTCAAACTAAATTCTAGGATAATGAATCCCATACATGATTCCATGGTAGAATATGATTTTGAAAGGATTTTCTATAATATATTCATCTGAGAGGTTATATATTTTATATGGATATCAAACATCATCACAATTAATAAAAAAACAAGGGATTAGTGTGTGTATTATTTTTAGGGATACGAACTTACTTTCTCAAAAGGAATATTTCCAAGCATCCAATAATAGAACACCCAGTCAATGAAACAAAAGGATTTAATGATATTTCATTTATAGATGGGTACTCCATGTAAATCTAGAACAATATGTCCCCTAAGTATAAGAAATACACCTATTATAGTTAATATCAATGGATATTCTTGTAACGCCCCGGTTCCGGAATCCACCTTGGGGTGCCCCATACCCGGTTGGTCACATGGCCTCAAGCGCATTTCCCCAAACGCCAGAGGCTGCCGACTAGCAGTGAGGGCCTTGGATTAGATGGTGGGGACACTATGCCTTCATCGGTAGAGAACTCTGCAAAAGTAAACAACACACAATAGTGGAAGCACTAAATATCTAACAACCATAGACAGTGAAAGACTGATAGAGAAACAAATGGAGAAAAAAATATATGTAATTGATGCATGATACATATATATCTAGGAATGTATCCAAAAAATCACAATGCTGAATACAGTACTAAACCAAAGTACAAAAGAAAATTAGATGAGCAACTCTTCAGCATCGCAAGACTCAGCTTGGTCCCATGCTCTCCTGCTCCAAATCAATCATGTAGCTGAATTCAAAGGGTTCTTTCCCTTGTATATACATGCACCAATAAAATCTGTTTGGGACCAAAAGCATAGACCAAACTGGGTGTGAGGCTAAAATCCAATAAAAAACCACCTGAAGATCTATGCCTAACAGTCAGTGGGTATATGGAAGGTAAAAGTACAGAATGCAGTAAACAAGAAATCACTAATCATTAAACAATCCATAGTTTAATCATTCAAAACACCACAATGAAAGAAAAAGAAATTGATAACACAACAGGTAACCCTATGGGAAGTACCCACAACCTATCCCCTCTGGTTCTACCTATCAAGAACAAGCAACCCTCTGGGCTGTAAACACAGTCTCACCCCTCTGGGTCAGCTAAGTATAGACTCTCTGGGGAAGCACTCACTATCAATTCCTTTTATAGTCTCGTATTGTAATAACGGAACTTTGGGGAAGCACTCAACGTCAATTCCCCATGTGGCCCGCGTCGAGGAACTACATACACTCTGGGGAAGAACTCAACGTCAATTCCCCCTGTGGTCTCACATCTTATAATTATAAAGACACTCTGGATAATCCCTCAATGTCAATTCTCCGTATGGTCTATACATCAGGTTCTCACGACCCTGTGTATGTCAAGAAAGCATAACATCATGTAACGGCCAAAATAATCCTTAAGTAATACTTGGCTACCAGTCTACAACATAACAACATGTTAGAAGAAATGTCAATCCATCCTATAATACTGGTCATGGGAATGAAAACTGCAGGCTAATAGGAAAAAAAGACCCAAAGGTCAAAACAGGAAGAATAAGCATGGGAAATACATCCAAAGAACTACAATTCACCCTATTCTCAATCAATAATCATCTAAAAAGGCATACCAGTATAGCAGAGAACAACAAGGTCAAAACGATAAACATGCAATACCCCTTTCAAGGGTATTGGTGTAATTTTCACATAAAACTCAAAGACTTCCAACCGAAAAGCACAAACCACCTATCTCGGGGTAAGGAAATCAATATAAATGAACCTCGAAGCCTGAATCTCTTTATAATGTTGTAGATCTATGAATATTAATAAAATATTCAACCCATGATAACTAGGAAAAGAAGAGGAATTAAAAAATGATTATCTTGAAGAAGGAAGAGCTTATCTTGTGATTCCAATACCATCGACGTCAGTCGATTTAGAGAACGGATGTGTGATCGGGGACTCAGGTAAGTCTCGATGCCGTATGGGTGCTCTAAGATGTTTCGGCTGAAGTAGAATACATCCATGTCTACTAGACGCGACAGCGGCCGATTTAATGAAAAAAAGAAAATACATGGCGTGTACTTTTGATGTACACGATGTGTACATGCCCTTTCTCGTACTCCACTTTAGGTGGCCTCCACGTCACCCCACATGGCCATGTGTGTGGACATGACACGGCCAAGACATTTCCTCCTACAGCAATGAAGTACATGGAGTGTACTCATAAAGTACACGGTGTGCACTTCAAAATTTTCCAGAAACTCCTATTTTCTCAATAACTATAGAAAAAGTAAAAACATACTTGAAAAGAAGATCTGGGTTCTTACAAACTTCCCCGATTAATGAAATTTGTCCCTGAATTTCCCTAGAGCGGCATAGAAAAAGAATCCTCAAACAACTCTGGCCACTGCGATCGTACATCGGCCTCCCTCTCCCCAGTCTTGTCCTATACTCTCTTTTGCTACCATAGCACCCATACTAGAGGAACAGACCGACCACGAAGAATATTTATACTGTGATCGACTATCTAGATAGGATGATCCACGAATGATGCATCCACCTCCAACTCGACTTCCTTAGGTAGGAAATCCTGAGATGGGTCTGAAAAGTAACGTCGGAGCTGAGAAACATGGAAGACTTCATTCATATCCTGGTACCTCTGAGGTAACTGCAACCGATACGCAACCGGACCAACTCTTTCCAACACCTCAAATGGCCCGAATTACCTTGGGGAAAGCTTACCCTGTCTCTTAATCCTCTTGTGTCTTAACCTCAATGTGACACGTAGGAAATCCTGATCCTCAACCTCGAACTCCATAGGTCATCTCCGCTGATACGCATAAGACTTCTGAAGATACTGTGCTGTATTCATCATCTTCTAAATCAACTCTATCTGATCTGTGGTCTCCTAAATAAGGCGAGGTCCCAACATAGATTCCTCTCCTGCCTCCAGCCAGCATAATGGTGATTGGAATGGACTACTGTACAAATCCTCATTAGGATCCATATGAATAGTCTCTTGAAATATATTATTGTAGGATAACTACACAAGAGGTATATGCTTCCCCCAAGAACCTCCAAAATCTAGAATGCATGGTCGAAGCATATCCTCAAGCTCCTGAATCGTACGCTCGGACTAGCCATCTGTCTGGGGATGGTAAGCTATACTCCAAAGTACATGTGTGCCCAAAGCCTTCTAAATCCCTTTCCTAACTCAATAAGTAAAACATGAATCCATTTTTGAAACAATGGAGTTTGGAACACCATGAAGATGTACAATCTCCCGGACATACATCTGCCCCAGCTCATCTACACTAAAGGTCTCCTTGATCGGAAAGAAGTGAGGAAATTTCATGAGCTTGTCAATGTTAACCTAAACTGCATCATTCCCACAAGGAGACCTCAGAAAACTGGTAATGAAGTCCATCATGACATCATTCCACTTCCACTCGTGAATGGGTAACTACTGTAAAATCCATGCATGTCGTTGATGCTCTTCCTTCACCTGCTGACAAGTTGAACACCTCATGAAGAAACTATCAACATCCCTCTTTATACCTGCCCACCAATACTTACGGTGTAGATCACGATAAATCTTGGTGATTCTAGGACGAATTGACCAAACTGAGAAAAGAAAGTCTCGAATTAACTCCTCGAATATATCTGTTGGCACCCATACGCATCCCTGGAAACGCAAGATCTCATCATCACCTATGGTCCTCCCTCTAGTGATATGAAACTCACCATAATGAGATAATAGTGGACGACTTCCTAGAATGGAACTAGCCAGTCCATTCTGAGAATGACATCATAACCTGTCATCTCTAGAACATAAAGATCCCAAAGGAAGTGACACCCACCAACCTCAAGAGGGCTCTCCTTAAACTGGCATACACTAGATGTTCTTATCCCAAACGAATTTTCTATTATAGAAACATCAGTAGTAGAAAAGATATAAAGCCCATGTCTCTCCACAACAGTGACAGATATAAATCTATGCATAGCACCAGTATCGAAAAGAGCTAAGGATAAAACCGAGGGAACTAGGATCTTACCTCGACTGTAGAGGGGACAAGATCCTTTACTTGATGGGTCTGCTCCACTGCAAATGTTTGGCCAGCTCTGCAGCCCTATGACCATGCGTGACTACTCTGAGCTGATCTACCCTACTTTCGCTAGTGGCCTGGTGACTGAACACCATGGTCGCGACCTCCACCTCACCCTGAACGGCCGGAAGAACAACAGTTCTTAGATTTGGGAGAAACTGGAAAAGCTGCTCTGATACTAGGAGCCATAGATGAACCCATTTCACCAGCTACTGGTGAAAAGATCTGACAAAAATGCTGAAGGTTCCCCAAATTGTTGCAAGATTGGCACACCACTAGGTCTCTCTAGCATTGCGGCCTTGTTAGCCCATTTCTCCCGCACTGGTAGCAAACCAAATGGATACAATATGATGCATCCCGCCTACTCGGATAACCTTGTGTAGTCTTCCTATGGTCCTTCTGGCTATCAGCTAGTAGAGCACTAACTCTGGAAGTCAATCCACCCTGGCTCACAACTCTGGATTCTCTAAAATTCCGCTCAGTGATCAGTGCTTGGATGACGATGGAAGCGATGGAAGTCAACCTGAAGATATTCACCTGAGAGTGGATGTCCTATCTGAGGCCATCATCGAACATCCTTTCCAGGAATAACCCATATCCTCCTAATAAGGGTTTGAAATGCTAAAGCTCTGTGAAATAAGAAGAGTAGTTCACAACTGATAGGGTACCCTAGTCAAGGATCATAATCTCCTGGGCTCAATCGGCCCTCAGGGTCTTCATATATAAGTAGTCATAGAAGATGGGCTGGAACTCCTCCCAAGCCATAACCTGTTGATGTCCCTCATGTGAGATCACATCCCACCATATCATGGTGGAATCCCGTAGCATATAGGTAGTGATATTGACTCTCCTCTTGGGAGGCGTCTGCAGATGCTCAAAGATTGTTAACATGTCTTTGATCCATGACTCTGTAGCCTGAGGTCCTCCTTCCCTTGAGAAAGTGAGAGGATGATGCTACTGGAATAACCACATAAAATCATCCATCGACAGGGAAGGGGGAGGCTCTCACTGAAAAGAATCCATCATCCTCATGACGCCTTCCCTGAACTATGCATCAGCACTGGTAATATGTATAACTATTGGGGCTATGACTGGCACAACAAGAGGATCTGCAGGTGGTCCCGGATCAGCCATGTCTGGTGTCTGATCACCGCTTGGAAACTGGCATACAAATGGAGGATGTCTCTGTGGCATGAATCTACAAGGTCAAGCGCACACCTTAGATTAGAATTATCAAGGACTAAAAACAAGGAGTGGAAGAAGAGTACAAGAGGAAGAAAATATTCATGTTTTACAAAACATGACTACATGGCATGTACACTACCTACACGGAATGTTCCCTGAATTCATTCACATAGGCATGTAATTTTGCCTAAACTGGTTTTGTAACACCCCAAACACATAGTGTGTTCTTGTATCCTCTTCCCCTACAAGGGTTTTTCTACACAGTTAAGCCACATGGATCTCCTAAGACAATATTACCCGGCGTGATCAAGGTAGACATGGCATGTACTGGAAAAGCTTCACCTGGCCCATCTTGTTAGTGACACGGTCAGACAGATGGCTCAAACTACATGGTGTGTTCCTGATAGACACATGGTGTATTGGGAAATGATAACACTGACCCATGTTGTTCGTGACACCGCCAGGTACCCGGGTCAGACTACTCGGTGTGTTCACTGGGAACACAGGGTGTATAAAAAATACTCCACGGACCCGTGTTGTTAGCTACATGGTTGGGTTCATAGGATTATAATACACATCATGTTCAACTTGGACACAACATGTTTTCACCAGACTCTTCACATCCCGTGTTTCTGCTCACACGGCCTACGACATGGTTAGAGACTACACAAGTGTAAATAAAGTACACAGTGTGTACTTAAAAATAGTAATTTCTTCCTGAACAGAAGAACACATGGCGGTTACTTAACCTTACAAGGCATGTATTCTAGGTTTCCTTGGACAGTAAGCCTCCAAAACTACTCCAGAACCCATAAAACACTGAAAAAAGCATTGAAATGACCAAATTCTGATCTGTGAGGGCCGATACTCACCACGAATCAAAGTTTGAAACCCTATACAAGTTATAAATAAGAATATAGTGCAATGATGCACAAAATTCTAGTCCATGAGGGCCCATAACACCTCAAGAACCAATGTTTTGATTTCATTCAAAAAAAACCATACACACAATTCCCTATCAACTGCAGGTATCTCTATCAAGTCATATATCACAACAACATGCATATTCTACACAACATCTATCACAACAACATGAAATTGCTAATGCATCCTAGATGTCAAGGCAGGAATGCATGGAATGTGATTTCTAACAAGTGAGTATATGATGAATGAGATGGAATACCCTCATCTCATCAGGTTGCGACATAAATAGAACCTAAATAACATCAACGATAACCGAAAAAAATATTTGAATCACCCAACTGTGAAATCAAATCAACTGTAAAATTGAAAACTAGAAAAATTTCTATAACGAGGTAGATTGGCTTCTACCTATATACGGGTTAGCTAAGCCCAGGCACAACTTATTACCAAGTACCTATTCCATCATATCCCTGACTATAGGCTCCAAACAATCAGTCAAGAGAAAATAATTCCTCTGATACAACTTAGTAAAGCCCCTATTCTGGAAGCCAACTAGGGGTGCCCCGTACCCAGTTGGTCACATTTCCTCAAGAGCATTTCCTTGAATGCCATAGGCTACTGACTAGCAACGTGGGCCTTGGATGTGATGGTTTGGAAACTATGCCCTCATTGTAAGAGTAATCATTAGAAGTAAACAACACACAACAGCTGAAGAAGGAAATATCCAACAACAGTAGACAGCGGAAGAATAATAAATAAACAACTGGAGCAAAAATATATGTAAATGATGCACGATACAAGTATGTCTAGGAAATCAACCAAAATAGTCACAATGCTGAATACATTATTAAACCAATGTACAAAAGAAAATCAGATGAGAAACTTTTCTGCATCGCAAGCCTTGGCTTGGTCCCATGCTCTCCAATTCCAAATCATTCAAGTACCTGATATTGAAGGATGCTTTACCTTGTCTATACCTACAGCAATATAATCTATTTGGGCCCAAAATCCTGCCCAAAAGGGGTGTGAGACGGAATCCTAATAGGGAACCACCTGATGATCTGTGCTTAATAGTTAGTGAGTATATAGAAGGTAAAAATATAGAAAGCAGTAAATGAGTGTTTCCACTGAAAATGGGGATGACCTTGTTTGTTTAAGGTTCAAACATTCCAATCGGTTTCTAATGGATTTATTCGTAGAACTGAAATCATCCAATGATTCTATATCCATTTGGACCTACTTTCCAAAGGTAGGTGCTCATTAGTTGGGGACTGATGAGGCTTAAAAATTTTCTTTGGTCGAGAGGATGGGAGGTTGGCCTCATCACATCTTTTTTGGGGGAATTATTGTCTATTACGGGACTCTCTTATATATTAGAGTTATTTTCATAAATCCTTATTAAATTACCAAGTATGAAAATGAGCTTTCCTTTGGATCTGACAATCAATGATTAATATGTATGAAATTTAGAGAATATTTTATATGTATTTGAGGTTCTTCACCGATAGAGAATCAAATGTATTTTTTAGAGATTATTATTCAATGGTATCCTTAAACACATTATATAGAAATATATTGTTCATTATGATAACCATACTAGTTTTAAAGTCACTTAGTGGGGCACTTGATGTTTATTGTCGTTCAGAAGGACATGGAATATTTCAGAGTTGGGATCATACCTGCAGATGGGAAACATACGTATCCTTTTTTAGAAAGGGAATCAGAACCCACATAGTTTGAGTGAAGAAATATGTAATTTATGCATAATTGATGGCCCAAAGAAAGATGTCGTAATTACTTTTATGCTCTAAGCTCACGTGAGTCATGCTCGGTGTGAGAAACAAGAGATATTTGTAAAACCTGATGATTTTTTCACGAAAGATGCAATAATAAGAAATGATGTGGGGATTATGTATGTATTAATCCCCAAGATATATGAGTATTGAGATTACTTTAGGGAAGAAACCTGAAAAAAAAATGTCCATAAAAGTATATATGCTTTATGGTGATTCGGATACATAACTTAGGGCTTACTCCTGAGACGAATGCCTAAATTAGAGGGGACTTATGATTAGGTTTTATTCCTGAGAAGGAATCCCAAATAAAAAGAAATTGAGACTTGGGGCTTACTCATGAGAAGGAGGCCCAAATAAAGGGGATTTGAGATTTAGGTCTTACTCATGAGAAGGAGGCCTATGTTAATGGAATTTAGAATTTGGGGATTACTCCTATGGAGGATTCCCAGATTGGGGAACATGGAACTTGGGGCTTATTCCTAGGAAGGAGGCCAAAGTCAAAAGAAATTGATCCTGGGTATTACTCCTGAAAAGGAGGCCAATGTTAAGGAGACTTGAAATCTGGGGCTTACTTGTGAAAAGGAGCCTCAGGTTAAGAGAAATTATGATTAGAGCTTACTACTAAGGAGGATTCCTAGAGTAGGGAACTTGTGACTTGGGCTTACTCCTGAAAAAAAGTTCTAGGTTAAGGAACATGGGGATTTCTCCTAAAGAGGATTCCCATTTTAGAGATCCTTTCATCTTGAAGGATGAGGTTGAATGGAGGAAATATCTAACTTTAGTGACAAAAGTTATGTAAATCACTATGTTTTGAAATATGTTCTATAGAATTTCATTAAATAAGGAATCCAACATAGGAATCATGCCAAAAATGGATTTGGAGAGGTTTTTGAAGGATAAACCTTAAAGGGGAGAGGTGGATTTGAAGAAAAGAGTTGAATAGGCAGGAAGGGAAACCAAAAAGAGTTAGGCACGCAAGTCCTCGTCGTGCAAGTATACTTGTGCGACACATGTATACTTGGGAGACGGTTAACCCATAAGGTAATACTTGGGCGAGGCTTCACTCAAGGCCTTAGTATTATCTATAAAGGCTTCCAAAACGGCAGTGCACATGTTCTGTTGATGGAATAAGGCACCGTGAAAGTGTGTCCATTTTCCCTTAAGGGTTAGACACTTAGGTGTGAAAGTGTTGATGAATTTCAACACTTTAGCCTTATTCCATTTCTTTAGATCTACCATTCTAGGTAAGAAATTACATAAGAAGTGTTCAGAATAATTCAAGTAGAGACTAGGGTGATGAGAGCTTAAATCTAACCTTTGGATTTTTCGTCCTCGAAATGGGGGGCCTACAGGGGGTATTTATAGTCCATTGATGACCTTGGGTAAAAATCAAGTAGGGTGTACAAGTCACCTGCGTGACCAATATGTGGCGTGCAAGTATACTTTCATGCCTATGATGAAACTTTTGCAACCCATGTTTAAACAAATACTTGTTCATACCTTTGTCAAATTTTTATATTTCTTCAAAGGATGAATCTCTTTGTGCTTAAGGTATTTGTTTAGTCTCTATGATGTAAAGGAGCATCATCAAAAGTTCTCCATCATATTTGGATCCAAAAAAGGAAGGGGGATTTGACTCCGAGGTTAAGGAGAAAATAAAGGAATTTTGGGCGCGCAGGTGTTAGGGGCATAGGTAGCGGCGCGCAGGTGCTCGCTGCGTAGGCTTCGGCGCGCAAAGGTTCACCCTGGACTATAAATACGGGTGCCACTCTCGCGCAAAGCACCAGGCTTTGAACGCTTCTGAGCTATCAGCGCTCAAGTAGCTCTTGTTTGAGAAAGTGACTTATTTTATGCTGGTTCATGCTTCTATTCATGTTGCTCTTCTACAAAGGTATTTGGACTTTCATGGTGATATCTGCATGCCCATACATGCACGACCGACTTGGACTTGCACGCCAACATGGGACTTGCAAGCCTAAATTCATTTGCCATTTTTTCGAATTTATTCACAAATTTTATGAAAAATCAACTTACTTAAGAGTTAATTATTCAACGATTGTGTAGATTCAATGGCTCCCAGAAGAATTGGAACGGCTAATGAGCTGGCTAGCAAGCAGATTGATGACATGATGAGCGTCATTGGCCATGACTATTAAAATATCTACGACAACACTCTCCCAGATTTTTCCACGTACATGAAGAAGTATCATCTTAGTTTCCCATAGAGCATCTACCTGCCTCTATATGGGCATGGTCATCTACAAGAAGTCAATATTCCAGAGCAAAAGAACTATCTCCCGCATTGTTGGTTTCAGACTTACACCAATTTTTTTCAGAAAATGTCTCAGTTGTAAGATCATTTTTTAATGCCGGAACAGTGGAGAAGGCCTACATAATGCATCATAGCCCTTGTTCCACTGATCTGAAACCTCACAAGCCTAAGCTGCATCCACATTTATATCCCTCCATTTTGGTTATGTCGTGCATTAAGAGCAGCAACAATGGCGTGAACTATCAAATTTTTCCTCCATGCCATTTCCTTGATGATATGAAAATGAAAAACCCATGGGATGATATGTTTTTCGCTGCCAGTTGGTGGATATAATACTATCATGACATTAGAACAATATCTGAAAATAGTACACTCTCTACATGGCTCTTTACTTCCAATGCCCCATTCTCAAATCCATGTATCCATCTTCCATGTCTCTTGGACAGAAACATAGTCACTATTTGATCAGCATAAAATTTTCTCAAACTGCACACAAGAACATTCTTTTACAATTATTCCTAGAAGAGCTGGTATCACTGCATCTCATATTTGTATCCAGTTGAATGAATGAATTCTAGGTGGCTGCTGATGAAGCTCGGGATGCTGTAAATCAAATGAAGAGTTATGTTGAAATCCTTTTGTAATTATTGAAAAAGAGAAGAGACTCCAATATGTGGATGTCCTTCTAACTCTTGTGCATTAATGAGAAATTCTTTCATCTTCAATCATTTGTGCATGCATTCTTTCCCTACCTGCTTAAAATTTTTACCTAAGCCGATGGTCCATGTAATCATAGTTTGATTTTTTTCTTGGATTATAAAAATAACCCTAAAAACATTGTATCTTTTTATTGCTCAATATTACCTAAATCATTCAAAATGTATGTTTAGTGAGCTGGGACCTGACTTTTATTCAGAGTTCCCTTCTCTTTTGTGGGCAGTTTATAGTTATGCACGTCGGGCATAAAAAGGGATAATGTTTAAGGTCAAATATCTTTGACCGAATGGATTTAAATTGACTCAATTCCTTGATATTTTAACTAAAAACATATTACCACATTCATGTATGGGGGAAAACATGTAAACTATGACTTAAGAAATTTTGAATCTGAGGAATGATATGAAAAAAAGGCTAAAAGGCATTAGAAGAAGTATTTCCTAAGAGTGAAGTTACAATTATTTAACAAACCCATTAGGGGGTTGAATAATATAGGGACACTTAAGGGCATTGGATGAAAAGTCAAATAATATCATCTTTTGGCTGACAGATCCGTTATGTAGACTACTTATGCAAGGCCGCATAAGGGAACGTTCTTCATAGACAGGCAAAGGAACTCTCAAAAATTTTACATTTATTTTGCTAAAAATCCAGTGAATGTTTATGGATATTCAAATTTTCAAAGCATAGAGTTTTTTGTATGGTGAAAGGTACTGGAATATGGAGAGGATATTTCCAATCAAGATTGTCAATGAATTGGAAGAATGCCACTCCTTTGATAGTCTGACTCAAATGTAGGGAAGGGAAATACAAACCATAGACTTCAATACTTTTAGATCATGAAAAACAGTATGGGACAAATATGTTAAGGATGGATATTTTTTTGGATCGCGACATATTTTCGTTAAGAAAAATAAAGACAAAAATAGGTTTTCCTCCCAAGAACGAAATTACCACTATTTGAAAAACCCATTAGGGGGTTGAATTATGCACGACCACCTAAGGTAATTGGTTTCAAAGTAAAATAACAGTATATTTTGGCCGACAGGTCCATTATGTAGACTGTTTATGCAAGGCTTCCTAAGGGAACATGCTTCATAGTCAGGCAAATGAACTCTCGAGTATCATACATTTTGTGAACAAAAATCAAGAAAAGGGTTATGTAGAATTGGATGTATTTAAGGTTAGGAGTATGACACATGATAAATGGGTATTATCCAATGCATGGAAAAGATACATAGGCCAATGATGACCATAATCATGTTGTGGCTGGGTCCTGAATTGAAATGATGGACTTCACTACGTATCCGATAAGGATGGGAATCAATCCATACGTAGTTCTTGAAATACAGTTTAAATTCACGTGGGACGAGAGTGTAGGAGATCTTAGTTTAGTGTCATAGAGCTCATACCATAATGAGGATTACACATTGTGTGTTTGTTATAAATCTGATGTGAATGAAGACAAGGGTTTTCATACCACATTCATGTTTCCACAGGGGGACTTTTCATCCAGGGGACGGAAAGTGGAATTTGGGGTTACGCCCAAAGACTTGGGGCTAGATTTGAGGGACACTCGAACTTTCCTACGTATCCCATAAGGATGGGAATCAAGCCAAACGTAGTTCATGAAATACCCTCTATACATATTTGGTTCGTACAAGTGAAGGGTGAAAAGGGGACTGTAGTGAAATGATAGTTTGACCTAATATGAAAGGTTTGGACATTTCCATGTATGCACATAGTCTTTGGAATACAACATGATTATAGATCAATGTAAATAATGATTTATTCTCGGGTGAGGGTGTCAAAGAATGTTGTAGCTTATTGTCGTACAGGACAATGGGGGACTGTATAGTTTAACGTCATATAACAAGGATGATGGTGAACCAATGTAAAAATATTGGTTCTGGGGGTCGCTTCATGAATCAACATCGTATGAGATTGAGGTGAATCAATGTGAAGATATTGGTTTTGTGCCTAAACCTAAAGAGGTTGCCTACGTACGTAGCCTAGAAGGCAAGGATCAATGTTCGCATAGTTCAATTGAAGAATGAATTGGTGATTAAGTTTTACTTGAGGAAAACGACCTAAAAAATGGTGTTGGGACTTACAGATGGTTAGCGGCCCAGAGAGGGTGTTATGGTTGAAGATTACTCTAAGCTCATGTGAGTTATAGTCGAGGTGAGAAACAAGAGCTAATGAAAACCTTAACGATGCACAGTTTAACATCATGTGGGACAAAGAAGGAACTGTGAACTTAAATGTCAAGCAGTAAGGACATAGGGGGACTATGCAGTTTAATGTCATGCAGTAAGGACAAAAGAGGGGTTGTATAGTTCAACGTCATATAGCAAGGACGGGTGTTGCACAGTTTAGCATCATGTATCTATGAAAACATAGTTTAATGCCATGTTGAATGAATAAGGGGAGTACAGTTTAATGTCAGGTTGGAAAAAAGGGTTTTGTATAGTTTAGCGTCATGTAGCTAGGATGTATGGATATGCAGTTTAATGACATTCATTGAGGACAATGGGGAACCAGTTTAACATCATGTTTGACATAGAGTGCTATACATTTTAGCATCATGTAGCTAGGACGTAGTGTATTTGTGTTACACAAAATACTTCTTCAATAATCTGGCTTTGGTTGTAGTCATGATGTGTTTTCCATCAATTGAGATTAATGAATAAGCTTCATTGGAGTAGACCTTATTTATTGAGTAAGGTCCTTCCCACTTTGGCTCAAGCTTGGGAGGTTTCTTTCCTGGTATCATTGGAGTTCTAAGAACCAATACCAATTCTCCATTAATGATTGAACAAACACAAAATTTTTGGTTGAAAGATCATACTATTCGATTCTGATAGACTTCCAAGTGGTGCAGGGTGCACTATCCTTTTTCATCTAAACGTTCCAATTCATCCAATCGCTTTTGAGATTTTTCATCTATAGTTGACTGATCAAAAATGGCTACTATTAGAGAGGTTAATTGAACATCAATGGGGAAAGATTACTTATTTCCATATACAAATGAATATGGAGTTGACCACGTAGCAGTGCAGGTGGTGGTCTGATAAGCCAATAAAGCATGAGAGAGTTTTTCAGGCCATGATTTCTTATCTTTATCCACCATCTTTTTCAGTATGTTTAAAAGAGTCTTATTGAAGGCTTCTATTTGGCCATTGGCCGCTGCATGATACCAAGATGAATGGTTGGATTTGATATAGTATTCTTGATACAATATCTTTACCTCGAATGAACAGAAGTTGGTGCCTTTGTCCGTCAATATGGTTTGAGGGACACCAAATCTAGTAATAATGTTAGACTTGATGAAGATAATAATGTTTTTAGAACTAACTTCTTTGAGAGGTATTACCTCTGTCGATTTGGAAAAGAAGTCAGTAATAGTAATAATGTACTTAAATTTCTTGGATGTAGCTGAAGGGTAAGGTCCTACTACATCCATTCCCTATGTGGAAAATGGACATGAGTATTTAGCTGTATGAAGCAACTCTGAGGGTTGATGAATGAAGTTGGCACTTACATGGAAATAATGATACTTCTTAGTGAAATCAACACAATCTTGTATCATTAAAGGCCAAAAGTATCCAAGCCTTCAAATTTGATCTGACAGTCTATGTCTAGACTGGTGGGAACCACATACTCCTGCATGTACTTATTTCATGAAAGCCATTGCTTCTTCATCATCAATGCATCTGAATAGAGTTCCATTAAAACCACTTTTGTATAGAATTTTTTCAAGGTGATCTAGGCTATCATAAAGAGTAAAATTGACCACACGTCGCCAGACATGTTCTTTCCCGGCTCTATCAGGTAGGAGTGTTCCATTTTTAAGGTATTCCCTGATGGGTGTCATTCATCCTATAGTATGACCATATGGTTCAGAAATGGGACTAATTTCATTGATTTCCTCTGTTCTGATTTGAACATAAGGTGAAATTGTACGATGGTGGGAAATACTGATGATTGTTTCTTCCCGATTTGGATTTTCCAGAGTTGTGGCTACATTAGCCAATGCATCAGCTTGAAAATTTTTTGACCATGGTACATAAGAAAATGTTGGTTCTGAAGGAAATTCCACCATTAACTCTCTGAAATAATCATACAAAGGGATTAAATCTTCTTTTTTGATGGCATAATCCCCATTGACTTGTTTGGTTACCATGCCTGAATCACCTTTCACCTTTAAGTGATTCACTTGTTCCTGAAGTGCCAACTCCAATCCTATGATGAGATCTTGATATTCTTCTTCATTATTTGTACCGCCTTCCCACAATAAGAAGGAATAGCTTTGCACTACATTTTTTGGGGAAAGAAGCAAAATTCCTAACCCAACATTGTTGAATTTAGGATCTTCCAATTTCTTCCCTATTGGACTTCTGGAAGCACCATATAAGTACATTTCCCATGTCTGAAGATTATCATTAATAGAAAATACTTCCTTATTAGGATGTTCAATATGTAAAGATGTATCTTCTACTGAAGGATGTTTAGCAAGGAAATCATCCAGAGCTTGGCCCTTTATTGCCTTTTGAGACACATACTGGATATCAAATTGCTGCAAAATAACTGCCCACCTTTCCAGACGTCCTATAAGCATTAGACGACTAAGGATGAATTTGAGCGGGTTATTGTGAGATAACAATTGCACCTCATGATGTTCTAGGTGGTGTCTCAATTTCTAAACTGCAATGATTAATGCTAGGCAGCACTTTTCAATACTTGAATATCGGGTTTCTACTTCAAGCATAGTCCGACTGAGATAGTAAAGGTTGTTTTCATTCCCAGCATCATTCTTTTGTGCAAGGAAAGCACACAATGACTGATCTAAATCTATCACATAAATAATAAGTGGACTTCCTTCAATAGGTGGAATTAATACTGGTGGACTCAAAAGATATTTCTTGAGAATATTGAATTCCTCTTGACATTCGTCAGTCCACTGTTAAGTGACTCTCTTCTTCATCAATTTGGTGAAGGTTAATGTTTTTCCTGCCAGATTAGTGATGAAACGCCGAATATGGGCCAAGTTTCCTTCAAGTCCTCTCAATTTTTTCAAATTTAGAGGAGGTGACATACCAAGGATTGACATTGTATTCTCAGGATTGACTTCGATAAAACTATGGCGTACAACGAAGCTGAGAAATTTTCTTGAGGTTACCCCAAAAGCACATTTTAAGGGGTTCATCTTCAAATTTTGTTGTCAAAGATTGTGTAATATGATTTCCACATCATCCAAGTGATTATAACGTTGTTTAGATTTATCCACCAAATCATCCACATAACATTCAACAAATTTCCCTAAAAGGAATTGAAGATACGGTTCATGGCACGTTGATATGTTGCACCTGCTATTTTCAGGCCAAAGGGAATTACCCGATAGTAAAACACATCCTGAGGGGCTCTGAAAGATGTAGATTCTTCATCTTCTGAAGCCATTCAAATTTCATTATACCCAGAATATACATCCATGAATGAAAGTACATCATAGCTAGCTGTTGAATCAATTAAGAGTTCTGTGATCAGAACTGGAAAATCATCCTTGGGACAATGCCGATTAAGATCTATAAAATCAATTAAAAATATAATTTTCCATTATTATTTTTCACAGGGACAAAATTAGCCAGCCATTTGGGATATTTAACTTCTCTGATGACGTTAGCTTTGATAAGCTTATACACATCAGCTTCAATTTTGGAAGCATAAGTTGGGTGTGTTCTTATGGTGGCTTTCTTGAATCCTCGATGTCCATCTGGAAAACCCAAATGATGAGTAGCAACATTGGGATCAAGACCTAGAATTCTGGTATAGTTCCAAGAAAATATATCTCGATTTTGCTTTAAAAATGAAATATACATTTCTTAATCTACAAGATTCATGACCGCACTAATTAAAGTGGGGCGTGGATCTTCTTTTATACCCATATTTATTTCTCTTAGTTCATCCACAATGTTAGAGATACCCTCTTCAAAAGTTAGAGGAAAATCTCTGAGATCTTCCTCCTCTTCTTCAACACGTGTTATTTCTTCTATTTCTACTTTCATAGTAGATGATGAAGCAGAATTTCCATGATCAAGAGAGATGTTAAAATTTGAACATCCTGATGAAGAGGCTACCATTTCTAACCCTATTGACGATGAAGGGTCTTCCTTGGGTAATAAAAAGGAGATGATGGATTGCAAATCAACATCAACGTTTATATCTAACATTTCAATAACTTCTTCAGGCCTGGTTGGCGAAGTATAGAGTTTCTGGATTTCAGCGGATGAAATGAAGACATCTCCATTTGAGCTTTCATCATTGCTTGGTGAATCACCAATTTCTCCCATGTTTTCCGGCTTGGTTTCCATAATTGACATTATGGAAGTTTCTATAAGAGTATTTGGATTTGGGTCTATCATGTCAATTTGACTGATATGCAACACATAATTTGTATTCACATGTATGAATGGGTTTACTGGAATATTTTTGAAACCATATGGAGCATTAATTTTGGTATCCCCTTTTGTCATAGATAACTCCTTTCCTTCCATGTGATATAATTCAGTGTAAAGACCCGTAAAATTCAAGGAAAATTTTTTCTTAATTTTCTTTAGAATTTTACAAGAGCGCGGTTTCAGACGGCACCTGATTCCGAGGCCCGGAGTGCCCGGAATTAATTTCCGAAGTTTGGCTCGGGAACGTTCAGTGAACGAACGAGCGGGAATTCCTAACTTTTGATCCGGTGCTCGGAATTGAAATCTGAGGGCACCGATGAACTCGCAGCGCCGATTTTCGCTTAATGAGACCTTTTCGGGAGTTGCGTTTGTTGCGGGTTGAAAGTTAATTTTTGAGGGTTTTAGTTGAGTTAAATAAAATTTGTGTAGAACAAATTTTATTATAACTTCTTAAAACCTCTCAAAGGAGGTTGGAAGTGGGACCCACACCCACTTAACCTCCCTTGGGAGGATTAAGAGTGGTGGGGCCCACACGAACCCCCACCTTTTCAACTCCCCACTCTCCCTCTTAATGGCTTGATAACTTAACTTCTTTTTAATTATACAACTCATGTATATTAAATAAGTGAGTTAATTTTTTGGAGTTAGCCATTTTGAATTTCAAACCTTTGAAATTCTTTTTGTGAATAAAATAAGACTTTGTCTTATTTTGTTTGGTTAGAACTCTTAGCCATCTTGAAGTGGTTGAGAGCTTTTCTTTCTTCTTCAACCTCAACGAAGAACACGAAGAACGCCGTTCTTCAACGAAGAACTCCTTCGCTGAAGAACACGGACTTTCCGCGACGCCCTATCCGCGACGTGACGTTCTTCTTCCGTATCATCTTTTCCGCGACGAACGCCATCAACAACGACTCTTCCTCCGACGTCAAAGGAATCGACACCGATATTCCACAACTCCGTCACGTGCGACTATCGAGGTAGGGGATGTTGATTTAATATTTAATTATCTCATTCTTGCTCGTGGTTCGTATGACTAACGTGAGGATGTTGTTTATTTAAAATTGCGTTATTAATTTAACGTGAGGGGGGCCGGACCGTACGAACACGGCCGAACCCCCTCCAACGTTCTTGTTTGTTCTTGCGGGTGGAAGCAAGTGGCGTGGTGCCGTCGCACCACGCGGATGATTGTGCGTTTATTTTACGCAACGCCGTCGCGCGCACTCCATGTAGAAACATCAAGAACGCGACGCCGTCGCGCCGCGTTGAAAGAACTTAAAGTGCGGCGGAGGGGCGCGGTGCCGTCGCACCGCGCCGGATGATGAACGCCGCGGCCGGTTCCGGGCTGCGGCGGGACGAGAAGACCGCGGCCGGTTCCGGGCCGCGGCGGGACGAGAAGACCGCGGCCGGTTCCGGGCCGCGGCGGAAGAGAAGACCGGCGGCCGGGCCGCCGGCGTCGGAAGTCGAAGGCGGGACCAGAATTTCCGGTCCCGTTGGTAAAAACCGGCCGGCCAGCTGGCCGGCCGGATGACTTAAAACCGGGGGATTAAATCCCCCGGCCGGTTCATAAAAAACCCCCTCTTAAAGAGGGGGGCGGTTCTTGAGGGAAGGGGGCAGCCGCCCCCTTTGGTTCGGTGCCAGCAGGCCCCCCCACGTGAGGGGGGGGGGGGGGGGCGGTTTGAAGGAACCGGCGCGGCACGTAGGCCGCGCCACTTTGAAGATCCGCGGGGGCTTAGCCCCCCGCATGCGCAGCCCCCTCACGGCGCCTGGCCGCCGCGGCCCGCCGCGCCGCCGCCCGCCGCGCCGCGGCCCGCCGCGCCGCCGCCCGCCGCCGCCGGCCACCGCGCCGCCCAGGGGGGGGTCGGGCCGGGTCGGCCCGGACCCGGACCCCCCGGTTTGAACCTGTTTTGGTTTTTGGCTCATAACATGAGCCTCGGACCTCCGAATGACGAACCGTCTGCGGCAACGCGATCCTTGGATCGAGACGGTCGTTTCGGTATATCGCACTCAAGGTTTCGGGTTACTTTGAGTTCGGCCGGGTTGGTTCGTTCACGAAACCAACCGGGCCTTCGGAGCGGAAACGCTCATATCTTGAGCTACGAACGTCCGATTGATGCACCGTCAGTCGCGTTGTGTTCCTTTTAGTGAGTCAGATCTTTTGGCATACTCCGCCTGAGGTTTGGACGCAGGTGGAGTACGGTCGGGTTGGTTTTGCCTTAAAAACCAACCGGGCCCCGGAGACGAAAATGTCAATAACTCACAGAACGGGCGTCCGATTGACGCGCCGTCTATTTCGTTGACTTCCTCTTGATGAGACGGAACTTTTGACATACTCCGCCTGAGTTTTGGTTACACTCGGAGTATGGCCGGGTTGGATTGTACCCGAAATCCAACCGGGCCCCTGGAACGGGAAAGCTGATATCTTTCAGACAGGACGTCCGCTTGACGAGCCGTCAGCGGCGTTGGTGGTTACGTTGAGTAACGGTCCCTTTGAGTATACCCTATGGGAGTTCGGGGTACAGTTGAGATACGGCCGGGATTGGTTTCGCTCACGAAACCATCCGGGCCCCTGGGACGAAAAGGCTAATAACTCACAGACCGGGCGTCCGATCGACGCGCCGTCTGTTGCGTTGAGACCCCTGTGACGAGACGGACCTTTGAGACACTTCTTCGTGGGACTTTGAGATACTTGGAGTATCGACCTGTAGCTCGTGGAGCGGACCCTCCCAGTGACGAGCGTGCGAAGTACGGAGACCGTGTAGCTGGCTGAGACCTGACGACTGCTTGACCGACTCGACTTGGAGTGAGTCGACTAGCCCAGTGGACGGAGCACTACCTTCAGAGGTGCAGACCCATGGCGGGCGGAGCACTACCTGTGTGACAGTGCAGACCCGCGGTGCTCGTCCGGAGAGTACCTCAGCAGGCTACTAGGGGGTGTGCACTTCGGAGTTTGGGTGACATACCTTGGCGGGAAGCACTACTGTGTTTGGGTGGCTGGCCCGCAGTACTCGACAGGAGGAGTACTTCAGCAGTCTTAGGTTAGTGAGCAGTACCTCGGAGTCGTGACAGGACCACTGTACACTCTAGAGACGGAGCTCTTCAGCAGTTACGGTTTCGATAATGAAAATCCTAGTTTGAGCTGAGACTTTTGACCTTGTGTTTACCTCATGATTGAGATGGGTCACTTGCTAACTTTGGTATATGTATGGGCATATACCCGGGTAGTGGTTATCCGTCGTTTTCACAATCCTTGTGTTTCCTCATGATTGAGATGGGTTACTTGATAACTTAGGCATATGTATGGGCATATACCTAAGTAGAGTTTATCTGTTGAGATCTTCTTGTGTTTATCCTTGTTGGTTTTAGTGAGACCTTGAGGGTCTCGGGGTCCCTACTGAGTATCGTTATACTCACCCCTGCACGGGCTATGCCTGCACCTCGTTGTGTTGGTTGCAGACGACGGACAGTGCTGACAGAAGCTGAAGGTTCGAGGACTGGACGGTACCTGGAGGTGGACTATACGACGAGGCGGTACCCGGAGGAGGACCACTGGGCGAGACATACTCGGAGCGGATGGCGGGACCCGAGGAGCAGAGGAGCTATCTGTACCCACCCTTCAGGTGGGATTTCCAGTGGACATCTCAGCGTAGCAGCTTTACTTTTCAGTCGCTGTTTTCCCTTTTCGAGTTGTACTTTACAGTTGGGCTTGTATTTCCGGCCCTTTTTACTTTTCAGCTCATCTTTTTGCACTTAGTGTTTTACTTCCGCTTGTACTCTGTGGTGCTTGTTTTCTTTTATAAAGGCAATGCCTTCCCAGTTATCGGGATTTTACGCCTTTGGTGCTAGTCGCCAGCCCCTGGCCTATGGAAGGCGGGCTTGGGGTAGTCACGGCACGGGCCCCGAGGACGGGTCGTGACAAATTGGTATCAAAGGAGTTCGGTTCTACCGCAGAACTTATAACTCTGATCTTTCTTTCTGTGATGCAATAGTGTTAAGAGTACCGAGTGTGGTTTTCAGTTCAGGGAGTCCAGTGTTGGTGCGGGCGGCCGACGTATCCATACACCAGGACCCTGACAACTGATTTCCGACTTTGTGCATGAAAACACTGATTGCGTGTGTGTTTTCAAAGGTTTTTTCCCTTAAAAACAACTCAAATCAGGTCAGCTCACCAGGTATAATCGTTTGATCGTGTTACGTTGTTTCTTTCAGGATGGCCCCACGATGGCAGCCAGCTAGGGTTCCGAGAATCGAACGTGACGACAGCCCACCGAGCGACGAGGCCTCGGTGCAGGGCCCTTTGTTAGCAGTGGCACCGGCGGTAGCTCTACCCGCCGAGCCCCCGATGCTTCCAGCAGCAGCCGCTGACGATGCACGTCGCCTCAGCGCACTGCATGAGTTTCAACGCCAGCGACCGCCCAGGTTTCGCGGGGAGACGGATCCCCAGGCAGCAGAGGACTGGCTAGAGGCAGTGGTACGAGTGTTTAGGCTAGTGAGGACACCAGCAGACCTCATGGTGATCCTCGCTGCGAGCCTACTACACGCAGCAGCAGGTAGGTGGTGGAGCCACTTGTTTCGGTTTTGCGATGAGATGAACTTCACATGGGAAGACTTCGAGACCTTCTTCAGGGTGGAGTTTGTGCCAGTATCTCTACACCCCGAGCGTGTACAGGAGATTCTGCCTTTACCGCGTGTTTTTCGATCAGAAGCCGAGTCATCTGTGGGCAGTAGACAGATGATGCAGAGGTCCAGGAGGACCAGACCAGCAGTTGGGCGATCTCGGGTTTTAGGACCAGTGGTGCAGGGCACCCGGAGTGGGAACAGAGCTAGCCGTGCTAGGAGCAGGTTGTGTTACTCATGCCGCGGAAAGGGTCACCTGGCACGTGACTGCCCGACCCTCCATGCGGAGAAGCAGCAGACGGTTGAGGAACCACCTAGGCAGAGGTAGAGGTTCGACCGTAGCGGTCCGCAGGGAGGAGGCGGACGAGGCAGAAGAGCTGGCCGAGCAGCAGGTGGTGGACGACGCTTTGAGGCTCTGCCACCACCACCACCAGGAGGTCCACCCTGACCACAGGGAGTAGGTGAACATGCGAGAGCACAGCTTCAGGCAGTTGAAGCTTACGAACATGGAGCTCTGGGAGCCGATGGACAGGAGCAGAACTAGTGGATACATCCTTGTACTTCTGGTTCCTTGCTGCTTTTGTGTAGCGTCTTGTAATATGAGCTGCAATAATAAAAGACGCATCCTTTGTGATGTTTTCATTCCTGTCCTCTTTAGTGATGTTACTAAGAGGTTCCAGTTGACTGTTGACTTGACCCTCACTTGTGAGACAGCTACTGGAGGAGACCAGTTACCACACACTGATGCCGACAGTGTGACTCAACCCTTGGAGGCGAGAGTAACGGTTGGATCTCTTAGTAGTAGCGTCGAGGCCTTATGACGTCATCCTTGGTATGGATTAATATCATCCATGTTAGGATTGACTGTTTTAGGCAAAGAATGTGGTTCATCCAGGGGATGAGACCAGGTTTCTCTTATCGGCAAGGAAGAAATCTTGCAGCTCTTGTGGGACCAGAGATGGTCCGGGCCACGTCAGAGGAGGTCCATGTCATCCAGGAGCGGATGAGGACAGCACAGAACCGGCAGAAGTCATACGCTGACAGGAGGCGGAGGCCACTAGAGTTCGAGGATGGTGACCACGTCTTCTTGCGGGTCTCACCTCGACGTGGTATTCGGAGATTTGGCCGAGGCGACAAGTTATCTCCGCGCTTCATCGGACCCTTCCAGGTCCTCAGTAGGATAGGAGAGGTGTCTTATCGCCTGGCTCTACCACCTCAGTTGCACCGGGTGCACGACGTCTTCCACGTGTCTCAGCTGAGGAGATACGTGCACGACCCGACGCACATCTTTGACCATGGGGAGCTTGACGTTGACGAGGGGCGACATTTACGGAGGTCCGGTGGAGATAGAGGATCGACAGGAGCGGGTCCTACATGGGCGATCGATTCCTCTTGTGCGCAACAGATGGCAGCACGGGAATCTCCAGGAGAGCACATGGGAGCGGGAGGCTCAGATGCGTGCTCAGTACCCTCTTTTGTTTCCCTAGTTTTTGATGTAGCTTTACGGGGACGTAAAGCCCTGAGGTGGGAGTAATGTAAAGACCCGTAAAATTCAAGGAAAATTTTTTCTTAATTTTCTTTAGAATTTTACAAGTGCGCGGTTTCAGACGGCACCTGATTCCGAGGCCCGGAGTGCCCGGAATTAATTTCCGAAGTTTGGCTCGGGAACGTTCAGTGAACGAACGAGCGGGAATTCCTAACTTTTGATCTGGTGCTCGGAATTGAAATCCGAGGGCACCGATGAACTCGCAGCGCCGATTTTCGCTTAATGAGACCTTTTCGGGAGTTGCGTTTGTTGCGGGTTGAAAGTTAATTTTTGATGGTTTTAGTTGAGTTAAATAAAATTTGTGTAGAACAAATTTTATTATAACTTCTTAAAACCTCTCAAAGGAGGTTGGAAGTGGGACCCACACCCACTTAACCTCCCTTGGGAGGATTAAGAGTGGTGGGGCCCACACGAACCCCCACCTTTTCAACTCCCCACTCTCCCTATTAATGGCTTGATAACTTAACTTCTTTTTAATTATACAACTCATGTATATTAAATAAGTGAGTTAATTTTTTGGAGTTAGCCATTTTGAATTTCAAACCTTTGAAATTCTTTTTGTGAATAAAATAAGACTTTGTCTTATTTTGTTTGGTTAGAACTCTTAGCCATCTTGAAGTGGTTGAGAGCTTTTCTTTCTTCTTCAACCTCAACGAAGAACACGAAGAACGCCGTTCTTCAATGAAGAACTCCTTCGCCGAAGAACACGGACTTTCCGCGACGCCCTATCCGCGACGTGACGTTCTTCTTCCGTATCATCTTTTCCGCGACGAATGCCATCGACAACGACTCTTCCTCCGACGTCAAAGGAATCGACACCGATATTCCACAACTCCGTCACGTGCGACTATCGAGGTAGGGGATGTTGATTTAATATTTAATTATCTCATTCTTGCTCGTGGTTCGTATGACTAACATGAGGATGTTGTTTATTTAAAATTGCGTTATTAATTTAACGTGAGGGGGGCCGGACCGTACGAACACGGCCGAACCCCCTCCAACGTTCTTGTTTGTTCTTGCGGGTGGAAGCAAGTGGCGTGGTGCCGTCGCACCACGCGGATGATTGTGCGTTTATTTTACGCAACGCCGTCGCGCGCACTCCATGTAGAAACATCAAGAACGCGACGCCGTCGCGCCGCGTTGAAAGAACTTAAAGTGCGGCGGAGGGGCGCGGTGCCATCGCACCGCGCCGGATGACGAACGCCGCGGCCGGTTCCGGGCTGCGGCGGGACGAGAAGACCGCGGCCGGTTCCGGGCCGCGGCGGGACGAGAAGACCGCGGCCGGTTGCGGGCCGCGGCGGAAGAGAAGACCGGCGGCCGGGCCGCCGGCGTCGGAAGTCGAAGGCGGGACCGGAATTTCCGGTCCCGTTGGTAAAAACCGGCCGGCCAGCTGGCCGGCCGGATGACTTAAAACCGGGGGATTAAATCCCCCGGCCGGTTCATAAAACCCCCCCTCTTAAAGAGGGGGGCGGTTCTTGAGGGAAGGGGGCAGCCGCCCCCTTTGGTTCGGTGCCAGCAGGCCCCCCCACGTGAGGGGGGGGGGGGGCGGTTTGAAGGAACCGGCGCGGCACGTAGGCCGCGCCACTTTGAAGATCCGCGGGGGCTTAGCCCCCCGCATGCGCAGCCCCCTCGCGGCGCCTGGCCTCCGCGGCCCGCCGCGCCGCCGCGCCGCCGCGCCGCCGCCCGCCGCCCGCCGCCGCCGCGCCGCCGCGCCGCCCAGGGGGGGTCGGGCCGGGTCGGCCCGGACCCGGACCCCCCGGTTTGAACCTGTTTTGGTTTTTGGCTCATAACTTGAGCCTCGGACCTCCGAATGACGAACCGTCTGCGGCAACGCGATCCTTGGATCGAGACGGTCGTTTCGGTATATCGCACTCAAGGTTTTGGGTTACTTTGAGTTCGGCCGGGTTGGTTCGTTCACGAAACCAACCGGGCCTTCGGAGCGGAAACGCTCATATCTTGAGCTACGAACGTCCGATTGACGCACCGTCAGTCGCGTTGTGTTCCTTTTAGTGAGTCAGATCTTTTGGCATACTCCGCCTGAGGTTTGGACGCAGGTGGAGTACGGTCGGGTTGGTTTTGCCTTAAAAACCAACCGGGCCCCGGAGACGAAAATGCCAATAACTCACAGACCGGGCGTCCGATTGACGTGTCGTCTGTTTCGTTGACTTCCTCTTGATGAGATGGAACTTTTGACATACTCCGCCCGAGTTTTGGTTACACTCGGAGTATGGCCGGGTTGGATTGTACCCGAAATCCAACCGGGCCCCTGGAACGGGAAAGCTGATATCTTTCAGACAGGACGTCCGCTTGACGAGCCGTCAGCGGTGTTGGTGGTTACGTTGAGTAACGGTCCCTTTGAGTATACCCTATGGGAGTTCGGGGTACAGTTGAGATACGGCCGGGATTGGTTTCACTCACGAAACCATCCGGGCCCCTGGGACGAAAAGGCTAATAACTCACAGACCGGGCGTCCGATCGACGCGCCGTCTGTTGCGTTGAGACCCCTGTGACGAGAAGGACCTTTGAGACACTTCTTCGTGGGACTTTGAGATACTTGGAGTATCGACCTGTAGCTCGTGGAGCGGACCCTCCCAGTGACGAGCGTGCGAAGTACGGAGACCGTGTAGCTGGCTGAGACCTGACGACTGCTTGACCGACTCGACTTGGAGTGAGTCGACTAGCCCAGTGGACGGAGCACTACCTTCAGAGGTGCAGACCCATGGCGGACGGAGCACTACCTGTGTGACAGTGCAGACCCGCGGTGCTCGTCCGGAGAGTACCTTAGCAGGCTACTAGGGGGTGTGCACTTCGGAGTTTGGGTGACATACCTCGGCGGGAAGCACTACTGTGTTTGGGTGGCTGGCCCGCAGTACTCGACAGGAGGAGTACTTCAGCAGTCTTAGGTTAGTGATCAGTACCTCGGAGTTGTGACAGGACCACTGTACACTCTAGAGACGGAGCTCTTCAGCAGTTACGGTTTCAATAATGAAAATCATGGTTTGAGCTGAGACTTTTGACCTTGTGTTTACCTCATGATTGAGATGGGTCACTTGCTAACTTTGGTATATGTATGGGCATATACCCGGGTAGTGGTTATCCGTCGTTTTCACAATCCTTGTGTTTCCTCATGATTGAGATGGGTTACTTGATAACTTAGGCATATGTATGGGCATATACCTAAGTAGAGTTTATCTGCTGAGATCTTCTTGCGTTTATCCTTGTTGGTTTTAGTGAGACCTTGAGGGTCTCGGGGTCCCTACTGAGTATCGTTATACTCACCCCTGCACGGGCTGTGCCCGCACCTCGTTGTGTTGGTTGCAGACGACGGACAGTGCTGACAGAAGCCGAAGGTTCGAGGACTGGACGGTACCTGGAGGTGGACTATACGACGAGGCGGTACCCGGAGGAGGACCACTGGGCGAGACATACTCGGAGCGGATGGCGGGACCCGAGGAGCAGAGGAGCTATCTGTACCCACCCTTCAGGTGGGATTTCCAGTGGACATCTCAGCGTAGCAGCTTTACTTTTCAGTCGCTGTTTTCCCTTTTCGAGTTGTACTTTACAGTTGGGCTTGTATTTCCGGCCCTTTTTACTTTTCAGCTCATCTTTTTGCACTTAGTGTTTTACTTCCGCTTGTACTCTGTGGTGCTTGTTTTCTTTTATAAAGGCAATGCCTTCCCAGTTATCGGGATTTTACGCCTTTGGTGCTAGTCGCCAGCCCCTGGCCTATGGAAGGCGGGCTTGGGGTAGTCACGGCACGGGCCCCGAGGACGGGTCGTGACATTCAGCCTCAATGTATTGAGATTCACATGTTTTGAATGGGGATTTACCACCACAAAACATCCCAATTTTACTATTGAAACTATATTTGAGACATTGATGATATGATGAAGGTATAGCCGCATGTTGATGTATCCAAGGTCTTCCATGAAAAATGTTGAAGGTCGTGTCATGACGAACAACTATGAAATCTGAGTTGGATACAAGATCCCCAAACTGAGTTCTGGGTGTGATCTCGCCCAGAGGTTCTTGTTCATTTTTATCATATCCTTGTAACATCAAATTAGAAAGAGATAAATCAGATTTAGTGAGGCCCAATCGACGAAGTGTACGAATGACGATGAGGTTGACTCCTGAACCATTATCAATGAAAGCTCTTCAGATGTCTACATCATTGACCTTTCCAGATAAGTACAAAGGTCTAATATGTACATGCACAACATCATCTTTATCTTCATCTGTAAAAGATATCACTGCATGTCATTCTGGAGGATCATAATCTACATGGTAGACTTCAGCCGCAACAATTTCAGTTTTGAATTCTTGAGGACTTTACAAAGCCTCAATGAGTGCCTCCCGAAGATCCTATAATAGAATACAGGCATCCAGAATTGATAACATGATCGGTACATGGGGAAAATATTTCAAGACATCATATTTTTTATTCAAAGGACTGCATTTTCCAACAAGAACATGTGGTTTTGTTGGTTCCTTAGAAGTTGATGCTTGGGAAGTAGATGCTTCTTGTGTTGGGGTAGGAGTTGGAAATTCTCCTGGATTTGGAAAATTAGACCGACCAGGTCTATTTATTTACTGAGAGGAAGAAGGTTTAACCTCCAACCGATCCTCCAGAATAATTGGGCTAGGATTGAATATGCAATGTGTGGAAGAACTTTCTTGTTCTTGTTGAGCCCCCTGAAGGGCTCTGCGACGAGTTTCTGTTGTATATACTATTCTAGCAGGGGGTAGGATTGAAATAGTGTCTTCTATGATATCAATGTCTTCTTCTGTATCCTAGACCTTTGTAACTCCCTCTAATTACTCTGTTTGATACTGGTAACTCATGATCATCTAGATCGAAACTGTGACTAGCATAAGGATATGTTAAGTGAATCATGTTAACAGAACCAAATATCAACTCTTCATCTGATGAAGAATGTGCCTGATTAGCCAGTTTCGGCTATGAATTTTGGTGGGGCGGTGCCCATGGCTTTGAAGTAGATGGCATAAAATCTACCAGAGTCAAAGACAACTTGGGATTTGACACGATCTCATCTTCTTCTGACTGCTCTTCTTTCTTTGAATTATGTCGTTTCTTTGAGGATTTTTCTTCTAATGAAGGGGGTTTTTTTGCATTCATAGATGAAGACACAATTGGTTTCTTTAATTGAGTCCCTAAAATGTCACGAGTTCTGTTGATCGTTTTTCTGTCCATCAAATCATCATATTTCTGCACATTTTTTCTTTTGATTTCTTTCCACTAGCCTTCTTCATCTAGATCTATAGCAGTAACACATGCTACCTGGGCGGAAGAACCTTTCAGTTTGACTCGTCCTAAGTCAACCATCTATTGTAGGAGGTCATTGAAGACAAAACACTCCTGAATGGGATGACCCAACATCTGATGAAATGGGAAATAGTTGGGAAGGAGTTCATCTCCTTCCTTGTTTGGCTTTTTGGGCCTTGTAAACTGAACCAAATTATTTTCCAGATCCAAAATGAAGTAACTAAGAACTTGTTCATTTCAGAAAGAATAAACTTATCTCTTTAACTCCTCAAATTTTTTCCGTCTTTGATCTCTTTGATCATCTTGACAATACAACCTCTGTTGTTGATGCTCTGGAGGTGGAGCCCTTCGGTAAATTGATGTTTTTGAAGTAGAAATAGGTTCAAGTGCTTGTTTAAGCATAACTGTAGTAGTCTCTGCTCTACCCATTCTCATTCGAGGATATGATGGAATTACACGAGTTTTATCCTTAGTCTTTGTAAGAGATTATTCAATCTATTGAGTGATTGAATTAAAGTCTCGAAACCCTCATGTGTATTTCATAGGGATCAACTGTGTGCGTAATTCATCACGCAAATTTTCCACACGGATTGGCAACAATTCTTCTTGAGGGAGTTCTAAGAATAAGTAATATGTTAATCCCTTCTAGCGAGCAATGAAATTAGAAACTCTTTCATTCTCCCTTTGCTTACAATTTGTAAGATCAAAAAGTGTTGTCTTTGGAAACATTGAGCTTAATTGAAGAAGGAATCGTTGAAGGAGATATTCCCACCTGATAACTGACTAGGATTGCAAGCTTGTATACCAGAAAATGGCAGGCCCTCGTAATGACTATACAAAACACCTTATCTTAAATACTTATTGTTATTGAGGAGTTCCCATCATAGGATTACAACGAGAAACAAAATGTGTTAAGTGTGTTCTGGGTATCCCGGACTATTAAAAATTGGGAATGTGGTACTTGAAAAATTTGATGGGGAGGAATTGTATCAACCCATTCATGATAAGCTCCCGTTTCTAGTTGAATTTGTGAACTCTTTCCCTCCATAGCTTCGAAACAAGCTGTTAATGACACAATGGTAGTCATTAACTTTTGAGAAACATCTGGTTGAGCTTGGACCTGAGCAGGTGAAATAACTGGAGCTTGGACAGGTTTGGTGGCTAGTACTGCAACTGATGGTAGCACTATTGATTATTGTTACTCTTGACTCATAGGATTAGACCTGTGAGGGTGTACTGGTAAAGGAGGATATTCTTGATCCCTCTGAATAGCTGCAAAAAAATTTGTTGGCTGACTAACTCTAGCACACTTAGGAGGAAGACTGCCTTGAAGTAGTTCTGCATTCAACCTCCTTTATTCCTTCATTTCATCCTCCTACTGTGTGAATCATTGCTCTAGTGAGAGTGATTGGTCTTCTACAGAGGAAGGTTTTAATGTAACCAGACATTTTCCTTTCCCCTTTTTGGATGCCTTTTGGAGAGGGGGAAGTTGGTTATTTGAAGGAATGTCTAGATTTTGGGTAATCCTTTGATTTCGTGTACACGCACCTTATTCATTTACCTCTGTGTGTACAACCTCATGAGCATGAACTTCTTCATCTGATCCCTCTAAGTGAGCCTCATAATCTGGAGGATCAGCAACAAAGATAATTATTACATTTATTGATGCATAACGCATTTCATCCCTTCTATCAGCATTTCTACGATATTGACTTCTTCCATGTCCTTCACGAGACATTGCCTTTTGTTGATTTGATCCCACAGGAACTTCATGATGAACCATTATTTATAGGGAATCTCCTATTAATTTGGCTCTTCGTTCCTCTTGTGGATTCTTCCCTATTCGAGAGAAGACAGGCTTTTGTTGAGGAAGAGATTGAGGATTTGAAAAAGTCCCCAATCTGGTGGATTGGGGCTGTTCCTGCTATCCCTTCCCAACTTCCCAAATCCTATTTGTTGATTTCGAGGGTTGAGCTAAAAGAGTCCTTAGTCTAGAAAGATGGGGTGGCTCTTGAGCTGCTACATCTTATACTTTCTAAAAATATCTCCTAATCTTACAGTCTTTAGTCTGGAAATTGCCTAGATGCATTATCCTACATCCACTCAAATCACCCGGTTTATATGTCCATTAGATGATTCCTAACACTTCTGTCACCTGATGATGTGCACGCTCTAAACGAGAATCCTATTCGATATTCTCATTTTCCTGATGCAAGATTAATTCGACAACTTTTTCTATGTATGCCTGACTTTGGGAAGAACTAGTTGAGGCATGTTCTTGAGCAAGCCTTTGATTATGCATAAACCCAGCTACATGTGGCCAGCCCTGGGAAATAACATTGCATGAGACCACCTTTGGCGAGATTTGTTGACTGGATAGTACTGTAAAATGCAGTGCTCCAGGAACACCCCACCCCTCGATATGAATTCCATATGGGGCATTGGAAATTAACTGGTGCAATCTTTTGAGTGCGCCAAGGCATGAACTCTGAGGGGATTTCTCCTACTTTTCAGCCTTTGGATATTAGGAAACTCAGAGAGATGCCAACTCAATTTGGCATTGTAACTCTTCAATTATCTTGACATGATTTTCCTATTCATCATAAGATAATATTTTCTTTTTCAATTGACAAAGAGTTTTCCACATGTGGAGACGAATATCATGAATACAATCTTCTGTCAACATTTCTAGAATATCATACTGAGAGTCAGCCAAAGGCTAAAACATGATAGGTACTTCACCTTTAGCCAGTTGTTATCTCATATTCATCACTTCCTCTTTATCATTCGATGAGTATTCTTCTACCTAATTAGACCAAAGCTGGTGCTTCTTTGTTGCTTCATGAAATTCAACAATATTGGTAGAGAATTCATTTATCAAACTAGAAGATGAATGACCTATGGGTGGTTCAGAGAATGACCTACACCCTGGGCTATCTTCTGATTGAGAAAGTATTTCACCTGCTAGTGGTAAAGCATCAGACACGACTGGCATCACATTTGTAAGTGCCTCAAGATAAAAGGGCTTTCCTGTCACTACATTTTCCTTTGAAGAATTTTCCAGGAAATACGAATTACTACTATGGAGATGACATTCTCAACCAAATTCATCATCATGGGAAGGACCACCATGGTGAGTTATAGAAAAAGATGAAACATTTTGCTGCTTGATCTTATGGCCACGTAGAGTGTTATCACGGCTCTCATATGAAGATGATACTTCAAGATCGACTGAACATTCTTGATGCAAGCCTCCATGAGGAAGTGCCTAATCAAGTCCATTGGAATTAATGTTCCCACTATTGGGAAATGAGAGAGTAGAATCTTGAGTTGCAATAGATAATTGTCTGAGTGCATCAAGAACTCCATCATCGAGGAAGGCCTTATTACAGATTGGCTCCTGATTTTTTGATTGTGGTGAACGAGTCTTCTTCTTAGAATCCTTCTTACTCACTTTGGGAACCACTTGTTGACAAAAGTGGTTATTATGGACAGGTGTTTGTGCCTGCTTAGGAGAAATAGTCAGGTTAGGCTGATTATCTCCATTCAAATCAGGTGTGTGTGCCTGAATTGATTGTTTGTATGACATGGGGGAGTGTTCCCCACAACCCTTTTGGACTGGAACAGAGGTGTGTATCTATTCCATAGTGACATGTTCATGAGTCACTCCACTAGTAGGGACAGATTTGTATTTCTTTCCATGTGATGCTGTTGAAGCTGTTATAATATTCTGAAAGGCATCCATAATATGAACAGGGATTTTCATATTCTCTTTCACCATTGTCATAATGTGCTTGGTAACTTCAGCTGCTAGAATGGTAATATACGTCCATTATGTGCTTGGAGTAGGTGTGTATTCCTGCTCCTGTTCTCCTTTTCCTGTCAGTGAATTCTGACAGTACTCATGTGTTGGGGCAGAGAGTTGAGTCTGCTCCAAATTTGTCGTTGGAGCTTTCTGACTGACTTCACATGGTGCTACCAAATGAGACTATTGGTAGGCTTGATTAACATTTTCAGGTGTATGTGCATGATGTACATTTTTCATAAAGTATGGTTGACAAATTTCTTTCAATACTGGAAGACGAGACTGCAGACAGAATTATTGATTGTAAACAGGTCTATGTCCCTGCTTATCAGTTGCCACCATATTAGATTGGTGAGCTTCTTTGAGTGAAGTCAGACAAACCTGTTGAATGGTTAATGAATTATAAATAGGTGTATATTTCTTCCTACAATACTCCACCGGAAGTGCCTGGCGGGATTGTCATGTTCCTTCCAGACGAATCTTCTAGGCAGTAACATCAGGATGGATGGGTGTATATGCCCGGTCATTATTTTCCATCAAGTTGCCTTGATGGACTTCTCCAGAGGGGACAAAAGTAAGAACCTGCTCCCTGTTGACCAGATTTTTCCTATGGTGGTTCGTCTTGTGTGCTCGAGTCTGAGGGACTTGAGCCGAATCTCTAAAGGTGATACCCTCATCATGTTGAGGGTGCACTGCCGCACGAGTCTGGTGGAGATTTTTGATGGGTGCCCTCATGAAGGACTTTTGTATCCTTGAATTAAGGCCTTGAGTGACCTTCTCATTCACCTCCCCATAATATGGTAGGGACTGGAGATTGCGTTACGAGGTTAACGACCCAAAACGGTTGGAAACGGTGGTTGGCACCACCTGCTTTTTGATCACTGGTCGATGTTGTCCGGACAACCATGGTGAATTATTGATTTGGAGGGATTGTCAAGTGGCCTCCAGAGTAGTAATGGTACCGTCTTGAAGGTATTTATTAACCAGTGAATTTGAGACCCAGTGTGGAAGACACTGAGTAGGTGATGTTGTCCTCAGAGTGGACGAGGATCCAGGAGGAGTAGCAGCAGAGGCATTCACAGGTGTGATCTTTAGGGAAGCCATATCTATAACGCAGAGAGATCTTGGAAATGAGTTCCTATTTGATATAATAGAAATAATAAATATAAGTTCGGCCACTACAACTTTTGGATGATCACATATGTTATTGATTGCTTTGTTGGTCCTCATATTGAATTAAATTGGGGTCTAAAAAATTAGTAAAACATTATTTAACATGGTTAGGGATTCACATCGGGTTCACCATTTTTTGTTTCCTCTAGAAATGAGGATGACCTTGTTTATATAAGTTTCAAACATTCAAATCGGTTTCTAACTTGTTTATTCGTAGAACCAGAAACATCCAATGATTCTATATCCATTTGGACCTTCTTTCCAAAGTTAGGTTCTCATTAGTTGTGGACTAACGAGGCTTAAGAATTTTCATTGGTCGAGATGATGGGAGGTCAGACACGTCACACCTTTTTGGGGGGAATTATTTTCTATTCCAGGACTCTCTTATAGATTTGAGTTGTGTTTGTGAATCCTTATTAAATTACCACGTTTGAAAATGATCTTTCTTTTAGATCTGACAATCAATGATTAATATGTATGAAATTTATAGAATCTTTAATATGTATTTGAGGTTCTTCTTCAATAGAGAATAATCTATATTTGTTAGAGATTATTAGTCAATGGTATCCTTCAACACATTATATAGAAATATCATGGTCATTATGATAACGATGCTGGTTTTAAAGCCACTCGGTGGGGCATTTGATGTTTGTTGTCATTCAGAAGGACATTGATTATTTCTGTGTTGGGATCATACTTGCAGATGGGCTACCTACATACCCTTGTTTATAAAATGAAACATAAAACACATAGTTCGATTGAAGAAATATGGAATTTAAGCACAATTGATGGCCCAAAGAAAGATTTCATAATTACTTTTACGCTTTATGCTCGAGTGAGTCATGCTCGGTGTGAGAAACAAGAGGTATCAGTAAAACATGATGATTTTTCCATGAAAGATGCAATCCTAAGAAATGATATGGGGATTATATATGTATGACAGCCCAAGATAGATGAGGATTGGGATTTAATTCAGGGAAGAAACCTGGGAACAAGGTCCATAAAGGTATATATTCTTTATGGAGATTTGGATACTTATCTTTGGGCTTAATCCTTAGAAGGAGGCCTAAATTATAAGGGACTTATGATTGGGTTTTACTCCTAAGAAGGAATCCCAAATCCAAAGAAATTGAGACTTGGGGCTTACTCCTGAGAAGGAGGCCCAAATCAAGAGGATCTGAGATTTAGGGCTTACTCTTGAGAAAGAGGCCTGGGTTAAATGAATTTATAATTTGGGGATTTCTTCTAATGAGGATTCCCAGATTGGGGAACTTGGAACATGGGGCTTATTCTTGAAAAAGAGCCCCAAGTCAAAAAAAATTATTGTGGGGCTTACTCTTGAAAAGGAGGTCCAGGTTAAGGAGACATGGAATATGGGGCTTACTCCTAAAAATGAGGCCCAGGTTAAGAGAAATTATTATTATGGATTAATCCTAAGGAGGATGCCCTGAGTAGGGAACTTGTGACTGGGGAATACTCCTGAAAATGAGTCTCAGGTTCAGGAACTTGGGTCTTACTCCTAATGAGTATTCCCAGATTAGGGATCTTCTCATCTTAATGGATGAGGTTTAATGGAAGAAATCTCTATCTTTAGTGACATAAATATATGTAAATCACTAGATTTTGAGAGATGTTCCACATAATTCCTTTCAGATAAAGAATCCAACAAAGGAACCAAGCCAAAAATGGCTTTAAAGAGGGTTTTGAAGGCTAAACCATGAATAGGAGAGGTGGATTTGATGAATAGAGTTGAATAGAAAGGAGGAGAACCCAAAAAGTGTCAGGCGCCCAAGTCCTGTTTGGGCACGCAGGTCCTGGTCCCGCAAGTATACTTGCCCGACCCATGTGAACTTGGGAGACGGTTAACCCATAAGGTAATACTTGGGCGAAGCTTGGTTCAAGCCCTTAGTATTATCCCTAAAGGCTTCCAAAATGGCGATGCACAAGTTCAGTCGAAGGAATAAGGCGGTGCACAAGTGTGGCCATTTTCCCTTAAGGGTTAGACAGTTAGGCGCACAAGTGTTGATGAATTTCAACACTTAGGTCTTATTCCCTCTCTTTATATCTTTCATTCTAGTTAAGAAATTACCTTAGAAGTGTTCGGAAGACTTCAAGTGAAGACTAGGGCGCCAAGAGCTTAAATCCGACTTTTGGATTTTTTTTCCTTGAAATGGGGGGCCTAAAGGGGGTATTTATAGGCCATTGAGGACCTTGGGTGAAAATCAATCATGGCTTGCAAGTCACCTGCATGACCAATATGTGGTGCGCAAGTATACATGCGCGCCTATGGTGAAACTTGAACGACCCATGTTTAAACAAATCCTTGTTCATGCGTTTGTAAATTTTTTATGATTCTTTACTGGATAAATCTCTTTGTGCTTAAGGTATTTGTTTAGACTCTGTGACGGAAAGGAGCGTCAACAATGAGGAAGCACTAATTAGTAAACAATCTACAATTTAATCATGCAAAACACCACATAGAAAGAAACATCAAAATAGATAACACAACATGTAACCCTCTTTGAAGTACCCATAGTCTATCCCCTTTGGTTCTACCTATCAAGAACACGCAACCCCTTGGGCGGCACACACAATATCACCCCTCTAGTTCAGCTATATTATAGACTCTATGGGGAATCACTCACCATCAATTCCCACTATAGTCTCGTATCATTCTAAAGGATCTCTAGGGAAGAAATAAACGTCAATTCCCCCTGTGGCCTGTGTTGAGGAACTACAACCACTCTAGGGAAGCACTAAACCTCAATTCCCCATGTTGTATCGCATCATATAATTATAAAGACACTCTAAAGATGCCCTCAATGTCAATTCTCCCTATGGTCTATACACCAGGTTCTCACAACCCTGTGTAAGTCAAGAAATCATAGCATCACATAATGGCCAATGTAATCCTCAATAACTTCTTGGATAGTAGTCTACAACATAAAAGCATGTCAGAACAAAATTCCCTCCATCCTATAATACTAGGCATGGTAAATAAAACAGTGACATAATAGGAAAACATGACCCAAAGGTCAAAATAGGAAAAACATGCATGGGAAATACATCCAAAGCACAACAATTTACCCTATTTTAAATCAAAAATCATCCACATAGGCATAACAGTATAGCATAGAACAATCATGTCAAAAAAGAAATCACACAATACCCCGTTCATGGGTATTGGTGGAATTTTCAAATAAAACTCAATGACTTCGAACCAAAAGGCATAAACCACCTATCTTGGGGTTAGAAGATAAATTTAATTGAACCTAAAATATTGAATCTCTATAGAACATCATAGATCTATTTAAACGCATAAAATGATCAACCCACGATAACAAGGGAAAGAGGAGGAATTGGAAAATGATGCTCTAGAAGAAGGAAGAGATTACCTCTCTGATTCCAATTCAATAGACGACAGTAGATTCGGAGAACAAATGTGTGGTCGGGGGCTTAGGGATGTCTCGGCACCGTACGGGTGCCCCGGGAAGTTTTTTTCAAATAAGAAGACACCCCTATCTATAAGACGTGAACCCATTCCTTTTAATGAAAAAAAAAGAGAAAATACACGACGTGTACTTTTGATGTACACGACGTGTACTTGCCCTTTTCATACTCCAATTTAGGCGGCCTCCACATCACCCCTCACGACCATGTGTGTGTCCATGACATGTCTAGCACATGGTGTCCTGTTACAACAATGTACACGGCGTGTACTCATAATGTACAAAGCATGTACTACAAAAATTTCCAAAAACTCCTCTTTTCTCAAAAACACTAGAAAAAGGTAAAACATACATGAAAAGAAGATTTGGGTTCTTAAAATTCTACTATCGATTCATGACATTTCCTTCAAAGAATACTAGCTTCACAGAACTTATTTTGGGCATCATATCTTCATTCCCATACTGTTATGATTTGAAATTTTTTTAAGATCTAGTAGTTATGTTGTGGTAATTCAAAAAACATCTCTCTAAACGTATATCTATCATCATAATCTTATAGTAGTATATATTAATGATAAAACCGTTGTTGTTTGTTTCCAGAGTAATGTTTGGAAAATTCATTGGATTTATTTTATCCAATTAGGGTAATGAGGTCATCCTTGAGAAGACTATTGAAATATTCCTAATTCCCCTACCCAAAACATTAATAATTTTAGTCATCGTTTGGGAATCCATTATTAAATTTTGAATTTAGTAGAGAAACTAACTAGAAAAATTCCCCATGATTAATTTAATAAATAATGGGGTCTCTAATAGCCAAAAACTCCAAGAGACAGTTGGGGACCTTCTCCCAATAAAATATTATATATAAAAAAATTTAAACATTACAAAACAACTCCAGAATGGGGAGCCTTACATAACTTTCTGTACACAACACCAATTCTATCATTGTGAACCAAATCATTGCAGTAATTAGGTAGAAAAAAGGACCAGCTGGAACTGAACTCCATAATTGCTCTTTTGGGTAGAACATCCACCACCTGATTTTCCTCTTTGTACACATGGTAAACATCAATACATATTAAATCAGAATGTCTAAGATAATTTATCTAGGAAGATAGCATCTTCCACAGAACATTATTTGACCGGTCCATCAGAATCTACACAACAAGAGAGGAATCTGACTTGATCCATAACTTCTGACAACCATAACGAACAACATACCTTATCGCATTTATCATTGCCCATAGTTCAACGTCAATTGCAAGCACATTCCCTATATAATGAAAAAATAAGCCTTTGAAAAAGCCATGATGGGTCCTGAATACCCCACCACATCCAGCAAGACCAGGTGAAACGGAGGCCACCCCATCCACATTCACCCTTATCCAGTCATATATCAGTGGAATCCACCGGATATGCTTCATCATTCTGGTCTTCCTCTCCCTACCACTTACACCAAGAGTTTTCAAGTGAATAAAGTCAGATATATCATTATTCATTGATCTAGTTTGATTCACTGAAGCAATCTTAATGCTTCGATGCATCGCCAAAACACCCTCCTTAAGCAAGGGCCTGTCGTTGTTAAAAGAAACAATGTTTAGGGATCTCCAAATGTATGAAATCAGATAAACAACAGCCGCAGTGAGAAGGGATTTAACTTGATCATTGCATTCTGCCTGAAGAACGAAAGTGAGCAGTGTGCCAACCGAACTGAAACTCAAGTGATAGTGAAAGGTGTCCTGCAGATAGCTCCCTAATTGAGAAACAAAAGAGCAGTGGATGAACAGATGTATGGCAGATTCATCATAAGCCTAGCATATATAACATATCGAGGCAATGCTCAGTCCAGCTCGTTGTAGGGTAGATTGGAGTGGTAGTCGCTGCTTCCAAATTCACCATATTAGCAATGCGTCAGCGGGAGGAATAAAGGGTCTTCTTACACCCTCAACCCATGCAGGTACTCCAGATGTGTTTCCACACTGGAGATTTTATGACTCTCGGCTGTAGAAGGATCCATTGAGCGCAGGCTTCCATATAAGTACATCATAGTCAACAAAGGAATATCTAGACATATTCATCTGAAGATTACTAGGTATGATTGCACAAGCCTCAGAGTTCCCCTGCTAGTCAGAAAAAGAGATGTTCCTACAAGGTAGTGGAATATTGATATGATATTTAATTGGAGACAACATCCACAGAATATTCCAGAAATTTAGTTGGGAGCTAGTAAATACCAACCATCTGGACTGAGTCATGATATGAGAATATGTGTTCCTAACTGATGTCCACACAGAGGATCTCATGTACACAATCTGATTTTTGTGTAACATGTCAACAAATCTGTTAGTAAGAAATTCCAAAGAAAAGTCATAACTAGATAATAACCTCCTTGTAAAATTCTGAAGTTGTGCATCATTAAAATTTATGATATCCTGAACACCATTTCCTCCCATAGCCACAGGCTTTATGCATTCTTTCTAAGCCATCGTGACCAGTTTCCTCTGGTGAATTGAACCAGTACAAATGAATTTTCGAATCATTCCACTCAGTTCATTAAGAATTGCACTTGGCCATTTATGTAATGAAAAAGAGTAAACCAAAATTGAAGTTATGACAGAGTTAACAAGACATATCCTGCCAGCTTGAGACATGGTATTTCTTTTCAAACTGGCCGAATGATTAGTAATTTTAAGATAAATACCTTCCATGTAGACTCGTTTCACCCTTCTCCAAAACAAAAGAACCCCAAGGTAATTAAAAGGTAGTGTACCTCTCATTACACCAAGCCTGTTAGCAATTCTGTTTTGCATCATGATTTGAATTCCTTCTCCAAAGACAACAAATGATTTCTTTCAGCTTATGACCTGGCCTACAACTTCATCACATTGAGAAAAAATATTCTGGATGCATGAGATGGTCTTCCTTCCTCATTGGATAATAGAAGTATATCATCAGCATAAAGCAAGTGAGAAGGGGTGGAACATTTCCTACCATATGTCATCCTCTGATATAAACCAGTATTAACAAGATCATTAAGACATATACTCAAATCATCTTTATCCATAGAGAAAAATAGCCTAGATAAAGGGACACCCTTCCTAACTACTCTAGAGCAGTGAAAGATGCCCCTGGGTGATCCATTAACCAAAATAGATAGGCTTGTACTTTTCAAAATGGAGTACACCAAACCAATAAAATTCTCTGAGAATCCTAGAATATTCATAACTTTGAAAATAAAATCTCACCTTATGGTGTCAAAGGATTTCGATATATCAACCTTTAATACCATATTTCCATCCTTTACATTAATTATCATTATATTAACACACTCTGAAGCAGTGAAAAGACAATTCTGAATGTTCCTTCTAGGTACAAAACCAAATTAATTAGAGGAAATAATATTCCTTGAAATCTCACCTAGCCGAATTGTAATAAGTTTGATAATAAATTTTGGAATGGATTTCCCAATAGCAACAAATCTGAAATCTTTAATATCCAATGCATTATCTTTCTTTGTAATCATGGTAATGAAGTTTGAGTTCATCCCAAATGGCATGTAGGAGTGATAGAAGAATCCCCTTACAGCCTCAATCACTTCTTTATTGATAATATCCCAATAAAACATATAGAATTTTTTGGAGAAACCATAAGGGCCAGAAACACTATCCATGTTTAGGGAGAAGAGAGCATAATGGATTTCCTTTGATATGGGGATGTCAATTTGTTTTTTGTTCTGTAAATCATCCAGACATGGCTCAATGCATCTGATAATTTTATCTGAGTTGTCCTCCCCTGAATTAGAGTATAGATTATCAAAATAACATGTAACGGCATTGAAAATGTCATTATCAGAAGTAAACATGGTTTCATCAATTCTTAGAGCCTTGAGACTCATCTTTACTTTTTCTCCCTATGCATGCAATGAAAAAATCTTGAGTTCATATCCCCCTACTTTAGCCACTTAACATTAAACTAATTTCGAGCAAGCTTTTTCTTGAGAGATAAGAGATTATGATGCCATGAGGCAGCCTATATCTTTTCTTAAGATGGAAGATCCTGAAGAATACGGTTTTTCTGACAGTCGAATAGATGATAATCATATTCTTTGATGTCATGCTCATGGATGTAAAAGGACTCTTTGCTCCATTCTCTAATTTTGGATTTCACAATTTTCTATTTTCTAGTATGAATTTGCAAAGCCCAACCTTGGACAGTTACATTACAGTCCTCCATTACAACCACTATGCACCCTGGCACAACCAAAAATTAATTATTAAACATGAATGGCAATGGAGATGACCTCAAACTATTAAAACATAGATTAACAAATATAGGATGATGATCAGAATGTTGTATGGGTAGAGTCATGCCAGAAAAATCCATTATCTCACTTTGTTCACCCATATTCACCAGACACCTGTATAGTTTACTTGCTTGCCTCCCATTTAGGGTGCATCTATTCCAGGTAAAATACGCACCTGAAATAGGAACTTCAGTCAGTCTACATTGATCAATACATGAGGAGAATTCTTTGGTTTATGCTCTGCAAAAGTTACTCCCAGTTTCTTCCTCTGGCCACAGAATAGTGTTGAAGTCACCAAGTATAATCCATCTCATATATATGTGCTCAGACATATCTGATATGTTCCTCCATATGGTCCTTCTTCTTATATACTGATTAAAATCATACACAAAGGTGACACACAAAGTGTTCGATTGGAAGCACCGGGACTGGGATACTAATTGTTGATCACTTTGAAGAGATTCAACTATAACAATAGTGTGACTCAACACCCATAAGGATTCCAACTCATTGTCAGATTAATTGGTTGCAATAAAGTAATACCCCAGAAAATTCTAATTAAAGGCCATCCACCTAGAAAACATCATTCTAGGTTCGGCAATGCCATGTAACATTGGTTTGTTGGTCAAAATGATATGCTTCAGGTCTTTGAATGTTTGAGAATTCCCAAGACCCTGGAAGTTCTAAAAGAGTACATTCATTAACTGGAGGACCACTGTCTAGTATAGGGGCCAACATAGCCAGTTACTATGCATTTCTCTGGATCTGCCAGATTGTTCCCTCCTTTATTGGGATAGATTCCTTCCTTTTCAGATTCCTATTCTTCATCAGATAAAGATGTGAACCTGTTGTTCGAGGTAATGGGAACTATAAAGGTGGCAGGTTGCTTCTTCCATGTATCCTTCGAAGCTTGAACTTGAGAGAAATCCCCAGAAATCTCACCACTTTCATGTATTGACTTGTCCAGGTGCAGTTCATTCCCTTTGGAGGTATCATGTCAGGATTTATTTGGATCCTATGTGGTAGGGGCATGAAGGCCCTCGATCACACTGGGTAGCTCAGTGCCACCCTGATTATCTAGAATCCCTTGTTGGTCATCTTGCACTACACAATCATGAGTTGTTGGGTCCTAATTACCAGATTCATCCTTATTGACCAGCCCACTGTCACTATTTTGAGTAGTCTCATTGGCACCCTTTTCATGTCCTGCTTCATTCTTCCCATACATATCAATAAACTGCAAATCTGTATAGGGATACATTGTAAGGGAACCCAATCCACTAGGAGCAGCATGGTGAATAGTGACAACATCATCATTAGATTTTAAGGGATCTCCCAAATCATCCAGCTTATCACACCTTGCCTGAACATTTCACACAGGTGCATCAAAATTAATGATTCCCTGATCTTTTGATTTACTTTGAAAATGTGTATCATAATGACCCCTGATGTTACAAAATGAGGAGACTATGTTCTTGTTTCATTCAGGGAGGGTGTGCCCAAAGATATGGCAATTGGAGAAAAAATTAGTCTTCCTCTCATACCCAACCTCAAGCGTGATGCTATCATCTCTGGTGGTGATGAAAACTTCTTCCATAAGAGTATTGGCCATGTCTACATCCACCAAGATTCTAGCATAATGTCCAAATCGAGGGTTATCTATCGGCATATCTAGTCTAATAGGATTTCCTATCGAGGAAGCAATATCCCATGGAATTTGAGGATTCCAATATAGCCAACTCGGTTTATGAATATGTATCCATACCTATGAAAAGGTGTTCTTTACAGAAATAGGAACGGAATTTTGATCCCATTCATGAATCTGATGGAATCCAGGATTTAGAGGGATAGAACCCAGGCTCCATGCATGCCTTTTGTATTCATCATAGGGGAAGACAACATGGTAGAACCCCTTTCCAGTAGTCGTTATCTACCAGTCACTGAATCCCCATATCTCCACAATCCCATTAGTAAGAACATGGAATTTACATGGTCTAACCCCTTTTGTAAATTTCCATGATGATCTTTCATCTTTAAATGGTATGTCATTCAATTTATTTCATAGATGTAAATTAATTTAAAGCTTCCATCTTATTTCTTTATTGAACATACTTCCCTAGATTGCATTATAGGAAACTCAAATCTCATGGATAAATTGGTTTTCAATTCCCATTACACTCAAAAAACATAGGTTATGTATTTTGATTAGACCTCCTAAAGTACCATTGTTAATATATTGGAAATAATCTAGTTCATCAAGATTTTTCTAGGGATTTTCTTTATTTTATTGACTAATGAAATTCTTCACTAACCCTTATTTCTATTTAATAGTTTCACAAACAATGATATAGGATAAAAAACTCTCATTTTAGGAATATAACTAGAAAAAAGTATTATATAGCCCAAAATAATGTCAATGGGGATTAAAAACTAAAGATTAAGGAGAAAAATGGTGAATATTATACCATAGAAAAAGAATTGACAAATCTCATCATCTATATATGGGGTATGATTGAAGAATTCCCTTTTTAATGAATAATTCATCACATCAATCATTTGACGAATGCCCACAAGGATGCGATGGATGACATAGACATATCATTAGACCATCCTAACCAAGAAAATAAAATCATTACCGTTACACACTAAAGTTTAGCCTCCCTAAAAATTCTTATTTACATGGTGAAGATAAATAATATCATCACAAACCCAATAGATGATGAACCAATATTTGTTATTAGATATATGAGACCATTAATGTACTCTAACGAAAATAATAATCTATCACTGGTTTAATCTAAAAAGTAATTGATCTATCATTATGTAGTAAAATATACTCTTCATGATGGAAAAAATGAATATAAAATCCTTCACAAAAAAGGATTTCAGGCTGTCCTTGTAACGACCCAAACATTCATTAATGGAAATCCCCCTTGATCAAATTAAATGTATCTTTATGTAAAATGATTATATAAAATGTTAACTTATTTGGTTTTATGTTTTTAGATTTTATAAAACTGTTAAGAATTGTGACCATTGTTAATATAGTCATTGAACAATTATCACAATATTAGTATAAATATAGGGTGTTAAGAAATCAAATTTACATAGACCAAGGAAGCGATGGCCTCATCCAATAAACATGCCCCATACGAAGCCCATTTGACAGAGCATAGAAAGTTGGTTTCATCTTTGGGATTTGCTCTTGACCAAGCCCAATCCGAGCATGAATATGTTAAGACCGAGAAAAAGTGCCTACGAGAGAAGAGGAAGTTGATAGAGATTACCACCTGAGAAATGTTATCCAAGCCACCCAAAGATTCGGTCACCATCACACACCTTACCCTTCGGTCTTATGCAGGTGTTATAAGGGGTTATGTATCAATACATTAGCACTAAGGTCATGTACATTATTTTTGTACATAATAATGAATATACCTTAATTTTATTATTGTTACCTTGTAGATGGTTTTTTAAGAAGAAATAGTATTTTAAGTTAATATTCAAATAAGAAATCTATTTTGATGAATTAATGGATTTTTGAATTAAATAATATTTTAATAAATTATTATTATAATTATTATTAAATTAATTTTTATTAAATATTAATGGTTTTATAAATTTATTAATGCAATCGTAGTTTTTATTAAGGTTTGAAAGCCATTTTTGTCAAAACCCGTGAATTTTCGATAAATTTCAGTTTTTATTTTAAAAGTAAAAATTATCATATTAAGAAAATTATTTTGATATATAAATATTATTTTTTGAATCAGGATGTCGAAATTATCTAGCGGTGATTTTTTCATAATTTTCTGAGACAATCCAATTCTGGGTAAAAATTAAAAAGCGTTTAAATATATAATGTGTTTTATGACATCATAATGAACCAATTGTGATGTAATAAAATACTATAAGCCTTATGTTTGGACAATATATATTTTACCAATAAAATAATGTGATTTTTGGATTGTTTGACTTATTTTACAAACCATTAATAGACCCATCAAGGCTTATTAAACATCCTATCTTTTTAAATTGATTTCCTTGGGAGTGAAACCCACCTCCACATAAGCAACCACATTATTTTAAGAAGTTAGGACTTTTGAATTATAAAATATATTTTTCAACTTCCCTTTGACAAAAACCATGGGCAATAACTATGGGCTGGTTTGTGGTTTGGATTAGTTTAATGTGAGGTTCTCTCACCATTCCTTTATAAACCCACAGAAGATCCCACTTCCTACTCAATCAATGCCTTTGGAGTTAATCCAACCTCTACCCTCCTCTCTCTATAATCCTCCCAAGGTTCCCCACGCTCCCAAGAATCCTCTCTCAAGCCTCTCTGAATCCATTGGAAGCACACTTCCAAGTAATGGTTTTTTCTTCCTTTCCCATTTTTGTCCAATTTTATTAATATTGTTATGTCCTTTTAATTTCAATTATAAATGTTTTGGTATGGTATCATGCATCCCCCATACTGCCCTCTTTATGTTTTAATGATAGTATATCCCTTTTTCGCTCATTAAATTCCTCCCATGTACACCCATTTCTTTGTCGAAATTCTGAATGAAATTTCTCTCTCTTCTTTTACATTCAAGAACATCTATTGTATCATGACTCTAAATTTCAATTAAATTGTTGGGAAATGTATCTATATGACCTAAATACTATCAAATTCATGTAAACTTGATGACACAGCCCTTTATCTATCATAAACCATTTTTATGAATTCTTACGTCACGTCGTTACGCTACCAAAATTGCCCCAATTTTCCAAGCCATTGACATTATGTATTGAATACCAGGCCCATTTCTATATCAAGGGTATTCACCTTTATGAACATTTACTTATTTATTATAATGTTTCATGTTTTAATTCCACATTCCATTATCGTGGAATAAATTATTATGTTTTATGAATTCATGTTATATGATCCATGTGGCACACTTATGCATGAAATGGAATGTTTAAGAAGGGTGTTCCCTTATAGCACTCCAATGCATTGGGTTAAGAATAGTATCAAGATACTTCATGTTAAATGGGTGTTTACTCATGGTAATTCATGTTCAATGAGGTTTTACTCATTCTTCGTGTGTAATGAAGATTTACTCATGCCTCATGTGCAATGAGCCTTGGTTCATGTTATTTCAATGTTAAGTGTTGTTGCCACATTTTCACGTTATGATTATCATTCTTTATCATGGATTTATGTTTATGATTCTCTTATTCTCTAATGTTATTCCTATTTTCTAACATGTATTGTATTCCTCATGTTATTCCATGATTATTCCCTTACTGGGCTTTATAGCTCACCCTTTTTTATGCATCTCCTCAATTTATCCCATGCAAAGCTAAGTACGAGGGAATGTAGTGTCCATTTAAAGGACGTTTTCAATAAAGAAGTTGTATTTCATGTTTTAAGTTGTTATGTAATGATCCTAATCCCTAAAGACACTAGACTTCTCGATCTTCTATATTGTATAAAGTGACGTTTATGCAATAAATTGTGTTTAATTGTGTAACAAAATGTAGGGTTGTCATAGTTGGTATTAGAGGATAGGTTTAGTAATGTTGTGATTAGGATTAGAAAACCCTAGTGAAGCCTTGGATACAAGACTATGTATAATAAAAACATCGCTATGTTTTGGTGAGTATTGTGTAAGTGGTTTATCAATCAAATACATACCTGTCTGGATACGAGCAGGTAGAGGTGGCTCTGGCAGAGATGTATACTCGGGGAAAAACACGATAACACTGCATTGAGGTAGACTCGAATGGGAACTAGTGCATGACAACGGTCCTTACTGCACTCATGGTTATAACACTCCCGGTGGATATGATTTGGTAAATTTACAAGCTTAGTATAAACCATTATAAAGGGACAAAAAATTCCCAAAGAATATATGTTATTAAGTAGATCATGGATAACTTAGTCTGAAGCCAATAGATTCATATGTTAAGGAAATAAAAATTATTTATAAGTCGTTAGTTTTCACCTTGTATTACCCATTATGTGTTACCCCTAAATTTCCTTTTATTCCATCCAATGAGCAGTTATAAGAGGACACAGGCTAACAACCGATGTGAAGATCAATGTGATGAATATACTAATGAGATTCCCAATCAAATGGGAGTAGGAATTTCGAACTTTGTCACACTTAAACCTCATCTAAATCAAGATTTGAATAGAATCATGGGTTAAGAGAAACATTCAACCCCCCCTAAGAATGGAGAAGTCACTATAGAGAGCATCATGAGACAAAGGCCTCCTACTTTTAATGGATCATCTGATCCCTCAATCACTAAACAATGGATCAACTCAATTGAAATTATATTCTCCATCCTTAAATGTTTTGAACAAGAGAAGTATGTCATGGATGTTTATCATATGGAGGGTGAAGCAGATCAATGGTGGATGTTTATAAAAAATACGAAGCCTAAGGTGGAGATCGAGGCATTGGAATTGAAGGATTTCTGGAAGATGATTATCAATAAATATTTTTTGCGCACCCTCCGGCTTAAGATGGATAGGGACTTCCTTGACCTCAAGATAAAAGATGACGAATATGTTGGAGAGTACGAGGCAAAAATCACAAGGATTTCATGATATGATTCCAGCTTTGTCATTACCCTCAAATGAAAGGTTGACCAATTCTTTGGTGGGATGAAACCTAACCTCCTATAATCACTTGTGATCCATGACATCGACAACTATGAGGAAATTGTTCGATGTGCCCTCAAAGTTAAAATGGAGATCAGAGAATCTCATGGGTATCATGGGGATAAGAAGAATAAGGTGGAATTCAATGCTAGAGGTCCGATGGAAAATCCAATGGTGCTATGAATATCCATCACCCCACTTGCCAAAGGTGCGGAAAGAAGCACCCTATAAATTTATTGAAGGGGAAAAGTAAATGCTTTAGGTGTGGAAGAGAAGGGAACCTAGCTGTTAACTATAAGCAAGAAAGACCCACAACTGCAACAGATTAGAGGAATGCTCCATTTGAACCTCAACACGTGGTTCATTTCTATAACTACAAAGAATCAGGGCATCTTGAAAATCAGTGCCCTAAGCCAAGGGTTTTCAGAGGCAGACAACAACCTCAATGATTGCAAGGGAGAATATTTTCCATCACTACTGCCAAAGTGAACCCCGAAAACGAAGTGGTGACAGGTACACTAGTTATTCATTTCAAAGTAGCGAACATACTATTTTATTCAAGTTCTACGCATTCTTTTATATCTCAAATGTTTAGTAGAACAATCCCAAAACCACCACAAATCATGGAAGTGAAGATATCGGTGATTAAGGCAAACGGTGAAATCATTGCATCCCATTAATATAACTCCTCCCCTATCATAATATGTGGATTCAACTTTCTGGTGAACCTCATCAATCTCCCTCTGGTGGAATATGATACAAATCTTGGCATTGATTAACTTTCCTTATATAGAGCCAACATAAATTGTCATGAGAGAGAAATCACTCTCTATAAGGAGAATCTACCATCGATTCATTACAAGTGAAAATAGGAAGATGAATATTCATTAGATCCATCATATCAAGCGTGGATATTACTTCCCTATGAGCATGCGTATCTGTCTTAGTTGATTGACACTAAGGAGGAAACCACCCTAGAAGACATGCCTATTGTGAGGGAATTCCCTGAAGTGTTTCCCGAGGAATTTTTTGGTCTTCCTCCTAGAAGAGATGTTGAATTTAAAATTTTACTTATACATGGGGCATTTCCAATATCCAATACTCCATATAGGATAGCTATTACGGAGCTTGAGGAGATTAAGAAACAACTACATGAGAATATGGACAAAAGGTTTATACACCCAAGTGCTTCACCATGGGGTGCACCAATCCTCATCATCAGGAATAATGATGGGTCAATGCCCCTTTGCATATATTATCATGAGCATAACAAAATAATGATAAAGAACAATTATACTCTCCCATGAATAGATGACTTGTTCGATTAGCTGCATGGAGGACAATAGTTCTCCATGGTGGATTTGAGATCGGGATATTTTCAAGTAAGGGTAAAAAAGGAATATATCCCCAAGAATGATTTTCGTACAAGATACAGGCATTATGAATTCATAGTAATGCCTTTTGGACTCACTAAGGCTCAAACAATATTCTTGGACATGATGAATAGAGTCTTTATATATTACCAAGACAAATTTGTGATAGTCTTTGTAGATGATATTCTGATATACTCCATATCCAAGAATGATCATGAGGAGCACATGGGAATTTTACTAGAGACCATGTAGTAGAGTAAGCTTTATGACAAGTACAAAAATTTTGAGTTCTTATTGAAGGAGGTCTCATTCTTGGGCCATATACTCACAAGCAATGGGATATCTATGGATCCCTCCAAAATTGATATTATTGAGGAATGGCCAAGGCTAACATTAGTAACAGATATATGTATCTTCTTGGGGCTAGCTAGATATTATCGATGATTTGTTAGAAATTTCTCACGATTTTCCATCCCTCTCACCAAGATAACTCCAAAGGGAGTAAATTTTTCTTGGATTAATGAATGCGAAGAAATATTCAATGAGTTAAAATGAAGGATTATCACTACGCTCATGCACACTTTACCCATAAGTGGAGAACTTTTTGTGGTATTCAGTGATGCTTCAAAGAAGGTCCGGGATGTGTGTTAATGAAAAATGACAAAGTGATTGACTATGATTCAAGGAAATTGAAAGTTCATGAACAGAACTATCCAACACATGACCTTGAGTTGGCAGTAGTGATCATCACTTTGAAAATTTGGAGGCATTATCTCTTTTGGGAGAAGTGTGAAATAAATATGGACCACAAAATCCTCAAGTATATATTCACATAGAAAGAGTCGAACATGTGCCAACGAAGATGGTTAGAGCTGATCAAATACTATGACTGCTCAATCCATTACCACCCTGGGAAAGTGAACAAGGTGGAATATGCTCTATGTATAAAGGACCAACAATTCTATCGTTGATGAGAATTTAGAAGGATCCAATCATCTAAGATTTGATGGAGATTGACATGGGAATCATATTTATGGGAACTTCATCAATCATTTCACAAATGATTTCCCAATCGTCACTTTTGGAAATGATAAAAGATGCTCAAAAAAAGATGTGGGAATTCAGGATAAAGTGGAAGCTATCGGAAAATGGAAATCCTCAGAGTTTAATGTTAATGAAGAAGAAATTGTGAGATTTGGGAAAATACTATTTGTTCCATCAATTACGGAGATGAATAAGGAACTTTTGAATGATGCACATAGTTCAAATTTCATTATTCACCCGGGAAACAGAAAAATGTATCGAGATCTCCAAGAGAATTATTGGTTGGATAATATGAAGAAGGAGATCACAGGATATACATCAATATGCTTGGTATGTCAGTAAATGATGGTAGAGAGGAAGAATTATAAGGGAATGATGCAACCATTGCCTATACTAGAATAGAAATGGGAGAACATCACCATGGACTTTGTCACCGAGCTCCCGAAGACATCCAAAGGCAACAATGTAATTTGGGTTGTTGTGGATCATCTTACAAAGTCTAAACACTTCATTACTATTCGGGAAGATTTATTATTGGATCAACTTGCACATATATATATATATATAAGGGAAGTGGTAAGGCTACATGGAGTAACACTATCTGTTGTGTTTGATCGACATCCATGATTCACATATATGTTTTGGAAGATTCTTCAACATGCTCTGAATTATAAACTAAACTTCAGTATGTCCTATCATCCTCAACATGATTAAAATCTGAGAGGACTATTCAAGAACTTGAGGACATGTTGAGAGAATGATCAATGGACATTAAAGGAGGATGGGATCAACATCTTCCTCTGGTTCATTTATCTTATAATAACAGTTTCCACTCGAGCATCAAAATGGTACCATATGAAGCCCTTTATTGTAAAAGGTGCAGAACATCGGCATGTTGGGATGAGTTTGGTGAGCGTAAGCTTCTTGGACCAGAAATGGTCAAAGAAATGGTGGAGAAGGTGAAAACCATTCAGCAGTATATCAAGGCAGCCTAGATTCGACAGAAGAGTTATGAAGATAACTGTCAATGAGACCTTGAGTTTAAAGTTGAAGACATGTTTTTTCTAAGCTTTTCTCCATGGAATAAGGTCATGAGTTTTGGAAAAAAAAGGGAAGTTAAGTCCAAGGTATATCGGCCCCTTTGAGATTCATGAATGTGTCGAGGCTGTGGCCTATCGACTAGCACTTCCACCTACCATGGCCAAAGTACATGATGTCTTTCATGTATTCCTCTTAAGGAAGTACATACCGGACCCTTCACATGTACTCACTTTAGAGGTGGTACAGTTTGAGGATGATCGTTCTTATGGGGAGAAACCAGTGAAGATCTTAGATCATAGAGAAAAAGTTCTACGAAATAAGACATTGTCCCTCGTCAAGGTGTTGTGGAGAAACCATAATATTGAAGAAGCGTCATGGGAATTAGAGGAAATGATGAATCAAAGTTACCCATATCTGGTTTATTGTGAGAAATGTAAATTTCGAGGGTAATTTTTTAAAGGGGGGAAGATTGTAATGACTAAAAATTTCATTAATGGAAATCCTACTTGATCAAATTAAATGTCACTTTATATAAATCGTTTATATAAAATGGAAACTTCATTGGTTTTATGTTTTTTGATTTTAAAATACTATTACGAATTGTGACTGTAGTTAATATATACATTGAATAGTGATCACATGATTTGTATAAATATAGGGCTTTAACAAATTCGATTTACTAAGACAAAGGAAGAGATGACCTCATACAGTAGGTGTTCCCCATACATAGCCCATTTGTCGGAGCTCCGAATGGATGTTCTGTCTTTGGGCATTCCTCTTGACCAATCCCAAGCTGAGCATGAATATGTTTGCTTGTCCGGAACTGCCTACCAGAGAAGTGGAAGATGATTGAGATTACCAACCGAGCAATGTTATCTGAGCCACCCCAAGAGTCGGTCACCATCGCAAACCTTACCCTTTGGTCTTATGTGGGTGTTATAAGGGGTTATGTAACAAGACATTAGAACTATGATCATGTACGTTATTTTTTTATATAATAATAAATATACCTTCATTTTTTATTGTTACCTTGTGGATTTTTTTTAAAGCACAAATTGTATTTTTAGTTAATATTCAACTAAGAAATCTATTTTGATGAATTAATGTATTTTTCAATTGAATAATATTTTAATAAATTATTTTTATTATTATATTAATTTTTATTAAATTTAAATTATTTTATAATTTTATAACTGCAATCATAATTTTTATTAATGTTTGAAAGACATTTTTTGTCAAAACCTGTGAATTTTCAATAAATGCTGATTTTTATTTCAAAAGTGAAAATTAACATATGTAGAAAATTATTTTGATAAAATAAACATTATTTCTAGAATCAGGATGTCGAAATTATCCAGAAGTGAGTTTTTCATAATTTTCTGAGGAAATCCAATTTTGGGGTAAAAATTAAATACCGTTTAAATATATAATGTGTTTTATGACATCATAGTGACCCAATAGTAATGTAATAAAATACTATAAGCCTTATGTCCAGAAAATATATGTTTTACCATTAAAATAATGTGATTTTGGGATTTTTTGACTTATTTTACAAAACATTAATGGACCCTTCATGGCTTATTAAACATCTTGTCTTTTTAAATTGATTTCCTTGGGATTTTGACTCACCTCCACATAAGCAACCTCATTATTATAAGAAGTTTGGACTTTGACCTAATAAAATATTGGTTTCTACTTCCCTTTTTCATAAAACATGGGCAAAAACCATGGTATGGTTTGTGGTTTGGATTAGTTTAATGAAAGGTGTCCCAAACCTAAATAATAAAGAATTCCCTCCCCTTTCCTATATAAAATCACCCACACTCCCACTTCCTACTCACTGAAAGCCTTTTGAGTTCATCCAACATCTACCATCCTCTCTCTAGAATCATACCAAGTTTTCCCAAGCTCCCACTCTCAAGCCTCTCCCAAGCCTTTGGAAGCACACTTCCAAGTAATGGTTTTTTCATCCTTTCTCATTTTTGTCCAATATTCATAATGTTGTTATGCCATTTTAGTTTTAATAATAAATGTTGGGGTATGGTTTCACGACTCCCCCATACTGCCCTCAATATTTTTGAATGATTGGAGACACTATTCTCTCTCATTAAATGAATCCAATGTACACCCATTACTATGCCGAAATTCTGAAAGAAATTTCTCTCTTTTCCTTTACATTCAAGAAATTATTTTGTATCATGACTCTAAATTAAATTTCAATTTTTGGGACCTGTATATATATGAACTAATTACTTTAAATTTTATTTAAATATTATTAGACATCACTTTCTCTCTCATCAACCATTTTTATGAATTCTTACGTCATGTCGTTACGCTATGGAAATTGCACAGATTTTCCAAGCCAATGTCATTGTTTAGTGAATACCATGATCATTTCTATATCATGGGTATTCACCTTTATGCACATTTACTTATTGATTATAATGTTTCATGTTTTAATTCCACATTCCTTTATCATGTAATAAATTATTATGTTTTATGAATCCGAGTTATATGATCCATGTGGTGCACTTATGCCTGAAATGAAATGTTTAAGAAGGGTGCGCCATTATAACGCTTCAATGCACTGGGTTAAGAATTGTATCATGATACTTCATGTGTAATGGGTTTTTTCTTATGATAATTCATGTGAAATGAGGTTATACCCATGCTTCATGTGCAATGAGGATTTACTCATGCTCTAGGTGCAATGAGCCTTGGCTCATGCTAATTCCATGTAAAGTGTTGTTTCCACATTTCCATGTTATGATTATTATGCTTTATCATGACATTATGTTTATGCTTCTCTTGTGCTCTATTAATATGCCTTTTTTTTAACATGTATTTAATTCCTCATGTTATTTGATGATTATTCTCTTACTGGGCTTTATAGCTCACCATTTTCTTATGCATGTCCTCAGGTTATCCCATGCAATGCAATGTACGAGGGAATGTAGTGGTCATGTAATGAGAGTTTTCAATAAAGATGTTTTATTTCATGTTTTAAGTTGTTATGTAATGATCCTACGCTCCAAAGACACTAGACCTATCGATATTTTATATTGTTTCAAGAGATGTTTATGCAATAAATTATGTTTACTTGTGTAATAAAAAGCAGGGTTGTCATAGTCCTCCCTAGTGTCACCATAGAGGGAGGCACCCAAGCTGTAATGCATGATTTACATAAAGTATCATAAGGTAACTACCAATAAAGTACTAGGTTATCCCACTAGATTAGTCAGCTTGATTATTTCAATATAATTAATATACAAGACTTTGTATGATTCATTAATAAATCCAAAACATTTAATGTAAAAGAATGATTCATCCATCACCGCCTAGAGTTGTTTCATATTACCAAATACTCATGTAATTTTTCTATACAATGATTAGATATTGTTATGGACATATCCCGCTGCTATAGACAAACATTTCATGCACATTTTTACTAGTACTAATTTATAATTCAAATTCATTGAGTCCAAAACCATGAATTAAATCTAGGGGAAAAAAATAAACATTATAAATTCCATTATCATCACTAGATTTGGTACCCCACAAATAATATTAATCGAAACTATTTTTTTAAAAAAAATTCATTTGAGTCTATAATCGTAATCTATGATTATGATATTGAGTCCAAACATTCATCTCACTATCAAATAGAAGAAAACACGTAGACAATGGATTTTAATGGGAATATTTCAAATATACACCAAAGTGTGGAGGATGAAGTTAATAAACATTATAAAGAAAATACCTTGTAGTCAATGTGGGGATATCACACTACAATCTACACCCACACACAGATGACCAAATTTTCACTTGTCTATGGAATAGGAGTTGTGCTACCCATCTAGGTACAGTAACCCTCACTCTAAAATTACATCAGTGGAAATGTCACAAAATATGAACAATACCACAAGAAATGTGAAGAGTTATAAAAACTCTATGGGAATAGGTTTCTTATCCTAAAAATTCTTGAAGTACAGAAAAACCATTTTTCATGTGCCCTAAACATGATATGTCACCTGTAATTATTCCATTAAGGATTGATAGTATTGTTTATATAAATCTCAATGATACCAATATATTATTTTACATCATTAGAGGAACATATGGAGGGACACTACATCATATGAAAGGCCACTTTCAAAAAACACATCCACCATAAACATAATAAATAATAAAAACATAATATCCCCTAATAATCTAAGAATTATTATGAAATTCATTTCATATTTATTTCATCTTCTCAGTAGTACATGAAAAAAATATAATATATAGAATCTTTTTCCTTATCAGATGATGATAAACTGAATAATATATGGGAAATCTTTTAAGACCATTAATATCATATAGGGGTCCATCCTTTAAGGAATATGTCCCTTTGAGGGATAAATCCATGTAATGGAAACAAAATATACACATATATGCGCTAGATTAGTCTATGGACTTATCATTCAATGAACTAAATGTGTCATGCTTCAAATTAAATTTTTATACATAAGGATTTATATATAATATAATCTAGGTATAGAAAGAAATTATGAAATGAATAAACAATAAGCTTCCCAAATTACAAACCAAAATTTAAAATACCAACACCATGATTCAGTGTTAGACCATTTCGTCAATTGTATTGTTTCATTTATTTACTCCACATATAGACAAGGTACTCATGCTAAAAATTTGGATCAAACCAAATTGAAATCATTAAATGTCTTGGGGGAAAGAGTTTAAACTATATGACATCAAAATCCTAGTTGTATGACTACAAACTACATATCACACACATTATTATAGTATGATGTTAAAATACATGTTATCTATCTACACTACATAACTATAACGGTTGAGATATAATTATATCCTTAATCAATCTAAATTTCATTTTGAATACAATTTATTTTTACTTGTTTTCCCTTAATATAGATCAAAATCCATTCCAAAATACATTTATGATCACCATTATCTATCATACACTTTATTTCATGATTTTAATCATATGTATACACATTATAAAAACCCATAAGTTCATGGGGACTAATGTTTTTGGGTAATTTGGTACATAGAATAACAATGTGAAAAAAATAAAAATACAAAAACTATAACTCAATAACATCCCCCTAAATATCATTGATTTTTTAAAACAACTTGGGATAACATGGGTATCACATAAGAAATGGGTGAGATATTAATTCATGTAAGGGAATAAAAAAAATTACATGATAAATGTAATACATGTGATTCCATAAGAATATCATGTTAACATAATAGGGGTGAGATTTATAAACTTGATCATTGAAGCATGATATAATATGATGAAATAATGGAAACAAGTGGTTGTGGAAAAAAGATAAAATATGACATTATAAGAACATTTCTAGTCTAACCACTGAGATATAAAAAAATTGTGTTCATAGTATAAGGTCACATGCACCATAAATTCATCTCACAAGATAAAAACAATACCCAACGCATTGGAGGTCCGCCTAATTATGTTCCCCCCTATTACAATCATATAATGTACATGTATTAGTGTTCCATATTGATTATAAAAAATTACTACACATTTAATAAATTTTAAACATATAATTATGGAGTGTCAGTTATGTATATAGAAGTCCATAACAAATGAAGGATATGTACATATATGTGAATTCCCTTAAAATTTAATGAGTATGGGTTTTCACTATGAAAATGTTTATCATAGAAAATCACATGAAATTTTTTCACCATAACGTGCCTATATAAAGATTCATGGAATGGTTTAATGAGAGTGAAATTTTTATATAATAACATGGAAATCATAAGGGATGTAAAAGATATGTTTGAAAACACATCCCAACAATAAAAAATTTAATTCAGAAGGAATACTATTATTAAAGTGCCTGAATAAGTAAGAGTATGAGAGGATCCCTTTCCTTTATTAGAATCTATTATATGATTTTGAGTAAAATGATAAGATCATGGGTAGAGGGATCTATAGAGAGAAAGAAAAATTACATTAATGATATATGTGTTTTTATTGAAGAGAAATGGCATATTGGCTGGGGTTTTATAGAAAAATAGAGGATAATCATTATTAATTTCAAAACATTGGGTTTGGATTCTATATGATTAATTCATCTAGGCCAAAAACTATTTCATGTATATTGGACATGGATTATTCCATAGATATATGTATTTCATTATTTTATCGCCCTAATTATCGAAATCCTTAAAAATATACCATTGGTGATGTAGATTTGAGTAATGTTTATAACAAATTGATTTTAGAGACATAAAATATAAAATACATTTTCCATGATATGTTACTGGTTTATAAAATTATTAAAATTAATTAAGAAAATATAATTTTAAAGGAATGAAATATTTTTGGCCCTGTAAACTATTTATATTACTTATTTCATGATATTTGCGATTTTATGATTTCATAATAACTAACAAATAATAATAACGAATTTAACTCTCACCTAAAAATTTAATTTTCTAAACATATTGTAAGAAATTAACTATTGGATAATTTCTATGTGATAATCTCAAAATTAATATATATTTATTCTAATTAATTATTTAAATATTAGAATATACTATTTTCAAACAAAAAATCCAATTTATTAAAAAATACTTTTTTTATAATAACACCTTTCAGACGCTACAAATTTTTTTTCTTCATAAATTTTTATAATAATTTAAATATAATAAATATTTTTTAATAATAATATTTTATTAAACAATAATTTTTCAAAAATATTCTTTAATTCATCAATTTCAATATCATGATTGAGAGTGTAAATTTTCCAAAAAAATAATTTCAACTTCATCGTATTGAAATCTTATTTTAAACAAAAATGTTATTATATAAAGATATTAAGGAAATAAAAATATAATATAATAATCATTTATTAAAAATTTAAAATATAAAAACAATATTATAGGTTCTATATACATATCCCTGTATTACACCAGTGAATATATTAAGGGTAATGTGTAAAATGGTCATATTTTTTGGAGTTCGTCGTTGAACTTGATTTTGGATATGATCTCGATGTGCTTCAAATTATCCAATAAATTTTTTTAATCATGATATATTTTTTATATCTCTACTTGGGATTAGAAAAGTGTAAATCCTAGTGATTCTATGTCCCTCATAATATCTGATTAATGGGATTCACAATGTATAATCCGGCCGGTTGAGTCCAACAATCGATTTTTAAATATTAATTGTATTTATTATAACTGTATATATATGAAAAACATATGATAACATTATAACGAATATACTATAAATGGTTATGATTTTTAATGTTATCTTAAATCTAAAATGATATAACTTATAATGATATAAAAACAGAGGGGTGCATGTGTTTTCTATAAATCCATTTTCTTAATAAGGAATTTAATCATTTTAATGGGAAATTTACTTTATAAATATCTGGGGTGTCATATTATTCCCCCTATTAAGAAATTTAACTATTGAAATTTAATTTTAATCAATAAAATAGATAATTAACTTCTATTCCCTCTCGTCTTCTGGTTCATAAGTCACTTCCTCATAATTGAGGTTCTGCCAGAACTGTTTGACTAAGTGAGTGTCCTTTCCCATAGCATTTTTTATATGATATAAGATATTCAATATATTCTCCTCATGTGATGATATTTCTATAATGTTATAACCTATAGATTCAAAAAATTTAAGGGTTATGGTTTTTACATCCTCAATTGGGATACGTGGAACATATAATGTACTTGATATAGTATAGGTGTGAGTTCTAGTCAATATGACACAAATCTGATGCGGTCAATGATCTCGATGGGGTCGATGTATCATAGAATAATATTTCAATTCTTACAAAACAATTAGAAATTCTTCCACGGTGATATATTAAAGAAAGATTTATCACTGACCATAAATTCATGGCTTTATTGTTGATTTCATATGTAAATTTTCTTCCTACTTTCTGTGAATTTCATATGATGTTGACTAGTTTTAACCTCCACTTTCATCTATTGGATAAAATAAATTCCACCATCTTACACTCTCCAAAATATATTAATAAAGTTGGAGCATAATACCTCCTCTCATATCTAGCCTCGTATGTATATGAACTGAACTCCTTAAAATAGTACTCATGTAGATGTGTAAGTGAATAATTCTTATAAAGTATTAATTTTAAATTCTTGCAAAATAATATAGTTTTTAGATTTGTCATTAAGATTTTATAAAATTAATAAAAATTTTAAGAAAATGATTTAAATAGAAAACATAATTTTAGTCATGGATACTCATTATTGTTTTTTTAAAATCAATTTAATCTTTTATGATGTCATAATAAATTTCGTATAATTATATAGAATTTAATTTTTAACCAAAAATTTGTCCATCTCAGAAAATTTTGAAGAATTAACTACTGGATAAATGTAATTTTATAATTTCAAATATAATATAAATTTTTATTTAATGATTTCCTGGAATATGGGATAATACACATTTATATAAAAAATATACAATTATTTACAACCACTTGTTTTTTACAAAAACAGTTCGTGGAACATAATAAAATTACATTAGATTTCATATAATTATATTATGTTTTATATTTAGTAAATATTATTATATAATATTATTTTGTTAAAATATAATTAATTATAAAAATAAGTGAATCCATTGAAAATTATGAGTTGTTTGATTCTTTATATTCCCAAAAAAATCATTTTTTATTTCATCGTATAAAAATATTTTTTTATGAAATGTTATTTTTTTACCATTTTAATGTAATAACAGATAAATATAATGATTATTTTATTAAAAATAAAAAATAAAAAATTGATACTATCATGGTACATATATATATAGTACTTTATTTCACCAATGAATTATTTAATGGTATTTTGTGTGATGGTAATATTTTATAGGGGTGGTTGGATTACATGGTTTGGGCCATGATGTACATGAGATTGATCATCTCTCGTAAATGGATCTTCTCATGATTTAGTTGCGGAATTATATATTATTCTCATATAAGAAAAATTCCATGTTATTTCATCACCCTATAAAGCTCCCATAAATTTGTTTTAGAGGGTACGATCCTACTAGATTAGACCATCACTTCCATTTCCTATGTTAATTGGATTTATCATAACCCAATATATATATATATATGTATATATATACATATCATAGGATCACTGTATAATGACTAGAAAATCAGTAGATTTTTGGAAAATAGCCTTTTATATATGATAGGATATGACTCATGATATTTCAAAAACCAATGAATTGAATGCCTATTCGATAATTTAATTTCTGAGTAAGGAATTTACTCATTTAAAAATTGAATTTCATTATATATGACCATGTCATTACAAATTTTTCACATGGGATACATATGACATCGAGAATTAATGACCTTATTTCGTTCATATTATCCAGATCTATGTGGGGAATTATCTTATAAAATAACTATGTATAGGATTGATTCCCATCACTATGGGATTCCAAGAGATATTCATATACTATAACATAGCCCCAAACACCATTATATTAACCATAATATGAACATAACTTTCCGTTATGATTGATCTAGTTTTGTATTAGAGATAAAGAAATATGTTTTTTCTTTTATGGACAATGTTTCAAAATAAAACTACAATTTTCCCAACATTTGATTCATATCCACGAAGTGGTCCAAATTTATTCCAAGAATTATGTGTCTCTTAATTCCAATAAAAACATTGTATATATTGACTCATGGATCTTAAATCATGGTCCTGGATAAAATGTATAAAATAATAATTCGCTTTATTTTATTTTCACTGTATTTATGTCTGATATATGCTAAGGAACCATTTTTAAAAAATCCATGTCAGTCTTGATTCATACCAAAATATTATACATAGTTACACCCTAATTTAAATTCATGGCCCCAACTTAATTGTCAACCCCCCCCCCAACAAGAGTCAAATCATTGAAATGGAATTTCAATATAAAAACAACATTTCCATTGGCTCATTCCATTTTAGGATTCATAGTGATGCCTCAATATATTGTATTGGTACCATCCATACAATTATCACCACTATAACCTCCCCTAATGATTGTTCCATATTAAAAGAAGTCACCCCTATGGAAACAATATTAGGAAGATTCCTACACAAGTGAGTGACTCGTCAAAAAAGAGATCCATTTTCCTTCATAGTATAATCAATAGTCCAAAGCCCTTGAACTGAGACAAGGTTGGATAACATTCCTCATAATAATAAAAATGAAACATTTACATGAATTTTAGTTATATTGGTTTTGGTGACCTTTTTTTCTAGAACTACTTGTGCCCCAATTCCTATCATCACAAGATATGTATTCAATATTAGACTCTCAATCATGGTCTGAGCCACAATACTAAAAAATTTAGTCCTATTTTTTATTTTTGATTAAAATCTATATCTATTCCTAGAAACACAACTTAATTCCTATCACGATGTATATCATCATAAGAAAAATTATGAATGAGAATTACTCTTCACAAATAGAGGTGTTTGACTCTAACACCTTACTAAATAGTAATTCTTTAAAGATAAACCATTTTACATTACTACTACATATATCCCCGATCTATATGAAGGTCATTAATTGCAATATCTATGTCACACATGACCCTATTAAATTATTTTATTTTATTAATTTAATTCACATCGAGTATCCTTGTTGAGTTTCGGGTTGATGTCTGGTCTGATTTTTTTTTTGTAAAATGAGTTTTTATGGGATTTGCAGCTTCCAACACACAGACAGTGCTTGGTTTGGAAACTGTGCGGGTTTTCCCAGGTCATCGTGTGACCTACCCAGTGTTCACCATAAATAAATAAAATTAAATGATTGATAAAATGAAAATAACATAAAATAAGTCAATTAAAATAAAATTTAAATATTATTATTATTATTATTGAGATTTTTATATTTATTATTAGTGTTAAAATAATAATAATATTTTTTTAAAATATTATTATTTTTATTATTAAGAATATAATTATTGTTAATATTATGGTTATTATTATTAATAGAATAATTATTAGGATATTCTTATTTTTATTTTATGATAGGAGTTAATTTCCTTTCCCTTTCCCCCTCTCCCTCCCAAACCTCTCTCTTCTTTCCCTCAACCTATCGCATGACCCCCTGTGTTCTGCCCTCCATCGATGACCCCACTCGACGGACTCCATCCTCCCTATGTGGACCTCCTTGGCCATGACCCCCCTCTAATGCACACCACCCTGCATAGCAATGGACACCAGAATGAGCCCTTGTAGTGTGCAACCCCCTCTCCTAGGATCCCTCTTCGGTCTTTGGTTGCACCTCATTTTTTCATCATTACGTCTCAATCCGGTGAGGTAGGTATTTCTTCCCTCATCTCCATAAAATTCCATCCAGTATTTAGATTCCCAATCACTCGGTATATGTTATCCAAACCAAGGTATTGATGGGTTGACCCAATTTCAGTATTATTTTTGTTTAGGGTTGTGATAATTGTTCCCCAGGATCTTTGGGCTCAGGTTCCGACAACCGCTGCCGATTGAAAAGAGGATTAAATAGGTTTCTATTCATCTATCATCATTTGAGTTGTGTTTTCTATTTTATTAGTATTTAATTTTTTCTTTATTTGATTCCATTGGTTATTTTTTGAATCCTTTTTATCATTTTATTATGTTTTTACCATCGCGGTGTGGGATTTAGTTGTCAGCAAAAAAAGGCCTGTATTTGTATACATGTGTAGGCATGTATATATAATTATCATTCTAGTTCATATTCCCTAATGGGAAAAGGATTATGTAAATTATGTCAGAGGGTATATATAGGTGAAATGTTATATGCATGTAGGTGAAGATATCTCGAGCAGCCTTCATCAAAAGTTGTGTGTCTTGTGGTAGGCCCCCAATGACAATCACTTTAAAATTAATTCCATAATTTCTAGAGTTCATTAAAAAGTGTTTTTAAGAATAAGTAGTATATTTGTGCTTAGAAATGTGATGTAGATGCTTGATTTTGGACATTCCTTTGTTTTTCATGTTCTCTATAAGTGTTCACAGGTGAATTTTTTATTAAAATACGATCCCAATCTTGTTTTAGAAAGTTGAAATTTTTTACAACTTAAAAGTGGTTTATAAATTTAATTTTGTTGTGTGGTGGGTATTTACAAATTTTTCTAGTGTGTATATTAATTATAAATGATTATTTTGAATGAATTTGGGTCATTTTATAACTTTAAAAAGGGGAAATTCCATGATTAGGTATGTTTGGATGTGCAAGTGTTTTTGTGTACATTCAAGTTTAAAATTTAAAATTTATTTCATAAATGTGTTTCATTGACGAAGGTATGGATTCCTTTATGAATTAGATTTGTGCTGCTTTTTCCATACTATAGAGCATTTAAATGGCTTTTAAACATTAAATATTTGGGTGACCGTGTTTTATAATGTGAATATATTCCTTGTAAATCAATGAGGCCCATTTGGAAATCTAAGAATGGTTGGAAAAAGTGTAAAATTCCTCTTGATGCATTCACCCTAGTTTGAGAAATGTGATGTGTGTGTTAGTTTGTGATTTGTAATATGTGCCTAGTCATGAGGGTTGTGCATTGTTGTGTGATGTAGAAAGGGGAATGTGAAAAAAGGGGAGATCAATGGTGTTATGTGGAATGAATTTCTTCATTAATAAAGTTATATTCTTATGAATGTTTCTTCATAAATCCTCGCCACTATTTGAAATAGATCACATTGGTAACCTGGGGTTCCTAGTTTGGATGACAAGGACTAGTACACTAGATGATTAGGAAGTGGTTTGTCCCAGTTTCTTCTAGTAAGACTAATGATTACAACACCAACTAAATGATTTTGATGATTGGAAACCACTAGGTTATGAGGTGTCCCCAACTAGAACTCGTGCATGATAACAATGATGGTCGTGGTTTTAAGAAATGTTTCACTTATGTATGAGGTTCATACGACCACATTTTTCCTAGTTACCTATAGGGATTGACCATGGTGCTTGCTTGTGATATGGTGTTTTTAAAATTATTTACATTTTAGTTACTTAAATTTCTTTTCTTTATTTTTAAAATCCATGTTTTTAAATTAAACTATATGCCTTATATGTTGGAATTTAAATGAATGATTTCCAACCATTTTGAAAATATAATGTAATATAAGAACTTTTAAAAAAAATGTTAACATGTGACATGAATTTGAAAAGAATTAAAATATTATTTCATTATGTCTTATTTTCTAACTAGCATGATTCGGTTCATTTTTAATGGCATGAGCATAGGGAATTGTTGTTCTTTGGGATTCTTACAATGCATCTCTATTCTCACTCCTATTATATGGTTTAAGTTTTAGTTTCTTGTTTGGGATTGCTCTTATAGTGAGTTTAGTTATATGTCTAGTGGTGACCCATGAGGTCTCAGGGAGGTACTTTTGGAGGCAAGACATTATCTTATTTCATCTTCTAGTGTTTATCTATTTTTTTCACTTTTTAATTATTTATTTTTCTTTTCTTTATAGTCCAAAAATCATTCCCAACTATTTTACATTGGTGTCTAGTAGTATTTCTTATCCCACGGGCATCGGTAACACCCTTCAAGCCTTGTCATGGGCTGATTCGGGTGACCAGTTTATGGTTGACCTAGATTGGTTAATGACAAAAAGGTATCCAAGGAGTACTAGTAGAAATCAGACCTATACCCATTGTTTTTTCCAAGACATGTGTAAATTTCACTAATTTGGACATATTCTAATGGTTTGGCCAAAAACGTAGGTATAGGTCACACCTATGGACCAATACCAATGGGTTTGACCAAAACTATTGGTATATGTCCAATATAGTGACCCTATACCAACAGTTTTGGCCAAAACCGTTGGTATAGCTCAAAAATTCAAATCACATATACCAATGGTTCTCAAAACCATTGCTATATGACTATAACAATAGTTTTCTAGACCGTTGGTATAAGTATAGACATTATTTCATGGAATATTTCATTAAATAACATTAAATAAATTAAATTTTAAAAAACATATGATTTTACATATATATATTTATGAAATTATATCAAAAAAGTCATATTAAGTTATTGGTTGGGTCGTTGGATTATAGACGGGAGGTACTTTGATCAAAACCTATAATAGTTAATTTTTTTTGAATTAACTATACCAATGGTTTTGTGAAACTGTTGGTATAGGTTTTTCAGATGACCTATAACAACGGGTTTTCAAACCATTGGTATAGTTCTATACAAATGGTTTTCCCAGAACTATTGGTATAGAATTATCCCCACGCCAAACCGGCCAATGGTTCTCCAAACAGTTGGTATAACCTATACCAATGATTTGAAGACCTATAACAATGGTACCAAACCTCTTGTATATGGTTTTTTTGTTATTATTGGAGGTATCCTATTTTTGGTCATGTTCCTTGGGGATGAGTATAGGTAGACCAGAGCTAGGACTGTCAAGAATTGACATTCCAGTCATGTGTACAGTGCCAGATCTACATACCTCAAGAAGGGATTCAAGTCAACTGGGGATTTCGAGTTTCATATGAGTCAATTTTTTCTTATGGTTGGATGATGTTAAGGGAAATGAAAATGGAGTTATGTTGATGGTGTCATTGAAAAATGTAGGATCTAAATATAAATGTAGATGCTCAATTAAAAGAGGGGGGTGAATTGTATGTTTAAAAACATTATTTTTTAACCTTGAGGAAAAATATGGTTAACAATGTTAAAAAAGGTAAATTCCCATGTCCCATTTTAGTTCTACAAACTTGATAGGTTCTGGAAATATGATTCAGGAAATAAAACATAATGAATGTTTACAAAGAAAGGATTCTACCTTAAAGCGTATAGAATCCTACTTATCAGAGTATAAAAAAGAACAAGAAAGTTTAATATGGTTATACTTTCTTCCTTTATCAAAATATAGCATAAATAAACTTGAATGAAAACAAGTAACAAATATTAAATATTTTATCCAAACGCATTGGGTATCCAACAACCTGGGAAAAAGGTCCCTTGATTTGTACTTTCAATAAAGCATGTCTTACCCACACTAGGGTAAGCCCTCAATAAGAATATCAGAATCTGTCTAGCTATCCCCGCAAGCCATCAAACATTAATGTAGTCAGATCCTCTATCTTACTACCCATTGAAGTCCTCAAACATTAAGGTAGTCGACACCAATGTCTTCCTATCCCCGAAAGTCCTTGATTGTACACTACCACAGTGGGGGTCACATGAAGGAAGATGAAAAATATGTTCAGTACGCACAAGGCATGCTAGTATCTTTTTTCTAGATATCATTTCATCATCATGGATTCTCTAGAGTGATCAACAGTTTCAATCAGTGTTGAGAATTTTCCAATGTGATCCTAATTATAGGCACTTCTCCAACAGTCGGCGCCCTCCTCCAACAGTTATATTTTTTCTTGAATTTCGAAGGGACCTCTACACGTGTCATCCAAATAACTGTTAGTTAGAAACAGAATGTACAACATAATTTCATAAATATAAAAAGTGTAAGAAAATTTATGTTTTTTAACCAAATCTATTTTTTCGGAGTCTAGGAAAAAAGAATGTTTTTATTCTAACCAAATAAAAACTTAGAGACTATAAATCCTGAATATTCAGATTCTAGTTTTCTAGGAATTCATATCCTGAATTCTATAAATTTTGGAATTTTAATTCTAATGATTTCAGATTCTCAATTAATTTGAATTTGGAGTCTAAATATTAAAGAATTCAAAGTCTGATTTTCAGAGCATTCGGAGTCTGAATATCAGATAATTCGGAGTCTGAATTATAGATAATTCATATTCTTAATTTTAGAGAATTTAGAGTCTAATTTTTAGAGAATTTGGAGCTCGAGTTTTGGAGAATCTCGAGTCTGAATTTTAGTGAATCCAATGTCTGAATTTCAGAGAATTCAAATTCTAAATTTCAACAAATTCGGAGTCATAATTTCAAAGAATTTAGATTCTGAAAATATAATACTCTATAACTAAATATTTATAGGATTATGGGGTTTTTGATATGAAACCAAATTTCTACATTTAAGAATAAAGAGATTTAGATTTATAGAAACTATAAATGAACAATGAAAACATAGGTAAGGAAAAAAAATCCTTGAGTAAGGATTGTTTTTTCATATTTAGAGAAATCTTAGGGAAAAATTGGCCTTACGATAGAGTGTTTGTGATTTTCAAAACATATAAGAAAGGAAAATTGATAAGAAAAACTTATTGAATCAATAATATCTCCCTTTTTGTAATCCACAAAGACACTTACAAAAAATAGTATAAGTATATTGAGTTTTTCATTTTAAACATAAAAGAAAACTGATCTCCCATTACATTTGAATCATAGTGTTTATGACTAACTCCCCCTTAGGATTTTAAATCCCTAAGGATTTTATTCTTGATTTCTATAATGATATTTTACATTTTCTTTCATATGAAAATATTCCTTGATAAGAACATACCATTAGATGAACTCCCACTTATATAGGGAAATCTATTCTTTACATAGAATTCCTTTTATCATTCCTTTCTCCCCTTTGTGATTTGCCAAAAGGAATTAAGAGAATGGAAAAAATATGGTACATGAAAAATTAGTTCTAAACAATCAAATATATGAATAAACACAATTCCATTATGATTGAAATAATTTGTACAATGATGAAAAATACATCAAAAGATCTGAATGGGGTAGAATTATCCTTCTTTATACATCGACATTAACATCATGACAATGATTTATAGATTATTTATCTCCTTCGAATCATCTTCTACATGCCTGAGAAGCTGATCTTGATCTTCATTGTTCTTCTCTAAGGATTTTATCTTTTCTTCTAAAGCCTTAAGAATTTATACCCGAGCCTTCAAAACTTCTTCTTTAGTAACATGATTTTCTTTAAACTCAATTCTGAGAACCCGTTATCTCCTCCAATTCATAGCCATTGAATTAAGACTCTCATTCATGACATGGACTACTTGCTTCCGGGTCATCTATTCGAGAGTTAGAATTTCCCCTAAACTCTTAGTAAGATCATTAAACATACCATCTTCAGTGTCAAAATCATCATTCAAATTATCATTAAAATCATCAAAGGCTATCAGATATTTGATTTTCTTCCTTGACCAACTTGTAATCTTCTTGAATGACCTTTTAGGAGCTTTATATTCAATTAATAATGTTTGGAAATCTACATCATTCATTACAAACTTATACATAATCATGATGACGGAATCTGCTTTCTGATTAAATGAGTGCTGAAGCATATATCAACTCGTGTCTATACTAAAAAATAAGGCAATGGTACGAACGAAATTCTTTAAATATTTTAGAATAAAATCAGGTCAAATAGAGGTTGATTCTGAATCAGAGTGTTTGGTTGGTGAGGATTATTTTTCTATCTCTTTATATTTCCTCTTCGATAAAGCACTAACATCATTCCTTTTCACCATATATTTATTAGGTGTACCGACCAACAATTGTTTCCCATTATTATCTCTCAGAATGATCTATTCAATATTGGGTGATTAATTCACACTATCTAATAACTAAACAGTCTTATCTCCCTCATGGTTTTCTTTCTCAGCACTTTCCACAATATCCTCTGGCTGAACAATGTCATGGATTTACTTTCTTCTTCAGATAGCTTATTCACTTCTTCATGACATTTTTCTTCTTTTCCTAGAGTAAAAATTTTTGAATATTCAACTTTAGTTGTTTATATTGAGAGTTTTCCAGAAGAAATCTCCTTCTCATGATTATCCTCTGATTTCTTTATCATATATTCGGTAACACCACATCCTTATTCTTCATTTTCTTCTTCTACATCATCATCTTGTTGTGGTCCCGCAATCACCATCTTCTTTCTCTAAGTCACATGGATTGATTCTTTCAAAAATGATTCAGGTACATGGATTTTTTAGAAGCTTTTTCAGCAGCCTTAAGAAGGGATTGCACTATCTCGACTTCAGTCATTTTCTTCCTCTTATTCTTTTATATCACTTGATTATCAAGATCTTCATCAGCCTTTATCATTAAAGCCTTTTCCTCAGCAGGGTTCAATCCAAAAGAAGGATCCCCTTCATTCCTATTCGTCTTGTCCTCTCTCCACATACCCAGTACTCCATCAGTGTCAGTATTTTCCTTCTTTGGTTTTGGTGGTGCTGATAGAGTTTCCTTAGCCGTATGGATTTTTTATTTTTCTTTCAGTTCTTTTCCATCCTCTTCCTTCCACACTTCTTAGAAGTCTCACCACTTCAAGTTTCATTTATAATGTTTCTACTTATTCTTCCAGAAGCTCATAATCTTCTCCAGATTCATTAGAGAATCCATGCCTCATCCTTCTCAGGGTATCATTTCTCATAAGTATAATCTTGTTATTTTATGGCTTAGAACTCTAAGGGATTTTAATCGATTATAAACAATGAACTATAATTTTGGAGAGAATGGATGGATACATGATAATTTGAGACATAAAATTTAAATTCTTGATATCCTCTATTTTAATGAAGATATACTTCACCAGATTTATCATCCAAATGATTACCACAAAATCGAAAATATATATGTCAATTTTCTTCAATGTATCCCTATGTTTTTTTCAAAGAAATATAAAATCTTGAATTGATAATTATATAATCCTGAATTCTATATATAGGTGGAAAATCATCAGGGAATTTAATTCATTCAGTCCACGAAATTATAAAGCCTTATTCTTTTCCAATGAACCTGATACATCTGGTAATTTATGGGTGGAAAATTCAGCTTCACCTTCATATGGAATTCCAATTAGACTTGAATCCTTAGTGCAGGAAAGGGATTATGTCTTTACATAGCTCTTGAAGGAAAACTCATATATCTCTCCTTCATTGAAGAAACATTCTGATTCATAAAATTCATCTAACAAATATGGATAAACCTAATCATATGCCTTCGTTTTTGATATACATAAACTTTCACAACAATTTAGATAGATATTGTTTGAAATAAATGAATAATTGTTAGAAAAATAATTATGATTGACTAACCTTTCTCTGTATATTTTCTATTCACATATTTCCTTTATAGTATACATTTCTTTCTGAGGAGAGGCTTCAACAGACATTTAGAACTGAGGAAAACCTGATGATCTGGAACAATCATAAGTTAGGGGCAGAGCATCAGCACATGAAGGCTTTGATGATCAATGTGGGAATACAAATAGGTGTCCCTATATAGGCATTTTAGGTAACGGTTCAACTTTCATGATTTATCTAATAGTTAAAATACTCTTAATCAGATCTGACGGTTGATATGATAGCTGATGATGGGATTTGGTAGGTTCTGATCTTTATGGATTTTTAATATAATCATTCGGATTTAAGAGAAAGTGAATCCGAAAATGATTCTCAATGAAGATAAAATACCAACATGTAAAAAGAATATTATAAAAATTAAATAAAGAAAAAATACCTTCCATATTTCCATGAAAATTATTCTTAATGAGGAAAATTCTTCTTTAAGACATAAAAAAATTGAAAATAAATTTAAGGAAAATTTTGATTATGAAAATTTTGATAACAAAAATTTTGATTACAAAATTTTTTTATTTATATAGAAATTTGATTATGAATAGATTGATTATGAAAAAAAATTACTTAGAAAATGATTGATTATGAAAAAAAAATTGATAATGAAAAAATTGATTTAAAAAATATTTATTGAAAACCAAATGTAATCCCCCTATGAAATGGAGATTCTTAGTGTAAGGAGAAAGGTTTCAAAAAGAAGTTAATAAAGAAGAATACCTTATAGTTATCATTCCTAACTTTTATTTAATATATTCAAATCTATCAGATGATAATGATTTTTTGAAAATATCAACAAGTTGAACTTGCATTCCAATAAATTGAAGAATGATATCGCATTTTTGTGTGTGATCCCTAAGAAATTGATGCCCAATATCTATGGTATTTAAATGAGAGTGATGTGTATATTTTTTACATAGGTAGATTTCACTAGTATTATGAAAAAATATTTGTATTTTGATAAAACTCATAGCATATTCTATGATTATGTGTTGCATCCACATCAGTTGAGCACAACTACTTCCAACTGCAGCATATTCAGCTTCAAGAATGGAAAGTTATACTGAGTGTTTCTTTTTTCATGAACAAGAAACTAATGAATCTCATAAGAAATTAAAATTTATGATGTACATTTTCTATCCATTCAACATACACCATAGTCAACATCTGAAAATCTATTTAAAACAAAATCATTTCCAACTGTATAAAATAGTCCTAAATCCATGGTTCCCTTTAAGTAGAAAAAAATTCTTCTCACTGCATTTAAATGAGATTCCTTAGGATTATATTGATACCTTGCATATAAGCATACTGAAAACATTATGTCTGGGAAACTAGCTGTCAAATATAGTAAACTTCTATTATACCTCATAATGATGTTAGATCTACTTGTTTCCCAGCTTTATCAAGATCATGTGAATTTTAGGTACCAATGGGAGTACTAATACTCATAGTATTTCTATATCAATTATTTTTAAGAATATATTTAATATACCTATGTTTAGATATATATTTTCTATCTAGTTTTTGAGAAATTTGAAAACCTACAAAAAATGTTTACTCACCCATCATTCTCATTTCAAACAAATATTTCATTAGATTTGCAAACAAATCAGTTAATGATTTATGAGTTGATACAAATATTATGTCATCAAAATAAATTTAAACTATCAAAACATATTATATATCTTTATTTATTAAGAGGGTTGGATCATCATTTCCATTAACATAATTATTTGTAATAAAAATCATGTTAGTCTATCAGACCAGGCCCTAGGGGGTTTTTTATGTCAATATAAAGCATTGGTATGTTTGAAAACATGTTTAGGGTGTTTTGTATCTTCAAAACCAGATGTTTGTTAAAAAAAACATCCTTTTGAACATATCCATTAAAGAATGAACATTTAACATTCATTTGAAAAAGACTAAAGTTAAAGAATGCAACAATGTCAAGTAGAATATAGATAGATTCCAGTCTAGCTACTACTGCATAGGCTTCTTCATTTTCTATTCCTTCATGTTGATTATATCATTTAGTAACTAATTTATACTTATTTCATAATATGATTCCATTTTCATCACACTTATTTCTAAAGACCCATTTTACTCCAATAACAAATGTTTCCTTAAGTCATTCAACCACTATCCAAAGAACTCCTAGCCCTTGCAAGTTGATTTACATTTCCAATGATACTATCACTCGGATGATTCTTAAGAATCAATTGATTTGGGATTTGTAAAACATGTTCATCAATATATTGTTGGAAATATTGTGGATTAAATGATTCAGAAAAATATACTTAAACATTTACCTTATCAGAAGGATCTCCTATCAAGGGATGATAATCATTTTTTGAAAACATATCTGTATATGTAGATTGAGGTTGTTTAAAATTAAAAAGATAAATTTCATCAAATTTAACATGTACTGTTTCTTCAACAGTCCAAATATTTTTATTAAGAACACTATATACCTTAGAAGTTGTCAAGTAGCCTATGAAAATTCCATCATCAGATTTGGGGGAGAATTTATATAAATTATCCTTAGTATTCATAATGAATACATGTCATCAAAATACATTGAATTAATAATGTCTAGGTTTTCTACCATTCCACAATTTGTATGGGGTTTTATTATGAAATGGTCTAATCAAAACTCGATTTATAGTATAATAAGCAGTACATACAGATTCAGCCAAAACGTTTTTAGCTATAGAATATTCACTCAATATGGTTCTTTTTATCTCTTAAATAATTTGATTTATTCTTTAAATTACACCATTTTGTTGAAGGGTTCTTTGTGAAGGGAAGTTATGAGTATAGCCTTTTCTACTACAAAAAGTTTCAAATTAATTATTTGAAAACTCTCCTCCATGATACTATGAAAAGTAATCAATCTAATATTTTTCTCATTTTTAACTTGTGATATAAACATTTTAAAATAATAAAAAGATTCATATTTCTTTTCTAGAAAATTGACCCCCGAAAATCTTGTTTAATCATAAACTAGGAAAAATACAAATTATTTTTCTCCAATGCTTCCATTTTGTGTTGGACTGAAAAGATCCCTATAAACCAACTATAATGAATTAGATGTTGAGATTTCACTAATTTATTTAAATCTTGATTTATGTTTCTTTCCATATTGACAAGAATCAAAAATGTTTAAAGAATCATATCTAATCTCTAGTGTATCCTTAACAAGTATTTTCATAGGGAGTTTACATAGGTTCCTAATATTACAGTGTCCTATCCTTCTATACCATAACCAAGATTGATCTTCTATTACACTAAGACAAGGTATATCTTGGCTCCTAAGGACTAAAATGTATAGTGTGTATACATTCTCCTTCATTGGGCCAGAAAGAATAAACTCTTCCTTGGAATTTTGTACTATGCACTTATTATTCCTAAAATTATCAAGGTAACCTTCATCAAATAATTTAATTATGATAATTATGTTGTTCTTAATACCTTTAAAAAATAAAACTTTTGAAATCAATGTTTTTCCAAGAAATTTTATTTTACTTATACCAATAATTTTTCCCTTAGCATTATCTCCGAAAGTAACTTTTCCCTCTTTCTTCTTGATAATATTTTTAAAGATGTTTTTGTTACTAGTCATATGCTCAGAACATCCACTATACATGTACCATGTATTGCTATTGGTACTATCTTTATATTCCAAAAAATAAGAGTTAGAATTTCAGAATCCAAATTTTCTTGGATCTAGAAATTTCTATAAAAAAATTAGGAAACCATGACTTTTTATAAAATAATTCATTATAAAAACCTAAAGACTATTTTGTTTAAAGAAAAATTTCTTCACTAATGCCCACCACAGTGACATTTAGTGAAGAATGGGGACCTTTTTGGATAAAAATAATTATTACTAAAAACCAGTTTAGAAGAATTATAACCAAATCCAAAATTATTTCATAGATGTCAAATTTTAGAATACATCTTATCAATGTTTTCCTTACATAAGGAAAATATTGAAATATACTCTCTCATGGAAAATATTTCTGACATTAGTTTAATACATATGCTTTAATCCTCAAAAACATTAGTTTTAGAACTAGAGTTAGTCTCTAAAATCATTTTCTTAGAAATTACATTTTCAAGATCCTTAAAAAGTTTATCCCTCAATGGATTAGAATCCTCAATGTTTATTGAAATACGATCAAAATCATTAATTTTATTTTTAATATTTTATAAAGATTTGATACTTCAATAGTAAGAATAGAAGTTTGAGAATTTTACTAATCATTTTTTTTAGTTTAGATTTTTCATTCTCAAGATGTTTAGAAAACATAGATACTTCATTATAAGTAGATTGTATATTATCTTCATCAGAAGAAGATTCATCATCTTAAGATTCATAATATTTATTATCACTATAATTTTTATTTAAGGATACATTAGTGATGGATTCGTCATTGTGTAACTTATCCATTAGACAATGATATTCAATAGGTATATTGGCCAGTTGACCATGATTCTTCTGAATAGAATATTCATACTCATAGTATTTATCAGAAGAATCTCCACGACTGGCACTCAAGGTGTCATTAGCTTTCAAAACATTCTTATCTTTTTCCTTGTATTACATCTTTCTATTCCACTCATAATTCTTTTCTTTTCTATCATTTATCATAATCATAGGACAATATGACCTTATATGCCCTGATTTTTTGCATTCATAACAAGTGACTTCCAAGACTTTCTTGTCCTGTCATTCATTCATTTTAAATCTATACTGATAGTATTTCTTCCCAACTATCTTGTTCATCCATTGATCATGATTAGATAGTTAATTCTCATAACGTTAAATTTTACTTTATTCAGATAAAATAGTGACCCTCTTTGACAAGGATCATGTAATCCTTTCAGGAGTATTGGATTTATTTGGATTTAGTAGTAAGGGATACACATCTATTACTAGCCTTATTCGTATTCATATCGGCATCTCTTTTCATTCTTGTCTCATGTTGAAGAATATTTCCAAAAATCTATTTATGAGTAATTTGAGAAATTTTCCTATTCTCAACAATGGATGTTCTTTTAGATTCCCACTCAATAGTCTTGATATTTATAACCTTGTCTATAACTGCATCGTCATCTAAACCTTTCTCACCAATGGATTGTAAACTGTTAACCATTTTCAAAAATATTTTTGGACCTTGCACACTGGATCTCCATAAGGAAATAAAAATCCATGATCTTCTACTTTAAGCATAGCTCCCATAGTTTATATAACATTGGATGTACCAAAATGAGTATCTTCCAATTTCTACCTAATACCATTTTCAGATTCATAATAATAAATCTAATTATATATATTCATGGTCAAGGAAAATTATGATGTATTGAAAACCATGTAATTTAGTTAATATTCAGACGTTTCTTGATTAGTAAAAGTTCTGAATTCCTTATCAGAAAACATTTAATCTCTAGTAATCATAACAAAGTAGTCCACTCCAGTATTAAGAAAAAAAGTCTTCATATGATCTCTCCATTATTCATAATCATTCCTGTAATATATAGGTGGTCCAGTAGGATTTAGATTGTCAATCGAACAGACATTCAATCCATCCATCTAAATGAAAATATATTTCCTCAAAAACATGTTAATAGTAAAATTTTGTAAACAAGGATAAAAAATCCTAAGAAGGGATGATATTTAAAACATAGAAATCTTGATCAAGAAAACATATATGTGAATATATTTATTTTAGAGACTCTCTCTAATGACATTTATAGGATCGAAATTTTAATGCAGATGCTTAATTACTAGAGGGGGTGAATTGTATTTTTTAAAACTTTTGTTTTTATCCTTAAGGAAAACTACGTATAACAATGTTAAAAAGGTAAATTCTCAAGAGCCCATTTAGTTATACAAACATGCAAGATTCTGGAAATAGGATTCCAGAAATGAAACTTAAAGAAAGTATACATTGAAAAGATTCAACCTTAAAGCATATATAATCTTACTTATCAGAGTTTAAAAAATAAAAAGATACTATATGAAAATTATACTTTTTTCCTTTATCAAAATATAGCGGAAACAAACTTGAAACAAAACAAGTGAAAAGTATGAAATATTATAACCAAAAGAGTAGGGTATCCTACAACCATTGATAAAGGTCATTTGATTTATATATTAAAGAATGTCGGCCTTACCCACACTAGGGTAAGCACTCGATAAGAATATTGGAAACTGTCTTGCTATCCCCGCAATCCCTCGAACATTAAGGTAGTAAGAAACTCTATGTTCCTTTCCATGCAATTCCTCGAACATTAAGGATATTGGAACCTCAATCTTCCTATCCCCGAAAGTCCTAGATTGTACACAAAAATAATCGGTGTCCCAAGAATCAAGCTGAACAAGATGTTTAGTACGCACAAGGTAGGATAGTCTCTCACTCTCTAAATAACTTCAGTACCATGAAATATATAGATTGATTAATAGTTTTTATCAGTGTTTATCTCCTTCAAATGAGCTTCTATTTATAGGAAATTATCCAACTATCGGCTCCATCCTCTAATGATTTATTATTCCTTGAATTTTGAAGGGACCTATACACGTGTCACACAATTAACGGTTAGTTAGAAACAGAATGTATGGAAACATTTCATATGTATAAAAAGTGTAAGAAAAATAATGTTTCTTGACCAAATCTATTTTTTGGAGTCTAGGAAAAAATAAAATTCAGATCCTAACCAAAAAAACAATTGGAGACTATAAATCATGAATATTAGGATTCTATTTTTCAAGGAATTTGGATCTTGAATTATATAGGTTTCATTATCTAAATTCTAAATAATTTAGAGTCTGAATTATTTGGAATTCAGAGTATGAATGTTAGAGAATTAAGAGTCTAATTTTCAGAGAATCTGGAGTCTCGATTTCCGAGAATTTAGAGTTGAAATTTCAGAGAACTTGACGTCTGAATTTAAGATAATTTAGAGTCTTATTTTCATAGAATTTAAAATATTAATTTTAGAGAATTTGAAGTCTAAGTTTTATATAATTCAATGTCTTATTTTTAGATAATTCCACATCCAAAAATATATTACTCTAAAACCCAGGATTTATAGGATTATGAGGTTTTAGATATGAAACAGAATTTAAAAATTTTCTAACAAAAAGAGTTTTATTTAGATAAAATATAAAATGAACAATGAAATAATAGGTAAAGATAAAACTTCCTTTAGGAAGAAAATTTTCCTTATTAAGATAAATATTAGGGAATCAATTTTCATTAAGATAGACATTTTGTGATTTTTAAAACATAGAGGAATGAAATAGTCAAAATGAAAAATTATTAAATCAACAAAATCACATGGCCTTGAAATCAATATTGATAAAGGGACATTTACCTAGAACAATCAATTTTATGTAGGAGTTATTGGTGTATAGACACCAACCATATTTCAAAGTTACACACTGACACTAATTACCTCTTTCCAAATCATCTGTCTCCATGGGTTCTAAATAATTAATCAGGAAATATTTGAATGAAAATTCATGGAATCATGATTTTAAAATGAAAATGGTTTGATTTTTAAAAAGGATTGAAAGAATGTTTATTAGAACGGGGGTTTATTAATCTCAACATATTGTTTTTACAAATTATTTTTTTGGAAAATCATGAATTATATTAAACAGGGTTTCGGAAAAAAAATTAAATGGGATTTTATAAACTATTGAAAATAGTTTTGAATTGAATAAATGTTATGAAATTGGAATGTAATATTTGTAATTGGAGTTTTAATCGAATGGTTGTGATTTGTTTTTGAAAATGGTTTATGAGATTTAAATTGGGTTTTATTTTTTATGGCTAGCAGTTTTGAGAAATAGAATGTGTGGGTTGAATGTTTTGGAATTTAAAAATGGAAATGTTTAGTTTTGATATTTGGTATTATCTTGGGTGACAACTTGCATATGAATATATGGGAAAGTAAATATTTAATGGCATGATTGTAAGAGTATCGGGATTCACTACTGGAAACATGATCTTTCCCAACACTTCTATACCAACGGTTTGTAAAAACCGTTGGTATAGCTACTCTTTCCCAACGGTTCATCAAAACCATTGGGAAAGGGCCGAAAAAAACAGCCTTTCCCAACGGTTTTGGTGAACCATTGGGAAAGAGTGACCTTTCCCAACGGTTTACCAAAACCGTTGGGAAAGGGTGTGTTTTTGAGGCCCTTTCCCAACGGTTTTGGTGAACCGTTGGGAAAGAGTACCCTTTCCCAACGGTTCACCAAAACCGTTGGGAATGGGTGTGTTTTTAGGCCCTTTCCCAACGGTTTTGATGAACCGTTGGGAAAGGGTACTCTTTCCCAACAGTTCTCAAGAACCGTTGGGAAAAAGAAGGAAAAAACCAACATTCGCCCAACTAAAAATACACCCACCCAGAACCTATCCCAACGGTTCTGAAAACCGTTGGGATATGTTCATTGATTTTTTTCCAGATCTACTACCAGAGAACATTATATAAATCAAAAATTTAAATAATTATGATAATACATATATATATTTATGAAATTATGTTTACAAAAGTGATGTTAGCTTAGTGGTTAAGTCGTTCGATTATAAACGAGGGGTCCTGGGATCAAATCCCAGCGGATGGTTTATTTTTGGAATTTATATACCAACGGTTCCATTACCGTTGGTATAGATTTCATATTACCTATACCAACGGTTTCCAAAAACGTTGGTATAGATCTATACCAATGGTTTTTGGAAAACCGTTGGTATAGACCTATCCCAACGGCTTACTTGGCCACGGTTCTCCAAACCGTTGGTATAGGCTATACCAACGGTTTGGAGGCCTATACCAACGGTTCCAAACCGTTGGTAAAGGTTAGTTTTCCAGTAGTGATGTTCATGAGGTGGGTGCCTGATGTGGCATGTGAACATGCATTTGTGAGGCCCATGGGATACCATTGTTTAATGTGAAACCCACCAAACTAGTTTATTTTTAGGAATAAATTTAAAAGGAAATTTGGTGTTTTGATAATAGGTGATTTTTGTGGTGTCTTATTATATTTTTTGAATTTTATTTGCGAGGTGTGTTGAGACCAAGAATCATTTCTTGTTTACTTGTTTCTTGATTTTGAGTTCTTGTTTGTATGTTTGCGTGAAAATGTGTGGTTAGTGGGTTCTTCTAAAGATTACTTCAAGGAGACATTCCATGTTTAACATTGTGTGATCTATGATTCATTGTGATATATTTTGGTCAATGGAGAAATTTAATTGGGTCCTCTACATTACCATTTTGGCTAGTACATGCCCTATAAATAATTTATTGATATTCAAAGTGCATCTCCATGTGATCCATCGATGGAAGACCCGATAGTTGATCAACATAAGAACATCATTCTATAGCTTAGGGGAATGGGTCTACCCTAATTTTTTCGATTATGTGATCCCCCTTGCAGCGAGGGAGTGGATGTGGAAAGATGAAAGAGATATTGATTTCTTGAGTTGCTTACGTTATCGAAGGGAGAGTCTAACACCAGTGTTCTTGTAGGTTCCACCAATAAGCGGTGAAAAGAATTCCAGTGTCGAAAAAGGAATAAAATCTAGGATGTCAGTGTATGTCATTTTTTTAAAAGGATTTTTAAATTTTAATGTGATTTTTATAACCTATCATTCATGCTAGGTCAGTAGTGTGGAATGTTTTTTCATAAGAGAATGTTATGGTCATATGTAGAAATCATTTGAAACATGGAACATGGTTTATGGTCCCTTACCGTGTAAGATATATTAGGTTGTAATAGTCATGTTTGGTGGAATCCTTTAGTGTCATGTTCTTTCCAAAATTCAATGATAGATATTGTGGAACCTTTAGCAAGCCTTTGTCTTACTAGAAGTGTGTGTTCCATTTGGGTAATTCTAATTTCTTTCTATTTTAGGTGGATGAAATTTATGTGTGCCCTTCCTTCCGAGGTTTCTTAGTATAAGTCAAAAAGGGTGATGTGTATTCATCTTCTAAGCCCTTTTCCTAATGAATGTTCCATGTGGGAGTAAGCGGATTGTGGGATCTGTTCTATTCTATTAATGTTGTTGGATCACGGTGTTGTTGATTGTGGCATCAGTAGGGGGATGTTCTATTAGAGAGTTTTAACAAATGATTGAAAGGAATGAGATTATTCAACCATTAGATATCCATCCATAGGTCCCAAAGTGGAGATAATGCATAGTTAGGAACTCCTAGGGGTGTGAAGGATCTTGGTTCATATTCTATCTCTACTGTGGGAGGTAGAGACAATTTGAGGTTTTTTGTGTGGAAACTCCATTTAATGGTCCTATTTAGTGAAAATAGACATGAGGACATCATCTCCATGATGTGACCCACATGGGATGAATGATTCTTCTCTATTTAGAATGAGGTATTTTTTTATTATTCTATTGAAACTCTATTCTTGTACCATTGTGGATGCGAAAATATTTGTGGTTGTCTATGTCTAATCATACATATAATTCATTATCTATTTCAGTATTTTTGGCCTCATGTAGAATGGAAATGTAATGGATGTTGTGAACCTGGTATTATCGTCTAAATGGTTTGGAGTTTTGTTAATCAGGTCACATGCAATAAGAGATTTGGTTTTTCTAATGCTCCCAATTTAACCAAGTCAGGTTTTTCATGTGGGCTCTTTCTAGTCAGTTAAGTTTGTTGAACATTATGCTGGGGAGAACCACTAGGGGTCTTACTTAAATTCCACTGAAATGAATTTAAGTACCCTATTACTTATGGTGGGAGTCCGTTCGGGCCTCCCCGTATATGTCCTTTTTCTCCATCTTGGTTATTGGATGTTCATAAGGTGGGGAGTCTGTTTTGGCCTCTCGCCTTAGTAATTCTGTTATGTTCATGGATTTTACTTGGAAATAGGTGTTCACTTGGGATTAGAGAAAACCCCAAAGTTTAGTTGAATCAAAATAATGTTTGTATTTATCAGGTTGTGGATTGATTCTTATATCCATTTCTAGATAGCGGTGTCAGTCACATTTAGTTATGTATGTAAAGTTTGACTTAAGAGGTTGGTTTTTTTATTGTAGGAATCTCAATTCCATTGATTGATAAATTGGAGGTGTTATCACTTTTTGGGGATTGTGGTATATAGTAAGGTTTCCATTTTGAGTCTCATGAGTTTGATTTGTAAGTCTCTTCCGTTTTTGATAGTGTTCTAGATTCTTCTTGTTCTGTGTTCATTGGGAGTCCCCTTATACACTACTGATGTATTAGTTTCTACATCAGGGGAAGGCCTTATTGTAGATTTCTGGAGTAAGAAAGAATTATGATGGGGGAATTTTCACACCTTCCCATCTTCAATTATTTTATATTATTAATTTCATTCTCATCGTGTATCCTTGTCGAGGTTCGGGATGAAGCCCAGTTTGATTTTTTGGGGTTTTCTTGAAAAATGAGTTTTTCTATTCTTGAAATCATCTGATGCATGGGAAGAGTATGGTTTGGAAACCTCACAGCTTTTCCTAGGTCACCGTACAACCTTCCATGTGTTCACAATAAATAAATAATTTTAAATTAGTGATAAAATTTTAAAAAAAAGGTGAAATTAAATTTAACTAATTGTTTTAATAATAATATTATTATTTTTATTAATAATATTGTTATTATTATTATATGTGTCAGAATATTAATATAATTTTTAATGTTATTAAACTTGTCAATATTAATAAGAATATAATTATTTTCAATAATATGTTCATTATTCTTATAATTATATTTATTAATATTAATTTTTTTTATTTTTGGATGGGTTTTTTTCCCCTCCCCTTTTCTACTCTACCTCATGAACCCTACTCCCCCTTCCCCATACCTGTCATGTGACCCCCAGGTGTGTAGCCCTGCCCCAACATCACCACTGACCAACCGTACTCCTACATTCCAGTGCTTCCCTAACTGTGAACCTGTGCAACACACACCACCACGTGCCACAAATGAATCCTAAATGAGAAATTGTAGCGCATGAACCCCCATTTCTAAGATCCCACTCTGGTCATTAGTTTCACCTCATTTCTTCACAGTTATGCTTCAATCCAGTGAGGTAGTACATATTCCCTTCTCCTCATTCCATTTCTAGCAACAATTTGGCTTTGCTATTGCTTGGTAAGGATTTAGAATGACCTAGAGTTTTTAGTTTTGTCATGATTTCAGTTTTCTTGTCGTTCAAGGTTGTGTGAATGGTTCATCTGGAACATTAGGATTGTGTAATGACATTTTTTGTAGAAGTTAAATACGATTTAGTTCATTTTAATTCATTGGTGTCCATTTCAGGTGTGTTATATATTTATTCCATGTTCAATTGAGGTTTCTTTGATGTAATAAGTGACGATTAAACTCCTATTTATCATTATACGGTGTTTTGATTATCACGGTGTGTGATCGAGTCATCCACTGAAATGGACTATATGTATATACATTGGTAGGTTTGTATATATATGTATCCTCTTAGTATATATTCAAACCTGGAATGGGGAATATGTACGTTGGGTATAATGGTATATATATATATATATGTTCAAATATATATATGTCTATTTGATGCAGTCTCAGACTACTTTCATCAAAAACTACGTGTCTTGAGGTAGGTCCCCTATGACTATGCCTTTAAATTTAATTCCTTAATTTCTAGCGTGATTTAAAATGTTTTTTAATATTAAAAAATATATGCATGATTTTAAAACTAATGGTGATGCTTGATATTGTAAATATCATTGTTTTCAATGTTCTCTTTAAGTGTTGACATGTGTGTTTTTCATTAAAATATGATCCCAAGCTTGTTTTATAATGCTACATATTTTAAATTCTTAAATGTGGTTTTTAAAATGATAATTGGTGTGTGGGGCATTTTTCCAAAAAAAAATTATGTGTATATTATCTGTCATATTTTATTTTTTACGAATGTGGGTTCTCAGATGATTTTGAAAAGTGTAAATTCCAGGATTTGGTAAGTTAGGAAGTGCTTGTGTTTTGGTGTAAAATCAATGTCAAATGAAATTTTTTCCTTAAATTGGTTTCTTCGACAGAGGGATGGTTTCTAGTTTTTTGAAAAATGTGGAGCTATTGTTATCTAGTTGTTCTTTTTAATGGATTTTACAACATAAAAATTTTGGGTGAACATGTTTTCTAAAGATAGTATATTACTCATAAAACAATGAGTCCCATTTATCACTTTTAGAATGGATTTAAAAAGTCGGAAACTCTTCTTGAGGCATTCCCCCTAGTTTGAGAAATGTTATGTAAGTGTTAGTATGTGATCTATGATATGTTCCTATTGTTGAGGCTTGTGCATTTTTTGAGTGATTTGAAAAGGGGATTGTGCTAAATGAGGGAGATAGTTGGTCTGATGATGAATTATTTTTTAGATAAAGAAATTGATATGTTTGTATATATATTCTTGATAAAACCTCATCAACATTTGAATGATATCACATTGTTATCCTACGGTACCTATGTGGGTAGACTAAGATGAGTAGGATAAATGATTCGAAAGTGTGTTTTTCCAGTTTCATCTAGAATTAATGAATATTTAATCTCTAATGAAATTTTTATGACGATTAGAGATCGCTAGGTTACTGGGGTGTTCCTTACTATTATATTATTCATGATAAAGATGATGGTAATGGTTTCTAAGCCCTGTTTCACCGAGGTATGAGGTTCCATGGACCCCATTTTTGCTAGCTACCAATATGGATTGAACATTATTCTCATTTATGCTATGGAATTTGTGAAATGATTTCAATTTTAGTTACATCAATCACATTTCCTTCTTTGTAAAACCCTTTATTTTAATTTCAACTGTCTTCCATTCATTTTAGAATGTTAATTCATGATTTGAAACCATTTATAAAATATAGTTGAATTGAGGATCATTCCTTAAAAATATAATACATTGACTTGAATTAGAAAATAATTATAAACATTAATTTATTTTGTCTTATTTTCAACCTATCATGAATGGGTTTTTTTAAGGAAAGGCCATTGGGCATTGTTGTTCACTATAATTAATAGTATGAATCTCGTTGATGACACCTACTTTGTCTTTTTAGTTCGAGGTTCTATTTTTTGATCTCTTTTCAATGAGCTTGGTTTTGTGTTTGATGGTGACCCTAGAGATAACTTCGAGGAATCTTTGGCCGTAAAAAATTATCTTATATCATATCCTAGTGTTTATCTATTATGTTTATTTATTTTTTATTCATTTTTCTTTTCATTAATGGCCAAAAATCATTCGTAAATATTTTAATTTGGCCCCTGAAACTACTTTTTAGCCTTTGAGAATTAGAAACTCCCTTTGAGACTTGTCATGGGCTGATTTGGGTGACCGGTTCAGGGCCTACCTGAGTTGTATTGTGACAAACTAGGCTATTTGTATTCCTATTAGAATAGGATGTATATTTTAATATATCTTATAAAGGGCCCAATTAATTATTTAAAACATTCTGCTTCCTAATTTTGTGTTTTTACCTTTATGGTTAGAAATCCCTTCACCAATGAAACTGTGATAATATTGGGTTCTATTATCATTATTTCACATGGTCAAAATCTATTTAGAGGAAGCCTCAAAAATATTGTGTTACACAATATGAAAATTCTCACTAATAATAAATTGTTCTGATCTATGTTTGAAAATATATAATAATTTCACTTTTCTTGATTATATTCCCAATAGTATATGTAGTGATACTTTGTTCTCCCATCCCGTGGTTAACCATAGTTTATAAAACATCACCCTGTTTCCCTCTATGTATAAGATACATAATTGCATGAGGGTTCCTTGAAAAATTTTACATTTTCCTGAATTATTTTATTTATTGAAATCATAGAAACATCTAATTTGGTATAGGTATAGAAATCATAAATGCCTCTAACTCATCATAGATTTCAATGCAAAAACTCAACATTTATAATGGGGAAAATTAATTATCAACACTAATATGAGGTTCAATTACCTCATGTGAAAATATATATAAAAACAAAAAAAACTAGCAATGGGCCTCCTCCATCATATGAGATGGATCAATGATAGAGTTTTTATAAAGAATTATACCCAATTTTGAGACATAATATGGTTAGACTCCCCCCATATTTAATTTCCCTTTTTTCTTGCACCTATGTACATCATAGTATGATATATTCTCTACCCACCTCTTGTTTATCACACTAAGCATGACTCATCTAATCAATGTTGTGTTGGTAGATACCCCATTGATATTAGATAGAGGTATAAGGATTAATGATATTAGTAAAAAATATCCACCTAAAATGACATAAAACTACTAAATAACTACCTATTCCTAGTTACATACTTCACTAATGTATGTATCAGATCTACACAAGGGCCCCAAGTATGTGTCTATTTATCCAAAAAAAATATACATGGAAAAAATTACCCTTCATATCATCCTGGAAACATTATATTAAACTATATAAAATATGTTCCTCATCACATGACCATAAACATATGGAAACATGAGTCCTTTTAACATGGTGTTAAATGGAATGAAAATTGAATCCTTGTAGGATGATATTAAACTATGTAGATATTTATAAATTTTTACTCATTATCAAATGATCCAAAAAAACAATAGCAATTAATTGAGGATGAAGATACTTCCATCACATTTATATGATAACTCATTTTATAATTCATTCATTGCTTCTTGAGTTTATCATAATTACAAAATCCATTTGTGACCCTTGGAAATAATTTTATATGGATACAGGGGACCCATTTGGTTTACTATGCATGACTTTGGTCAATAAAAAATCCTATATCCTATCAAATAGAGGCACAATTTATTTTATAATGTTATCAATTTTTCATATTCTTTAATAGTATGACTATTGATCCCACCACTCAAGAGTGATTCAAGATAATCATGTTCATGTTTGTCCTGAAAAATTTTCCATTAACCATCTGTCATAATTTAAATTGTCTTCATCACCCATTTAAACTGGTCTTCGAGTATTCTCTAACTGAAGGGACCTAATTAGATGATTATGTTACACATCCCACTAATACCTAGTCCATATGTCATGAAAATAAATTTTATACAATGTAGTTAATTATTTTTGATCTATAACTATAACCATGTATGATATAAAACACAAGACCCTAAAATACAGGTAAAAAGATAAAAATTTATTTGAATGAAAATCCAAAATGGTTGGTCTGAGAAAATTTCAATTATTTTCTCACAATGATTGAAATTTTTGGGGTAAGGTTAAATTTAATATATATATATATATATGTAATAGGTGAGAATATTGTTGGATATATCCTATGGTCAATTAAAAATTAGATCATAGATTTATGGATACTTATATTTCATAAAAATTCTACCGATATGATTTATCACATCCATTCACATCAAGAACATTATTAGAACATAAAAAACAAAAATTTATGACTCTAGAACCCTCATTGGATAGATTATTCTCCATATCCTACATCATTATTGAATTATTTTATTCTGAAAAAACCTTTAATTGACCATGAAATAGAGGGTCTCTAGATTCAAGGGTCACATAATATAGCTTTTCCTTGTGTTGGATCTATATACGATCTTCCTTCCTTTTATTAGAGGAATCATTTACTTGTAAAAAAATCCCCCAGTCACTATAGGGCACAATAAATTTACAATGGAGAACTTCAACTCAAATATATTTTTGAGAATCCCTGATATGTTTTCCATATTTCACCATGCGAAGATAAAACTATTTTATGTGTGATTTATAGAATCCATAATCCAACTATTTTGGTGAATTTTTTATTATTATAATAACATCATTCTCAAACATAATCATTATCAAATAAATTATGTTGTACCTAATCCTGGAAACTTTAAGGGGTCCTCATTTTATAATGGTAAGCCACATAATATATGATCCATGATTCATGAGCATAAATTGGATGTATCATTTTTCTAAGGTAGTATATATTGGTAGTGTAATAACCATTCATGGTAGGTTTTACTCACCCAAAATTGTACGAACTATCTATAGGGTTCCTAAACCCTCCTTGGTAGCCCTTTTCACATAGACTAATTTATTTCTTAACTATCTAATCACTGAAATCCTTTGATGTACCATTGTATGGTGCATGTCTATCTCCAAGGGACCACTGTAGGTGACTATGAAAAAGTGGGATCTTCATATGTTTCTTTTTCGTATAATGGAGTGGTGTATTTTCTATAGACAAATAATATATGATCCCATTGAGCCCTGATATTATTTATGAGGGAATTATCACCTCAGAGCGATTTTCATGAGTCCCTGAAATTTTTTCATCATCCCACCATCCTATGTAAAATATCAGTGAGGACAGATATACAAAATACAGAATAAAACAATCCGAGTGGATTAAATATCCTTTATTTGATGTCCCCATATATCATTCCAATTTATTATGAAATGATTAAAGGTTATAGGACTATTATTGAATACCCATCCACCATAACCTATGAAAGGACCCATGATACAAGAAATGCTCATGAATATTCATTATCAATGACATATTCCTTGAATTAAGCATCAGAATGTCAATTAATTCTGTTGTAGCCCTTAATATGGTTTGAGTCTGACTTTGATGGACCCCTCATCTTGATAATATATGATATTTCTCTGTATATGAGCCTCTTCCTATCAGTCATAGATATATTTTACATGAAAAAGGACCTCTAATCCTAGTAATAACAACTAGAAAATGCGATAATTCCATGGATCAATAGAAACAGTTTTGTTTAAATGGTGGCGATAACCATTTTTTCATAACCTAGTGTTATAGTTCTATATAACCTTGGATATAGGTCTCCCTTGCTTCCATGGGAGAAAATTTTTACCGATAAAAAAAGAGTGGGAAGCATTATTTCAATGATTTCAATGATATTGACATGATTTTTAATAATATATATAACATAACACATATATATTCCCAATGTCTTTGGCAGTGGATTGGATAGGTGTATGAATTATAGAGGAAAGGTGCAATGATTTAAATTGGCCATAACCACTTTTTTAGGATAGAAATTTTGTTTTCCACCAAGTAAATAGCACCTAAAGCTGTGATTTAAACTATGTATTTAGTTCCACTTCCATAGTTGGAATCTTGAAGACCTATTTCCATGGTATGGAAAAATGTGCAAAAAGGTTAGACCCTATTTCTAGGATGAAAGTGCCCATAGTTGTGAAAAATGTGGCTATAGACTATGATCAATGTTTCGGGCCCTATTGACACAATGATCAACCACACAAATAGACCATTTTTCTAGTTATAAATCATTTAAATCATAGATTAGGATATCATAACCTATGAGTTATTTTTGATTATCCCTAATATGTCTATACCATCTCATCATCCCTGATTCTATCTCTATGATACATGGTTTACCATTGGAATGATTCCATCATTAATGAAACAATATTTTATCTTAACATAATGTCAATGCTATATATCAATAGAATATAACAACATATGGTCTAAGAAATATGACCATAAAATATATAAGCATAGGTTACATGCTATATGATCATAAATTTAACAACATAATGACCAATCTATATGAATTTAAAATTAGAAAAACATAAATTCCAAAAAATATGACCTTAAACTATGACAATATATTAGTTATGCTATATGAACATAAACAATATCACTGTTGGGTTGATGATTTTAATCCAAGAAAACCAATTACTCAAATTCCAAATTTTAGGAATTGAAACTACTAATTGAATGTGACACAACATTTTCCTAATTCAAATCCTTCAAAGGGAAACCAGAGAAGAAGGTGATTTTCTACGCACTAAGATTCCCTCTCCAATATAATAGTAAAACATTGGGAATTAATTAATGAAAATTTAAATAGTCGTAAAACTTATGATTTTGATAACCCATAATGGGAAACCTAAAGAAAATTAAATCCCTTATTTTCTTATCTTTTTTTATTAGATTATTTAATTTTTTTAAAATAAATAAAAAAAATACCATAAACATAGGGGCCCATCATATGGCCCCAATAATAGTCCTTATATACTCACTATTCCACTTGAGATGAAAATATTTTGAGCATTTACCCTCAATGAAATACTAAACCTAGTATGAATTTTGAATTAGAAGATATTTCATTATTTCTAATGGTGTGGCCCTAGTATGTTGGTGGTGATTATTATAGAAATGAACATTTGTGATAAATTCTTGGGAAGAAATTAATTATTTCTTATGTATTTTTCAAAATGGATTGATTTGATAATTTTGAATAGGATTCACTTTTTTTGGTGATTCTTGACTATTCAGTCATTAGGATACCATGGATGATAAATGAGAGTTTTTGGAAAAGCATGATAACAATACATCATGGTTAATGGATTTTATTCATTGATAATTATAAAAGGGGTATGAAACTAAAAATCGCATAGTCTCTACCATAATCACACAAAATAAAAGAATTTTCTTAAAATTATAAAACTAATACAACATCTTTTAGAAGAACCATGGATCTCCACTATCATCTTCCCATAGATGAATATGGATTGGCACAATTGATCTAATGAGTCTCTATTTCTCAAATAATATATTCTATATTTAATTGGACATATAGTGTAGATGGTAAATATGTTCTTGTATCCATAAAATCATAGAATTCCCTATAATGACCTTGTCAGTGTGTGACATTATATTCCTTTTTTCACTATGAGAAGAGTTATGCAGGTAATCATTGTGAATTTGAATGTCTGAATCAGAGGCCACCCACATTTCTCATATTCACTTTATGTTTTTCTTCTACTCCCTCATGAAACCCACCTCCATTACCTTATCATGGAGAACCTAATTATTAAACTGACCATAAACAATGCTTTTGAGAATATATTAGTTGTGTCCTAAATAGTCCTTCATTTATTTTAAGGGTCCCACCACGATCAGAATCTTGATGTCCCCTAACATTTATTACCGCAGTTTCTAATAAAATGATGAGTATATTAATCCTTATCATAAGACTACTGGAATAATATTTATGTATTATTGAATCATATAACTATGCGAGGGACTCATGACTGCATCCTTGAATGGAAAAGATTTAGGAAAGTCTAGTGATTCAATTATATTTGGTAGGAGATACTTTGATGTATAGGAATTTGGGACCTATGATACTTGAGGTATAACTGCTATAGTAATTATATAAAGGCATGTGATTCAAAACATTAATAAATATATTTTTGAAGTAACATCAATCATGATAACCTCTAATAATGGAACATTATCATCCATTATATTAGAATCTTCTATCACCTCAACCTCACCATTAGGGTGGTATACATGTTTTCATCTACTTCGGGACTTTAGGTCCAAGATGATGTCCTTTATACAAGAATGGTATTGTCATCATGATGGAGTGATATAAGAATAATTTTAAGCAAAAATTATACATAACTAATAGTGCATCCAATATTTGAAGAAGAACATACCCTATGTTATTGAAGCCTCCATACTATAGAAGACATGAAAATATTTTATATATATATATATATATATATTTATTATCAATCAGTGCACTCCACTATTCCAGGTCATATGGAATATTCACTAGTGCACAAGAATCAAACACTTGGTCTTAACCTTCATTACCCCGGGTTGCTTCCACCACTCAATAGACCTCATCTAATGTAAGAGGTTACAATGAAGGAATAGATGTTGTGTTTTTATCAATAGAAAACATACATGTCTCTAAATGAACATGGTGGAAACCTATATTATTAAATAGGTTTGGGAAACCTATTTGAGTGACTCAATGTAGAATTTTGAAGTTATCTAAGTTCATCACATACTTATTTATTAAGAGAGAGTTCAATTAATTATTGTTTCCTAATTCCTCTTTATAGTATTATCTAACAAATGAAATTTAGAATTAAATGTCACTAGAGGTTCGAGAGGAGGAACTCTTAGATACATGGGCATAATTTATTCCATATTAGATCGATCCACCACTATTAATTCCATCTAACTAGGAAATCCATTTCCATCAGCCTCCCAGTCGCTATGTGATCCAAGATCATCCATTATACACCTGATAGAATATATTAGAGAGGTTAGAGTTTATTAATATCTCAACCTTCTTAAAATATCAAAAATGTAAAATACTAACATGTTTCCAATAATAATCATGAAATTTTTTAGTAATAAATGAATCTATCATACCACTTCATTAGATTTATTTTGTATTCCATTATCCTCAGAAGAAATTATTATGTTGGGATTCATTAATTTTTACACAAAGTGCAAGAACCATACATTTAATTTGATCATGTAATTTACACCTCAAGGACCTGGAAGAATGATTTTCATTTGATGGGATGTTGTTTAAATGAAATTACTTCAACAGTGGTCACATTCCTAAAACTATCCAGATCAACCTTCACCTAACAAGAAACCTTCTAAACCTCAATAATTAATATCTCAATTATCTAGTCATCCCATTTATATAAAAATGTGAAATATAGGCACAACCAGATCAAGCACCCCTCTAGTTGTAATTTCATCCTTCAGAATTACAGTCACCATCTCCACATATATTAGAACCTTTCATGATGAATGAGTCATATAACAATAAATCTCTATCTTTTATGGAATATTAAGATCAAAATATATATTGGATTATGGAGTATTATTAGGAATTTATATCAATGATTCCATTAGATCTCTTATATCATTATCCTCAACCACTTTTTTGGAGATGTTTGACCTCCATCACATATGCTTCCAATTTACCAATAGGGAACACAAAGTCCCATGAACTAGCATTATCATCACAAAGAACTAAAAGAATGAAAACCAATCGGAATTAAACACAAACATAAATCTCAAACCTATTAAAAAATAGTATAAATTTTTAAGCTACAATTAGTTACATTTTTTTACTAGTTGTGAGGAGGAGCGGTGAATCTCTTTTGAACACACCTAATATTATGACAAAAGAAGATATTTGTGTACAACTCAAAAAATATATTAATATTTATTTAAGTGGATTTGGATCCCTTAAAAATGTGGTAAAAATATTGGCCCATGTGAACAAACATTGGATTGTCAAAAAATTTATACATTAGTGACCCATATGATATAAAGTGAAACTAGTCATATTGGTTAAACAAGCCTCTTATCTCCCAATTTACTGACATGGTGGTATTGACTCAACTAATTATCTAGAGAAATTCTCTAAACCAATCAACTAGATTTTCATGATTTTGGTGAAATTCATATCCACCCATATGGTCCTCCATCCATCCCCATAAGTCATGGAAGTGGTCAAAGATCTTGTGTGAGGACTTTCCCTTGAAATGATGGTATAATAATTACAAAATGTGATTGCTAATAAAATATGTCTTCTGCCTTCCATCACCATTTCCATAAAATTATTTGATACCCTATATATAACATTCCTTATGATTGGGAACAAGTACAAATTCAGGTTCATTTCTATAAAGCCGTATAGCTGAACACATTATCCACCAGGGATGTGAATGTACAAATGTAGTCATTGAATTGACCCTATTCAAAACTCATCTAGTTTTCACCCATGGCCCCATGTTTTTTAGTGATGAGAAGGCCTTGATTTTGTTTTCCATAAGTTCATAACATGTATTCTTGGTGATGAACTCATCCTCCCTCTTGTAGGGGATTTCATCCCATGTCTATGAATAATTCCCAAGGGCTTTCATGGTAGTTTAATAAGTTCCTTATTTTTTGGATTTTTCTATTCACCATATTCCATGTATGATAATGGAGGATGAAACTAATCATAGATATCTCCAAAGGATTAATCACCATAATCTTCTCAACCTCCTTGAGGCTGATTCTAACCTCATCCTTCATCTGACAAAACATATTCATATACAGGATCCGTTAGCTGGATGTTTCCTACATTATACCATTATTTAAAAACACGAGGATTTTAAAAACCAATATTCATTCATAAAGACATATATATGTCAGATCATTCGAATGCATTGTAGTTTCACACTACACCTAAAATTTCATTCCATATTCCATTATTATGTTTCTTCTCGATAGATTTACCAATAATAAAACCACCCAAACATATGTTTGTATACATAATTTCACATTTTAGACTCATGGAAATGGGGTTTAGGTTAATAATTTTGGATGATACCTTCCAAATCCATCGATAGAGGTCTTATAATATATTTATTTGAGAGGTCCCCATTAGAATTGAAAATATCCATATATGAAATTTTTCTCCTAAAAATATTGTGTGTTTTGGGGATCTTGGAGGGAGGCATCATCACTACCCATGGTTGTGAAATTGGAGTATTATTATGGATACAAAAACAATACAAGGGAAACCAAAATGATAGTTGATACTCAAATATATTCCTCTTCATAAAACTTGAATGTTTCTTGAGATTGGAGTAGATAAAGAAACATTTTCATCTTCAACACTATTTAACATAAAATATTATTGAGCTATAGACACTTCAATATACTTTCTTTTAGATGTATGGATCAGTATAAAAAACATATTTGGATTTATGATAATGGTTGGAAATATTGAATTTAAAAGAGGCAATAATAAAAAATATTTGAATGACCTAGGAAGAATCAAGTGAATCATATTAACCTTATAAATTCAAATATCCTCATATCCATAATAATTACACCTTAACCACATAACGTTGGATGCATTATGTGATCTCATAATGGCTTATCATTTTCACAAATCACATCAGTTTTTCATTGATACACGACACATGGTTTAAGTATGTTACACTAACATTGTTATGATATTAGTTTAGTCTATCAAATTAAATGATTTATGTTATGTGAAAAAGATAAAATGAAATGGTTATGTTATTTAATCATGTTTTTAGTTCATATAGAGTGGTATTTTGAAGAGGGATTGTGAAGTGTTCATATGAGAGAGAAAAAACTGAGATATTGAGAAATATGAATAAGGAATAGAATCCTTCGCCTCCCCATCCCATTAATATGAATCATCAAGGTGTTCCATGGTATAATTGGTGGAAAAAAATAAAAATGAAATCCCAAGGTACTCAGGAGGTAACTTACATCCAAAGAATCGAGTCCTCTCTTCTTCATCCAACAGGATTCATTTTATGGGGACAAGGAATTTATTGACACCTTCAATTGTTTTTGAAAAATAAAAACCAAAATAAACCCAAAACACAAGTACCACAATGATTTAAACAAATCTAAAATGATGTAATATGTTTTCTTAAATTACAGGACTAAATTATTTTCATGCAACCAAGTTAGAAGATTACATGACCCTCAAAGGGGCATGTAATCACAAGACCCAAATTTCATCATGTGATGGATCAAAGACATGTGAAGGGGAATGTACTTGAAATAATATTCATGTGATAGTCATGAGTTTCAATCCCCATGGGATTCACTTGACATAATCGTTATATGATGGTAGTATAATAGAATCGTTATTCTTTATATAACTCCACCAAGAGTCAATAAATAACCCATGAAAAAATGGATCATGTGATCAACTCCATAGTAAGGCTATCCATGATGCGAATATATCTAGATATTCATATGTCACATGATGCATTGGGGGATATCATCAGTGACATGATACATTGTCAACACATCAAATAGGTTCTTGTATATTTTTTGGGCATGATCCCCTATTTTATACCCATGTACAAGGCTCACCCACCTTGAAATGGTGTTAATATATTAGGGGAATGATAAGAATATGACCCACTATAAATAAAAAAGAAAGGTATTTTTTAGAGGGTATAATTGTGGAGCTATGTATAGTTTCACAGTTTTGAAGAACGCAATTTGGAAATTCAGTACATATGTTGAAAGGATGGATTGAAATTCTTATAAACCATTCATGTCATGCCTCTCGACAATATAAACAATTCCATATCTAATTGAATAATAACCATTTTGGTCATATTTTCACATGATGAACAATTAGTCAAATGATCACATGATGATCAATGGATTATAATAATACATCACATCATAGACTAACCTAATCCTAGTAAAGCAATCGAATGAACCACAAACCTTTGTGATGTCATAAGGAACCCCCATTCCTTCATGAAATTTAATGACCCTAACTCCATTACACGAACTATAGGAACCCATGGACTTTACATGATCACTAACATCATAGGAGTTTAAAACAATGATAAGATCCCTCCTGTGTCTATATTATATACACATATCATTAGGGAATATACTTAATGGGTATACAAATTTGTTTGAGTCCCTAATATTTCCATAATTCAAATATTATGAAGGAATACTTATTCTGATTTTAATAATCATTCCTTACTCATCATTAGGTGATTAATTTATATATTATATGGACTCTAATTCCTCTTATTTTCTGGATAAGTTGGATTCCATTTCAATTTCAATGATTCCTATACCATACGCAACTATATTCACTTCTATAGGGACATATCACACATAATGATCTTGGAAACTTTCATGCCCGTAAGGTGAAAAACCCTCATATAGATATAATATTATAATACTTCTTCTAAAATACCGTTTATAATTCCAATGATCCATATCCTGCATCTGGTTAATTACCACGTTTTCCTTTGGGATGCCAAACTAAGGAATTAACACATGTCTAGGAAATGTTATTGATCTACTACTATCTATTATTTCTCAATCTAAGAATGACTCATATGATCATATAGATTTTAAACCACATCTCCATTAGCATAAAAATCCCCCCCCCCATCATGTGCTTCCTCCATAGATATAAATTGAAAATAAATTTTATTTTCATTCAAATGTCCATATTAAAAATGAATATTCGCATAAAATACTTTTCTAGTAATCCCTACAAAGATTCATTATCATACTATCATGAAATGGGTCTAATATTTTTCTCTCCCTTGTTTCTTCTACCGGTCATGACTCACATGAGCATAGAGATATTCAATGATAATGAAATTAAAATGATACAAATGGAACCAATATAGTGTACCTCATTAGGTTTATATCCTTACTATATCTAACTTTATATCAATGGGATATAATCAAAACTACATGTTATCTGATTCATTTATTCAACATGATATGTTGGAAACCATTCAATTGGTCAACCACCATATTGTATGTAAAAATATTCCCATACACATCCTTATCGAATGATGTTAAACTACACAGTATAGTCTAATCATATAACCTTAAATAAGTTCATTCAATATATGTGGGTTTTGATTCCTAAATTGATTGGATACATTAGAATCCTACCAAAGGCTCATATAAATCACCATTAACCTTCAATCATCATACTCATTGGTCTATATAACTCATGATATCATCCATACACTTCCCTTTTCTAGTTATACTCCCAAGCTTATAGGCATCCTATCCTTCAAGTCCACACTCTATATGGACCATCCCATTTCATTTAATATTATTAAATAAAATCATTCCCACACCAAGATACATATATTATATTAGGGACCTATTATATTCCTCTCATTTTTCCACTCACCTAATGTGATCCATCTTCACATGGACATACTTTTTTGTGAAATATTGTCATACTTCCTGGGCCATATTCCCTACGATGATTACCCTAATTGGGTTTTCTTGTGTATATACCACACTAAAAAATTATATGAATAATTTTACATAGTCATCCTTTCAAAAAACATTAAACATCCTGGATTTTTACTTTTCACATGATATTAAAAGGTATAATGTTTCTTAAACTATGTGGATTCAAATTAATTTGATGAGGATATGTTGGAATACCCATCCTTGGCCGGATCCAAATATCATAAAAAACACCAAATTTTAATATAGTGATATAATATGGAGTTATCAATTATTTTATTTTCGGACATAACAATCCCAAAAATAGCCTCACAATGTAATAATGAGTTATTAAAATGAGATATATTCTTGTGGACATCAATAAGATTCCTCTAATATGTTTATATACTCACATCGGTTAAATTCATCAATATACCTCAATTCTATAATAGAATCCTAGATTTTGTAATAATTCTACCTCAAAGGGTTATATGAGCCAAACCTAATATCCTCTCGAACAATGTTCATTCTAATTTTAATTTTTATGGAACAACAATAAAAATTTTCCCTTGGAAATCGGCCTCACAGCACATTTCAAATATTGAAATCATTGGGTGTTTTTATTTTCATAAATAAAACCCATTGCAAACTGTCCATGAAGAGGGAAAGGGATATAAATCCCAGATTCCTAGTCCTCAGTTAAAACAAAAACATGGGAAATTTTATAAATGACTAAAAAGTTAATATTCAAGAATTTTTACATGTGGCAAACTTTTGAGTTTTAATTTTTTTTAATGAATATTCCATTTTAAGAAATATTGAATGAATGACATTTCATACAACCATAAATATTATTTTCACGGAATACTCCTTTAAAATTTCCATGTTAATATTAAATGAATTTTATTTTATCAATATTTTAGAGTTATTTAGTTTTTAGGGTTACTGAAAGATAGGTATATTTTTTATATTTTCAAAGAAACTTTAAAATGGTATTTGAAAATATTTTTTCTCATCTATTTAAATATAATATAATGATTACTTATTTACATTGAATAATATCATATGATACAATAGAATATGTTTTTTGATATAGATTATTATGATGATGTTTTAAGGATGATACTGTAAAAGATATTACTTTTACATGAGATATTTAAGTAGTAGTGAAATATTTTTAAAATATGTTTCTTTTTCATGAGTTATACTATGATGAGATGGTTAATGATTCTATGATAATATCAAACACATATACGTGGTTTCCAATTGTATATAGGTGGTCCCATAGTTATATATCCTTAATGAACAATATCTCATGAAAGTGTATACACTAAAACGATGTGTGAACAATGTTTATCAAAGGACTCTGTCTACTACGATTGTCTTAGATGTGAATCATGAATAAGGAAATGATTGAGTGTGGGGTGAACCAATTATAGTATTGGAAATTATCCACTGTAATAGTCTAAGGAACTTTTAATAATTAAATGATATACTAGGTTGTGATCCCATGGCACTATGACAGTCATAGAGAACTCCTGGGCCAAGAAAATTATTTTATATGCCTATTTGTTTTCCAAAAACATATAAATTATTTTTTTTATTAAATTTTATCATGGTTCATGATTGATTATTGTTGATTTTTTTCTCTAATGACTAATTCCTTTGGTATGAAAATTATTTATTCCATGACTTGTGATTAGCGATCTTTAACTGATTGTGTATGAATTTGATAATTTGTGATCATTTTGTAATAAAAAATACCTATCTTATGCTAATGTATGATATTTGATTGATATGTCCAATTTTTACCATTTTAGGGAATCAAAGACAAAACTTATATATGTTCCCTTTCCCTAGGTTATGAATATATTTTTTCAGTAGGGTATGTCTACGAATGGGTATTATGTTAGAAGAACATTGTGAAAGATATTGATGATATTTCCTCCAATAAGTTGATTATAAATACATTTTAACAACTGATATAATTTTAAAATAAATAATTTTCATGACTTATTGATATTCATTTGTTAGATACTGAAGTGTTATATTAATTATAAAAACATTATATATTATTTAAATTATAAAGGAAATAATTTTATTAAACAATTTTATTATAAGGTTTTATTTATAAATTTAAATTTCAAATTATATAACATTAAATTACAAAAAATTATCTTCTTTTATAAATTAATAATTTCAATATTATGTTATGATTAAAATTTGAATTTTTTTATAAATAATGTATTTTTAGTTAATAGTGAAAATTTGATATTTTGTTATTAAATATTTTAATTAATATCATGTATTAAAGAATTAAAAGTATACATTTAATGAGTTTTAAAATATCATTACATCCCTTCTATTTGAAATAATCCATTTTTTCAGTTAACTCAATACTTGAATTTAGTATAAAAAATGTATACATTAAAAGTTATTTTTAATAAAAAAGATGTTTATCATTGAATTTTCAATATTTAATTTAAATTCACCCACTCTATTATTTTTAATTTTAAAAATTGGATTCCATATTTGTAATTAATGAGTCAAAATTAGGTAGATATTACCCTTTTGATTTTGTTTAAAATTAATAATGACCTTATTAATTTTAGTTATGTCATTGGTGGGTAAATATGGGGATCAATGTTAAATGTAAATTGACAAGAACATGAAAATGACCAAAAACATGACATAATATAATTTTTATGATTCTATTTCATCTATAGTCATCCAATATTTTGTTCTATGTCCTTGGTATTTCATTTTTATTGGACTACATAGTTTATAATATTTTATTTAATGAAAATTCATAATTGTTGTTGTCTTATTTTTAAAAAGCACAATATTATTAACATAGGTTTAACAAGAGGATTTTTATGGTTTTAAAAATTACTTTTTTTGTTGAATAATTTATATAAATCATTGATTTTTATTTTTATTTTTTAATAAATAAATTATCTCCTTCAATATTTTCACACTACCAACCCATTTAATATTCAATTAATCGGAAAAAAATAAATGATATTAAATGTTTTGGAAGCACTATAATTTGGGATAATAAATGTGATACAAAAATTGTAATTTTTACCATGATATTTATGGGATGTAATAAAATAATTTTTTTTCTAATTTTAATTATTTTATTGATTTTATTAAAATCAATTAAATGAATAATTTTAAAAATAAACATTAATGGTATATTATAATAAATAAAATATTTTATAAATATAAATAATACTCAAAAATATTATGTTTGGGATATTGATAAGTATATGGTTTATAATATCATCAATGGTATATTTATTGTATGTTTTTCCATTTATTGTAACTATATTAACCCTAAATGCATAAAAATCCTTCATTCCATCGGAAGTGTGAAAGGTATTAGAGATGTGTTAAAAATGATAAGATTATAAATGAGAAAAAACATTTCTAAATTTCATTATATGTGGTTTTTCAATCCATAATAAACCTATATTCATAATAAATCCTTTAAACATTTTTAATTGAAAATTTATTTATTTAATTATAATATTTATTTTAATTCCAAGAGTTCCCCTCCACTCAATTATAATAGGTTGTATCTTATTATTTTTTCTTCACACATAAAAACCCATTTGCTTCATCAAATATATTACTAAATACCTTACTATAATTCCACCCCTCATTCTAGATGACTTTTTTTAGGTAGAATACCATTCTTAATGGGATTGAGTTTTCAATACAATGAGACTTCCCAAAGAAGGGGTATAGTTTTTTACCACTTGTTTTAGTATATTTATTTTCCCACATCCATAAATAATTCATTACCATGGTTATATAATAAACCAATTTTCTCCCATATAGTGAAATAATAGTTTTGAAAATGGATCAACCAATATCTATCACCTCCTCTATCAAATGTGAAATGAAACCATCGGTTGTCTGTACGGTGTACTACCACCTCACAAACCATTTTAATTCCATTTCCATCACTATATATCCAGGATAAATTATTATTATATAATTAATGTTTATATTTTAAAATAATTATATATTTATCATTATCAAAAGACAAAATATCATTTACCTTCTAAACATTCCATTCATAGAAAAATGATAACTTTTTCCATTTGTTGGTGTGGACTTCCACCTCAATGAAGCGATGGAATTCATTTTTCATCACCAAATCATAGGAATGATATCTATAAATAAATTAAAAGGATTAACATGACATTTATTGTATTATTTTCATTCAAAACGTATAAAATAATAATTACATTATTTCTATAATGATCTTTGAAATTAGGGAACATTACTCCTTCATATGTACGACCCACCATCCCAATGATTATAATGTAGTTACTTTTTAAAAACCCTATTTAATTAATGGATTTATGTGCATAATTTAATTATAAATATTATAATTATTTCATGGTTATTTTTCTTGATATGGTGTAATAATCCATTATTACTGAATATTAATCCAACAAATGTTCTTTACGACATATGATCTGAATATTTTCAAAATTCATGATGTAAATTTAATTAATTATTTAATTTCATATAATATAGAATGAAAAGAATTAATTGATTAATTATATTAATAAATTTATTAATAAATTATAAAATTAACATATGTTTGAAATTGATTAATATAGAGAATGAATGTGATTATCCTACGTTGATGCAATGGACTATCTTCCAAAATTCCTCCTTTTTTTCCAACATTAACACTTTTAATCAAATTCAAAAGGTATTTATTTTTATTATTCAAAACATGAATATAATTTCCCACCATCATGATGACTCAATTACTATATGTTTCCTTTATAGTTTTAAAATAAAATTTTCATTAAAAATTATTCCTTATTTATGTTTTCCTTTTTTATATTTTAAAAAGTTAATTTTAGGAGGAAAAGTTATTTTGAAAAACCAAATTGTCTTTGACGTGAGTTAAAATGAGTATTTAAATAATTATATTACTGATATGGTCCATATACATTGTTTTATATGGTTTTATCCTCATAATATAGCATGGGATATGTTGAGACATCATATATTATTAGTGTTCTGAAATAGAACTAAGTGAGCTCATTATTGTTTATTTGATGGGTGCACACATATATCACTACAATTCATTGTGAAATGATTATTATATCTAGATAATTATATTGGATATCCTCCATATGGAAATATCAATTTAATTGATTTTATAATATTTAAAAGGTGATGATTTACTATAGAACCAAGGTGACATTTCTTGGCATTCTAATGAGTTTTCTTGGAAATAATTTGATTTCTAAAAGGATTACAATGGTCTTTTAAAAGAAAAAAATGATTTTACTTTTGGATAAAAGCTATGTTTTAATTAAATGGACTTTCATAGGTTTTCATTATTTTTGTTGGACTAACATATCTTTATATCTTATGTCTATTATCGAGTGTTTTGTTCTCATCCCATTTTTTAAAATATTTTTCCCAGTTTATATGGTTGAGTAATGGAATAAAATAATTCAAGTTGAATGTTATGAATAATTTTAATGAATAAATAATGTTTTATTTTAAATGTATTTTATTATGGAAGGAATGAATATTGATTAAATATTATTCACTATTTTTATATATATATATGTATTTTTTTGTAAAATATATGACCTAAAACTATAAATATGTAAACATAAATGATCATAGGGTATGTTAGAAGAGTAATTGTAGTTTATAGTCACTAGAATATGTAATGATCAAGGTGAGTTCCATAAAATTGGTATTAGGGAAAGGATTATATAAATTTAGGGGTTTGGATTATTTTAATAGAATGCCCTTTAAAATATTTTACCTGATGGAATGTTTAAATGAAATTGAATTTAAATATTACCATATATCATTGAAAAAAATATGTTTGTCTAGAATTGGAAAAATAGAGATGATGTTGTAGGAAGGAACTGAGAGGAAGATATCCGTCCATTTTAGAAACCCAGAATGGTCAAAATTGAATCATAGGAGTTTTTTTACTACGATGGATTTGTTGACCCTTGCTATTAATTCTGGTGGAGTCTATAATGGCGGGAATATGGATATAATATAGTGGAACACGACTATAGTGTGTTATTTTATGAGATAACATCCACTAGAATTTAGTGTATTTTTTGAACTAGTGTTTAAGGAAGGATGGATAAATACGTAGGGGAATATTTTTTAATTCATGTGGTGTTCAGAATATTAAAATGTAACCCGTTCCATTTTTATTTTGAAGGCGAATCTAATCGATGGTAGTGTTTTATTAAGAAAAAAATAGGGAGATGTACTTGAATCCATAAAATGGGACACATTTAAGAATATCTACCTTGAGATAAATATATACCTAATTTTTTCAATTCAGGATGGAGAAAAAAATATTGGAATTGAAAAAATTAATGAAAAAACAATAGATGAATAAAATAAAAAATTTAGAACGTTGTCAAAAAATATACCATATTTTACCTGAGTTATTTATTTCAATATTAATTGGATATAACCAGGATTGAATCCAAGATAAATGTGGGAATTATCCTCCCATTAATTTAAAAAGTATTAGAAACTTTTTGTATGTGTCAAAAATTTTGAAATATAGTTTATGAATATCATGTATTACATGGAAACAAACAGAAAAAATGACTATATGGAAGGAAGTGGGGAAGAATTAATTTATGAAATTTTGTTGTTGGAAAACAATGTTTTCAACTTGTGATAAGTGCATTGAAACTATTCCTGGTGAATATATTTTAATGTCTAGAACAATTACCAATGTTTTATTGTCAAATGGTTATAAATGAAAATAAAAGAGTCCATAACAATCAAAGAGTGGGTTAACCAATATCCATCCATCAGTGAGATTTTTTATCTTCAATGATTTGGGTCATTATGCTAACATGTGTCACATGATAGTTACTCATGATATAAATCAACAATATCAGAAGAATAGATTTTGGAAAAAAATCAATTTCTACTACTTTGGTTAGTCCAGGTCCATATAATGAAGTTTTTATATGTATGTTACATGTTTATTCAAATTATTAAAATAACCTATTTTGATTCTAGATCATTAATGTATTCTATTTCTCAGAAATTTTAAATAATTCAAGAAATGTAAAATCCTTAAACTATGGTTTTACTCATAGTGGAAACTATAGTTGGAAATATTAAAGAGACCATGATTTATAAGAATATTATTATTATTATCGATGGTATGTTATTTCCATAATATTATATCGATCTTCAAATGGTAGAGTTTGATATTATTTTCATTATGGATTGTTTTTAAGTTTATCATGATAATAAATATCCATTATCCAAGAATGTTTTTTCAATGATTTCTTTACTTTGTTAACATACCATGAATCTATGAAATTGATTAGAAATGGATGTTAATGTTACAATGTAGGTGTTGTTGAAAAGAAAAAAACTGTACAAATTGGTGATTTTCTAGCACTGAATGAATATATTAAAAAATTTCATGATGATTTAACGGGTGTTATTATTGAGTGGGAGGTTGAGTTTACTATTGAATTTGTAACTGATGTGAAGGTAATTTAAATACTACATTATTGAATGGACTAATATGAAATTTTTAAAGCATAAAATAAATTTATGGTGTTTCTAGATTAAGGTTTTATTCATGAATGCACTTAACCGTGGGGTTCTCCTATTTTATTTTTGAAAAATAATTATGGATCAATGATGATTTTCAATGATTTTAGAGTATTTAATAATATCATTATATAGAAAAAGTATCATTTGCCTTATATTGATGATTTTTTTGATCATATGTGGTGATAATAATATTTTTTGAATATTGATATAAGGTTCAAGCACCATCAATTGAAGTAGATGTATATAGATATTATTAATGAGGAATTTAAAATTAGATATGGGAAATATTATTTTATTGTTATTTATATTTGTATGACTAATACACCATTCATATTAATGGATATTATGAATAGAGTTTCCATGAATAATCATAAATGTGTATGGTTGTGTTTACTGATAATATATTTTTGTGTAAAAAAGTAATGAGGGTCATTAATGAGTCCTATGGAATTTTTTCAAACTATTAAATACAATAAACTACATGGAAAATTTAGTAATTGTGAATTTTTTTTCACAATCTTTATTTCATTGGATATAATATTTCTGAAAATGAATAAGTTTTTTACCCTTCTAAAACTAACATTGAAGAAGAGTGTCCAATACATACCAAATTTATGGATATTTGAATTTTTTTGTTTTAGAATGTTACTACTAGTGGCTTATAGAATGATTTTTTGGGATATATAAATAACAAACTATGATAACTTGAAAGGGATTTGCCTTAATTTCCCAAATACCTTCATTAATATTTATTTTTGATAACCCCACACCCCTTAAGGGTTGAAGGGGAACACTCACATTTCATTGCTGGTAGGATTGGAGACATGACCAGACCCATAGGTCTTAAGGATATAATACAGACTATGACTACTTGAAATTGACCCTCCCATGAATTTGCATCGTGATTAGCTCTCCCCCTTTGTATGGTTGTTCGGCTAGCTATCCTATGTAGAGATGCACAGGGCCAGAACCAATGGTAGTGTCATGCCCTATCATTCTTCCTAATCTGTTAGCCCTGCCCTGGTGAATGCACCCAACTCTTGAATCCTCCTCTAGTGTAGGTTACTTATAGAATATCTATCGGAATCTGCACATTAGGTAGCCCAAAGGCCCTGAGGAGGCCCAACAGTCATGAGGTGACCCAAATGCATTAATGTTGGCCTGAAAACCTTACTATCCTGAAGGCATTGGTGGACCAAAGTCTTTAAGGACACAATGCCCAAACCGATGGATGATGTTGAATATTTCCGACTACTACAGTACCGAACAATTCCTCCTACAGAACTCCTATAGTACCATAATTATGCCTCTACCTGGTCTTATAAATAATAATCTTATGAATTTCTTCTAGAACTAAAAATAATATTAGATAATTCTTTACTTTTTTCCTTTCCCACTAGAAATAGTGAAATTTTAATGAGGAGTGATTCATCATGGAAAGGAATTGGTCGATTTATGATGCATAATAATAAGGTAATATCATATTCATTATCGAAGCTATATCATCTTGAGTCATATTATCCTACACATGATATGAAATTATTTTATGTGTCTTTTGATTTATTATTTTGGAGTCATCATTTATGTTGATCCATGTGTGGTATATATATAAATCACTATAAGATGAAATATATATTCACCCCAAAAGAGTTTAAATGAGATATAGAAGATGGATATAAATGATTTATGATTATGTATACATGATTATTTATTAGAATGGAAAATATAGAAAATTTGATGATGATTTCATAATGAAAATTTAAGCTATATTAATCATGTTACATTTTGAACATGACTATTTCATTAATTATTTGATGGATTTTGGTCTAGATGATGCAAATGTAGTAACATACTCTTTATTTTTTCATTTTAATGTGGTTAAAATTGAAGGATAAAATTATGATATCTAATATTAAAGATAGTGAGTTATATGAAAAAATGAATTGGATAAGAAGGGTATGTTGTATGAATTTAATGTTGATCAAAAAGGTGTTTTGAGATTTGAAAATATATTACATATGAATTGTGATTATCATTTGGATATAGAATATTATATTTAATCCCATAATTCCCCATTTTTTATTCATACATAATGTACTGAGATGTAAAAAAACCAACAACATTATTACTAGTGGGATAAAATTAATAAATATATTGAATAATTTTATATAGAAAATAGACTTATCAATAAGTTAAAATAGAATGAGAATTATAGAAAATGATTTAGTGTCCTATTATAAAACAAGAGTGGAAATAGTAAATTTTATTAATGTATTTCATAATGGGATTGAAAATATATCTCAATTTTTAATGGTGATTAGGGTTATAGATGATCGTGTAACGAAATCTATGCAATTTCATCACATTTGATATACTACGTATTTGGATCAAATTAATCAATTATATGTCAATGATATATCCATGTTACATGGTGATTATATATCCATTAAATCTAAAGGTTATCATAGTTTCACTTAAATATTCTATAAATGACATCATATTTCGATGAGTATGGAATGAAATTTATATTCAACATTTTATCCTCAGTACGATGGACAATAAAAATGAACAATTTATGACTTGGGAGACATGATTTTAACTTATTAATTATATTAATTAGGATTTTTGGATCAACATCATTATTTAGTTGAGTTTTATTATCATAAACGTTTTCATTCTTGTAATAATATGTCAAATTTTGTGGTATTATGTAGAAAATGATGTCAAACACCATCTATTTGGGACAAAGTAAGAGAGAGAAATCTGATGGTATATGATTTGATTGAGGAAATTATTTTTGAATTGATAATAATGTAGCCAAAAATGAAGATAGATAATTGAAGAAAGATATTTATGTGGATAACTAGAAGACTGATTATACATTCAAGGTAGGTATTTAGGTTTTTCATAATATATATCAATGGGAAAGTGTAATGTGTTTTGGTAAAAAGGGGGATCTAATTACACACTGCATTGGAACACATGAAATCCAAGATAAAATTTTAATATTTTCCCATAAATAGTATTTTCCTCTGAGTTTATACCAGCTACATAATAATGTTCATGATTCAATATTAAGAATGTATGTTTCATATTTTTCTCATGTTTGGAGCCTTAAAGTAGAGTAATTGGAAGAGAACTTTATTTTGAGGAATAACCCCTTCAGATTATTGAATGTAGTGAGATATTATTGTGGACCACCATAATTCATCTAGATAATGTGTTTTAGAAAACCTATATGGTTGAAGAAATAACATGTTAGTCTAAAAATGATATAAGGAAAATCTATCCCCACTTATTTAATATCTGAATAAAATTATGAGGATGCAATTACCAAATAGGAGAAGAATGTAAAACCCTAGTTAATTTTACAATAAATAATTTTCATTTCAAATAATTATCCCATATTTATATATTATAGTTTTATATTAATTATAAAAATAATAAGTAATTTTAAATTAATAAATGAAATTGTTTTATGAAATTGTTTCCAAAATTTTTATAAATTTAATTTTCAATTTTATAATTTAAATATGAAAAATATAATTTAATTTTGTAATTATTCAAGTCCAAATAATCTTACATTGATTTTTGAGACTTTTATGAAATGATTATTTTTAAGTGAATAGTGGTAAATTCATATGTTTTGTTAAACTTTTTATTTAATTTCATGAAATATAAAATTTAAAATCCTTTTTTGATGAGTTTTTAAATTTAATTATTTCCATTGGAAATAAAATAATTCTATTATAGTTGTATTTATAAAAAAAAATTACATTAAAATGGAATTTTATAGAGAATAGTTTTTCATGAAATTTTCCATATTTTAGTAAAATTATTCTAGTTATATGTTTTTAATTTGTAAAAATGGACTCCATATTAGAAATAGTAATTTCCATTTTCTTAAATATATCCCTTTTATTTTTTGTGAACATGAATAGTGACACTGGTAATTTTTGATACAATGGTAAAGGGTTAATCTGATAATAAAATTTTAAAACAAATCGGTACTAGAATATTTTTACAATAGGTAGATTAATTTTATTGGATGATTATTTTCATTCTTAATAATCCATTATTTATTTATGTATATATTTTCCCATTTTCATGTGATTTTATCTTTATTATATTTTATTTAAAGAAAAGAAAAGATTTTCACACTATTGTTTTTAATAAGAATACTATATTTTATTTAAGGTTAATGAGAGGCTATGTTCGGTTATAAATATATTTTTGAAATAATAAATAATTATCTTAATCATGGGAATTTATTTTTCTTTTTATTAAATAAAAAAATTATCTGAAATACTAACACAACATTGACATGATATATATTCAATTAATGAAAAAATTTAAATAAATGATAATAATTTTTTATAGTAATATAATTTTATATAATTAAAAAGATACACTTATTTTATTTATTTCTATGAAATAATTCAGATTTATTGAAAAAAATTCATCATAGTTTACTTATTTTCATTATTCCATTAATATCAATGTAATGAATAGTTCAAAAATTTGACGTGGATTAAATATTATAATAACAAATAATATCTTAAATGATATAAAATTTCTAAAAATATTATATATGGATAGATGATTTTTATATGGCTTTATTATATCCCATGGTGCATTAATAGGAACTTTTTCCATGTATATTAATTATATTGACCCTTAAATAGTAAAAACCATTCTTCTCAAGACAACTGTGAATGAGATTAACGATGGGTTAAAACAATAAAATAAGTGTAAAAATGTGGTCAAATACTATATAATTTTTATTGTATAATATTTAGTAGATCCATAAAAAACCTATATTTTAAATATATAATTTTGGATCCATTTTTAAATTAATAGTAATTTATATTAATTTAACATTTTGCTAAATTTTAAGAGTGCTCGTCCCCTCTCTTATAATAAATAATTATCTTATTCTATTTACTACAAAGTTGATAAACTATTTAATCTTCATTAATATTCTTAGATACCATCCTATAATCCATACTCTCATTCTAGAGATAATTTTTTGGTATAATTCCAACCATAGAAGGAATAAGGTGTTAATTAAAGGAGGATTTCGAAAGAAGATTCATAGTTTTTAACCACTTTTTTTAGTTTCGATTCTTCTTCAACATCTTTAAAATATTCAGTAACTAGTCATTTATAATAACAATAGTATCGTATATATTTATATGTTATTTTATGTTTACGAAAAATCTATATCTAACTTCTATTTAATAATATTGGAAATGAAATCGTTATCTATGTGTATTGCAGACTCTCACCTCACGAACCGATGTATTCGTTTTCAACCACATATGTTATGAATGGATTATAGTAATGGAATTAATTTTTAAATCTTATTTTAATAAAATATTTATCTCTATTAAAATATTATATTTCTTTTAACTTATTACATTTCCATTCACTAAAAAATGATTACATTATTCATGTGTGTGTGTGGACTATAACCTCTATGAAGTGATGTGATTTATTTTTCAACACAAAATCATATTGATGATATATATATGCATATTTATTGTCATAATAATATGTCTACGATATTATGATTATTATATAATGATAAAACAATACAAAACTTTTTTCCTATAATGATCTTTGAAAAATGGAAATGTTACTCATGCATATGTACGAACTACCATCTCCACGATTGTAATGTAGTTCATTTTTCTAAATAATAAATGAATTTTGAATTTAAAAGTATAATTTATGAAAAAAAAATTATAATTAATTATGATTATTGTTTCAAATATGTTGAAATAATGAGCTATAGGTCCGTATTCCATCTACCAAATTCATTTCTGACAAGTGAGATGAATGGAATCCAAACACCCATGGTGAATTTAAATGATTATGTAATTGCATATAAAGTAGTAATAAATGAAATAATGTAACAAAAAATAGGAAAGAACTGTAAATCAATTATAAAATTCATATATTTTTTTATTTAGGATGATAAAAAATGTTTTTGTGTATTCCAATTCAAGTTATGGGACTTATTTTAAAGGTAACACCCCAAGAATCCACAGTACGCTTCTATTTGAATAATACAATAGCATGTGTTGTACACAACATCGAGTTATAACACACCACAACCAATCAATCTAGCCGTTATGAATAGTAACACCAACTTTTTGAAATTTTATAAATTTTATCATTCAAAATGGACTTCATTTTTGGATTCAGAATATCTAAATTAGCATAGGGTTAATTTTTGATAATTTTCTGAAAACAATCAATTTTTGATGAATCGTGAAAAAACAATGAGTTTTAGTGTGAAACCAAATTTTTGTTTCAATAATTATTTATTATATTTATATTTATTTTAGAACAAAATAGATACACATTACCTATATATGTTCAATGTAAATCATTGGAGTCAGTTTATAATAATTTTAGATATATAAAAATTTTATTGAACATTTTACCATCTTTTACCCACCTCTTAAGAGCAGTTGAATATTTACATAAAACTTAATTTTACAGCTTCTGTGAGTTGAATTTAAAAAATATGAGAGACACGGTTGATATTAGTATGTAAAATGTGGTTCAATAAGATGATATTTTTTGGTGAATAGTAACTTTTTTACATTTATTTACCACGGTTAAAAGTAAAGAGGGTAATTAAGGGTAAAAATGATATTATTATAACCTAAAACATGTCATAATTCTATTTGATAAGTATAATTAGACCACAAAAACCTTAGGAATAAAATATGAACCTCTTTGGTCTACTTGGATTAGATTAGGAAATTTATTATTATTTAATTTAAGGAGGTGTTAAAAGAGGTAAAATCAAAGATGAATAACTAAAACATTTTTAATATAAGGATAAACATAAGATAAAAATGACTATAAATATTCATTAGAATGATAAATATATTTCCTACTTAATGGTGTTTTATTTATATTTTTTTGAATTTAAATAATTTAATTTATTTATGACACAATGCTGATGTAGTAAATACCTAATTAATAAAATATTAACCTAATTTATATTATAAATAATGAAATAAATGAAATTTGAGACTTTTTCTGAATCCTACTAATTTTGTAGGTTAATATGACATATTAGTGTTGGTTTGATGAATTGTGTTCAATGTACTAATGATGTTATTAATTTAGCAAAAACAAAATACCAAATAGTGTCAAAATTGACATAAAAGTGTCTTAAAAACAAATATTATTTTATTAATTGAAATTTTATTCCTAAAAATATATTTTTTGGAAAAAAGGCTTATATAATGATATTTTTATCATTAATTAACAACTTGGGGTTCAATTGGAAGTATAAAGTAATTTTATTAACCATATAATTTTAAAATACAATGAGAGATGACAAATTTTAAACTATTTAACTAAGAGTTAAATATAAAATATAAGGTTAATATAGTGACCCAAACCTGTCTAAAACCTATTGGCTGGGTGTTTTTTGACCCATACCCACAATAGCCTTTAAATAATCCACATTGGAGCCATTATAAATATAAAAATATTTTATTATGAAATAATATTTCTACCTTTTCTATAGGTGCCCCTAACCCCTCTTATAAAAGGGCACCCCCTTCTCTCTAATTCACACCTTCAAGGCAAATTATCTCGGCCAAACCTTACCTAAACACCCTCTCAACTATCTTACATTAATCCTAGAGGCCTTCCTTTATTCATAAATCCAACCTAAATAGCCCTTTTAATCAAATCGAATGGAAGAACCTGAAGAAGTGGTAGATATTTCATCACCTATTTCATGTTAATTTCTTCTTCAACTTCCACTTTCTTTGTTGTTTCCATTATAAAATAAAAATTCCAGTATCTTCTATATTCTGTGATGTTATTATAAATATGGTAGAACCAAATTCATTATTCTATCCATCCTTTGAATGACATGTCACCATATGTGCGTATGTACGACTTACCGTCTCCACGTCGTGGTGTAATTGTTATTCGGTAAATTATTATTTGGATAGGTATACCAATGTTGTGTAATTGATGTAAATTAAAAAATATAATATGATCATGATTCTCTCTATATGATATAACATCAAATTTTTTATTATTTTAACATCAAAATAATGATATTGTCGCTTGTGCATACGTACAGATTACTGTCTCCATGAACGCAATGAGATTCATTCCCCATGGTATCCATTCCAGAAAAATTATCATTAGATGATTAAAAATAATGTATAAAGACTTAACATCATTCTGAATATGAATAGGATAAATACTATCCCTAAAAAACATTACTTACCTAATGAATCGTGTAAAGGAAAATGAATAAGTAAACACCCAAAAAGATGATAATACTAAAATATTATTAACAAAGCAATATTAAAAGATCATATATGATATCATATTAATGTATATGATTCTTTTATAATTTAATAACAATTATTTTACCATTATACATGAGGTTAACCTACCCTCGCCTAAGGAAAAGTACAAGGTAAGGGGTTTCTTGTCTCACTTTTAATTCCGTGAGATTTCCATTATTCGCCAATTATTTATAAAGTGTGGTGTATTGTGTAATGACATTTGTTATATATTAAAATGATTCTATTTATATTCATGGTATTCTATGAATGATTTTGTGGTTAATAACTTTTGGTCATATGACTTGATTGATTACAATGTGATAAGGTTTTTTCATATCACTCCTTATTCCCGTGATATTCATCATGTATTGCTACTATTTCATTTTGTGTGGTGTATGTGTTGTCCATGGTTGTACTATTTTTGTATGTGTATTACCATCTTCATTTTAAGATAATTCTTTCATGGGGTGTATGTTTCATATGATTCAAAATTGGAAAGGGTTATTTTCACAATCTCTTCATTATTCGAGGTTGTTTATACCTAGTTATCTACTAGGACCTCTTTATCAACCACATCCATGCTTCTTAAAAATGTATTTGAAAACATTTTTACTATTTAATAGACAATCGGATTAAGTCATTTATACCCTTATTTGACCTTATATGTTTTGAAAGGAATATTTTCATCATTTCTAAATAAGGAACCTTTTGACCCTTTCGACAAATTTATGGTAAGAATTTTTTTTTAACTAATATGGCGGGTGCGGCTATTTTCCACCATTATAACATCGTCGAAGCTTCCCTTAAAAGATTAGTAAAATATTTTCAAAATATATGCTTTCTTTTATAATTATATTACATTTAAATGATTTCAAAATAGAAAGTGATATTTCTCAAAAAAATGTTTTGATTTCATCTTTGTCAATATCCTTTGATGGATTCTAAGCTTATTTGAAGTTGATTTATTATGATACAAAACTTCCATATTTTATTTATGGTTTTGTGATATGTTTAACTGTGGATGTGCTATTTTTATACCATTCTTGGATTATGGATAAAGTATTGACATTTTTTATTCTAGTTTTAATACAAATATTTATGTTATCTTTAAACCTTTTTATATGAAGAATTATTTGGACTTAGTAAGTGATGGGTGGAGCCCGTTATAGCTCCTTGAACCCCCGATAGGTCTAATGAGACAAACTAGTGTCTTGTCACAAGGCCTTGACAAAATCTTTTTTGTATTCTTGGTACAAGGCCTTGACTATGTGGTTATGAAAGTCTGTCATTATGTATTCCATCATTATGAAAGTGGCTATTTATATTGCATGTGATTATTTGACTAGAAAAATATCCATGTGAATAAGAATATAGAATTATTTTATTTTTATATTTTCCATATTATCATGATTTTCAAGTTTAAAAGTCTTTTTTTAGTCTCATACATTTTCGTAAATGTTTATGCATATTTATAAAAGTTTCCGCTATATTGTTATCTTTACTGAGCATCTGAGATCACCTCTTTCTATGTGTTATTTTTTCCAGGATGTGAAGAAATATATTATGACTAACCTGTATGGATAATCTATGGGATCTCAATGTTGTTTATGGAAACAATGTTGTTGCATTTTTTCAATTTATGATGTAATTTAAACCTTATAAATGTGTCGAGTACATCCTAGGCTACTAAACAAATCGATCTTTCGAGACATGATCTTTTGTGATCATGAAAATGATACATAATAATGCATCGACTCTGGGCTTCTAGGGTAGCGGGATTACAGTTGGTATCAGATGAAGTTTTGTACAAACCTTGGAATATAGATTTAGATAAACTCTCATTAAAGCACATTACCCAAATATTGACATTGAATATTATTATAGAATAACATCCTTGAATTTTGTTATTATAGACATTTTGTTAGATTTCCATGAAATAAATCCCTATCTGAATACGAGCAGGTATAGGTGGCTTTGGCAGAGATGTACCTAGGGGTAAAACCCGAAAACACTACTTTGAGCTAAACTCGAACATGAACCGGTGCATGACAATGGGTCTTGTTGCACTCTTCGATAAGACACTCCTGGGGGATATTCTTAGGATAATTATCAATTTCATTACAAACCATTATGATGGGTTTATGAGTATATACTTCCTCAAAGAATACATTTTAATGATTATTTATTATATCCATAAAATGTTCAATTTATGTTAATTGATTTACAACATTGAATTTATGTTTTTCAATTCATAAACTTATGTATCTTATGCCATAGTTTAGAAATGGAACATAGTGGAAGGAATGGAAACTATATCAATTCACACACTCCATGTAGGAATTTCACTCCTACTGAAGATAATTATATTGGAGCGAATGATGCAACTGGTGCTGATCAGCTTATCACCATACTGGGACAACTCACTCAGGTTATGAATAATAACCTTGCCCATATAGAGCACCCTAATCCATAGCGTGGATGATCAATGTTAGATCGCTTCATGAGTCAACAACCACCAATATTCAATGAGAGTAAAAATTCATTAGTATTTGAGCAATGGATAATTTTCTTATAGAAAATATTCCATGCCTTGGAAAGTAGTGAAAGAGAAAAGGTATTCATGACAATTTACTACCTCACTGGAGATACTGATCAATGATGTTCATTGATTAAAAACACAAAGGAAGATGATGCAGTATCAAATATGGAATAGAGGGTGTTTAAAGATATTTTCATAGAAAAATACTTTCCTCATGACCATCAAGAAGATATGGAAAGGAAATTTCTGAGTCTGAGGAAAAATGAATATGAGAATGTTGCAAAGTATGAGGTTAACATTACAAGGTTAGCAGGGCTTGTTGCAGATTATATATGTAACCCAAGAAGTGAGATCATTTCTTTGATTCATTAACACCATCTCTTCATCGATCATTAGTCTCACAATATTTCTCGTCGTATGAAGATATTGTCTCATGTTCTATCATGATAGAAAAAGTACTCGCTATGTCTTACGACTTTAAAGCAATGCAAGAGAAGAAGTGATCTGTTGAACACTATGGAATTTGAAATACGGGGAAGAAGGGAATATTTTTATATCTATCCTTCAGTAAATGTGGTATGAAACAACCATGTACTTTCCTGAAGAGAATGAGAGTCTGTTACAAGTGTGGTGAACAAAGCCACCAAGATCATGATTGTTAGGGGAAGAAAGAGGCTATCAATGTTGAATGCTACAATTGTAGAGAAAGGGGGCATTATGCAAATAAATTTCCTAAGCATCAGTTGAACTTGCCTCAGAAAAGGCCAAGGGATCAAGGCTAATCTTATGCTATCACTACAGTTAATGTTGAATCTCCGAAAGACAAGGTAGGAGGTAATTTAATGGTTTACTCAAGTTTAGAAAATGCGTTATTTGATTCAGGATCATCACATTTCTTCATATCTTACAATTTTTCTTTGAAAATTAGATATTTTCTATTTGATTTAACAAGGGAGTTGTTAGTCAAAACTCCAAAGGGAAGTATCATTCCAAAAATGTTTTGTGAATCAGTCCCCATTAGAGAACATAAATGTTCTTTATCTGCTAATCACATCATCAGACACATGATTGAATTTAATATAATCCTCTTTATGTATTGGCATTCAGACCATGATGCAAAACAATTATTATAAGAAGACAGAGGTTACTATTTTTTATGATGATGATAAAGAACAAATTATCTTTCAAGTAGAAATGTCACCACCTGATTCATATATAGATCCATCCCCAGTAGCTCAACTAAATTCAATTATTGGGGAGTAAGATTATGAAATAACTATGGGTGAGGAAAAGAATGTTCAAATAGAGGATGTACCTTTTGTGAAATAATATGTTGATGTGTTTCCAGATGATTTACCTGGACATCCTCCAGAATGAGAAATTGAGTTTTCCATTGATTTAATTCATGGTTCAAGGACCATATCTAAGACCCCATATAGAATGGCCACTGTGGAAGTAGTGTAACCATTGAAACAATTAATGGAATTGAGTAATAAAGGATTTATTCACCCTTGTGTTTCTCCATGGGTAGCCCCTATCCTTTTTTTTAAGAAGAAATATCGAACTATGAGGTTGTGAATTGATTACAGGGAGATCAATGCTATTACAATAAAGAACAAGTATCCCTTACCTTGCATTGATGATTCATTCGACCAACTTCATGGATCTCAATATGTTTCAATGATTTAACTTCAATATAGATATCATCAGTTGTGCGTGAAGAAGGAAGACATTACAAAGACAGCATTTCAAACCAGGTATGGACATTACGAGTTTACAGTAATGCCTTTTGAGATGACTAATGCAATCTCTGTCTTCACAGATCTAATGAATAGTGTTATCAAGGAATATATTGATGACTTTGTAGTGGTATTTATTGATGATATCTTGGTATACTCCAAAATCTACGAAGATCATGAAAATCACATACGCATTATCGTGAAGACTCTTATAAGAAATGAATTATATGATAAGTTTAACAAGTGTGAATTCTTTCTTTAAGAGATTTATTTTCTTTTCCATATTGTCTCTAAGGATGGAATATTTGTTGATCCATCAAATTCCAAGGCAATGCATGAATGGCGAGCACCAATGAGTATAACTGAGGTACACAGTTTTATTGGTTTAGCAGGTTATTATCGACGTTTCGTCTAGAATATTTCTCGGTTGGATAACCAATTAACAAAGCTCACATGAAAAGGTGTTAAATTTGTTTGGACAAAAGAGTGTGAAGAATGTTTTGAAGAAGTGAAAATAAGATTATTCAATTCTCCTATATTGAATCTACCATCTGGGAATGATGGGTTTCTTATTTATAGTGATGCTTCAAAGAAAGGACATGGTTGTGTCCTTATGAATAATGATAGGGTTATTGCCTATGCATCACGATAGCTAAAAATTAATGAGAAAAACTATCCTACTCATGATGTTGAGTTAGCAGATATAATCATTGAATTGATGATTTGGAGACACTATCAATATGGTGAAAAATGTGAGATTTATACTGATCACAAGAGTTTGAATTATATTTTTTCATAGAAGTAACTCAACATGAGGCAAAGGATATGTCTTTAACTACTCAAGGATTATGATTCCAAGATACACTAACACCTGGGGGAGGTAAATAAGGTGGCAGATGCTTTGAGAAGAAAGTATCATGGAGTTTTGAACAATATGGGAGTTGAAAGGGATCCTATTTTCATGGATCTAGTAAAGATGGATATGGGAATAACAATGGAAGGTGAACCATCAATACTTTTTGAAATGGTTTCTAAACCATCATTACTAGAAATGATAAAGAGTTCTTAGACCGTTGATGAAGAGTTTCAAAAAGAAGATTAATGTTGTGAATGATGGGAGATTGGGTGACATTATGTGTGAAGATGGAATATTGAAATTTGGGAAGTGACTCTGTGTTCCCGATATTCCAGATCTAAAAAGGTAATTGTGGGATAATACTCATAGTTTCAATTTCTCTATACACCCCGGTAGCACTAAGATGTATAGATATTTGAAGGATAATTTTTTGTGGGACAACATGAAGAGGTAGATTGCTGATTTTGTGTCAAGATGTATGGTTTGTCAACAAGTGAAAGATATAAGGAAACAACCTGGAGGGTTCATGCAACATATCCCCATACCTGAGTGGAAATGGGATAATATTATGATGGACTTTGTCATGGGACTACCAAAGACTCCTAGAAGTAACGTTGTAATATGGGTCATTATTGATCATATTACAAAGTCAGCACAATTATTGTGCTATAAGAGAAGATTTACCACTTTAACCTCTATCAAGACTATATATTAATGAAGTTTTGAGACTTCATGGAGTACCACTATCGATTGTTTCTACCTGTGATCCATGTTTTACATCTTGATTGTGGAAAAGTCTTCAGAAAGCCCTAGATACTGAACTTCATTTGAGCACTGACTACCACCCTCAAACTGATGGACAATCAAAACAGAATATTCAAACCTTATAAGACATGTTGAGATCATTCTCACATGACTTTCAAGGTATGTGGGATAAATATTTACCTCTTGTAGAATTTTCCTATAACTATAGCTTCCATTCAAGTCTTCAGATGACACCATATGAAGAGGTATATAGAAAGAGATGTCAAACACAAACCTTTTGGGAAGATGTTGGTGAAAGAAAACTCATAGGCTCAGAACAGGTGGAGGAAATGATAGAAAAGGTGAAGGTAATCCAAAACCAAATCAAAGAAGCTCAAAGTAGGAAAAAGATATATGCTGATAACTGAAGGAAGGATTTGGAATTTCAGGTAGGAGATCATGTTTTCATAAAGGTATCTCAATGGAAGGGTGTTATATATTTTGTTAAGAAGGGAAAATTGAGTCCCAGGTATATCAGACCTTTCAAAATTATATAACAAATTTTGGTTGTAACTTACTGTTTCGCAATGCTTCCACGTCTCTCCGAAGTTCACGATATGTTCCACATATCACTGTGGAGAAAATACATGTCTGGCCAAATGCATGTACTTACCTATGAGGAAATAGAACTGGAACCTGATCTGTCTTATTGCAAAGAGCAGGTCAGGGTTCTTGATACATGATAACAAGTGTTGTGAAACTAGATGACTCGTTTGGTAAAAGTTTTATAGAGAAACCGTAAGATGGAAGAGGTAACGTGGGACCCTGAGGAACTTATGATGAAGAACCACCCGTGTATTTTTATGCAGTAATATTCTAGAAATTTCTAGGATGAAATTATTTGAAGGAGGGGAGAATGTAACACCCCAAGATTCCATTGTACGCTTCTCATTGAATAATACAATAGCGTGTGTTGTACGCAACTTAAAGTTCTAACACACCACAACCAATCAAACTAGTAGTTATGAATAGTAATTCCCAATTTTTGAAATTTTATAATTATTATCATTTAAAATGGACTTCATTGTTTGATTCAGAATATCAAAATTATCTTAGGGTGAATTTTTGGTACTTTTCTGAAAACATACAATTTTTGATGAATAGTGAAAAACATAGTGTTATAGTTTAAAACCAAATTTTTATTTAAATATTTATTTAAATTTTTTAAATTTATTTTATGTAAAAATAGATACATAATACTTATATAAGTTCAATGTAATTCATTAGAGTCAGTTTATAATAATTTTAGATATATAAAAATTTTATTGAAATTGTTACCGTCTTTTACCCACCTCCTAGGAGCATTTGAAATTTTATATAAAACATAATTTTTACCGCTTCTGTGAGTTGAATTTCAAATTTTCGAGAGAAATTGTTGATATTAGTAAGTAAAATGTGGTTCAACATGATGAAAATAATTTTGGGTGAATTGTAACTTTTTATATTTATTTACCCTGGTTAAAAGTAAATAGTGTAATTATGGGTAAAAATGATATTGTTATTACCCTAACACATGTCCTAATTCTATTGTAATAGTATTATTCGACCAAAAAAACCTTAAGAATAAAATATGAACATCATTGGTCCACTTGGATTAGATTAGGACATTTATTATTATTTAATTCAATGAAGAGTTAAAAGTGTTAAAATCCAAGTTTAATAAATAAAACATTTTTAATATAGGGATACACATAAGATAAATTAGACTATAAATATTCATTAGAAAGATAAAATTATTTCCTACTTAATGGTATTTTATTTATATTTTTTGACAATAAATAATTTATTTTCTTTATGACACAATGATGAGGCAGTAATTACCTAATTAATGAAATATTAAAATAATTGATATTTTAAATATCCAAATAAATGTAATTTGAGCCTTTTTATGAATCCCACTAATTTTTTAGGTTAATATGACATATTATTATTAGTTATATGAATTCTGTTTGATGTAATAAATCTTTTATGAATTTAGAAGAAACAAAATACAAAATAGTGTCAAAATTGACATAAAAGAGTTTTTAAAACAAATATTATATTATTAATTGATTTTTTATTCATAAAAATATAAGGGTCGGCCAAAAGATATATATAATGATTGGTGTATCATTAATGGAACACTTGGTGTTCTATTGAATGTATATAGTATGTTTATTAACCATATAATATAAAAATACAAAGAGACATGGTAAATGTAAAACTATTTAACTAAGAGTTGAATCTAAAAGATAGTGTTAATATATTAACCAAAACCTATCTAAAACCTATTGGTTGAGTGGTTTTCCGACCCATCCCCACCATAGACTTTAAATAATCTACTTTGGAGCAATTAGAAACCGATAATGATATTATTATAAAATAATATTTCTAGCTTTTCCTAAGGTGCCTGTCACCCCTCTTATAAATAGGAACTCCCCCTTCTCTCTAATTCACACCTTCACGGCCGTTTGGCTCAGCCAAACCCTGACCAAATAACCTCTAAACTATCCTCCCTTCATCCTAGAGGCCGTCTTTTAGTCATAAATCAAACCTATGGAGCCCTTTTGATCAAATCAAAAGGAAGAACCCGAAGAAGAGGTAAATATTTAATCACTTCTTTCAAGTTCATTTCTTATTCCACTTCCACTTTCTTTGTTGTTTCCATTCTAAAATAATAACTCTAGTATATTATATATATATATTGATGTTATTATAAATATGGTAAAACCAAATTAATTATTGTATCCATCTGTTGAATGACATGTCACCATACGTGCGTACGTACGACTTACCGTCTCCACGTTGTGGTGTAATTGTTATTCAATACATTATTATTTGGATCAGTATAATAATGATGTGTAATTTATTTAAATAATAATATAACATGATAATGATTCTGTATATATCATATAAAATCCAATTTTATGTTATTTTAATATCAAAATAATGATATTGTCGATCGTGCATACGTACAGATTACCATCTCCACGAACGTGATGAGATTCATTCCACATCACATCCATTCAAGACTAATTTTCCTTATATGAATAAAAATAATTTTTAAAGAATTAATATAATTATTAATATGAATAAGATACATCCAATCCATAACAAATATTACTTACGTAACTATGCATATAAAGGAAAACGAATTAGTTAAGACCCAAAATGATGATAATACAAAAATATTATTAACAAAATAGTATTAAAAGATCATATATGATATCATATTAATGTATATAATTCTTGTATAATTTAATATCAATTATTTCACCATAATACATGAGTTTAACCTACCCTCGACCAAGGAAAAGTAAAAGGTAAGGGGTTTCTTATATCACTTTTAATTCTGTGAGATTTCCATTGTTCGCCACTTATTTATTAAATGTGGTGTATTGTGTACTTCTATTTGTTATATATTACCATTATTCTCTTTATATTCATGGTATTATTTGAATTATTTTGTGGTTATTAACTTTTGGTCATACGACTTTATTGATTACAAAGTGGTACGAGGTATTCATATCACTCCTTATTCCCGAGAGATTCATGTTATATTGCAACTATTTCCTTTTGTATGTTGTAGGTACTGGCCACAATTATAATATTTGTGTATGTGTATTTACATCTTCATTTTAAGATAATTCTTTAAGGGGGTGTATGTTTCATTTTATTCAAATTGGTAAGGGTTAATTTCACAATCTCTTCATTATCTGAGGTTGTTTATAAGTAATTATCTACTGGGACCTCTTGATCATCCATATCCATGCTACTTAAAAATGTATTTCAAAACATTTTAACTATTTACTAGACAATGGGTTAAAGTAATTTATAGCCTTATTTGACATTATATGTTTTTAAAGTAATATATCTGTCGTTTTCCCAACAAGGTACTTTTTTACCTTTTCGACAAATTTAAGGTAAACATGTTTTTTTTAACTTATACGGAGGGTGCAGTTATTTTCCAACATTATAACATCTTCATAGCTTCCCTTACAAGCTTATAATAATATTTTTAAAATAAATGTTTTCTTTTATAATTAAATGAATTTTAAATGATTTCAAAATAGAAAGAGATATTTCTCAAAAATTGTTTTGATTTCATCTATGTCAACATCCTTTGATGGATTGTAAGAATATTTGAAGTTGATTTATTATGATACAAAACTTCCATATTGTATTTAAGGTTTTGTGATATGTTTGACTATGGATGTGCTGTTTTTATACCATTCACAATTTATGGATAAAGTATTGAAATTTCGTATGATAGGTTTAATACAAATGTTTATGTTATGATTAAGCCTTTTCATATGAGGAATGCATTAGACTTAGTAAGTGACAGGTGGAGCGCGCTATAGCTCCTCGATGCATCAGTAATCCTCATGATTCAAACTAGTGTCTTGGAACAAGGCCTTGACAAAATATTATTTATAGTCTTGGCATAAGGCCTTGACTCTATGGTTATGAGAGTCTGGCATTATGCGTTCCATCATTATAAAAGTGGCTATTTATATTGCATGTGGTTATTCGACTAATAGAATATCTATGTAAATATGTATATGGAATTATTTGATTTTTATCTTTGCCAAATTATGATGAAGTTCAAGTTTAAAAGGCTTTAGTTTTATTCTCATAGATTTCATTAAATGTTTATGCTTATTTATGAACGTTTCCGCTATATTTTTATCCTTACTGAGCATTTGAGCTCACCCCATTCTATGTTTTATTATCCCAAGATGTGAATAAGTATATTATTACTGACCTGCCAGTATAGTCTATGGAATATTAGTGTTGTGTATGTAAACAATTTTGTTCTAGATTTCTAATTTATGATGTAAAGTAATCCTTGTGAATGTATCTAGTACTTCCAAGGATACTAAACTAATCTATCTTTCGAGACTTGATCTTTTGTGATCATGCCAATGAAACATAATAATGCATCGACTATGGGATTCTGGGGTCAGCGCGTTACATTAAAAATCCAAAATTTTAATTACCCTTTTATCACTTTTTTACGAAAGTCAAAATGAATTCAATTTCTTTACATATGGATCCTCAACTATCGTGAGGTGTTGGCTACCACATTATCATTTTTAATGAATACAATTCCCAATCTTTACTATAAAGTTTCTCTTTATATCACAAAAACATTATACACTTTTCAGTAATGTAAGTATATATTCTATGATTATCCATCATTTTAGATATTTTATTCTTTCCTCACATTCATCCGTCGAGACATACTTCACCCCTTTCCATGTTTACGTAGTTAGTGTGTTTGACACATGTGAGAAATTTCTCACAAATCATTAGTACTACCCAGATAAACCTAGAAAACTACGAATTTCTATGAATGTAGAGGGTCTAGGACATTCTATAATTTCCTTTTTATAAGGGTCCATAGAAATTTCCTCACTCATGATCACATGCCTAAGAATGTTACATTCTTTATCGAAAAGTCAAGCTTTCTAATATTTGCGTACAACTTGTCCTTACTCAATGTCACCAACAAAATTCTTAGTTGTTCTTCACATTCATCCATTCGCTTGGATTATATGTGAATATCATCAATAAAAACAACCAAATATTTTTCTAGGTAATGTCTAAAGACTCTATTAGTCAAATATATGATGATTTCATGGTCATTAATAAGTCTTAAGGGCATCACCAAAAACTCAAAGTGCCCATATATTGAATGTAATGCATTCTAAAGAATATCATAATTCATTACCTTTAGCTAATGATATCTGTAATGAAGATAAGTCAATGATAAGTATCAATATCCTTGAAACTAATCGAACATGTCATCAATACTTGGAAGAGGATACTTGTTCTTCATTGATAAATAGTTGTGTTCACAAAAATCAATACACAACTACATTATTCTATCAATCTTTTGAAAAAAGGGCATCAGTGCACCGCACGATGATTTAGTAGAGTGTATGAACCCTTTATCCAAATTCTCTTTCAACAATTTCTTTAACTCCTCAAATTATATAGGAGTCATCCTATAGGGACACATTGATTTAGGAGAAGCTCCAAGTATGAGTTCTATTAAGAATTTTCCCTCACAATCCAGGGGTAGCCCGAGTAACTCTTGAAGACAAACATTATCCTATTCTCTCACGAGGGGAATTTACCCTATGTGGATAACATCCTTTGATTCATCAACTGGATAGAGGTTTGACTCTTTACAAGGAATCAACACCCATGCCAATGAATGATTTTTTAAAGGAGATTCATTATGTTCCTTTCATTTGTATAGGAGCATGGGTTGGTTCAGAATATGAAAAGATATTTTCTTTTCCCAATAGTTTATATGTGATATTTATATATAAATATCCAATCCATCCATAGTATAGAATCTTATTCTAACAAGGTAAGTATCATGAGTTCACTAGAAGAATATTAAGACATACACCAACATGAGAATATTCCAACACATGGTTTGAAATGATTTCCCCACTTGGTGTTTCTTCAGATAACACTACTTATAGGTTTTTTGGCTTTTATTCAATAGATCTAGAAAACATTAATGACATAAATTAATGCGTATAACCGTAATCAAATAATAATTTTTCCATTTTTTAGTGAATATGATGTATACCTTGTATGAATTAATCTATTTATCCACATCTGTAGTAGTGATTTAATAATCCATCCATTTCTCCTCTGGTTCTGGTTGCTGATGATGCTGAATACCCTCAAGGACCCGAGGTTTAGTAAACTAACTTTCATAGCTCCACTTCTCCATAAATTTTTATAATTTTACCCTGGGCAGTTCTCTCCATTCCTCTACCACATTGTCCTACTTTTACATATCATTTCGACATTCATGAGCTTGGTGGACTTCTCTCCCACACTTGAATAATTTCTCTATCAGTTTTTAGTAGTTCCAATGATTATTCATCCAATATTTTTGGCATGTGGGTTTGGGAGTGTTATTTCTACCACTCTCATTAGATCCTTTGATATGATACTCCATATTTTGTTTCTTATCACCATACACATGGGACCATTATCCAAACTCCAAATCCACTTAGAGAAAATATTGAACAACCTTTTCACAATTCCTAAAGTATCAAATTTCAAGAGCCATTAGAAATTATGGATTTAAACAACTAAATAATATTTCAATTGTGCTATCATTATTGATAAAAAACCAAAATCATACCTTGTAGTCATTGTTAAATTTTCATCGTAGGCCATGATATATTCACCATTCTTTTTCTTCAGCTCAATTAAATATCATTCCATATTAGTTCGAAGAGTTTGAGGGAAATAATTATTAAGAAACAATATATTAGTGTCATCCAATTCAGTCTCATATATTTGATCCCTCAACTCAGTGTTCTCAATCAAATACCACCATTGATCGGCTTCTCCATATAGATAATAAAAAACATAAGTCACCTTCTCCATATCAGAACAATGAATAATAGAAAATATATTATCTATTGATTTCATCTACTAATCAACTACTAGTGGATCAGAAGATCCACTAATCATTTGTGGCCATTTAAGAATAAATCACTCGATAACTACTTTATCCCTCTTTGGTGAAGGAGGAAATTCCATTATGTTTATGTTATTGTTCATAACCTGAGACAACTAAGTAATAATTGCCAAATAATTTTAAACTCTACCTCCCAAATCATTAGGGATGTCATTCGGGAAATCACTGCACTATCCCTCACAAGGTTTTTTGGCCAGGTTTCTTCTGGTTCCTACCATTTTCTAAAATAGAAAATATCAGAACAAAACATATGTCAACTAGTAATGAGTAAGTAATTTATCCCATAATGACATTAACACTAAAATCATAACTTATGGGACCCCTATGTTTAGCAATGCTTCTTATGTGATTATTTATACTTAGTCTCACTCTAAGGATTTTCACTATGGTTCTCTAATCCTAATTCCCATATAAACTAAATTGTCATTTAATACCAACGATGGTGGCCATATTTTTTATTAATTATTATTACATAATTTTAATGATAAAAAATATAAAATCATTACACAAATAGTAAAAAATGGTTTAATGTTTTTTTGGAAAACAAGGACCATACATAACTATTACAACATAAAAAAACATTAATTTAATTCCACCATCTCTAGCATCTTAATGGATATTGAATTATCATAAGTACAATTAGTCACATAATGATATATATCCACAAGGGGTGAGATAAAATCCTAGGAAGAGGATAGAAAAGTACATGAAATAATATAATATTAGGTGAGACTTATCATTTCCATCATAACATTAGAATATGATCATAATCATGAGAGGAAGCATCAAGAAAAGACTTGGAATGTTGAAATGCATAGAAACATAACATCATGACTTAGTGGTCAACTAACAGACATATTTCAGAAAAAATCTTGATTCATGTTCAAACATATTTCAGATTACTCATGAGGTTCTTCACATTATCCAATGTATTGGAGTGCTATATAATTCAGGGTTCACCTGTCACATCATTAAATATACATTATCATGCCTGAAACATATAACATATATCAATATTGAACAAATAATAAACCATGGAAAGGAATTGGATTAATTTCATTAGAATAAATTAATAAATATTTGGATCCAATATGAAAGAGGGAATAACATACTTGATATATGAATCACAATACTTGATTTAAGGAAACAATATTGAGAAATAAAAGGTGTGTTTTTTAAAGGAAGAGTTATTTTAGAAAACAATTTGTTTGTCATTAACTCAAGTAGAAAACATTTTTATCCTAACATAGGTATGACAATGATGAATAAATTCTTTTTAATGAATATCCATACAAAAAATAGAGTGAAATTGGGAAAACCCAAAGAAGGAGAGTTGGGTCCATGAGTTTCACTTACCTTTTGTATGAAAGTTTCCTTCACATAATATCCTGTATAAGCACCATAAAATAAATAATTAACAATTATAGAACCATTTATAAATTGTTATTATTCTTTAAGGATTTATTATTTTTTTAGGCTTTTGGATGAGTTATACTGTCACATCCGTCTTTCCTAGTTTGTTTATTTTATTAATTTTTTGGGCATTGGGTAGTTCGGGTCGAGGCGTGACATAAATTTTTTGAATTATTTTTTTTAAAACAAGTGTTTTGACCTTGAATGCTTCCAGTGCACCGTGGTCGAAGCCGTGCGACCTCACATGGGTCGTCGCGTGACCCCGCCTGGACACTACATGCCCTGCCGATGTTCAATTAATTAAATGAAATGAATTATTAATGATGAAACAAAAATTTATTGAGACATAATATAAAAATAAAGTAAAATAATTTAAAATTTTAATGATTCAAAAATATTAACATGGATAATATTTTTATTTTAAACAATAATAATAATAATAATATGTTATTATTATAAAGTTTAATAGTATCAAATTTTATGTTATCATCATTAATTCATTATCAATAAAAGTGTTCACATTTTAGTTAACAATACCATCTTGAAGATATAACATTTATTAAACTGTTATTGTTTTTCTGATTCTTATTATCATTATTATTGTTGGGGTTTTAGTTTAGGAATACTATTACTATTAATATCAACATTATTATTAGTTTTGTTTTGTATTTTATCATTTTATTTATTTTCATCCATTGTTAGGGTTTCCTTTTTTTTCTCAGGCCCCTTCCTCTACATCTTCACCACACCACGCCCCAACCCACTTATACCCTCATGTTCCATTGCGCCTCCTCCCATGAGAATGCACCGCACCCACAGGATTTCCCTCCAGTCCTGCGCACTGAAAACCACCGCCCTCCTCCCCATTGAACACCCCGTTGCACCACCTTCTACCTGACCCCATCCCATCGCGTCACTGCCTTGTTCCCCAGACACACACCGTGTCGCACCGCAGCACTCCCCCCTTCCTGGTTTCATCGCACCACGCTCCAATCTCACGGCCAGCCCTACCTCTATCGCGCTGCATCTCTCCCACTCGCCATTGGCCATCCTCCCGGCTGACCCGATTGCACCACGCCCTTCTCCCTACCTCCTCGTCGCACCTGCTTCTGCTCCATTTGGTGACCACCATCCCGAACGACTCTGCCCCTCCTGTTCGGCCACCCGCATATCCCCTTTGTCCTCTCCTCACTGGTGGCTTCCACCGCAACTCCTTCAGGTAGCCAACACCATGGGTGAACCCCCATTGTTGTTCTAGTCTCTTTCATTCAATTTAATGGGGCTCAGTTGGATTTTATGTGGTTTCTGGTGGGGGTTTTGTTGTTATATTTGGTCCAATTCTTTCTTTAGGGTTTAAATTTAGTTGGTTGTCATGCGAATTGGTTGCGATTAGTGTTTCGCACCCATGTTTGGTTGTCTCAGCATCAAATGTAGGTGGTTCTGCTAATAATTATTCTCGGATGAATTAATTTGCGTGTTTAATTAACTTTGTGTAATATTTAATTGCTTTGCTTTGGGAAAAATTGTATTTCTTATTGAGATCTCATATGCGTTGATTTTTTAGTAATGTGTTTATGCGATATAAGTGTGATTTTATGTGAAAACTCATGTCGAGCTGGTTATTAGTGTTTTATAAATTGTTCACCTGGCTTATTAAATCTTGAAATGGATGCAGAATATATTTTAATATGGTGTTAGTATACATTTGATTCTAAAAAGAGGGTTGAGGTGTTTTTGTCTGAAAATAAATGTTCTTATTTTCAAATTTTGTTTATTAAAATCGTAAACATTTTATTAAATAGTTATTAAGGATGGAAACTTGTTTTAATTGTGTTTTGTAAAGATTCTTGGCCTGCATATGATTATTATTGTTGTTGTTGTTGTTATTATTATTATTATTATTATTATTATTATTATTAGAGTATTTGTGGGCTGGTCCAATTTGTGTTTTGGTGTAGCGTCTGTATGCGTTCTATCTTAAAAGAGTATTCATGTGGATTTTTTATGTTTAAAGACGTGCGACATATGTTGATTTTTTTTGATAAATTAATTAAATGGTTTGTTTGGACATGAATGTTCTTTTTTTTACCACGCATTGGTTTTATTTGGTTGTGTAAGAAATGCAGATTGAGTTTTGAAATATTTTAGTGTGCATATTTTTTCTAATGGCTTTTGTGTGTGAAAATAGTGGTTTTTGGCCTATGTAGTGTCTTGTTTGGTTTTAGTATACAAATATGACATATGACATGTACTCTGAACCACTTTAGCACAAATCGGGAGGCCTAGGTAGTTAGGAAGGAGGACTAGACTAGTGGGCTAGTGTTCCAGAGGTGACTCGACCCGGTTTCACAGGCAGGACTAAAGATTGCAACACTAACTAAACATATTCCTTTCTAAGGGTCGTGGTCTTCTAATCCACGTTTTCTGAGGGTCGTTTCATTCTAAGCCATGTTTTCTATGTGTCGTGGCTATCTAATCCATGTTTCACAGATACATGAAGATCTAGGGACCCAAGCTAGCTGATACACTTGTGGAATCTCCCATATTAGTGCTCATTGGTTGCATTATGCTCATCAGTGTGACATATTTGTTATTTTAAAATGTAAGGGTGTGTGTGTTTTAAATTAAGTTGTTCCATTTGAAACTATTTTCTTTAATTCCATTTTCTTTTAAACTGTTGAAGCATTTATTTCATTTCTTTAAATAATATTGAAAATGTATTTGTCATTTAATAATTATGCGTGGAACCTTTTTATTGGGTGACATCCTACTGGGCTCTTGGCTCACACCCAACATATAACAATGGGTGTATGTAGACCTTATTTCTTGTGTATTCCAGGTTGTGACATCGTGCTTAGTGTTGGTGGTTCTGGATTCTATTGGACTTCGTGTGTAGTTTGGTGTCGGTAGCTTCGTGATGGGGCATCCTACATCACATTGAGGTTGGTATTGGAGTTTAGTTCTCTACCCTAGTTATTGTTCACCTTGGGCTTTTAGTAGAATTGTAGACTTTAAACCTATTTATGATTAAATGGCGTGTTCAGTTGTCTGTTTCGAGTTTCAGTTGTATATATTGTGAGTTGTATTTTTTATCTTTCATTTTGGGTAAACCATTCCCATTTGTTACATATGATACCTAGAACTTGTGCCCGCCCATGGGGATCGGGAACGCCCCTCGGCCCATGTCGCGGACCGGGTCGGGCGCCATGTTAGATGGCAACCCAGCTCGGTTTGTGACAAAATGGTATCAGAGGGAGGTTTTTTTCAATTGGGTCATGTTCTTTTGGGATAGAGTCACAATATACTAGAGTAAAGGTTGTCAGAACTCGACATTCTAGATATGAGCAAGGTGCCTAGCGAGCACACCTCATGGTGGGACCAGAGTGATCAAAGTAAGTTGAGGTTTGCATAAAACTTTGGTTCGTGTGGTAAATCTTGTTGAGGGGAAATGAAAAGAGAGTAGGGTCTGTGGTCTCAGGGATCTCACATGGCCTGGCAAGCCATGTGGATCTGGAGACGCTGCCCTAGAATACTCTTTGTGGCAGTGGTGTAATTGGCGTATGACCGCCAACCATATGTTCCAATCACCCGCTGACACTAGTTTCATCATGCATTGTTCTTCGTCTCTTTGTTTTGTATTTGTAGAAATTTTGTTTTATGTGAAAAAAATGATTTGGTCTTTGAAAATGTTTTGAAATGAAGCGTATTAAGAAGGAAGTGGTGTGTAAGGTTTGAAAATCATTGGTTGAATGTTTTGGTTTTGAACAATGGAAAATGTTTGGTTTTGATCCTTGGTATTCTCTTGGGACACCACATGCATTAATTTATATGGAAAAATAAATGGTCAATGGCATTAGGGAATGAATTCATGGGAGGATATCTGGTGGGTGCCAGTGTGGTACGAGATCATTCATGTGGGAGGCCAATGGGACACCATTGGTTTTTATACAACCCACTAGCTTTGATTATTTTCAAAATGTTTTGTTAAATGAAAATTTGGTGTTTTAGTAACTGGTGACTATGTGGTGTGTCCTGGTGTTTTTGAAATGTTGGGTGTGAGGTGTTTTGTGCGAGAATCCTTTTTGAATGATTTGTTTCTTGAGTTTGAATTCATATTTTTTATGTTGGTGTGAAAGCATGTGGTTAGTGAATTATTTTCAAAAGTGCTTCGTGAAGCCCCTGTAGTGGTTCCCCCTGCACGTTTAGTGTTCTCTTGAAGTATGTATTAAAAATTGGACCAATTTTTTAGCGTCCATGGTTTGATTTCATGACTAGTGTATTCCCCCTTAAAGTGTAAACATGCGATTGAAGTGTGGCCATGGGAAATTCACTGTTGGTCGGCCCTCCAGTTGATTAGATGACTCTCTTAATTAATTCTATAATTGAACCCTACTCTCCTTTTTACAACTAGACGGATCCTCTCAGAGTGGGATGAAAAATGCGGGTGTATTTGATAGGAGTTTTGGTCTCTTTGAGTTGTGTGAGTTGTCGGGTACGAAGTTAGACATTGTTGTGTCTAAAGGTCCCCTAGAAACGATGAAAGTAATTTCGGTGGGTAAGGATGAAGGCGGTTCGGAATTATCGGTGTTGGCCGATGTTATGAAAGGATAATAATTCTTCCATCGCCTCCAAGTGTCATTTTTGGTGATGTCTTGCAATGTGAGTCTCTTTGAAGATCAAGAGTTTATTTCAAAGGATCATTCGAGAATCACTGTTTTGATAAGAGTGCATCCTCTTATTAGGGAGTTTTGTTTCTTTTTGTTCAAAGGGGAGTGTTTGTCGTGCATGTTTTCCCTCTTTATGTTCCCTGTTTATGGTGAAAATGTGATGCAGGTGCATCATCTAAACTCTTGTTTTGGTGGATGTGCCGCAAGAGAGTAGTTGGACATCGAAGTGTGTTGTGTCTGATGGTGTTGTCTCAGTTACAGGATGGTTGTGTGTGACACTGAAAGGAGAAGCTCTATTCAGAAGTCTTCAATGCCTCACTGCGAGGCAGGAGATGTTTCAAACATCAGGGCTCCAGCCATAGGCCTCAGAGTGAAGCTGGCGTTTGGTCAAGAACCCCGAGAGTGTACAGCACCCCGACCTTATTTTTGTCATCGGTGTAGGACGTGAAAGCAGTTTAAATTTTTTCCGGTAGCTATTCCGTTTTGAATGACCTGTCTGGGTGCATGGGATTTCCTGTTTCCGTGAGGATTTGTGGCTGTCTTGCCCCCTTAATGACTTGGTAGTTGTGTCCCACAGGATGTAATCACCTTTTAGTGCTCCTTATGCGGCTTGTTAGGTAAACTGGTCACAAAGTTTAATGGTGCTAATCAAGAAATGTGGAAATGCTGGTTTGTATTGGGTCATGCTTTTGGCACCCAAGTTGTCGGACCCCTCCCTCCTCGGACCTCATGATGGAGTGTTTGGTCTCCGTCGGGAATGATTCAAAGTTTTTTATATTTTGTCAGTTCTAATGATGGGGAGACCCACGGTGGGTCTCACTCTAATGTCACTGGAATAAAGAGGTGTTGGCTATTATTCATAATGGTGGGGAGTCCACTCATGCCTACCCGTATCGGTTTTTTTCCAATCCCATCTCAAGTGTTAGTAAGTTCCAAATGGTAGGGGGGCCTTTGGGATTTTCCATGCGGGCCTTTTAGTTATGTTTCTAGATGTGGCTTGTTGGTTGGTGATCAGAGTGTTCCTTGGATGTGGTTTGACCTAGTTTGTTTATGCAAACAAAATAGTGTGGTTTTCGTTTAATAGTGCTTGAGATGTTTCGATTTGTGAACTTGGATTTTGTGGGTGGGAGAGTTACATTCTTTGATTAATCAACTGGAGATGTTCTAGCTCTTTGGGGCGGGCGACACATATCTGAAATTCTTTTTATGTGTTTCCTGAATTTGACTTTGAGTCACTTTCTCAGAGGACGATGCATTTTCTTTTTTCTCTTGATGTTTGTGATTATCCCATTTTAACCTTAAAAGAGTGTGGTTTTCTACATTTGGGTTTGGTCTTAGTTGTGGCTTTCTAGGGATGGAAAGAATTATGGTGGGGAGAATTGGCACACCCGTCTTTTCTAGTTTGTTTCTTTTATTAATTTTCTAGGAATCTGGAAGTTCGGGTCGAGGCCCGACATAAATTTTTTGAATTCTTTGTTAAAAAAACGTCTGCTTTGACCTTGACGGTGTCCAGCACACCTTGGTCGAAGCCGTACGACTTCGCTTGGGTCGTTGCGCGACCCTACATGGTCACTGCATGCCATGCCAATGTTAAATTAATTAAATGAAATTAATTAATAATGAAGAAATTAAAATATCTTGAGTCATATGATAAAAATAATGTAAAATAATTTAATAATTTAATGATTCAAAAATATTAACAAGGATAATATTTTTATTATAAATAATAATAGTAATAATAATAAGTTATTATTGTATTTTTTATTTGTATCATGTTTGTTATTATCATCATTAATTATTTCTCAACAAAAGTGTTATCATTTTAATTAACGTTGTCATATTGAAGATATAACATTTATTACAGTATTATTTTTTTTACCATTATTATTCTCATTATTATTATTGTGGTTTTAGTTTAGGAATACTATTACTATTAATATCAACATTATTATTAGTTTTGTTTTTTTATTTTATATTTTAATTTCTTTTCATCCTTTTTTAGGGTTTCTTTTATTCTCTCGGGCCCCTTCCTCTCCATGGGAATGTGCCGCACTTGCAGGCATTCCCTCTTGTCCTGCATGGTGAAAACCGCCGCCCACCTCCCCCTTGAACACCCTGTCGCGCCACCTGTTACCCGACCCCATCTCGTTGCGCCGCTGCCTTCTTCCCTGGACACACACCGCATCGCTCCGCAACACTCCCCCCTTCCTAGTTTCGTCATGCCTCGCTCCGATCTCCCAGCCAACCCTACCTCCATCATGCTGCATCTCTCCCGTTCGTCGTCCGACCTCCTCACGGCTGACCCGCATGCGCCACACACTTATCCCTACCTCCTCTTCGCCCCTACTTCTACTCTATCTGGGGACCACAGTCCCAACCGCACCAGCCCCTCCTGTCCGGTAACCCGCATAGCCCCTTGGATTGTCCTCACCGGCAACTTCCCCTGCAACTCCTTCCACCAGCCAAAAGCTTGGGTACACCCCCTTTGTTTTTCTAGTTTCATTCTTTTAATTTAATGGGGTTTAGTAAGAGTTTATGTGGTACTATATTTGATGTTATCTTTGGTTTGATTCTTTTATTTTGGTAAAAATTTAGTTGGTTGTGATGCGAATTGGCTGCGATCCGAGTTTCACACCCATGTTTGGAAGTCTCGGTGCCAAAGGTTGGTGGTTTCACTGATAATTATTCTTTGATGAATTAATTTGCGTGTTTAATTTTCCTAGTGTATTATTTAATTTCTTTTCTTTTTGAGGAATTTTTTTTCATATTGAGATCTCATATGTGTTGATTTATTAGTAATGTGTTATTGCGATATGAGTGTGATTTTATGTGAAAACTCTTGTCGAGATTTTTATTAGTGTTTTATAAATTGTTCACCAAGCATATTAAATATTTCAATGGATGAAGACTACATTTTAGAATGGCGTTAGTGTAAGTTTTATTCTAAAAAGAGGTTTGGGTTGTTTTTGTGTGAAAATCAATGTTCTTCTTTTCAAAATTTGGTTATTAATATCTTAAACGTTTTATTAAATAGTTAATAAGGATGGAATTTTTTTTAATTGAGTTGTGTAAGGATTCTTGGCATGCATATGATTATTATTATTATTATTGTTGTTATTATTATTATTATTATAATTTTTAGGGAATTTGTGGGCGGGTGCAATTGGTGTTTTCGTGTAGCGTCTGTATAAATTCTATCTTAAATGAGTATTCTGGTGGATTTTTGGTGTTTAAAGACATGCGATGTATGTTGAAATTGATTAATAAATTCTTTAAATGGTTAGTTTGACCATGAAAGTTCTTTTTTTGACCACGCATTGGTTTTAATTGGTTGTGTAAGAAATGTAGAGAGAGTTTTGAAATATTTTAGTGTGCGTTTTTTTTCTAATGTCTTTTGTGTGTGAAAATAGTGGTTTTGGTGTGCGTAGTGTCTTGTTTGGTTTGAGTATACGAATACGAAATATAACATGAACACTGAACCACTTGAGCACAAAAAGGGTAGCCCGGGTAGCTAGGAGGGTGGACTAGACTAGTGGGCTAGTGTTCCGGAGGTGACTTGACCCGGATTCACTGAAAGGACAGACAATTGCAACACTAAATAACATATTCCTTTTTGAGGGTCGTGGTCTTCTAAGCCACATTTTCTGAAGGTCGTGGCATTCTAAGCCACATTTTCTATGGCTCGTGGCCTTCTAAGCCACGTTTCACCGAGATACGAAGATCTAGGGACCCAAACTAGCTGATACACTTACGACATCTCCCATATTTGTTCCCATTGGTTAAATTACACTCGCCAGTGTGACATATTGGTTATTTTAAAAAGTAAGGGGGTGTGTGTTTTAATATAAGTTGTTCCATTTGAAATAGTTATCTTTAATTCCGTTTTTTTAACTGTTCAAGCATTTCTTTATTTTCATTATTTAATATTGCAGATGTATTTGTCATTTAATAATTATTCGTGGAACCTTTTTATTGGGTGACGTCCTACTGGGCTCCTAGATCACACCCTCCATACACCTATGGACGTATGTAGACCTTGTTTCATGAGTATTCCCGGTCATGAAATCGTGCTTAGTGTTGGTGGTTTTGGATTCAATTGGTCTTCGCGTGCAGGTTGGTGTTGGTTTCTTTGTGATGCAGCTTCCCGTATTGCTTGGAGGTTAGTATTGGAGTTTAGTTCTCTATCCTTGTTATTGTGCATCTTGGGTTTTTAGTCGAACTGTAGACTTTAAACCTATTTATGGTTTAAATGTGTGTTTGGTTGTCTGTTTCATGTTTTAGTTGTTTATATTGTCAGTTTCCTTTTTATCTTTTATTTCTGTTAAACTGTTTCCATTTGTTACTTATGATACCCGGGCACATGTGCCAGCCCGTGGAGATCAGAAATGCCCCTCGGGGCATGTTGCGGAATGGGGTGGGTGCCAGGTCGGATGGTGACCCGGCCTGGTTCATGACATATAGATTTTGATTTCATTGTTTTGGAGCATTCATATTCATCTATTCCATGACCGGTTCACATTTTATTCATGAATGAAAGTTAATTTATAATGAGGATGAACATCTAGAAATTTTATTATAATATATAAATGATATTAAATAATTTTAAATGATCTTTAAAAGGATTTAGATATATACCATGAGGATGAATCATCATATGAATTTAAATGATAGTCGTTTTACATTAATTTGGCAGTTTTTAATTACAATGAAGTTGTTCTGTTTTATCATTTAGTATTACGTGTATATGTTAGTTCCAATAAATAATATGGGTTTCAAAATATAGGTTTAAATATTTTTTCCACCATATAATGGTTTTAAAAATATTCTTTACGGGATTTATGAAAAATGAATGTCCATCGCCCACAATGTAAGTAAATGGACACTTCACATGCGATGATTTCATTTTTAGGGTAAAAACAATATTGAGGGAGGAGTTTAAGATTGGATCTCCCATTAACATGATATAATTCAATTATGTGTAATTTAATAGAGTTACCATAAAATTTAGATGAATGTAGGTGAGTAAATAATATGAAAAGAAATTGACATTGAATGGAAATGAAAACAAAAGAATGATGTTTTACATCTTGAATTATCATCTTGAGATCCTCCTCATGGCACATAGGATTTGTCTTTTGATGAGACCAAGAGCTCCTAGATGTGGGTCATGGACTAAGAAGAGTACTCAACATAATATAAAAATGGGGTAAATCATGATATGTGTAAGGAGAAGATGGTGAGAGGGGTGGTATTTATCTTGGAGAGAGGGGTGTTTTCATATTATTTTAAACATTAGTTAATTATTTTGCTGAAGCCAAGAATCAGTGGGAATTATTTTGACTAAAAATAGTAATTTGATCATGGGATTTCTAAAAAATGGTTTTTAAATCAGATATGTCTCAATGAATAGTTCTTTTGTCTTATAATGTATATATAAGTTAAATTTCCGTATTTTACTATTCACAAAATTCATGTATTTTAGAAAAATAAAAAACATCACCTGAACCATTCATTGACCTGTAGAATTTAAAAATGTACTTCATTTTATGAAAATAATTTCATAAATATGTATTATTTAATTTTTATTTATAATCATCATTTACTTGGAAAATAATTATTTTACTATAATTACTGGTTTTATAACAATTTGAAAAATTACATAAGGTCTCATAAAATTATCTTAAAACCAGAAGACATAAAAATGTTCATCGATGAATATATATTTTGCGAATAAATTTTATATTAACATATTAATAAAAAATTGTAATTAAATAATTATTTTTTCCAAAAATACCTATCAATTAATTAAAAATTTTAAAACATTACTAAATGAGTATATTATACCATTATTTTATTTATATGATACCTAATATTTATTTATAATTTAATGGGTTAGGATGCTATTCATTTGGTCGATTTACTGTTCATAGGGGTTATATTACTATTCATAAGAGTATGTAAATATTCAACATTAATTATGTTTGTCCAATCATATTCAAAATAACTTACTGATCACAACCATGTTTGTCAGAATTTTAACATTCAATTCACATAAGTGGAAAAATTATGTTTAAAGACTCAGTTTTAATGGTCACACAATATTTAATATTTTAGTTAATCATAATTTGGCATTTTTTTCCTAATTTGATTTTATGTGACATAATTTTATAAAGTTAACTTTCAATTGATAAAATGTTGGGTCATTACAGAGAATATACATCATCATATTTTAACAATAAATAAGTCATAGTCACATATTCCCCTTCCACTCATATGATTATAATGTCTAGATATTCATATAGTTACTCATGAGAAATAAAATATTTTTTCTCACATTTTGTAAGATCACTCACATATTTTGATGATGATTGAGCCATATCATTTGTCTCATATCCCAATTCAAATTGGTGTTCATCAACCAAATCTAAGAGTCACATCAGAATATGAATATGTCCTTATCAAACATATATAATAGATCCAAAAATATATTCAAATGAAAAATAAATTATATACATATATCCCAACCCATATTATATGATGTTACAAACATACTCTGGCTAAGGTAGTTGGAAACAACTACCTGTTTATTTAAGAACCCAAGATGAGTAAGTACATAATTCTTACACTTTTCAATGACAGATAATATAAGGAAAAATAGATGAAATCTGAAAGGGATGTATATTAACTACCTTATTTAGGAGGTTCATTAACATATTATGATGATGAATAAAAATTAGGACTATACATATATCACCATTCTAATGAAAGATTATCAACATATTTCAACAATCACTTTTAGGAAAGATCATATCCTTATGAATAACATAAAAATAACCCAATATATTTTCTAATTTATAGTATTGTAATAATATACTAATGAATATATTTTATAGGGTTTTCAAGATATTCTGATGATGCCATTGGGACTATTCGGGATTCTTCGATTTCAAAATGGTTCCCCAAAATTGTACACAAACCCAACAAACTTATAGGGAGAATCCAAAGAAAAATATCATTATAAATCTCATATAGATAAAAAGAAAGAAAATATTACATAATAATAAATTATATAATTCCCAGGGTTATATTATTCTTATCAATATTAGCCTAAGGATACATCAAATCCCCAATGTAAAGTGGCGACGATAATTACCATGACGATCCTCCCTATGGCTGTATGAATATTGAACATGGAAATTCATCCCCTAATATTTACTTTGAAAATACTTATTAGAATGATATATCTTCTATCTAAGGATATCCCCCCATTTTCAAGGTACCTTAATATAGAGAGTTACTTGGATTATCTATGTAATCTTTATACAATGAAAAATTACCAGTTAATAATCATTTACTTTTATCATTGGTTATTTGGTGGAAACATCCCTCATTTTTTCAACTGTAGATCACATATCAAAATCATATTAAATTAAATTTTTTTAAATTAGGTTGAATAATATTCCAATAATAATGAGGAAAATACAATGGAAATATAGAGGGAGTTGGCTGAGTAAAATATTTCGGTGATATTTTGGTCCATAACTTTGTCAAAATAAGATCTTCCTAAGAGATTAAATGAAAATGTCAACAAAATATATGCCTAAATCAATGGATAATTTTTCTTAACCTCAAGGAAAAAATATATTCCCTATAAGGGATACCCTGATCAACTTATGGAGATAGGTTTTTTCTGGTTCTAGATTTAGTCTGACCCCTACTCAGTGGATTGAGCCCCAACGGATGAAATGTATTCGAATAATATTAAACATAATCATCTTGATGGATTAATGACACCATAATTGATAATTTTAAATTATCCATCCATTGTGTAAGTTATAGGGTCAAGTGAACATATAGAATGACATTTTACTCTACTCTCGAGTCAAGAGAGGACTTTGAGGAAAACAACTAGTATTGTTACTACCACGGGACAAGTCAACGTGGATGATAGTTCATATGACGACTATTAAAATTAGGTAAAGCATCCAAAATCAAAATCCCAAAATATTATACTAGAAATGAATGATCCATTAGTTGGTTTCGCTATTTGGATAATATCAATGTTGAAAAGACCTCCCACTTAACAAAAGAATCTGCTAAATGTGGATTATGTTCATGAAGCATGTACCTCACTCTAAAAATGAATCATTCATATAATCCATAACCATGCAAAACGATGTAAAATTAAAAAGAATGATAGTTAAATATATTTAGTGGAAATCAAGGAATATCATTCCCTACAGGGATAGGGGAGTTTTCAATATTTTTTTACTACAAATACATTTAGGATAATCAATTCCATTAAAAAATAAGTAAATAATGGTCGAAGGTGTATGTAATCGCCATCATGTATCTCCTAGGGAATTTATGAAATCAACACTACTTCTAAAGCCCTTGGATTCATCAAATCCATATTTTTATAATGTTTCGGTAGTATCATTACTAATATAACCCCTTCATGTAGTGATTGGGGAATTTAAATCATTACTTCCTCCCCCATTGAGGGAGTTATTTTTCACCCAGTTGTGTGGAGTTTCATAGGATATATCACTAGATTTGTTTCCAATTAATGACATAGATCCCCACCATTATGTACATGATTGTAAAAATTCATCATTATACCATTATATGCTAGTCTAAAAAAATCCACTCTATGGGGAACATGTTGATGGAAATGTATGTAACAAAATAGGAAAATAACACATGTCATCCTAAAATAAGGTCAAATATGTTAAAAAACATTATACACAAAAAACACTAAATTAAAATGTAACCATAATATATATATATATATATATTATAAATATTAAGTATAGACACTAAAACTATCCACCATTTTTTGGTATGAATTGATGAGATTGAATTATAAAATTTATTAATATATAATGTTTTTTTTCAAATATACATAGTTCATTGTGGAGTTTAGTTACATATCTTATTTTTGGAATACTTTATTTGAAAGGAAACTAATTATATTATTGGAAAATGATGACATTAATAAAATATAATATATTTATAATCCTAGGTCTTTATGGTTGTGGAAAATGCAAGTTCCATTTGAAATTATCCAATTGGTGGTATGGAATATTTTCAAATATGTGTTTAGAGTAGAGTTTCTTGAGTTATAAAACCATAAAATAAGAATTTTTGGCATTATTAGAGGCTTGAAAATCATATCAAAAGATCAGATGGACATTTTGTGGGGAAGGGTTTCTTCTTCATTAATGCCACAAACTATACTATGGGTTTTTAGGGGGGATTACATTACCCGGAGTTTATTAGTGGTAAAATCCCCCTCCATAGCCTAATTTCTATCACACTATAGGGAATCAAAACCCCATTTACCACCTTTATCCCTATTTTGGGGAGGGGTGTTTTTTTAAAGGTGGGGGCCGAAGCCTCAATTTATTATTTAAAACAAAGACTTCTTTAGACTTGGGTAGAGGGTGACCCATTACATAGCCTGAAGGCCCAAGGCCAAGTGGCCTGAATACAAGGGTTGAAAGCCCATTTTTTGGCTCAAAGGACCCCTCGGTGAACAGTACTGCTACAGTACCCATGCTGCTACAGTACCTGCTACAGTAACCGCTGCCGCTACAGTGCCTGCTACAGTTCCTCCACCGCTACAGTGCCGCCGCTGCTACAGTTCCACGGCTGCTACAGTACTGCTACCGTGCCCTGCAACAGTACTGCTACAGTACTGCTACAGTATCTCATATTTTCAAAACCATTCCATATTTAAAATTTTATAATATATTCAATATGTTTATGTTTTTATTCTATAAGATCGTGGTGAAAACACCCATTTCTCATAGGGAATTTTTAGCATAGGATATTAGAATAATGATACATAATCTGTATACAATTTCACAATGATTATTCAAGGAATGGAACAATTATTTTTTTTCTATAATTTTTTTACCAATTTTTATATTTAATATCCAATTTATTTGGATCTAGTTTTTGAGATGTTTTCTCAAAATTTGTTTGAGGATAGGAGGCCCACCATTAGGGTGTGTTGGATGTTTTTTTGGTGTGTTGGGATTACTCTTTGAGTTTTTACCAAATAATCTAATTTTTAATTAGATTGGTTAATTAATTATATTTGTTATAACATTTTAATTTTTAAGGTTATTATTGAGTTTTGATAATGATATGTTAGTATGGGATTTATTGTTCATGAGTGATACTATATATGAGTTTGGATGGACATTAGACAGGCCTTGGATGTTTTTTTTTCTACCCTTAGAAATAAATTGAATGATTTAAAAAAGGATGGTGGAATGATTACATTACCCTTGGAATTTATGATTTGTGTATGATTCATTGGGTAAAAATTGTCATTGACATGTTTAATTAATTTTATAATATAAATTGAAATTACTCAATTAAAAATCACACAGTTCCATGGCCCTAATGGACCTTGGAAGTGGTTGGTTTTCCATGTGCACTAATTATTACACCCTAAAAAGATTATTTCTTAGAGAAGGTCGAAAGAAGATGGACTAGTGTGAGAATATTGAGTTAGAGATTAATGAAAGATATGGGTCATGCAATATATATTTTACTGAATAATATGTGATGAACCCTACATATCTAGTTATTCTACACTATATTGATGATGATGTGAATGGGAATAGTATACACCCAATAACAAGGTGATTAACTAAGACCAATATCTAGGAAGAGGAGAAATGTTATGGTTAATATAGTATACTGAGAACTAGGGGACATTAATGAGTTCTTTGATGGCTTACCATCCTATAGTAGCTTTGTATTCCCTAGGTACAGATGGTTGCATCTTCCAACTCTGTACCTACAATGAACATTTAGTCATGTGGGGTTATTAATTGTAATGAAATGTTTAGGTATTTGGATATAAAATTAAATTTAATTATTCCTTCATGGATATATTATGGATGCACCCATGGTTTCTAGATTTAATGTCATAGCCCAGGTGGAACACGATGGTGCCTTGAGTCGGACTTCCACATGGCCTCAAGTGCACCTCCACATATCCCAGAGCCTCTCAACTATTAGAAAGGATCTAATATAGAAGAGGGGGATATAGTACCACATTTTATTAAATTAATAACCTATAAGAAAATAAGAAAATAAAATTTTAATAACGTATGACCAGAAATATAACAATGCCAAGATCGCATGATGAGCCAAACTATATATACAATTTCAAAACTAAACAATAGATATGCCTTACTAAAGTAGGTACACATTTTCAATATGATAACTCATAACTAAATAAATATCCAACTCCAATATGGGTCCATAACCACTCCTCATTCCCTCTTCAATTCTCAATCCCCACTCATCTATCTACACATGTCATTTTCTGTTTTCCTATTTAGAAAACACAAAATCTAGTCACTTACTGTTCAAGCAGCCCAAATAGGTTCTAAGTACCACTCAATTGGCCACCAAAAATAGTGTATAAAACAATAATCAATAAATAATATTGAATGAATTTGTGCAATTAAATAAGTACAATTCATATGTAAATGTTTATCACATTATTAATTAATCTTCATTTAACCACATAAACAATTGAGTCCCAACGGACACCCGAACATCAATACCTACTTATTCCCATGCCAATATTTTACTACACAATGTGATATCATAAGTCTAAATACCATTTTTAAATTTATTTATCACAATTCATATAACAAAAAATGCATAAAACATGTAAACTTGTCTTACATGAGTACTGTGCACATAGGGCTCCAAACTAAAGGGTCTAATGTGAGTGAGACTAAACGAATCATAATAGATTTCTATGAAAAGGTGAAATATCACATTTTATTTAACATAAGTTTAATATAGGAGATTTTATAGTCCCTCATAAATAAAAAGGGAATCGTTCACAGTCATCCTCCCTGAAGGGTCACATAGTTATTTGTGTAATCAAAATTGAATCTCTCATGATCTTCTTCCTAGAAGGCCCTCACAGTCCTTTGGTTAATCACCCACTCACACCCTAGTTAAACCATGTGCTACTATATGCCAAAATAATCAAATCTGAGTGACATACAACCAATTTCCATTTCAAAAATAATTTCATTAGTTAATTTGTACAAATAATTAATCATACTCATTTCCATTAATTAATCTAAGGAATAATTAAAAACATCAACGTATCTAATTAATTAGTCAAATAAATAATCAAATAAATTCCATTAATTAATTCACCAATTAATTAAACACATATCTTCAGTTAATTAATTTGACAATTAATTAACTCTACAAAGTTCCTTAATTAATTCAATAATTAATTAATACAATCCAACAATCAAAATATCCCTTAATTAATTAACATATTAATTATTTTCAATTCAAAATTCAAGATTGTGATAATTAACCCAAATATTAAGTATCCACAATTCCATAATTAAATAGTTTTCTTATTCATTTATTAATTAATTATTCATATTCAACATTTCAATTATTCAATAAAATCTCAAATTTCCCATGAAATTATTTGACCACATTCATTAGTTCAATTTAGAAATTACAATTTCTAAATTCACCTTATAAATTATTCAATAACATATAATAAATTAATATAGATACCATGTTATTTGAATAATTCAACACCGACAAAATTAGTCGATAAACAATCACCCAAAAAAATCCCCAAAATTCAGTGGAGAAACAATGTAGAACAATATCTGGATCTATACCAAAATGAATATTACACAAAAAACGATCTATTAAATATATATATAGAGTTCTAGATCTTCATTACATGATGTATATCCATAGAACTTGGTATAAATATAACCAAAACTGAGAGAACGTTCAATTAATGAAGGGGAGAAGAAAGGAGGATTACGAAAGAAACATGGATGATATCCTGTTATTGGGAGTTGTGGTGATGTTTGATCTAAGATTTGAATCACAATTATTAGAGGTCATGAGGGATTAGAATATATCTAAGAGGATCCAAAATCATGAATGAAGAATGAATGTCGAATGGGTGTCAATCTGGGATAAAAATTAAGGTTTGGCAGTTTTTAAAACTAATTTTTATGTTAATTAAATTCCTATGCAAATTTTTATAGGAATGAGCACATGGTTTCTCCTAATTGTGAATCTAAAACATCTTCCACTTTTATAGGGTTTCTATTTTAAAACTAATAGGGTTCACTATTGAAAAAACCATTCTCCATCTGTGTAATTCACCTATATACAAGGTTTAATGGTTTACCATGATGGGTCACATGGTTATGGAAAACCATGAACCAACCATACAATGGACTATTTCATCAATTTTTAATAAAATTTTAACCAATAAAACTGTAAGGAAAATGAAAAATAAACATTAATCAATTCTGTTGGGAAAAAATCCCTCAAGGTATCATTGAAGCATTTTTGAGTTGATTGTGTTTGTTGACAAAGTGGACATCTGAGTAGTGATGGTTGACGAAGCAAAACAATGACATACAAATTTGTTGACAAAGAGGATTTCATGGTGGAATGTCGAGTTCAAGAGCTGAGGTCAACGATCCATGTTTGATTCAAGAACGTCGATAAAAGGAATGGATGATCTGGAGGCGGTACAAAAGAACAGATACAAGGTGGCGCCGTTTTCTAGTGTTTGCCAAATTTTTGGGCCTGAAAATCAGAAAATGAAGAAAAGACTTTTTGGCAAAGGGACTTGCGCGCCGTGGACTTGGAGTATAGGAAACTTGCGCGCCATATGATTTTCAAGATCAGAAGATCAAAATATGGAAAAGTAAAGAGGTTCGCGCAAGTTTGGGAGTTGGTCGCGCAAGTGTCTAAAATGACAAGGGACTTGCGCGCCAAAACTGGGTCGCGCAGGTGACATGCGCGCCGTCGCGCAGGGTGGTCAGATTGCCTATAAATACTGGACCACCCCTCCTCATTCTTTAACGGAGTTCAACACTTTGAGAAATCAGAGCTCCCGTCGCGCAGGTGTGGTGGTCGCGCAAGTGGTGAGTGTGGGTCGCACAGGTGAATTTGCGCGCCAGTAGTTGAAGTTGTGCGCCGGTGTTAGAAGTTGCGCGCTGGTTGGCAGTTGCGCGCCAATATTGGTTTGGGCGTAAAAGGAAGAGAGTCGCACAAGTTTGGAGTTGAGGAAGCTTGAGTCACGCAAGTGTCTGAGGAGGACTTGCGCGCCCGTTGTGACTTGCGCGCCGATACTTGCACGCCGAGATTGACTTGCGCGCCAAGTAAGGTTTTGTTCCAGTGGTGCTTCTCGGACTGCGTGGAAGTTGGTACGTTTCCCGATACCTTTGGTGCAAAGAGATATTCATCTACGGGTGAAAGTTGTACTTCAACAGAGCATCTACACACAGAGGAAGATGCATTCATTCATGCAAATGAAGAGACCTACAGGTCTATAAACTGTGAGTGGATTCCCTTCCAGAGTAGTGAGCTTAGGAAGAGGAAGAAGGTGATCCTCTCCACCGGCAGTGAGCCAGAGAGAGAGAAACATGGAGTGACCCTTGGGAAAGCAGTGAGCTGACCCTAAACTTGTAAAGGCAGTGAGCCTGGGCATAAAAGTGATCTAGACCGAATATTGTATCCACAACTAGTGAAGATTAGTGGAATTTGGTACGACCGACAACTTGTTGGCGTATGATCCTTGGACGTAGCCCAGTGCGGGTGAACTAAGTAAAAATCTTTGTGTCTGCCTACTTACTTCCCTGAGTTGCATTTAAATCATCATCATCAGGAAAACTAGAGAAGAACTGATCATAAAAATTGAACAAGAGAAAACAAAGTGACCCTTGTAATAAAGTGGTCAAGATCCAGTGGGGCAGGAAGTATTTCAAAAAAGAATATCCATACCCTGATTAACCCCCCCTCTTAGGGCATATAGGCCCCTATTGGCCCTAACAATTGGTATCAGAGGGAAGGTTGCTGTTATCAGATTTGTTTGCTCCAACTTGGTGTAGTCGATCTGTGTGGATAAAGAATCAGTCTGCTCTTATCTCAATCTGCCATGGCAAAGGGAAAAACATCCAAGAATAAGCAGAAGTCATGTGGTACTCCTCAGTGTAGAAGTGTATATGGAAAATGTGTGATTCAACTAAAGGAATAAAACAGCTTGCTAAAGGAAGGCTTGGATGAATCAGAAAGGGAAAAGATTGATTCACTCAATCATGGTGTTGGAATGAGTAAAGTACATGAGCATCAGAGTGATACTGAAACAGAAGAATAAATTGAAGGAAGAATAGATATGCGAGATGAGTTAGAGGCTACTCTTGAAGAGATAGATGTTTGGAGAGCCAAAACCAAGAATGCTAACAAAGTTGTTCGCGATTCCAAAATCTATATGCAGCAGCAGGAAGAAGAGAAGTATGAGTTGATAAATAAAATTGAGAAACTCAAGTTATCAGCACCGGAGAACTCAGAATCAGTTAGTGAGTATAAGTTTAAGATTGAAGAATAGAAAAGGGAGATCAATGGATTGAATAGAAAAGTGAAAGATCAATTCAAGAGCATCGAAGAAACTAATATTCCAAGTGATGTTGGAAACACTGAAGAAGCCAAATCTAAAGATATCCATATCAAGGCATTAGAGATTGAGGTCAACAAGATAAAAGGCTTAAATCAAAGGCTTATTGATATAGTTACTGACCTAACAGAGAAGAATGACTCTCATGTCGAAGAACTACAAAAGATGGCTAAAATGAAATGAACAAAAGGCTGATGATTATGAAGAGAATCAAAAGTCAGATAATGTTCAGAATCTGAAAGCTAGCAATGATGATCTAGTAGCACAATTTTCAGAAGAAGTTCAGAAGAATCGAAGCCTACAACAAGAGAATGAATCTGTCTCTAAATCTGTTTTTGAGGAAAAATTGAAAGTATTGAAACAAAGTTCAATGGTGGAAAAGCTGACACGTGAATTGGAAGATGAGATGAGAAGAGGGAAGCTTCTCAAGAGAGAACTTGATGTCCAACTTGAATCAAGGGAGACAGAGATTCAAAAGTTGGAAGAAGAGCTAGAATCAGTTAAGAAGGAATTAGAGAGTTCCAATGATAGAGGAAAGCCTAAAATGAAGGATGCCTTGAATTTACTATTTGATCATCCTTCGACAAGTGATGATAAAATAAAGATCAGATATGCTGTTTCGGAAGAGAAAAAACAGAATATTTTCTCAGCTCAAAGACCAGAAATTTTTGGAAAAGATGGTATTGGATTTGATGAATCACCTCCCATGCATGATAAGAAGAGAGCCGTGAATAACTCCAAAAATGGAGAAAATCATGTTGGTGCGGGAGATAGGCCTAAGAGGACAGCTACAAGAAGAAGTGATGACATGTGCTATTTCTGCGGGATTCAGGGCCACACGTCAAGCTTCTGTCTAGAGGCACAAGAATACATCTCAGGCTGTGAAAATAGAAACATTACTAGATCTGAGAAGAAGAAGCGTCATGAGAAATCAGAGAAGAGAGTCTCTCCGAGGAAAACATTCATCAGATGCTATTTCTGTGGAAGAAAGGGACACACAATGAGTATGTGTCAGGAAGCACAGGAGCCCAATATCAGAAGAGGATCTCAAGGTGTATCAACATCTCGATAGAGAAGTGATGAAATGAGGTATGCCTTTAATGGGAAATGTTTTATATGTTATAATTATGGGAATTTGGCAAGACATTGCTACAAGAAGAAAGCAGGAAAGGGAAAGGAACATGAAAGGAGATTCCCGACACTAGTGGTGTATAATGACAAATCGTACATTGGGAGACAAAGTGGAAAGTTGGAGAACAGGTTTAGAGCCTCAGGGGAATCACATGGAGCTGAACGAAAGGTGTATCAGTCACCATCTCTGTCACACTCACAACCGCTCTCTAAGAAAGAACATGACCATATATGGAAGAAAAAGAGAGGAAACACTACAAATGTGAGTAAGGAGAAAGTACATTCAGTGGAGGACCCACCGCTAATGAAAAATAGGGTGGAGACTCATAAATATGATAAAAGTCATATAAACAAAGAATGCATTGAAAATTTTTCAAGTCGTGTGCCACAACAAGCAGTGGAGAAAAGAGGAAGACCCTTGCAATGGTGGAAGAAGCAAGGGAAGATCGAAAGAAAAGAGATTCCTTCTCATAGAAATAATCATGGAAAATGGAATTTTGGTAGAACGTCAAAGAAATAAATGTGTACTAGTGGGTTTAAACCCCAAATGGTGAGAAAGGCTAAGTCTATCGAATCTACATATCAGAGAAAGGCTCCAAATGTGGGAAAAGAATGCCTAGTCATATGGCCAGAACAGTTGAGGTTGGCTAGGCAACTAGAAGAAGCAAAGAAGGAGTGTGATGCTCTACAAGAAAGAATCAATGGGTTGACCCATCCGGATCAACTACAATCCTCATCTTGAGGAGTTTGGAACCAACCCCTCTCCCTATGTATATAAATGAAATTAACTGATGATTCATGTGTTTTGAGGTTCTAGGGAGATACGATCCAAGGGGAAGTGGCATCTAAGGATGCAGAATGGATATGTGATATGCTCTACAGTTTCAATTGATTCAAATCAGGTACCAGAGTTGAAGAAGAAAGTGAGAAACAGAGCACAATAGAATGTGATTGTGTTGTTAGCATTGTCTCTTGTTTCCTACACCGATTTTTAACTCAGTAGGCTTATATATTTTGTTAATGGCTCAACTCTGAGTGGAAGATGAGAACAAATGATGCAAGATGAAAAGACTAGTTATGGGTCTAAACTATTGGGCCTAACTACGGGAAGAGTTGCATAACACAGGGGGAGCATTCTATATCCTAATTAGATGCAATATCACAATGAGATATGAAGGATGAATGTTTATTTTCATGAAGAATGACTGGAGGCCAAGCAGTAACACATGTGATTTCATGATTATCTATTCTGTTCTAACAATGTGGTATTAGCTGACTGCTTTTAGGATACCAAGCTGCAAGAGAAAATCAAAGGTGTGCCAAAATTTTTTTGACAAAATATGTTCAAAGAAATGACTTTATTGAACAATGAACAATGACACAGTGAAAATTTTTCTGTTGAAAGTAAGGAAGTGATAAGAGACCCAGGGAGTGTTAAAGGCACTAAAGTTGATTCAGAAGAAGATACTGATGGTGAGTACGAGGATGTAAAATCCTTATCTGCACAAAATCCAAAGAGTCAAGCTGAAATTGACAGGCAGAATATCATCAGTGTTTAGTTAGCTCCAGTTTAGGTAAGAAGAATGAAATCACTGCAGCAGACATCATTACTATCATAGGATGAGCCGAAATATTTTGTTGATGCAGTTGAAGATGAAAACTGGGTTTAGGCCATGAATGAAGAGATAAATCAGGTTGAGAAAAATCAGATGTGGGAGATTGTTTTGTGGCCAGCAGACAAGAATGTCTTTGGGACTAAATGGGTCTATCACAAAAAGATGAATGAGGATGGAAATATGATTCGAAACAAAGCACGGTTAGTGTGAAAAGGATACTCCCAGAAAGAATATATTGAAGTTGATGAGACATTTACACTGGTTTCAAAGCTGGAGACAATCAAATTATTCCTAGCCATTGTAGTGAAATGGAAGTTCAAAGTCTTCCAGATGGATGTCAAATCTGAACTCATGAATTGGATTCTAGAGGAAAAAGTGTATGTCGAGCAGCCAAATGGTTTTATCATTTATGAGGATGAGAACAAGGTTTGTGGGATGAAGAAGGCGTTATATGGGCTAAAACAAGCACCGAAAGCATGGTACTCGAGGCTATATCAGTATTTGAAGAAGCTTGGTTTTCAGCGTGGGGGAGTTGATTGCAATCTTTATTTCAGAAATGAAAGTAATCAAAAGATGATGATGGAAAGACAGTTAATATCACAGAATACATAAAAATTATTGGAAGTCTGTTGTACTTGACTACGACAAGGCCTGATATTGTTTTCGCCACATGCCAAGCAGCGAGATATCAGAGTAATCCCAAGGAAAGTCACATGCTCGCAGTGAAAAGAATACTTAGGTATATCAAGGGAAAAGTGGACTTCGACTTGACATATACGGAAAAATCTCAGACAGAGTTATTGGGATATACTGATGCAGACTGGGCCGGTTCAGCAGATGACAGGAAATCAACATCTGGAGGTGCATTTTATCTTGGCGGACTATGTATTGCTTGGTTGATCAAGAAGCAGGATTTCATTTCATTAATCACTGCAGAAGCTGGGTATATTGCAGCCACTCAAGCATGCACACAGTTATTGTGGATGAAGCAGCATCTTGAAGATATGAGATTTGAAGTGAAGTCTCCGATCAGAATCTAGTGTGACAACTCAAGTGCTATAAATCTTAGCAAAAATCCTGTCCATCATTCCAGGACAAATCACATTGAGATCAAGTATCATTTCATCAAGGAGAAGGTTGAGCAGGGCATCGTGAAGTTGGAGTATGTGCCAACAGAGCTACAGGTTGTAGACATTCTGACAAAGGCCTTACCCAAGGAAGCTTTTGAGAGGCATCGACTGGCTTTGGGAGTTCAGTCAATTCCCCGCACTTGAAATAGTGTGGATGTGGGACCCCCCCTCTCCCCGAGGTATGATGTCTTTTTCCCTAATGTGCTGATTTTTGTTCTCTACTCTATTACAGACTACAAAGGAGTGACCTTTGGGTTCGTTGACAAAGGGGGAGAAAATAGTGTTTGTTAAAGGGGGAGAAAATAGTGATTGGGAGACAGTGTGGCTATTTGAGAAATCATGATAGATACGGGGAGAAACTGATAGGTGGAGTAGCCAGAAAGGGGGAGCAATGAGAAAGGGGGAGTGTATTAAATCTGACGATGCTAGAAGTGATCGATCAAAGAATAGATATCACGACAGCTGAGGATCGTGATAAAAGCATAAGAGTGGTGTTGGAAAGTGGTAAGACTATTTCCAAACCAAAAATTGGTCTTCCAACAAATCCATCAACAATTGGTATCAGTTTAGTACAAATTGGTATCAGTTTGGTGTCAATAGTGGATGTCAGAGATAAAGTGATTCATTGATGAACTTTTCATTTACTCTTGTTTCTCACGCCGAGCATTGCTCATGTGGGCTTAGAGTATGTGTTGAGTAAATCCTTGATCGCTATCAGAATCGCAATGAGGCGAGTGGAGGCTGAAGAATCAACGACGTATCTTTGTTTTGGAAGAGTTGTTAACAAACCCAAAGCGGGAGACTGTTGGGCAAAAATCCCTCAAGGTATCATTGAAGCATTTTTGAGGTGATTGTATTTGTTGACAAAGTGGACATCTGAGTAGTGATTGTTGACAAAGCAAAACAATGACATACAAATTTGTTGACAAAGAGGATTTCATGGTGGAATGTCGAGTTCAAGAGCTGAGGTCAACGATCCATGTTTGATTCAAGAACGTCGATAAAAGGAATGGATGATCTGGAGGCGGAACAAAAGAACAGATACAAGGTGGCGCCGTTTTCCAGTGTTTGCCAAATTTTTGGGCCTGAAAATCGGCAAATGAAGAAAAGTGTTTTTGGCAAAGGGACTTGCGCGCCGCAGACATGGAGTATAGGAAACTTGCACGCCATATGTTTTTCAAGATCAGAAGATCAAAATATGGAAAAGTAAAGATGTTCGCGCAAGTTTGGGAGTTGGTCGCGCAAGTGTCTAAAATGACAGGGGACTTGCGCGCCGAAACTGGGTCGCGCAGGTGACTTGCGCACCGTCGTGCAGGGTGGTCAGATTGCCTATAAATACTGGACCACCCCTCCTCATTCTTTAATGGAGTTCAACACTTTGAGAAATCAGAGCTCCCGTCGCGCAGGTGTGGTGGTCGCGCAAGTGGTGAGTGTGGGTCGCGCAGGTGAATTTGCGCGCCAGTAGTTGAAGTTGTGCGCCGGTGTTAGAAGTTGCGCGCCGGTTGGCAGTTGCGTGCCAATATTGGTTTGGGCGTAAAAGGAAGAGAGTCGTGCAAGTTTGGAGTCGAGGAAGCTTGAGTCTCGCAAGTGTCTGAGGAGGACTTGCGCGCCCGTTGTGACTTGCGCGCCGATATTGACTTGCGCGCCAAGTAAGGTTTTGTTCCAGCGGTGCTTCTCAGACTGTGTGGAAGTTGGTACGTTGCCCGATACCTTCGGTGCAAAGAGATATTCATCTACGGGTGAATGTTGTACTTCAACAGAGCATCTACACACAGAGGAAGATGCATTCATTCATGCAAATGAAGAAACCTACAGGTCTATAAACTGTGAGTGGATTCCCTTCCAGAGTAGTGAGCTTAGGAAGAGGAAGAAGGTGATCCTCTCCACCGGCAGTGAGCCAGAGAGAGAGAAAAAAGGAGTGACCCTTGGGAAAGCAGTGAGCTGACCCTAAACTTGTAAAGTAAGTGATCCTTGGCATAGAAGTGATCTAGCCCGAACTTTGTATCCACAGCTAGTGAAGATTAGTGGAATTTGGTACGACCGACAACTTGTTGGCGTATGCTCCTTGGACGTAGCCCAGTGCAGGTGAACCAAGTAAAAATCTTTGTATCTGCCTACTTACTTCCCTGAGTTTCATTTAAAGCATCATCATCAGGAAAACTAGAGAAGAACTGATCATAAAAATTGAACAAGAGCAAACAAAGTGACCCTTGTAATAAAGTGGTCAAGATCCAGTGGGGCAGGAATTATTTCGAAAAAGAATATCCATACCCTGATTCACCCCCCCTGTCAGGGTATATAGGCCCCTATTGGCCCTAACAAACTCAAGGATATATAGTACCCACAAATGATCCAAAGAAAACTCCAAAAATTTCAGGTTATAAAAATATCCCTACATTAAAAAAACTTCTCCTTGAGTTTTACTTACAAGCATTTGTAAGATTATAAGTCAAAATGAGCAGGTCTTCAGGCCCACATATTTTCTTACCTTTCCCATGTTTCCTCTAGCAGAAATCTATGTTTCTATAATACATGAACTATATGTATGTTCTTTCCCAAAAAAACATTCACATTATGATCCAACAAACATATTCATTGATCGTCAAAGGACACATCTATATCAAGATCAAAAACATCCACCTGGATCACATGAGATGGGTTAGTGTGATACCACCAATGTTGTGACATAAGGAAAACACAGTACAAAACAATTTTTTTATGGATGATCCAATGGGTATGATACTAGCCTAATTCTCTCTACATCCTAAAATGGTCCAACAAATATAGGAACCAACTAACCAGGTCTCTGTATCCTATGGTAATCTAATCTGTGTGACACCCAAAAGAATTCCTGATAATTATCTATAAATTATAGGGGTCATCTACACCAATCAACATATGACATATGTATAATCTGATCCATATCCATATTTTTCTAAATCATACGAACTTGTTATGAGCTCCTCTATACGAGAATCAGTCCCAACAATTGTGACTTACCTACCTCCATCCGACATCAAGGAGATCTTAATGTCCAACCATAAATTTCCTCATATAGTGCTCTCTGTATCATATTCAGATAACTGATATTATTGGAAAACTCCAACAAGGATAGGCGTGTCTACAATGAACCTTCAATTTTTAGGAAACATGCTTACAAACTATCCACAAGTATATATATTTTATGCTCTAACTTCCCATTTATCTGTGGGAGGAAATCCAAAGACAACAAAACCTATGTTCCATGTTTATTATATAAGATATTACATAACAAAAAATTATAGTGTGAGTAATGGTATGAAAATATTCTATACGATACAAAAAAAATTCCACCTCTCAAATATACAAATATCCCAACTACTCCACTGAAAAATCCTCTTGAATATGAAATAAATGAGGAGAATTCGTCAGTAATTCCACAAAAACAAGAATAAAATCATTCTTTTAAGGAGTCCTTTGGATACACCCTAAAAATTCCATGGTCACTTCAACCCAATTCCATTATGGAATGGGAACTATATATTCTAAACCCAATGGTCATTGATTCTTATCCTTCACCTACTGAAAGGTCTAGCATCATGTCACAAACCCTACTATTTACTTTTTCAAGCGTGGCCACAAAAACATGCATCATAGGTCATTGAACATTTTGTTAACACCTGGTTGCAACACACACTTTAAGGCATGAAATTATCACACCACATACTTATACATTATCATAGGCACAACAACCCGATTATGGACATGGTTGATCTCATCGTCATCTATGCTCCAATTTGAAGAAGACACCACGGTTTTAAGTACATCCCTAATGTTACATCACAATCAATACTCATATTACCTATCTCCAATCTACCTCAAATGTGTAGGATCCTCTAAAACCGATATGTTAGTCCTCTTATCTAGACTCTCATGAACAAATAAATCCATTGTATCCATCAATTTCATAATATTCCATTCATCAATTTACTCCTAAATAGCTTGAGTGTATGTTATCTTACTCAATGAATCTTCCACACCATTTTTCTTCCCTTGTGTATATGTTAGATCAAAATCAAATGTCTTCATTTACTCAAACCATCTCCACTACTTGATATTCAGTTATCAATATTAAAAGATATAATTTAATCACTTATGATATGTATAAAGAGTGTACATTTTACCCAACAAGTAATTTCACCAACAATTAAATACATACAAAACTAAATCCAAATTGAACTAATGCGTAGGGTAATTTCATTCTTGTGGCCTCAATTATCGATATCTGTATTTTACAATTTGATCTCCCAATATCTAAATAGATCCGATTCTCATCCTAGTAGATTCAATACAAACTTTATTATCCTCACGATAATCAGTTAGGATCAATATCAGTAATGATTTCATGTGATTATTCATCCCCTAGAAGGAATTATCACAAGAATCCTTCAATTGAATCATTATCCTCATTTATTCAAGATTGTAAGTAGTGCATCAAATCCAGAAAAGTCATGGATTAAGCTACAAAAATATCTAGAATACCCCAAAATTACCAGCCATCAAAACATTTCTTGGGATACTCCCATGAGACCACTACCTATACTTTCTCTGGGTCCATAAGAGCACCTTCCTCCAATAATATGTGGCCCAAAAGATTACTTAATCCTTCTGAAACTGGAAATTTGATAACAAAGAATATAGATAATTATCCCGCTATGTACTCAGGATGGTATCACGGTTTTGGGTGTGATCTTCATGAGTCTTGGAGTACAATAATATTTCATCAATAATTACTTTAACAATATTTTCTAGTTAGGGTTGGTAGATTCGATTCATCAAGGCTATAAACACTACAGGTGCGTTCTTTAACCCAAATGGCATTACAATGAACACATAAAGTCCATACGTGCTTTTGAAATTATTCCACAATATATCAAAAGTCTGAACTGTTAGACGATGATACCTTGATCTCAAATCAATATCGGAGTAGTCAAAAGACCATCTGAACATGTAAAATATATCATTGATACATGGAAGTGGATATCATTTCTTTATAGTCATCTGATTTAAATTTTTTTAATCTATTATTAAGCATATATTATTGATTACCTTCATCGAAAAAACACATGTGGACTCCAAGGAGACGTACTTGGTTAGATAAATACCATATCCTCCAACTCTAGATGTTTTTTGAGTTCATGAAGCTATGTTACTTCCATTCTATATGGTGGAATAGAAACTGGATTTTCCACTTACATTCTCTCAATAGTAAATTCCACATATCTCTTTGGTTGAATCCCTAACATGTTTTTAGGAAACACATCCTAAAACCTATCCATAAGGGGTGGAAATTCATTATTCATCTCACATCCATCATCCATCAAGAGAGATGCAATCTGGTCTGCAAGTTTCCCCAATTGATGAGTAATTGACCCTTCTCAGCCAACCTATATATCCCACTCCCAAAAGTGAATGTAGTTGTCACACTTAGAAGATGTAAAATTCACTCTGTTGTGATAAAATTAAATGTGGGCTTGATATGAATCTAGTCAGTACATACCTATATTTATTTCGATGCCAAACATGTAATAAATTTTGAGATCCTTGAGAAAACAGTACTCACATGTCTCAATAGAATAATCTTAACACAAATAGATGTCTCTATACCATACACCCAACAGTGTATATATCATCAAGACCATGCTCTTGAACTATAGCACTGGGCTCAAACAATTAAAGTGTCTTGTAGAAATAACAAAATGATAAGCTCCATTATTCAATAAGGCAATAGATAATGTTGAAGCTATAAAAATAGTACCTCTCTCTATCGATGGTCTAGCATCACTATCCACAAGTGTAGGATTAATGATAATTGACTATAATTCCCCTATTTCCTATGAAAAAATACGACTCTCATGAGATGTTCCATGTCGCTGATGAGGGCTCTATTTACCTAGGGTAACATGTACACACTATCTACCATATTTTATAGTAGAACTAAAGCTTCTAGACTGATATGATGGAGAAGTTCCACTTCCCACACCCTGGCTTTATTTAGATCCTCCCTCACTAACTGTCTGTCATGGGTTCATATTGAACCTTTTTAGATGTCCATTATTTTCAAAACCACAACACTCTTATTTTAGTCTTGAGAAATGTTTCCATGTGTAGCTCTACCTTCCAAACCGGGGGAAAATCACATGGTTGAGGTCTTATGTAACCGAACCTTCCTATGGGAAACTCTTATTCCCTCTTACTTCGGATAAATTATCGTAATTAAAGTTCATGCTCTCATATTTTACTCCTATTTACCATCTAGAAGAAACCAACTATCCACCACTGGATACCTCATTTAGGTTCCCCTTAGATATGAGAGCCTAATTCACTAACACTCCAAATTTCTTCAGTTAGATGTTATTAACCTGTTACTTAATTTCACAATTAATTTAATCCTTTGACTAATTTTCCACAGTATCATCCTATAAAACCTACTCAAGAACAAATAATTACTAATCAATAAATAATATTTCATAGTTCATCATGGAAATGACCCCCTAAGTCATCTTATAACTCAACTTCTCTCTTTTTTCTAAGTGTCTCTATATAGAAGTTCCTGAGAAAATTTTCTTGAATGTCTATCCAGTGCATTGTCTCCATCTTTCCATCCCAAGATTGGATGTACCACCATTACTTCTTCAGACCATGGATCATATAGGAAATTAGCATGACCTTCTTATTGGTTGGAATATACAAATGTCCAAGTATAAACTGGATAGACTCAATCAAGAACTCAACTCCATCAGGTACACCAACTCTAGTAAAAGTTATAGGGTGCTGCAACTAGAACTCCCTAATACGAATAGACAGGATTTTAACAAACCCCCTAAGGTAGATTTCTATAAATTCAATGACGTGAATGAATTTTCCTCATAATATATACCCTACTTCCTCAACCGGATCTATCGGTGCATCTTGTTCTACTATTGGTAGATCTACTCTTGCCATATTAACCTATATTAAAGTCATTAAGCATCATCACATAGGCATATATCTTAATTTCCAAACACACACCTTAGGAAATAGTTCACTATATTAACATATTTATATTAGAGGGAAACACAATAATGCACAACATGTCATTCCCCAAACATTTCTGCACTGTCAAAACTGAGGCACTCTTATTACCCTTAATCACCCAACATATATGACTTGGATAAAAAGTGTAAATGTATTCTAATTTTTCAAATTCAATTATAAACTCATTTTTCACATTTTTTTATTAGTTTACTATTTAAAATTTCATTTTAGGAATCATTTTCATCATAATTCCATAATAAGGGAAAAAAATTCATGTCAAAAAAAATACCCATTACCCATTGCACTGTGAATTTATAAAATTATTCATGTAAAAATATAATCCTATGTTCTTAGAATGATGCATTAAAAATTAACTCTAGTTCCTTCCTAAGCCATGTGATAGAACTCAGAAAATATCAACAAATATTTGAAACAATAACCACATCAGATAATAAGTGTGTCACCCATGATGAAATAATATCCTACTATAACCACACACATCCACAACATCAACCCACCATGGGTACATGGGTTTTCTCCCATACACGGGTTTGAAACTCCCATGCACGAGCCCATGTCTAAGGCCTGACTCTCCCAAATCTCAAATCCATTTTTCGCAAACATAAATAAAAATTATAAGAAAATAAAACCCCTATACTACAACGATTTTACATCTAGGACCATGTTCCATATGCTTGTGCCCCCTGTTGGACCAACACATGACATCATGCATGCCTCCCAATATTCCATAGGCTTTATTATCACATTGGGTCTAATATAAATCATGAGGAGACTATAACTTTTTGTTTAGGGAAGTACCCCAATTGAAAATAAAAAAATGACTGAATAACATAGAACTAGAAACCTAACAATACCAATATCACAAGACAACCAAATCTAGAGATAAAATATATAAATAGAACTACAGATATGATATTAAAAAGTATGAGACATGTGTAAAAAAGAAAACTAAAATTCAATGTCACATACAACTCAAAAAATTATTATGAACCATGTTTTTTCCCACATCCATGATTCACCCCCAATCAGCCTTCTAACACAAGGAATTTTCCCTTTTCCTAAACATAAAACACAATGTCTATTTGGGTTCTGATTTTGTAACTCGAGTGTGATGTGATTAAAACTTCGTAGACCACCACCAATGGTGTATTAAATAATATTTAATCGAAAAATGTGTATTTAAGTGTATAAATAAATAATACTAATGCATTAGTGAATGGTTAGCACATTATTAATTAATCTTTATTTGACCATATAAACCCCCAGGTTTCCGAGGACACCGAACCCTTAAAAATTATTCAGTATATGTTGGGGTCTTTACTACCCCATGGGATATCATATTTATGAACACCATTACTACCATTCATAATCACAATTCTTATATGAAAAAATTAATAAAACATATAAATCAGTCCAACAAGATTAATGTTCACAAAGTAATCTAACCTCAAGACTCTAATATGAGTGAGGATAAATGAAGCATAATATATTTATAAGAAATGGGGAAACTCTCACGATCATTCCCATAGATTGACTACAATATCTATCATGGTCCTTTAGAAATAAAAATGGAATCTCTCCAGGCCATCCTCTCCAAAGGCTGTCACGTACTTTGGGTAATCAAAATTGAATATCTCAGAGTCTTCCTCCATGAATGATATAATGGACCTTTGGGTAATCCCCCTATCACAAAATAGTAAACTCATGTTATACTCCATTCCAACATAATCCCAACCACGTGACATATATCCACTATCCATTTCATAAATCATTCAATTAATTAATTCATAAAATTAATAAATCCTACTAATTTCTATTAATTAATCATATGATTAATTAATCACATAAATGTATTTAATTAATTAAAAAATTATATAATTATTTCAATCCCATTTATTAAGTCATAAATTAAAAAATAATTTATATTTTTTAATTAATTAAATAATTAAAAAACCCAATAAATTATCGTAATTATTTCTAAAATTTATTAAGACAATCTAGAAATCCATATATCCCCTAATTAATTAACCAATTAATTATTATCAGTTCCTATTTAGTCATTCTAATAATTAAACCGACAATTAATTATTCCTAATTTCATAATTAATTACTTTGATAATTAATTATTCAATTAATTATCCCTATTCCTCTGTTAAAATATTTAATCAAATCCGATATTCCTCAATTAATTAATTAACCAAATTATTGAATTAAATTTAGGAAATACAATTGATAATAAAACCTTTGAAATTATATAGAAACGTACATGAAATTAACATTGAGACTATAAAATTTGAATAACAGACCACCTTCCATGATTCATCGATAAACAATCACCTTATAGAAATCCCCAAAATTCAATGGAGTAATGGTGTAGAATGAGATGCAGACCTGTAAACAAAATCGTGAGTAAAAAATTCAGGATCTCATAAATATAGAAATATATATAAAATAATATAATATATATCCATATAACTGGGTATATATAAAACCAAAAGTAGTGAATAAATTCTATTAATGTAATAGATAAGATAGGAGGAGGAATGAGAAAGAAACAAGGATTAGATCCCTTTTCTAGGAGGGGTAAAAATCTTCAATCCAGGCTATGAATCACATCCAAAAAAGGTCGAGAGGGAATAAAATCTTTCTTGGAGGATCCAAGAGAAAATTGTATTATGGTAAAATAGGGGTTATTTTGAGATTAAAATGCGTGTTCGATAAATTTGAAAACTATATTTTGGGTTAATTTAATTCCCATGAACAATTTTCTAGAAGAGGTTGCATGGTTTCCCCAAACCATGCATCTGAAACATGTTCCTATTTTATAGTGGAGCATAGTTACTTTGAAAAGGGTTCATGGTTTGACAAACCATGTGCTAACTATTCAATTCTCTAGAGTCCAAGGTTTCACAATTTGTTTTGTGTTGGGGTTCACTGTTTTGGAGAAACGTGCTCCGACCATTCAGTTCCATATTTCTTCTAATTTTATAAAATTTCCACAAAACACACACCAAGTAAGAACCCAATATAAATTTAATCAAAATAATTATAATGAGTACATAAATATGAGCTCGTGAGAAATAAAAAAATGTTGGTCTCTTACACTAGATAATATTCCAATAATCTAACCTATATGCATGATATAATGATGATGGTATGGTTGGGATTCATATAGATTCATCCTGGGATCAATCATTATGCCTTATTTGGAATTGAAGTTGGATGGATTATAACATGAAATCTTTATAGATGATAAGTTTAAATCATTTGATCCATCTATTATGTAATGTGAATATGGACTGAGATACTAGTATTTGACCTCATGTCTTTATAGGACACCCTAGATTCTAGGGGACCCTAAGATTCATGTCCTATATTGGATCCAAATATGTATAGATGAGAAATTATTTTATTTTAATTATTATTATAATGGATAGATTCCTAGGAAATTCCAAGTATGTAGCTGATCGTGCTTAATGATGTTACCTCTTCTGGATTGGGATTCTCAGGATTCCTCGGATCTGGATGTTTGGAATGGTTATGTGAGGGATTATTTCATTCATTAATTTAGAAGGATGTTGGGAATTAGTCATGATTAAATTTTCATACCTAGAGTTTGGATATATTTCTATGATGACTGTGATATAATCATTGAGATGTTTGTAATGAGATTCAGGTTGTTGTTGGACATGAGGGATGTCTCTGTGAAACTATGATCCAATATTAATATAGATTGATTAATATTATGGAATACATAGAGTCACCCTAAAAATTATTGAGGAATGTATGAATGGTTAGGGTCATGGTAGTATAGATTGGAACATATATGTTTGTGGGTACATAGGATACCATGGTCCTCATGAGGTTATTAAAGGCATTTCAGAATAAAGAAGGCTGATGTATTATTATCTGATAATTTTTTTGTTTCCAACATTTTATCTACATCATTCACCTAATATTATCACCTGAACATATCACTAAAATTATAGCAAAGTAATGGGGCTGTGTTGTTGGTTCCCTACTATGATATATACTCACACCAAATTTAGAGGGGGGGGGGTGGGCTATAACACATGGTTACCCAATCTCACTCTCACATAGTAACATGAACATGTTTGGACGGGGATCTGAATCTATCGAGTGGGAGAGAAAAATGAGTATGTAGAGTTTTTATGAGGTATGGATTGGGGTAATAGTTGATCCAATACATTATTGATGATTATTTTATGATCCTATATAATTTTTTAGTTTTTTTAGTGATTGGAATGTATCCATGTCTGATTTTATTACATTTTTTGATAGCATGAAATATTTATTTGTTATTCTATATACTCAAATGTTTATTATTCATTTCTATTTATACTAATTTAATGTACTTAGATATATGAGGTATATTTCTTCCATTAAATTCTGTTATACCCCTGATCCTAGTTGGATATATATTGCATAAGGGGAGGTATGCTAGATATCATTTTGTGAACTACTCTAGGGAACCATTTGAGAGAATTATGGACCAAGACATTACAATGTGGAATTAGAATATTTACTTTTGTATTTCTATTTCTGAACTACTAGTATGGATATATGAAAGTGTCATATATAATGATGGATATTAGTCTATGTTATCCAAAACAACTATTCAGGTAGAAAGGATAGTTTTTTAGGTTGTTATTGTTGTTATATATTTTTTATTAGATGTTTAGTATTTTTTTCACATAGTGTGATGATCATTATGTCTTATATTGATGATAACATATAGATTTAATCACTTATATAATTTTAAAGTGACATTTCATGGATATTAGAACACATATCATAAAGGTATGAGGCAGATAATGCATTATTATTAGGAACATAGGGTTCACACTATATATATATGCATGAGAGTGTGTGAATTATATCACTGATGATTGAAGATAATTTTTTTAAATTGGTAGAAAATATGAACAAAATGATTTACCATATATTTACTTTGTGGCATTATAATAACATGCGATTATATTTATATATATATATATTTTATGGAAATTCATGTTGATCTATGGTGAGATGATCATTGATGTTTGTGTAGTTCCCCGGTGAATGGTACTTAGAGGTAACCTAGTAGGTCAATGTAGGAATTTAAATCCATTGTGGGAAACACTTTATTGGCTGTTTTGTACTTTTTTAGTTAATTAATGTGTCAGTGCAGAGATCCAATTTATCCTTGTAATATTTTGAAATATTTCTTGCATATTTTTCATGTTCTAGGGTCTTAGATGACGTACAATTCTGAGGCCCAATGTTCCAAAAATGAATGTTATAAAAAATTTTAATATATTTTATATTTAGTGATAATGGTTTCATAAATAAAATAGGATAAATATTAAAAAAAGCACTGATCTGAATTATGTGACCATGGTAGAGTTTGGAATGCGATGTTTACCATAGGAATGAACTAAAATAAGCAGCTGTGAGGAATTCCTATATCTATCTTGTTGGAAGCATGTTAATTGGATAAATTAATTAATGAAATAAATAAATAAATTTTATTTATCTAAACAAAAATTCATTAATAATTCTTCCATGGAGGATACTCTAGTGTTAGATACATAAACAAATGGAGGATTTTAATTATTCATCCTCTATCCATTGGTGAATCAACTTGGATGGCCCTAAAACACTGGATTAGAGAAGATTAGATTGAAAAAAATGTAATCAATTCTTTCATTCATTGGAGAAAACATTATCTAAGGATAAAATATCCAATCTCTTATTATGACTCATCAATTTTCGGTTTATGACCTTCTTTATATTAAATTGATTTAGTAGATCAGTCTATTCTATTGATCAACACCAATTATAGATTCATGAAATTCTCTAATGTACTGATGTAATTGATTATTTTTTTTATAAACTTGGATATCCTTTTTTATTATCATCGGCCATGAACTCTTAGCCATCGATAGTTTAAAATCTGTTATTATGACTTTCACCCTATAATATATCATGTTTTTCACTGGTAGGACCTAGTGGTCTCGATTTGATATTTTTGGGTTGTATAAAGCTTGATCATACCAACAATATGTCAATGAAATGACAGACGAGGCATAGATCGATGAATCGAGGAAATATATAGGATGCTTTCAAGATGTTTGTATTTTTGGACAATTTAAGATGAAATAATCCCCTCCCAAAAAATAGGAGGTGTCTGGTGCCAATGGAAAACCCCCAAAACTGATAGGATTTTGTTTTTGGCCATGGTATGGTCGAAAACGATGAATGAATCATAGATCCATGAGTTTCGGGCTAGAAAAGGATGAGATCTTTTGTGATACAACTGGATTAAGCACATATGTAGTGCATTTGATATTCTATGAAAAACCTAACTACAAGTTGTATACTATGATGAACACATGTTGTGTAGCCCCTTGGATGAAGGTTCTAGGGTTTTAGGAGTTGATAATGATGGTATACATCGTATATTACCTATATGAAGTGTTCCCACATTTCCATGGGGATGATCCATGTGGAAGAGGACACATCCAGCCACACACCATGTTCCTGAGTACACAGGCATTACCCAAGCACACAGTAGACACCCTAGGTGAATGGGCATTCTATGTATTAAAGTACACATACACAAGGAAAATTACAAAGACAGAATTATAATACATTGATTAGGCCAAACACATGGGTGTAACTCTGAGTAGCATAGTCATTCTATGTATATCCCTAACACACTATGTATTCCAAAACACTTTGCAAGATGTGTTCCTTTTGAGACAAGATGAACTGATTGATTGAGACCACATGCCATGTGGGCCTACTCACATGCAATGTACCCATTGGATCCTTTTGGAGAGATTTAAATCATCCATATATCATTTGTTTTAACTCATCTTTGGCACATGAGTAGCCAATAATATGTTTTTTTCCACATAAAACATGAAGATTCTTTATATTGCGGCTTTTATGATATAATGATAAATTTTATAGGTGTGACTCTTTTGAGGTGATGCCCGATGATAAATGTCGTTCGGTTGAATCACAAGATGATTCCTATAGATTGAAACACCACATTGGTATGGGTGAGGTCCCTATAGATACATTCCATATGGAACCCCCCATCAGATAGGGAACAAGTCCTCTATGGCCATAGTTGAACCCACACTCATACCAGGGCATGGGTCCTCGACCTATATAGTAGACCCCCACCAATCATCTTGGTGGTGGGACCTATTCAATCTAAGGGAAACCCACATATAGGATAGGGAGAAGGAACTTGTTAACCCGAGTGGATACCCCTACCACAATATAGTGTGGGTCCTCGACCTATATAGTGGTACCCCCCATCATCTTGGTAAAGGGTCCTATATATTCTAAAAGGATCCCCCTAATAGATATGGACTGAGTCCTCAGGAATGTCGATTGGAACTCCCCATAATCTTGGGCATGAGTCAAAAATGGATACATATAATGAAGAACCACCCTGATGCACAATGGTGTGGGTCCAATACATGGATTGTGTTCCCTATCAGCAATAAAGAATATTATTATGGCATGTACATTCACACATTTACTTCTAGGAAGACACATGAGATAATGGAAATCATTGATGGAATTTTGGACCAGATGGAGACTCTTATTCTTGGAAAATCAATGATATAGAGATCACTATATATCTTATTTGAGTTACTTTTTAGTGAGATTATTTATATATACTTCATTATCCCTAACATTGGACTTGGTTACTCTTATTTCATGGGTTGCGAAGACACACAGGGATATTCCCTATGCATTTCCTGGTTAGATTCTAATTGATGGACAAGCTAACTCTCTTGTAATAGTTGGAAAAGACTCAAAGTGTTGTTCATCTACACACAATGTTGATCCCTTTGTGTTTGGATGAAGTTACTATATCTCGTATTTTTGGTTGACCTATTCATTATCTTCTATATTTCTATTCCTTTTGAATCTCTTAATTCTTCAACATTATGTTTGTCCTTAAAGGTGTGTTTATATTCAACTATTCATGGGATTTACTTGCACGTGTAATATCTTAAAAGGATGAAACAAAAGGGTAGCGATGACTACAATGGAACTAACAAATACCTATTACTTTTGACTGCATATAGTGGTCCCAAATTGGATATCAAGGGACAGTATCTCTTAGGGGATTGCATTCCAATTTTTTCTGGTTGGGATTTCTTTCTTGTTGGGTGTGGATTTTTCTCTTTTACCATTCAGTTTACACTACATACTCTTATAATATCTAGAGGCTTTAAATGAATGGGTTTGTACCTAGTATATTTTTTCTTTTATAATTATTCCTAGGAAATTCAATATCGAGATGGTTATGTGTCTACATAAAGATACATTGTAAAATTCATCCCCTTTTTATCTATTCCTTTTGTGATAGACCTCATCCACTAGACTATGTAGTTCGGTTTTTGGTAGTTGCAACTTGAGCATGAGCTTGGTTCGGGTTAGGACATATTAGTATCAACGGATGTTCGATCGAAGGGAATTTCTTTTTAGTACTTCCCTTTTAAGTATTTGGTTGGGATTAGGGAAACTGTTTCAGAGTGTTTTGATTGCCTATCTCAATCTAGAGAATCCAGTGATATTTGGGGTAGCTGATGTATCCATTCACCAAGTCCATGAATACTTGCATGTCGACTATAAATAATTAGACATTACTTACATGGATCAAGAGTTCAAGCATTGTATAGGATTGAATCATTGAATTTTTTATTGAGTTATATTCCCCTATATATATATATATGATTATCTGATAGTGTAATTTCTTTATTAATTTTAGGTTTCCACCACAATGATATCCATCCAGGATACCATTTTCGGATAATAAAGTGAATTTGTTGAGAGATCAAGCCCCATTTCAGTATTTATCTCATGAGATTTAAACCCCAGGTGGTTAGGTATCATCACCTCCAACTATTGAGAATAAAATGATCTAAAAATTGAAGCATATGGATTCATTCAAGTTTAAAATTATCAATGAGTTCTAGAACTAAAGGATGTTATGGTTCCACAGTGCGGCATATCCTTTTGTAGAAGATGATTGGTAAGACTATGTAGACCCTATCTTCTAGCTCATCTAGACATCAAAAGATCATGTGTTTATACTAGAATATAGCCTTTTCCAAGGAGAATCTTAGAACTAGTGGTGTTTCATTACATATATGCATGATGATTCGACACTATCATAGATAGATATCCATTAAGTATTCAATGAAGTGTTCTACCCCTCCAACTTATTCTCAGTTCAAATTCAAGATCCTAATGAAAATTAATAGTGGGGGTGATGGAGTCTGAGTATACATTGAGTTTTATAGACCATACTCAACACTCCCTTGAAATGATACAATATGGATACTTTTGAGAACAAAGGTGGGGGAATGGACTCCAAAGAGATATTCACGCTGTCATAGTTCCCTTGTGCATCCCCACAAATGATAGGGTATGTGGGTAATCACTGGTAATAATGATTTTCCTTCATAGGGGCTCTAAGAATAAATAGATTTTCATCAGAATCATAGGACTGGGTATTTTTTAATGGTATGTAACAACATATGATAGGATTTTGATATAGGATACATTTCCATGATAATAATAAAGAGCATGGCCAGGGTTAGAAAAAGGATTAGGGAAGGCTGGAGTGGGTGGTTCATCTCATATTATGGGAGAGGTCAGATAACATGATACTAAAAATACATACATGATGAGGAGCCTAAGAACATAGATACATTACCACCATGGAAGTGGTAGCACTGTTATTAGAGATCTCCCTAGAGAGGGAAAGGTGGTCCTAATGAGGAAGAGTTTGAATATGATAAATAAGAGCTATGGGTGACGGGAAATGCTATGTGATACATCTACTGCCACCAGTATGCATCCCATGTTAGGATCAGGGAGATGGCAGTCAGTGCCACAAATATATGCATGCATAGGTGTCTTATGACCTCGTGGCGCATAATATAATTAAAAATACAATTTATTTTTATTTTAGTCATAATTATTTATTAGTATACACGTGTTCCAATTAATCATTCATACATATTATCTTTTTGTTATAGATAGATCTTTCAATTGAGTCTCTAGCACAGTATCATCATCTTGATGCTCCAACATGGAAGTATTCTTCTAAATATTTTATTTGTTTTAATTATGAGCTATTTTTTGGTGGAGATATGTTCACGTGTGACATTATGGTTATCATCATAGAAACTTATTACATCATCATGGGTTTGTAATGACTAACCATGGTCCATGACAAGATTGAATATCCCTGAAGACAAGTTATATTCAGCTGCACTAATGGGAAGAGCTTTAACTTTATTGGTCACATTCATCTGATGGGATGGAGAACGGGTTTTACGAGAAATAGGTTTCATCGCATTAGCCATCAGTTTGTGAGTGTATCCCTTATTGTAGAAATATCATTAGACGTCTAGATTCCATAAGTTGTGGACTATTATACAGACTTCATCCATGTGTAAGTTATAGGAATTCCATAAAGACAGGAGTTGATGTTTTTAATTGACTTACATATGAGGATGCTCCTATATTTTTTCATCATATAAGATGGCCCTTACCGACATCTGAGAGATATGGTTGTTGTTGGAAGACCATCATGAGAAGAGTTTTATTAGTCATAGTGTTCCCCCAGTTTAGATCAAGTGTTGTTCATGAAAAAGGAAGATGAGAGGTTGTGCCTTTTAGTATAATATCTTCTCTAGAACCGAGACATGATAAAGAAAAATAAGACCATGCCAAGGATTGACGACCAATATGACCCATTTTGCGTTTTTAGATAGATCTCAAAGACTGATCTCTATTCTCGCTACCACCAACTGATGGTTCACAAGGTTGATATTACAAATTTTCCATTCTGAGGTTTCTATGGACACTATGTATTCCAAGTGATTCCCATTGGTGTGATTAATTACATCACCATGTTTATGGATTCGATGAACTAGGTCATCCAGTATAACATGTAATAGTTAGTGGTCATCTTAATCAATGACATACTCGTCTACTCTACATCAAGGGATGAGAATGAAAATCATTTGAATATGGTTTTAAATTTTCGTTGATGTGACGTTATTTATTGAAATATCTCGATTTTCTAGTTCCAAATTCATAAAGATCACCTTATTCGTAATGTAATATCTGAGCACAACATAGGCATGGAAAAATCAAATATTGATGCAATACTTGCTTGGGTTACACCCAATAGAATATTATATGGGCATAGATTTGTAGCCCTGGAAGGGTAATATTAGAGGACTGTGGAAGAATTCTTTTGGATCATATCCCCCTTTTAACTCTTTCACCCATAATGTTTAGTAATTTACCTATACTGAGAAGTTCCATAGGGCCTTTTAGGAGTTGACTTTTAGGTTGACTAGTGATCGTGAGTTGAGACTACCAATGGAGGGAATGGTGTACATATTCTATTTCAATGCCTTGGGTGTTGGTATCTGATATGTGTTGTGAAGGGATAAGATATTATCTCATATGGGACAAGGATTTCGAAAACACATGATTAGAAGTACAAAAATCAGGATATAGAGCGTATATCATTTATATTCACCCTGATGATGTAGAGGAACTAACTTTTAAGAGAAAACTTTTTTGGTTTACTTAGACCATTAGAGTCATAATTACATCTTCATCTAGAGAGACATGAATGTGACAGAGTAGCACTGGTTGGAGTTCCTAAAAGATAATGACATTGAGATAGTCTATACTCTTGGAATGGGAAAAATAGTAGTATATTCCATTATTAAGAATTCCAAGGATAACATGGTGAATGAGTCCTCATAGAAGTTTCTTTCCTTTCATCTATCCCTAGTGGAGTAGGAGGGTACACAATTTTTATAATAAATGGTGTTGAATCCTAATATTCTTGAGTCTACTAGTGATTCCTAACAGAAATACATTGACTGTGATGTTTTGTCAGGGATAGATATCAATATTTGATTCACCATATTGATATCCTAAAATAGAGAATCATGTTATATATTTATAGGGATAGATAGTGGTTCTATAATCTATGTGTGAGGAGGTGACATGAGAGTTCCACACATCTCCAATAATTGTACATCAAGGTGTGGGGAAGTTGTAAAGAGGTATTCAATGGTATTTTTGGGGGTACATTCATGATACAATGAATAAATGGACTATTATTTTAGTTCCACACATTTCAGTAGGTGAAGTCTGAGAACCATGATTCTATAGGTTTGTTGTATCCCCTTGGGATCCGGGAGTGGAAGTGGGATGACATATCAATCGACTTTCTAATAGAGAGTCCATGCACAATTAATGTCTATGATTCCATCTTGGTGATATTTTGAAGACACAAAAAATGTTAGCACACTTCTTTTCTATCATGTAGTAGATTTTGGTGGATATTTCGGGGGACCTGTACGTGTGAGAGATTATTCACCATCATGGGGTTCCTTCTATGATTTTAACTAATTATGATACACGTATTAAATCCTGATTATGGGGAGGCCTACAAGAGGCATTCAAGACCCAAATGAGGATTAATACATCCTTTTACCTCATGAGTGGTGGGAAGGAGTTCTATATCTCAGTGTTTGGGGATATGTTGAGGTCTTGCATGTTAGACTTATTCCTAACCCGAGAGGATGACATTACCTTGGTAGAATGTGTGTACAACAACACCTACCAATCTATAATCATCCCATAACATTTTTGAGGCCCTATATGGGAGACAATTTTTGTCACCCTTGTATTGGGAATTTTTTGGTGAGACATCTATTATGGAACTAGAGTTCTTGTAGGGAAAAAATTTTAAGGCCTATGTTATCCATGATATGATGTGGATGACTTAGATTAAGCATAAATATTACACAGATCTCCATCATAGGCCCTTGGAGCTCAACCCGGGAGACCAAATTCTTGAGAGTCTCCCCACATTAAGAATTTCCAAGGATCGTATGTTGAGTTAAACTATCCCCAAGGATTATAAGGATCATTGGGATCATGAAAAGGGTTGTTGTGGTTGCTTTCCGCCTCTCCCTACCCCCAAAACTAGAGTAAGTGCATGACTTCTTCCATGTGTCACAACTGAGGTGGTATGTGCATATCCCGACACATATCATCAACGTGGGTGATCTAGATATCAAATACAGAGCCCCTTTGGTGGGATCCTAGTGGCGATCATAGATTAACAAGAGAGGCCCCTACATGGATGGACTATCCCCTTGGTTTTCATGTTGTCGATACTCAAGAATTCTCAGAAGAGCACTTTGTTGTGGGGGATCCAAGTATGAGCTCAAAATCCTGATTTTTTTAGTTTTTCTTTTCTAGAATGAAAATACCTAAGAAGTAAAATATTTAATGACCAATTATTTTTATTTTTAAGTGATTAAAATATCATTATATATATTTCCTAGGCTAGATACTAAGAGTGTGTTTTATTCTGAGGCCCAATGTCCCTAGAATTAATTTATTAAAAATATTAAATATGTTTTATTTTTTGTTTGTCAAATAAAATGAAATAACCCATAAAATAAATCACATATCCAAAATACGAGTCCATGGTTGGGTAGAAAATGTGATGTTTACCCTAGGTGCAACCTAAAATAGGCTGGCAATGGGAGTTCAATAATTTTTTCCACATGTAGTACGTTTAGTGGGAAAATTAATTTATTAATATAATTAATGAATGAATTTAAACTAAATGAAAATTATGTAAGAATATTACCATGGAATATACTCTTGGGGTTGCCACATGAAACCTTGGAGGATGGAAGATCTTCTTTGTCTACATTCATTGTATAATCACATCGGATGATGGAGAAATGATGGTCAAACTACATCAGAGTGTAGTGATCATAATGACATCCTTAAATCATTTGAAAAATAATTTTTCAACAAAAAATAGTAAAATATAATTAGAGAAATATTCAAAAAGAATTTTTCTCTTTTTTATTAAATTGATTGAGAAGATTATTCCCTTCCTTTTATATGTTCCAATTGAAGATCAGTGGCATGCTCATAGATACCAATTTGATTTTTCTTCTTCTTTTAATACCATAAATATCTTTGTTCTTGATCGTGGGAGAATAATTCTTGACCAAAAATGGTTATACATGTTTTCTTATTATTTTATCACTTAATTTCTTTTTGTTCATCACCTATAGGACCCTATGGTCCTATTTTAACATTTCATTTAGGTAGTAAGCATGATAGAACTCTTGGAATTGTGAAAAGATGATTAACTAGAAATGTATTGAAAAATTAATCATATATACGACTTGTTTTCATGATATGGGTACTTGGATGAAAAATTTGAGAACAAATCATCACCTCTCTTATGATTGGATGAATGTGGTGTATACAGTTGAACCCCATAGCCGACATGATCAAATTTTTTACCACAAGATGACAAAAAGCGTTATACATCACAAAAATCCACATGTATTGGGAGAAAAAATGCCAATACATATAGAGAAATGGATGTATTAAATATTGTGTGAGAGAATATTATATTGTATAAAAAACTACACTACTCACTCTGTATTGTGATGAATACACTCTGTGATTCCCATTGACTGCATAAGCCAAGTTTTCAAGATTTCAATCGGATGGAAGTACGTTTATACTCCAATCACAATGTGTATGCCCTTTCATGTGATGATGATCCTTGTGTATGAGCACATGGCTAAGAACACACCATGTTCATGAGGATACATGAATGACTAGATCTCACAGGCATGACTAAATCCCACCAACATCAACCTGTTAGAAGAGGCATGTCGTGTACTAAAGTACAAAGAAACAAGGTAATTCACAAGAACATATAATAGATACACAGACTTGTCTAAGAACATAGGCGTTCCCCTGAGTGTAATGGGAATCCCATGTATATCTATCATGCCTAAAGCACTCCTATATTAATAGAAATCCATTTCCCATCAGTGTAAGGACCCCTAACCTAGTTTTCTAGACTCAGTGGTTATTTTATAACAATGTTATAGATATAAGAGATAAAATCAACAAGGGTAAATTAGTATAGTAGTCATGGAGAATTAGAAATGTACACGGTTCCCTTGTATCATTATAAATTAAACACATAACGTAATAAAGTAAAATAAACTTATTTATTGAAACTTTTTCAATTATTTTATCTTCATAACCTGGGGAATGAATACCACTAAAAGGGTGAGTTAAAAAAATTAGAAAAGATTATATAAAACATATGTTAACTTGAGTGATTATTAAAATAATAATTATAAGGTAAATAACAAAAAAGAAAATTACAATAAATAAATTATGAATGAAATTGAGTCCGTATATTTTTTTATAGTGAAAATATCATGGATATTATTGACTGAATACTGAATGAAGCGAATGATTAATTATTAGTCATCATGTATCTAGCACATGAACCACTACCTCCTATATGGATTCTATATGTGTGAATAAAGACATCCTATTATTCATGAAATCAAATAAAAAGGGCTTTTCTCCCACAAATTTCATCCCGTGATTCTAGTGATGCATCAAGGGGCTACTTATAACCTAACCCCCCTAGTAGGGCTAGCATTGACCCATCCCCAACCCAAAGAGATTTCATTAAGCAGTCCCAAAAACATTTTTACTAGTCCAAATCATTATTTATATATAAAATTTCTTATTTAGTTAATAAATAAAATTCACTGTCATCAAATATATGTATTAAATAAAAAATATATATTTATCTATATTTCCACAGTTAATAAATAAAATCAAGGTAAGCTATATATTTAAATTGGTGTACATATTTCCCAATATTCATATCCATGAAGGAATATTTTCAAAATATGAAATACAAATGATTCATAAAAAATGATTTTCAAATAAATTGGAAACATGTAAAGAAGTGTGTTCTAAGAAACAATTGAAATGAGCCTTTTTGGGGTGGTTTAAGGGAAAATATAAAAGTGGCATTAAATATTAAAATGGAATAATTGTTTTCACAAAAATTTAAATAAACCAATATAGTTTTTCATTATAAAATTTTTTATTTTAGATAAATATTTATGGACTAAAATAGATTGTTGATTCAATATAAAAATGTGTAAGAAATTGGGATGTTACCTTTAATTGGGCTTACTTATCAAGGGAATTGAAACGATAGAATTTTAGAAACATGTATTTATCCATGATCATGGATGAATTAATCGAGATATATTATTTTGGAACTTTTAAAAATAATATAGAAGTAGTGTATAAAAATAATTAATAATTATGTTGATGTAAAAAGAGAGAATGTGTAACATGATGAAAAAAGGCAGGTCTAAAGAGAGTCCCTTACAATGTCTTAATCAATGGAATCAAATGAACCATAAAATCAATAATCATAAAATGAAACATTGAATACCATAAAAATAACATAATTAATGATATGATATATATAAAAAGATATAATATATACAACACTCACAATATGTTAGTGTTGAATAAGGTATACCTCATAGAAATAAAAGTGATATGAGAATCCCTATACAAGGAGTGTATAATTTGAATAAGGATAAATAACTGAGATAATTCTGTTTGAAAAATATAAATTCACACAATAAAATTGGATATAATGTATTAAAATTCATTGGCCATTTCATACATATTCATGGAATAACATAATCAATGACATAGATGTTTAACTCAATGAATGAAAATTGATTTAAGAAATCCTTTACATTAGGATCTACATTATTAAAACATGTATGAACCTCCTATATAGTGGTTTTAAAAATATTATTAACATATTACCGAATCAAAATAATATTTAAGATTTCATATATGACCCCATTATATCATTTTACCAATCTTTTGTCAATGGTATTTTGTTTTTACCATTGTTTTGAGTGTTAACTACTTAATTTTCCTATGCATATTTTCTCATATAGGTCATGGTAATATTATATATGGTATATAAAAACCATATCAAGAATATAATTATTTTTATAAATATTATATTTATTCCTTAAATACAATTTTTGAACCATTTGATAATGTTGAACATATAAAATTAATTATATTTCTACAAGGAGACGGTAAACCATATGTAAGAATGTACAATAATTTTATTTTCAGTCAGATGGATAAAAGGTAGAAAATGGTTGTTTCATAGTCATAATATATATATATATATATATATTATATTGTAAATATTATTCTAAATATGAAATAACATATCAATAGTAATTAAAAAATATTAATTTAAATGATTCTGTAAAAATTATTTCCACTCTTTCGGTGGACTTCCATAAGTTGACTTTATAAGGGATCTATAGAAAGGGTTTCGTGAAATAAAGTACCACTGTAATATGCATAAGGTTATTGATATGATAAATTGTCAAAAATGTTTTATATAGGTGGCTCAAGGTGGTGAAATGAAATGAATTAATGAGTAACCTTTTATAATTGAGGTAAGGGGAACCCCTGGAAATCCTAGAAATATTAAATTGTATTAAATTCATTTAATATCCAAATACATAAAAATAGAAAAGGGTTATAATATAATATGATATACTATTGTAATATCATCATAAAATATAATTTAAATTATTCTTGGTTTACACTAATCCATATCATTTTGATTGACTATAATTAACATAATTCTATTTTAATTATGGTAAAAAATTAATTAATATTAAAAGGTGTTTATTTACTTATATAAAATTACAATTTGGCCATAAATTAATAATTTATGATATTTTAAAACAAATAGATATCACATTTTATATTTAAGGAATTGATATTTTTTTAAATAATATAATCAAATATAATTTTGAAAAATTAACATTACTGTCAATTTTTACGCAATTCATTATGTTGTTGTAAAAGAAACCAAAAAAACGTATAGAAAAGAAACAAGATATTTAACATAAAATAAATATATCATAATTTACATAAAACTCTTGGTTAAATAATTTATTCTAATTATATTGATTATGTGTTTTTAGTATCATTTATTAGATTGTTTCATTAATGAAATAATTACAACATTATTATTGTATTATTATTTAATTTATTTATTTTATCACTAAAAATTTAGAATAAATCACTAGGAAATAGATAATAATTTTTTTCTATAAAAATAATATATATAGAAAAATATAACTTCTAAGTTACATCAAAGTAAGAATAATATAGTTATTAAAATAGGAATTTAACTTATTTTATTTTCATTAAAGTAAATATTATAAATACAATAGCCTCATCCCAATTGTTCCAAAAAATCAAAATACATTTATAGAATGAAAATCTGTTTATTAAATTGAAAACGAACACTTATATTTTTTAAAATCAATATATTTTTCTCATGTGGTTACATAAGAGATATGTTAGACAAAGAATGAGATATTTTTGAATTAAATTAATTTAAATAATATAAATTTAATTATCCTGGAAAAGTGTCAATAAAAAAACATAATTTCAAAACATTGGCGTGAAGGGTTCCATATAAAACATCAAATAAATTTTTTGAATGTTTTAGGGACATTTAATAATACTTATAAATTAATTTTTAACTTAAATTAACCAATATACACTTTATGAAGGTAACAAAAATTTACCAATGTTACTAATAATATTGGACAAAAATAAAATAGAAAAATTTACTTAATTATTATATGAAAAATAAAAATATGAAACCAATTTTAAAATATTCAAAAAACATAGGTGACATAATTTTATTTAAAATTAAAATGATAAAAAACAATGGAAAATATTTTTTTTTAGAAATTTAATTTTTAAACCTTAAAATTTACTTATAAATTAATAAGGTATAATGATGAAATATATTAAACTATTTATAACAAAAAATTTACTATGTTAAATTTTTCTAAAATCAAAATAATAAATAGGAAGTTAATTCAATGGAATTAACTATTTTATAAAACGTGGAATTTTTAAATATTCATTGGAAGATAAATATTTGTATACATATAGAAAATTTCAGCCAAACCGAATTTAGAAATGAGACTTTTTAAAAATGATTTATATTTTATTTATTAGAATTTATAAAAGTGAAAAAATTTATTTTGTAAATATTTGTTCCATCAAATGTGGGTCGAACTACCTTTATGAAAACATGTCCTTTTATATGTAAAATGGGATTTATTCTTATAATATGCTTATAAAAATATCATTTGGATCAATTTCAAAATTTTTAATTTAATAGAAAATATCTAAATATTATTATTTTGTATGTACTATTAATTCTAACCAATTTAATTTCTTGTTTATAATGGTCGCATTTTAAATATTATATTGTGGTTTTAAAACATGTTGTTGCGTTTAATATAAGACAACCAATGGGATAAATTTTAAAGAGGAAAACCTTAAAATTTTGGGGTGTTATATTCTTCCCGCATTCAATAAATTTCATCCTTGAAATTTTGAAATTTTAATTTCAAAATAATAGGATGAACCTTGAAAATTACATTTTTTGAATCCACATTTCAAATATGATTAACAAAGCATTCCCTTAATAAGAGGAAATCAGAAATGCGAATGTCACCACCAAAATAGTATTACTAATAGAATGAATTTCATAAATATATGGATATGGAATAGAAATGTGACTATAATGATCATATGGAGAGTGGTCGAGAACATGTCCATTAGAATATTAGTAACCAAAAAACTGTAAATCTGTGATTGGTAAAAAGACCAATGATTTCTCGTAATGAAAATTTATCCAAAAAATAATTTTCATATAATTAATGGATTAATTTACTGTCCTTTTAAGAATTTTAGTGATTAAACATACTATATTTAATTCTATGTCACAAGCTTAATATCATCCTTTGGTTATAATTCAATCTATCTCCACTCAATTTCTTAAATCTAGAGAAGTTATTCAAGGAAAAATTTTATTCCTTACGAACTAATATGAATCATGAAATCCAAAAGTCATTCATTCAGTCTATAAATGTTCACTGAAAATAGAATTCTTATCATATATTATACATTATGACAAATCATAGATTAATCTTAATCAAAAATATCATTAATCCATTAAACAAGTAGTAAACATTAAGACTCTCTCAAAATATGCCTTTCAAAATTCAAAGACAAAAACAAAATTGTTGGATGGTCTCAAAAACCCAAAATCAATTTAATATAAGATTTAACCAAAAGAATTAATCTCTTATTATCATATATGAAATATATGAATACCTTAATCTCATTTAAAAAATTATGAAACATTCTTGTTTCCAAGAGTAATACCTCAATTGTTTGAATATATTTATTTAATACAAACATCTAATAATTCCTACATAACATAGAACAACAGATCACTGACCTCTTTCATGGACACGAATACTATAACATAAATATCAATTTATTATTATCTAAACATCAATAACATATTTATTATTACCTTTCCCAAGTCAAAAAACATAAAATATAATCAATTACCATGATTACTCATGATATTCATCATATGATTCCATTTTCATAAAAAAATTATTTTTGTAAAATCCATATATTTCTCATGATTTTTATATAATGGGTATTAATGATAAAATAATAAAACAAAATATTTATTGAATCCAAACATATGCATATTAATAATTCCTCTTAGTTTGTGGTTGTATCATATGATTGACCGTGGTCCATTATACCATTTTCAAGTATAATCCATTGAGGATTGAGAAATTGATATGTGTACTCTCCCATAACAATTTATTTTAATCATTATATATTGCAATGCTTTTTAGTACCCTTGAAATTACAAGCATGGTCTCCTTTCACTCCACACATGTAAAAAACATTCATTCCTTTTAAGAAAATATTGTGGTGTTTATCTTTTTAATTATCACTTGTGGGAAAGTATTTATTTCTATTCATTAATTTATCCAATATTTTTCTAGATTGACTCTTGTTCCCTTGATTCACTTCAAAGACATAATACATAGATAACTCCTTTTTTTTTTCTGATTTTCTCAAGATATTATATCCTCATATGATATGAATTATTGGGTGTCATTTTCTCTTCAATATATTGGCGTATGAATATAAATTATTTCATCATCCTTACACTTTATATCATGTTCGTTGGAGAGGTTCACATTACTTCTATGAGGTACACTTTTAAATGATTGTATACACTAGATTATATCATTTCATTATGACGAATAATGTATAATCACATAGCTACGGTAATAATTGACAAAAATTGATTTTTTTTGAAAAAATAATTTAAAAAATATAATTTGTTTGAGTGGTTCTTCTAAAGTTATCCTGAATGTCTATATTAAGTTTATCATCTATAATCTACGACATCCCAAATCGTGTTCCCAGGCTTTCTACAAAACATTCTATGATACCAAATCTAACAACCTATGACATATTAACATAGAGTTAGTGGTTATTTTATTACAATGACATAGATACAAGAGATCACATCACCATGGATTGATAAATTTAGTAATATTTAATAACTGGATACATACTTGGTATCTTTATTAAATTAGAAAATGACCATAAAACAAATAAGATGGTAAATAAATTGCTTCCTTGACACATATTCAAAGATTTCATCTTCATATCTAAAGGAATTATAATTATTGATAGAGTGATCCAAAATTATATAAAAGGGTTAGTTACAATCTAATATAACATGAATCAAGATATTTCATAATAATAGAGTGGTAAATAATAGAAAAATGAATGCCAATAAATAAATTGACAATGAAAATTAATCCATATATTTTTTCAAAGTAAAAATATCATGGATAGTAATAAATTAATATTGAATGAAGGGAATTATTTATTATTATATGTCATATATCTATTACATGAAACAATATCATAAATTTTTTTACATTAGTAGGTAGAAACTAGTCTGATTTTATCTGAAAAAATTCAAAATGTTTGTCTCTAACTGATTTTTTCTCATGACATTACCGATGTATCGAGGAGTTATCTCTAACCTGTCCCCACTATTAAGAATTACATTAGCAGTCCCCATCCCATAAGGATTTCATTAACATGTACCAAAAAAATGTCAAATGTAAAACCCCAAGCATCTATGGTAGGTTTCTTTTTGAATAATACAATAGCTTTCATTGTATGCATCTTCGAGTTCTAGCACACTAAGACCAATCAAACTAGCCGTTTAAATAAGTAGTTATGAATAGTAATACCCATTTTTTGATATTTTATAAATTTTATTTTTCAAATTGGAAATCATTTTTGTATTCAGAATATCAAAATTGGATTAGGGTGATATTTTGTATTTTTATGAAAACCTTCAATTTTGGATGAATAGTGAAAAACACTACATTATTGTTTAAACCCAAATTTTTATTTAAATAATTATTTTTTAATTTATATTAATTTTAAATAAAATTTAGATACATGATACCTATATTAGTCCAATGTAATTCATTTGAGCCATTTTATAATAATAATAGATGTATAAAATTTTATTGAACATTTTATTGTCTTTTACCCACCTTCTAGGTACATTTTCAAATTTGAATAAAACAAAAATTTATCACTTCTGTGAATTTAATTTCAAAAATTTGACAGGCACATTTTTCATCAGTAAGTAAAATTTTCTTCAATAAGATGAAAATATATTGTTTTGAATAGTGACTTTTGAATTTTATTTCCAACAATTCAATTTAAATAGGGTAATTATATGTAAAAATAAAATTACAAAATTATGAAATTACACCAACAAATTTTTTAACTCTATTGGATAATATTTTTTGACCAAAATCATCCATAGGAAAAAAATAAGATCAATTTTATCCAATTGGGTTATATTAGGAAATTTATTATATTTTAATTAATGAAGAGTTAAAAGTGTTAAATTCAAATTATAATAACTAAAAATTGTTTAATATAGGGTTATACAAAATATAAATTCGACTATAAATATTTATTATAAAGATAAAAAATTCCCTATATCATAGTATTTTGTTTATTATTTTTAGACATTAAATAACTTAATTTATTTATGACACAATGATGATGTAGTCATAACCTTATTAATTAAATATTCAAATAATTGATATTATAAATAATAAAATAAATTTAAATTGAATCTTTTTAGGAAATCCGCAAATTTTCTAGTTGAATATGACATGTTAGGGTTGATTCAAAGTATTATATTCGAAGGAATCATGATTTTATGACTTTCACAAAAACCAAATAATAAATTGTGTCAAAATTTTCATAAATGAGTTTCTAAAACAAATAACATTTTTTAAAATGATATAATATTCATAAAAATCTAATATTCATCCAAATGACATAGATAATTATAATAAATTTGGAGATATTATAAACCGAATTTTGTTTAAAATAATTTAACCTTTCATGATATTTATAATGTTCCCTTTACCTCTCTTATAAAAGGGTACTTCTCCTTCTCTTAAATTAACACCTCCAAATCCTTTTAGCTCAGCCCAACCCTACTCAAATCTCTTTAGAACATCCCTCTATTTAACCTATATGAAATAGATTTATCATAAAGCCAACCTATGGTGACTTATTGTTCAAATCAAAAGGAATCACTTGAAGAAGAGGTAATTATTTTATCACCTCTTTAAAAGTTATTTTCTTCTTCTACTTCCTATTTATTTGTTATTTCCATACAAAAATAATAACTCTTGTACCTTATATTTACTAATATGTTATTATAAATATTGTACAACTATATTCATTATTCTATCCATCTTATGAATGACAAATTCAACATATGTACGTACGTACGGCTTACCCTCTCCACATAAGAATGTAGTTTTTTCTTTGACACTTCATTATTTGGATGGGTATAATAATGAGTATAATTGATGTAAATATTAAATATAACACATTAAATGATCTCTCTCTCTATATATATATTATACCATACAATTACATATGATTTCACAATCAATAGAATGATATTGTTGCTCGTACGTACGTACGGCTTACCGTCTCCACGACGCGAAAAGATTTTGATGATTATAAAATAATGTTAAAGAACATCATATCATTCTGGATCTAAATCAAATACATCTTATCCATACCAAACATGATGTATGAATCAAAATATAAATGAACACAAATCATTTATCTACCGAAACAATGACAATACTAAAATATTATTAACATAGAAATATTAGAGGATCATATAGGATATCATATTTATATATGTGTTTCTTGTATAATTTAATAACAATGATTTAAGAAATATACAAGAGGTTAACACACCCTTATATAAGGAAATGTATAAGGTAAGGGTTAATAATACACTCTCTTCATTATTTGAGGTTGTTGATACGTAAGTATCTACTAAGACTTCTATATCATCCACTTCTGTGTCTCTTAAAAATATTTTTCAAAATAGTTATCATATGTCATATACTATGGGTTAAAGTCATTCGTACCCTTTTTTTGAATTTTTTAAAATGTTTTTAATGGAATATTTCTATCATTTTCCAAACAAGGTACTTTATGACCATTTCGACAAATTAAGGAATGAATTTTTTTTTAACTTAAATGGCATGTGTGGATATTTTCTGTAGTTATAAAATCATTGAAGATTCCCTTATAATCTTATATTAATATTTTCAAAATAAATGTTTTCATTTATAATTATGATAATTTTAAATGATTTCAATGTTTAAAGAGGTATTTATCTCAAATAGTTTCTCTATCGATTTAATCTATTTCAACATCTATTGTTGGATTTTATGGTTAATTGAACGTGATTTAGTATGATACAATATTCCATATTGTATTGATAGTTTTATGAAATGATTGACTGTGGATATGATATTTTTATGTCATTCATGGTTTATGGTTAATGTATTAACATCTCATTTTTTGGTTTAATATGTATGTTTATATTATGTTTCACCCTCTTTATATGATGTATGCATTGAACGTAGTTTCTGACGGGCGGGACCCGCTATAGCCCCTCGATGCATCAGTAGGTCTCATGAAAAAAACTAGTGTCTTCAGACAAGGCCTTGATAATATTTTTATTTATATTCTAGGCATGAGTCTTTGACTTGTGGTTATGATGTCCGACATTATGAATTCCATCATTATTAGATTAACTATTGATATTACATGTGATTATTCCACTATTAGAATATCCATGTGAATAAGTAAATTTAATTATCCGATATATCTTTTCCATATTTTTCTGATGTTTTTGTTAAAAAGGCTTGTGTATGAGTCTTATACATTACCTTAAATTATTAGGATTATTTATGAATGTTTCTGATATATTTTTATCATTACTGAGCACTTGACCTCACCGCTTTCTTATGTTTTATTTTTCCCATGATGCGAAGAAGTATTTTATGAATGACATGAAGGGATATGATAAAGGATACGAGGGTGTTAAAATGAGACACAATGTTGTTTATATTTCATTTTATAATGTAATGTAAAACTTATGAATGTATCTAGTACTTCCTAGGCTACTAAATATATTGATCATTCAGGACTTGATCTCTTGTGATCATGAAAATGTTATTTAACAATGCACTGACAATAGATATCTAGGGATGGGGAGTTACAATTAGTATTAGATAAAGTTTAGCACAAACCTTGGAATATAGATTTTGAAAAAATCTGATTAAAGAAAATACCCTAAGATAGACATTGGGGATTAGTATAGAAGAACATCCAAAAATGATGGTAATGTAGATATTATGTGGGTTTTCCATTAAATACATCTCTGTCTAGATACAACATGTGGGTGTTGTTCAAGAACAGATGTACCTAGGATTTAAAACACTGATTAGGAGTTTCGGGCTTGACCTTGGGTATCCTAGAACACAACAACGAGCCTTACTACACACATGTTTTGACACTCTGAGTGGGTATGCATAGGATAATTCAAATTTTTGTTACAAACCATCATGGAGGATTTATACATAAATACATCCCAAAGAAAACATTTTTATGATTATATATTATATACATAAACTATTTAATTTATGTTTAGTATTTTACAAGTTTGGAATTATGCATTTCAATTAATAAACTAATCTTGTGTACATCATTGTTTTGAAATGGAGCATAGTGGAAGGAATGGAAACCATATCAAAGAACACAATACATGGAAGATATTAAATTATATTCAAGATAATTATAGTGGATATGGTGATGCAACTAGTGTTATAATACTCATATCTATACTAGGAAAACTCACTCAGGTTATGAAAAACAACCCTACACGTTTAGAGCACCTGGATCCACAACACGGAGGATTAATGTTAAAATGCGTAATGAGGCAAAAACCCCGATCATTAAATGTGACTAAAATAACTTTATTTAAGAGCAATGGATAAGTTCTATAGAGAAAATATTTCATGCTTTGAGGTGCAATGGATTTTAAAAATTTGTCATGGTTGTTTATTGCCTCTCTGGAGATGTAGATTAATGGTGTTCATTAATTCAAAACACATTGGAGGATAAAAATGTATCAAATATGGAATGGATGGGGTTCAAAGATATTTCATAGAAAAATACATTCCTCGTGAACATCAAGAAGATATGGAAAAAGAAATTACTGAGTCTGAGGAAAAAGGAGGATGAGAATGTCACTAAGTATGAGGCCAAATTCCCTAGGATAGCAGGGGAAGCTGTAGATTATATATGTAACCCAATAAGTAATATTTATGAATTATTTGATGGGTTAAAACCATTTCTCCTATGAGAATTATTCTCACAATACATATCATTATACAAATATATAGTCTGATGTGCTATCAAGACATAAAAGGAATTCTCTACATCTTATGACTTTTAAGTGAAGTAAGTGATGAAGAGTTCTACAGAACACTCTGGATAAAGAAAAAATGGGAAATAGGGAAATATTGACTTTCAATCATCTAGTAATTAAGAGAAGAATCACCCAGATACATTCCTAATGGGTATGGGAGTTTGATACAAGTGTGGAGAAAAAGGCCACCAAGCTCGTGATTGCAAGGGGATGAAAGAGGTTGTTAATGTTTAATTATACAATTGTAAAGAGATGGGGCATTATTCTAATGAATTTCTAATGTGTCAATTAATATTACCTCAGAAAAGTACAAGGGAGAATGGAAAAGATTATGGGATCACAACTTCTGAGGTTGAAGTTCGTAATGACGTGGTGGCCATTACATAAATAGTTTCCTCAAAATTAGGTACTGATTTATTTTATTCTTGATTATTTCATTTTTTCATATCTTCCCAGTTTCCAAAGAAAATTTGATATTTCCAATTTGACTTATTGAGGGAGTTTTTAGTCATAAATCCTAAATGAAGTATCATAACAACAATGCTTTGTCAATTAGTTACTATTAGGGTATATATACATACTTTATCTGCTAATATTATTTTCAAAACTATGACTGAATTTGATATAATCTCAATATGGAATGGCTTTTGAACAAAGATGTGAAATTTTATTGTAAGAAGAAGAAGGTTACAATTTTTGATAACCATAAGGAGTCCCATATCATTAGACAAGAAACATCACCATATGTTTCTAATCTAGATCCACCCCTAGTAGGTCTACTAAATACAATTATTGAGGGGGAAGGAAGTGAAATAACTATGGTTGAGTAAAGTAATTTTCAAATAGAGGATGTACCTATTGTACTAGAATATGTTGATGTGTTTCAAGAGGATTTACCTAGACATCTACCAGAATAGGAAACTATTTTTTCCAATGACATAATTTCTTGTTTAAGGCCTATATCGAAGACCCCTTATAGAATGGCCATTGTGGAATTAGTGGAACTAGAGAAACAACTATAGTAATTTAGTACTAAAGGATTTATTCTCCATAGTGTTTATCTATGGGGAGACCCTGACCTTTTTGTGAAGAAAAATGATTGATTTATGAATTTGTGTTTTAACTATAAGGAGATCAATGATATTACAATAATGAACAAGTATCCTCTACCCAACATTGATGATTTATTTGATCAACTACATGGAGATCAATATTTTTCAACGATTGACATTCGATCTGGATATCATCAGTTGTGCATGAAGAGGGAAGACATTCCAAATAAAATAGTTCCAACCAAGTATTGGCCTTATGAGTTTATAGTAATGCTTTTTGGACTGACTAATACACCCTATGTTTTCATCGATCTAATTAATTGGGTTTTTATGGAGTATCTTGATGACTTTGTAGTGGTTTTTATTGATGATATCTTGATATACTCCAAAGCTCTGAATAATAAGAAAATCACTTGTGCACTATTTTGAAAACTGTTAGATAAAATGAATTATATGAGAAGTTTAAAAAAGTGTGAATTATGTCTTAAGTAGATTTCATTTCGTGGCTATATTTTTTGTATGTATGGAATCATTATTGATCCTTCAAATTTAAGGGCAATCTACTAATGGACAACACCGATGAGTATAACAGAGGTATGCAGTTTTATTGGTTTAGTAGGTTATTATCAGCATTTCACCTAGAATTTTGCCCGATTGGCTAACCCATAACCTATATCACACATAAAAGGGGTTAAATTTGTTTGAAAAAAAGAGTGTGATGATTTTTTTAAGAATTAAAGAGATGATTAGTCGATGCTCCAATCTTGACTCTACCATCGGAGAATTATTGGATTGTTATTTATAGTGATGCTTGAATGAATTGAAATGGTTATGTCCTTGTGCAGAATGATAGAGTTATTTCATATCAATCACAGTAGTAAAAATTTCATGAAAAAAAACTATACTACCGACAATATTGAGTTAGCAGCTATAATCATTGCTCAGAATATATGGAGAAACTATCTCTATGGTGAAAAAGAATGGGATATATTCTGATCATAAGAGTTTGTAGTATATTTTCTCAGAGAAAGAACTCCACATGAGGAAGTGTAAATGTCATGAACTACTCAAGGATTAGGATTTCAAAATACACTACCACCCGGGGAAGGAAAATAATGTTTTATATGCTTTGATTAGAAAGAAACATGGAGTTCTGAACAAGATGAGAGTTGAAAGGGATCCTATGTTCATGGATCCAGTAAAGATGGATATGTAAATAATCATGTTATGCAAAACCTCAATATATTTTCCAATGTTTTCCAAACCATATTTACTAGAAAGGATAAAAAAAGATCAGATAGATGATTAGGGGTTTCAAAAGAAAATTAAATCTATGAATGATCAGACATTGATTGAATTCGTATATGATGGTAAAATTTTGAAATTTGGGAAGAGAATTTGTGTTCACGATATACATGATCTATAAATGATTGGTTTGATGATGATCATAGCTCTGAATTCTTTATACACCCAGGTATCACTTCGATGTATAGTGATTTGAAGGAACATTTTTGGTGGGACACCATGAAGAGGGAGATTTTTTATTATGTGTCAAGATGTATGGGTTTTCAACAGGTGAAGGCTAGAAGAAAACATCCTATAGAATTCATGCAACATCATCCCATACCTAAGTGGAAATTAGATGATATTATTATGGAATTTCTCTTGGGGCTACCAAATACTCTAAGAAGGAAAGATGTTATATAGGTCATTGTCGATCATCTTACCATGTTAGCACATTTTCTTACTATCAAAGAAGATGTACCACTTAATCATTTTGGAAGAATATATATTAAGGATGTTGTAAGACATAATGGTGTACCTCTATAGATTGATTTTTATCATGATCACCATTTACACCAATAATCTGGAGAAGTCTTCAAAATTCCCAAGATACTGAACTCCAATTGAGCACTGCCTACCTCCCTCAAACTGATCGACAATCATAAAATACTATTTAAACCTTATAAGACATGCTGAGAAATTTCTCACTTGACATTCAATTTATGTGGGATTAGAATTTACCTCAGGTAGAATTTTCCTATAATAATATATTCTATTCAAGTATTTTGATGAAGCCATATGAAGAGTTATATAGAAAGGGATGTCGCACACCAACATGTTATGGTAACAATGGAAACAGTGAAGATTATCCAAACCCACATCAATGCAACTCAAAGAAGGAAAAAGAGATATGCTGACAACTTAAGGAAGGATTTTGAATTTCATGTAGGAGATCATGTTTTCATGAATGTTTCTCCATGTAAGGGTGTTATACGATTTGGTAAGAAGGTAAATTAAGTCCCATGTACTTCACACCTTTCTAAATTCTAGAATGAATTGGAGTTATAGCTTACCATTAGGCAATGAATCCAAGTCTCTTTGAATTTTATGATGTGTTCCATATATCACTATTGAGAGAATAAATGCCAAACTAAACACATGTACTCGCCTATTAAGAAATAGAACTAGAACCTGATCTGTCTTATTTTGAAGGGCCTATCAAAATGCTTGATACTAGAGAACAAGTGTTGAAAAACCAGACGAAACATTGGGTAACATTTATATGGATACAACATATAATGTAAGAGGAAATGTGGGATATTGATGAACTTATTATGAAGAACCTCCAGAATCATTTCACACAATAATATTCTAGAAATTTAGAGGATGAAATTATTTGAATTAGGTAAGAATGTATGACACTAGATTCCATGGTACATTTCACTTTGAATAATACAACCGCTTGTGTTGTACACAACATTGAGTTATAGCACACTACGAACAATCAAACTAGCCATTTAATTAAGTATTTATGAATAGTAATACCAAAATTTTGAAATTTTATATATTTTATTTTTCAAAATTGTATTCATTATTGGATTTTGAATATCAAAATTATCCTATGGTGATTTTTTTTAGTTTTTCTAAAAACATTTATTTTTTGATGAATTGTGAAAACACTGCATCATTGATTAAAACTGACATTTTATTTAAATATCTATTTTTTAAATTAAATTTATATTTATATAAAAGTAGATAAATAATACCAATATTAGTCCAATTTATTTCATTGAAGTTATTTTATAATAATATTAGATATATAAAATTTTATTGAACCATTTAGCATCTTTCACCCACATTCTAGGCACATTTGAAAATTTGCATAAAACGTAATTTTATCACTTCTATGAACTGAATTTTAAAAATACATCATTTAATGTTTTCATCAATAACTAAAATTTTATTCAATAGGATGAAAATAATTTTGGGTGAATTTTATCTTTTGATTTTTATTTACCATGAAATATAGTAAATAAAGCAATTAAGGGTAAAAATAATATTATAACAATATAAAATTAACCCAACACATGGCCTAATTAATTTGGATAAGTGTTTTTAGACCCAAGTCAACCTTATGAAAAAAATAATTTCCTTTTTGATTCATTTGGGTTATATTAGATTATTTATTATATTTTATTTAAAGAAGAGTTAAAAGTGTTAAATACAAATTTTATTAACTAAACCATTTTTGATATAAGGTTATACATAAGATAAATTCTATTTTAAATATTCAATAGAAATATAAAAAGATTTTATAAATCATATTCTTTTATTTATTTTTTTAGATATTAAATAATTTAATTTATTAATGAATCAATGATGATGCAGTAATTACCTTATTAATGAATGATAAAAATAATTGATATTATAAATATTAAAATAAATTTAAATTGCATCTTTTGATGCCATACACGAATTTTATTGGATAATAAGACATGTTAGGGTTGAGAATATGACATGATAGGGTTGGTTAATTTTTTTTATGTAATCTAGTTGTAATGACTTTCACAAAAACCAAATACTAAATAGTGTAAAAATAGATATAAAAGTGTTTTTTAAACAAATAATATTTTATTAAATATTATATTATTCCTTAAAATATTTGATTTGGAAAAATTTTATTAGATAATTTTAATCCATTAGGAGCTATTAGAAACCAATAATAATTTTATAATAATTTAATATTTTTAGCTTTTCCTAAAATTCCCCACACATCACTTATAAAATGGTACAACCCATTCTCTCAAATTAACACCTCCAAATCCTTTTGTATTGGCTAACAACTGCACAAATCACCACCCAACAACCCTAGAGTAATCATAGAGGCTTTAAATTGATCAGAAATCCATCCTAAGGATACATTTCATTCAAATCAAATGGAATCACCCAAAGAATAGGTAATTAATTTATCACTTGTTTCAAATCTCTTTTCTTTTTCTACGTCCTCTTTCGTTGTTATTTATAAAATAAAATAGTACCTCCAGTAACTTCTACATAAATTGATGTTATTATAAATATAGTACAACAATATTCATTATTCTATCCAACCTATTAATTACAAAGTCACCATTTATGTGTACGTACGGCTTACCGTCTCCACATCGTGGTGTAGTTTTTTATTCAAAACTTATTTATTTGGATGTGTATAATAATGAGTATAATTAATGTAAGTAATAAATATAGAACATTAATGATTTTGTATATATAATATAACATCCAATTATATGCAATTTCACAATCCAAATAATGGTATTGTCGCTCGTGCGTACGTAAGTTTACTGTCTCCATGACACGATGAGATTTTTATGATTAATATTTTTTTTAAGAACATAATATCATTCGGGATATGAATAAAATAAATCCTACCCATAAGAAAAATAAAATATTTAACAAAATAGACTGGAAGATGAATCATTTAACACCTGAAACAAAGAAAATACTAATATATTATTAACAAAGCAATATTATTTGATCATATATGATATCATATTTATGAATGTGGTTATTTTATAATTTAATAACAATGATTTAACCATTTTATAGGAGGTTAACATACCCTCGACTAAGGAGAAGTATAATTTAAGGGTTAATTTTATAATCCCTTCATTATATGAGGTTTTTTATATGTAAATATCTACTGGCACTTCTTTATCATCCACATTTGTGTTTCATAAATATGTATTTCATTTTTTTTACTATTTCCTAGACTCTGGGTTAATGTAAATTATACCATTGTTTTAATTTTTATACAAGTTTTTTAAAGGAATCATTCTATAGTTTTCAAAACAAGGTACATTATGATGTTTTAGAAAAATTAGGTAAACAATGTTTTTAACTTATATGGTAACTAAAGCTATTTTCCTCTGTTATAACAAATTTGAAGATTCCCTTATAAGCTTATATGAATATTTTTAAGATAAATTTTTTCTTTTATAATTATGTGACATTTAAATGATTTTAATGTAGAAAGATATATTTCTCTCTAATATGTTTTGTATTGATTTCATCTCTGTCAGCATCTATTATTGGATTTTATGTTTAAATGAAGTTGATTTATTATGATAATATATTATATATTGTATTTATAGTTTTATGATATGTTTGATTATGGATTTTCTATTTTTTTGTCGATCAGGGTTTATGGTTAATTTATTAACATGTCACATTTTAGTTTGATAATAATGATAATGTTATGTTTCACCCTTCTCATATGATGAATGAATTGGACGTAGTATGTGACGGGTAGGGCCTACTATAACACTTTGATGAATCTGTAGATCTCATTAGACAAACTAGTGTATTGGTATAAGGCCATCACAACATTTTTATTTATAGTCTTGGAATGAGGCCTTGACTATGTGGTTATGATTACTAGAATTATGCATATCATCAATATGTTATTATGTATTGATACTACACGTGATTATTCGATAGTAGAATATCATTGTGAATAAGAAAATGGAATTATTTGATTTATCTTTGAATTTTTTTGATGAAGTTTATTTTTAACAATCTTTTGTTTTGGTCTTATACATTTCCGTGAATTCTTATTCATATTTATGATAGTTTCCACATTATTTATATCCTTACTAAGTATCTGGGCTCACCCCTATCTTATGGTTTATTTTTTCTTGGATGTGAAGAAGTTGTCTATGACTGACCTATAGGGATGGTCTAAGGGATATGAGTGTGTTAAAAAGAGATAAAATTTAATTTATTTTTTATTTTATATTGTAATTTAGAACTTATTAATGTATCTAGTACTTCAGAGGCTACTAAACAGATCAATCTTTCATGACATGATCTCTTGTGATCATGTATATGTTATGTATTAATGCACTGTCTCTAGGTAACTGGGATTATGGAGTTACATCATATAAGTCCAAATAATTCCACTTATATCAGTTAATTTATTTAATCAATAAATAATATTCCTTATAATCAATTATACCTATTAAATTAATGAGATAGATTTATCAATATTTCCCAAGTTAATAAAATAATTATCATGGTAAACATCATATGTAAAAGTTTTATACATATTAGAGAATAATAATTCACATAAAGGAATGGATTAAAAACATTAATTGGTTTGATTAAGTGTAAATTACATGCCACTGAAATGAAATAATGAAAATTGAGTATATAAAAAATATTTAGAAATGAGCCATTTCAGTGCAGATTATGGGAAACTATAAAATAGAATTTAAAAAAGAAAATGGAATAACTGTTCTCATAAAAATAAAAATGAATTAAGATATTGTTTCATGTAAAAAAATTTATTTTAGAAAGATGTTAGTTTTTTTAAAACAAATTATGGACTGTACATGAAAATGGGTAAGAAATTGGTATGTTCTCTTCAACAAGGATTTTATTTCTGGTGGAATTGAAAAGGGGACCTTTAAAAAAACATGTATTTCACATAAAAATAGGATTAATTGATCTAGATAAATTATTTTGGAACATATGATTAAAATTTAGTAGAATTATATAAAAATTTGTAATAACAAATTTTTAGAGAGGAAAGAGAAATTTTAAACAGAAGGAAAAAATGGATGTTTAGAGAGAATCCCTTAACACTTTTTCATCAAGACAATCGTATTCAAAATAACAATTAATAATCACAAAATGAAACATTGAATACCATAAGTATAAATTAATTCATAATATTATATATAAATGTGAGGAATTAATATGACACACACAAGAAATAAATGGTAAATAAGGCATATCTCACAGAAATACAAGTTAGATGAGAAACCCCATACAATGATTGTATTATTAGAGTGTGGTTAAATTAACCAAATAAATTTGTGTGAGAAATTTAAATCCCCAAAATAAAAGTGCATATATAGTATAAAACCATTAGTGTTAATTCCATAGATTTTCTTGGCCTAACATTACAAATGACATAGACGTTTAACTTAATGAATGGATATTGAGTTAGGTAATCCCTTAACTCTAGTTAAACATCCTTAAAAAGTTGGTCAAAATTAATATTTTTGGTTTTAAAAATATTATTAACTTATAATATAATCATATAAATATTTATGATATCATATATGATCATTTAATAACATTTTCTACTCGTTTGTCAATGATACATCATTATTACCCTTGTTTCGGGTTTTAAGTACTTAATTTTCCTTGGCATGTTTTCTCATGTAAGATGTGGTTATCTTTAATAGTGTATATATCCAACAGAAATATAATTAAAATAATTTCATTAATATCATATTTATTCATTAAATACATTTTTAGAAAAATTATTTAATGATAAAAATTGATAAATAATTACACAACTAAGTGGAGATGAGAGGCTATACAAACTAACGTGTGGGGATTTCACTTTTCACAAGATTGATGAAAGGTAGCATATTGTGTTTTCAATGTCATAATAACATCTAATTATAAATTTTATTATTTAGTTATTATTTTATAATGGAAACCATATATCAAGAAGAAGTAAAAGAAGAAATGAATTTGAATGAGTTAGTAAAAACGATTACCTCTTATTCGATGGAATTCCATTATATCTTATTAAGGTATCTAGATATCATATTTCTAGTAATAATGGACCTAAAAAACATGTATAAGGACTTTATGAGGAGAAAGATAAAGGACATGGTCGATCGAAGAGGCTCAAGTCTGGAAAATTGAAATAATGTAAGGATTGGCCATTTAAAATTATGATGAGGGGTACCCTTGTAAATAATCAAAATATTAAATTATAATAAATTAAATTACTAAAAAAATAAAACCAAAATAAAATGACTCAAATAAAAGAAGATATTATTTTTTAACCTCTTCATCCAATGAAATTTTGACATGATTTTTTTAACATTAAACTATATATTTTTATTGACTTTAAGTAACAAAATTTGAATATAATTTGGGTAAAAAATTATTTAATGTTAAAAGGTTGTAAATATTTACATTTAAAATGTATATTGGACCATAAATGAGTATTTTATCAAATTTTAGACAACAAAAATAGAAATTTTTATTTTTAAATATATTTTAGGATTTTAAAATATTTAATAAAATATTATTTAGAGAAAATATCATTAGTGTCAATTTTAAAAATATTTATTACATTAGCCTTTTGGAAATAAATACAACATGATAATATAAAACGAAGTCATTTAAAACAACACCAATATGTCATAATAATGCCTAAATTTATTTTATAACCCTACTTATCTCATATTATATTTATTTTAATTATTTTTATATCATTTATTTTGTTGTTTCATATATAAAATAATTAAATCATCATAATTATATAATTATTTAATGAAATTATTTATTCCCAAAAAATGAAAATGAAATTCCTTGATGTATATAAATATATTATATTTCAAAATAGTATTTTTAGTTGAAGATATATTGTAATGACCCAAACTTTTAGAATGATAATTATTTCTTAAAAATGTGTGTTATATTTTTTTATACACAACAAAATCATATCTATTTTTTAATGAAGTGAATATAAAGTTAAATGTGGACACCTGGATTTGAGAACTATATGATAGTTGTTCAATTATAGCTATTTTTTTATATATCCTTTGATAACTATACTGTTGACAATAAATTTAATGTTATAATTAGTGGTTATAAATAAAATTTGATAAAGGATAATTGACAAAAAAAAGAAGACATGATTGCCTCAAATAGTAGAGTCATTCCATTTGATGTCCATTTGTCAGATATTGAGTAGGTGGATTCATCCCTAGGGATCTACCTTATCTATGTCTATGATGAGCTTCAACAATTGAAGCATGAAAAAAATTTCATAGGAGAGATGATCAAATTAGTGGATATTACCACTTAGTCGATGTTAGATGAGGCACCCAAAAAAACTACCACCATCATGCACCTTATTCATAGAGGGTATGAAGGTGTAATTAGGGGTTATGTGTCCGAAAACATAATGTGTAATTACATTGTTAAAATAATTTTTTTTCATCATTTCCATTTTAAGAATAGTTTTGTTTAATAAAATTGAGATGGAATTTGATAAATAGATGTTCCAAATATAGATTATACTTTAAAAAAATGAAATAATTATTACAATGAACAAAGGTATTATGAATGATAATTATTTTAGTGAAATGTTATGTTTTAAATTATATTATTTAAAAACAAATGATAATTTTTTTATTTTTTCTTAGTGTCGGAAATATTATAATGCATTTTAAATCCTCTATTATTTTCAATAAATGTGGATTTTATAATTAAATGGTAAAATAATAAAATTTAGAGATTTATAATGATAAAAGAATTATCCTTTTTATATAAGAGTGTAAAAATTGGGTTAGGGTTATTTTATGAAAATTTTCTAATATTTTTTATTTTTTCATGAATATTAAAAATTATAAAATATATAATTTTTTCCTGAATAGTTAAAATATAGTTACAGTTTTTTGGTTTGTTAATAACATCATAATTATTTTATAATGATTTTAAAACTAATTAACCCTTATCTATGACTTTAAATTATTTGTTTTATTAATAACATGAATTTTAATAAATTTGGAACACTTCCAAAATATATAATTTACTTTTCAAATTGTAAAATGGAAACATCAAAATTAAAAATATTATTTTTTGAATTCATTAATTTTCCATGCCAAAATTATTAATATAAAATGATTTCAACTCATCTTTATTAAAATAAAATAAAATGTTTCCAATGTGTTTAATACCATGAGAAAGACCATGGTTTTCAATTTTCATCTACCTAGGATTCCAAGGCATCATTTTTTGAATTATAAACAAATCCCACAGTTTTTATTTAAATAACCACCCATTTATCAATTTTAATCCACTACCAATTTATCCTACATAAATATAGGTTAGTTTTACCAAAAAATTAGTCGTAACAAGGTGTCATAAATCCCATAAGGAACTAATCATCATGTTTTAGTGTCTACTCTTCTAGGTAAGGTAAAACTCCACTTTTCTTTTTATTTTGTGTTTCTTTTTTTGAGGTATGTCTTTAAAATTTCAAAACAATGTTCTTTGGTCCAATATATTTCATCCTTTTAATTTATTATTAATTTTTTATGAATGAGAGACCCATGTCCTCTATCTTTTTACCCATTTCTAAAATCATGTTTGATACCTATTATGCTTTTGAATTTATTGTCAAAATTTCTCTCTTCTACTAATGAAATTGAATTTTATTTTAAATTTGTGAATACCCAAACATTTTTTACATTTTTAATTGCATTCACCATGATTTAAAAATCATTTATTTTATTCTATAATTTACTTACATAAAACCATCATTCCCATTCAATGGGATATAAATGACATAATGTTATTATCTTTAAGCACATTTTCAAAACAACATAATTTTTATATGAAACCTATTTCGTATATTCATCGTGGGATATTAATGAATTGTTTTAGTATGATCTATGTGGATCAAATTAATTTAGGAATACAAGTGGTGCAACCTAATAGTGCATGATTGTAGGGATTAATGAATTTAATCTCCAAGGATCATCTGTTATACGATACCTTGGTGAATAACCTTGGTATTTTAACGAGACCACATTGAAAAACCATGGTTATTTTCTTATGAATCTATCATTTAATTCTTGTATCCACTTTTCAACATTATAATTCACATTCAATCTACTATGTTATGCCTCATTTTATATTTCTCATGTTATAATGATATTCCTCAAGATCACATGTAAAATGTTTCCCCTTTTTTCCACTTATTGGGCCTTATCCTCACAATTTACTTTTAGGTATATCCACATATTATGTGATGTAATAAATTTACATATGATAAACATTTTAAGAATTATTTAAAGGAGATTAGAATAATTTTTTACATTTTCATGTATTATATACAATTATATATGGAATATTAAACATTAAAATATCATCTATTTTGTACCATGTAATGAAATTTTTATTTAATAAAATTTTGTTATGTAATTGTTGGTAAAAAATCAAGGTATAGTTATTCATGGAAATTAGAAATTAAAAACATTAGTAAGAACATTAAGAAACATTAAAATATAGGAAAATATCCTTGAATTTTGGTGATGTATTAAGTAATTTGTTTCATATACAATAAATTATTTTGTAGATACGAAAAAGTGGATGTGGGTTTAGCATAAATTTATCAAGGGGTAAAACTGAGAAACACCACTTTGAGATATACTCTAATGGAAAATGGTGTATGAAAATTGGGATTTTTATACTCCTGGTTTGACACTCATTAGGGATATTTTAGGTTAATAACCTTTTTTATGAACTATTATAAAGGATTTATATATAATATAATTGTAGTAAAATAATAAAATATTTATGAATGATTTTTTAGGACATTTAATTCTCTTAAAAAATAGTATTAATAAACGAAACATGTTTCCCACTGTGTTTTATTTTTTAGAAAATGTTTTGAAATAAGAAAAACCATATAAATACTGAGCGTAGTGGACCAAGAGCTGAAGACCCATTTATTAAATACAAACTGGAATAAATGATGAGAATGATGAATCAACTAACCCAAGTTATTAGAAATAACATTAATCGAGCTGAGAGACCAGATTCACCTCAAAGGGAAGAACATTCCATTTATTCAATTTGGTGTCAATAACCACCTTCTTTTAGTGGATCTACCCACCCATATATTTCTGAACAATGTATAAGCTCTATATTTTGATCATTTCATTAAACTATTATTTGGAGTATTAAAAAGTCACCCTTTCTATGTACTAGTTAACGGAAGAGCTCATCAGTTGTGGAAACTAGTAAAAAACAAGAATCCAAGAATGGGGATTGATTCTATTGAGTGAGAGAAGGGTAAGGGAACATTTTTCAAATACATATTTACCTCCTTCTGTGTTAATGTAAATGTATAATGTATTATTAGAGATGATGTAGAAGGAAAATGATTCTATGGGAATCTATGAGATGAACATCATAAGGTATTATTGCCACACATTTATCTTTTTCATGGATCCTAATTGAAGGATTGATATATTATCTGGTGTACAATGACCCCATCAATTGATGAATCAATCTAATCAGGATTTTGATACCTATAATAAGATAGTGTGAAGTGATATGAAGGATGTAATGGAGTTAAGAAAGACACAATTGTCCCACATATCAAATTAAAATAAGAGCTAAATGGTGACAAGAACAAGGTTGAACATTGATAATGAATGAAGTGGATGCAAAGTGAAACATCCCGCATGATTCAAATGTTTGATGAAACAATCCGGTAACTTCTTAATCATGATCAAGAAATGATACAAGTGTGAATGAAATAGTCATATTGTTGATAATTGTTGTAGTGAGGTGAAGCCTCATCTTATCAACACAAATAATAAAGGGAAGATTGTTCATTAAAATCATAATGTCAAATTATTAATGTTTGTAGAGACTATGAAATTTTCTGATCAATGTCCACCATTGAAGATAATGGATGGGAATAACTATCAACCCCAACAGAGACCAAGAGATAAATGTTTGGTATTTTCTACCACAATTGATGAAGTTGAAGCTCCAAATCATTTGGTAGAAGGTACTATAATTTTTCTCTCAAATCTATAAAGTAATTCATTTTATTATGGTTCTACAGATTCCTTCATTTCCTCTATGATTTTTGATATTATATATTAAACTAATAAATGTAGATTTATTTGTTAGGACTCCTATAGGGATTATCCAAGAATCAAGTGTATATAAAATAAAGTATTTTCATTGGAGAGAATAAAATAATCACAAATTTATTACTCATTCCAATGATCTAATTTGAAATTATACTAGGGATTGAATAGATCTCAAAGTAGAATTATATAATAAACTTTAGAGGGATGTAAATATCTATAGTCTTGTGTGGGAAACCTACAATAGTATTTAAAGGAGAGATATCTCAACTAGAGCTTTGTATAAATGAAACTCCCATAGAATTCATTATGAAAAAGATCAGTGGATATGAAAGGAGAAATGAAGTTATATGAATTTAAAAGCTCCCCATTTTTCATAAATAAATTGTTGTATTTACTGAGGGGTTAGATAGAACTCCCCTAGAATGATAGGTAGAGTTACCTAATAAACTCATTCCAGGATCCAAGTTGATAACTTTCGGTCGGAGTGGATACTCAAGAGGGGGGGGGGGGGTGAATTGAGTTCCAATTAAAAATTTATTTTAAAAACATTTCTATTAATATCCCCCAAATTAAATAATAAGAAAAAATGTAGTGAATTTATAATGATTGAAAGGTTTTAATTAATTTCTCAAAGATTTATTATTTCTCAATTATCTTAATATGATAATTAAGATAGCTTTTGGAACTAATTTACTGGCTAACAAAAATTATAAACACTTTCTAGTTTAACTATCAGAGTAACATTAAAAAAGATTTATATTTAAAGTACATAGCAGCGAAATGTTAAATATATTTTAAAACAAAATAAACAAGCACATCAGTTTTAACCAAGAGGTTCATTCTCAAGCTGAGACATAGTCCTCTGAAACAGTTTTATTTAATCTTTAATCCACACCTTGGAACGGGGTAAACAACAGTACACAGACTATCCTGGAACTAAGACCTCTACCATAGTTCTTCATGGTAGATACCAAACAATAGCACAAAGGCTATCCAGGTCACACTTGACCTCTACCACTGTCCATAGTGGGATATAAGAGTATAAAGGAAAGATTGATTGAGGAATTGTAAATTCTCCAGTTTAGCGCAGGAGGCAGTGTGTGTCTAAAAATACAGAGCACACACACTACTCAATAATGTAAATAAATGAAACACAATATAGCTAAACAAATATAGATGAGTTTAGAATGCTCTATGTATTGTGAGTGAAGCTCTGGACTCCTCAGATTGATGTAGATGAATCTTTGATTCCTTCTTTAGAATTTGTAAGGAGAACAATGTGTCATGGTTCTGTTCCTTCACTTCCAGTGTAAGTGTTCAGCTTGAGTATGAGAGTATTCTTTGTAACACTTGAGATTCTTCTTCTAATCTTCTTCTTGATGTGTACAAATTTTTTTTGAGTTCTTCTCGTGTTCTTCTTTATGAATTTCAGTTCATGTGTCACACACTTTCATGTATATTCCACACATTTTCTTCATTAGCTTGATCTTCCTTTTATTCCTTGAGCTCCGACAATAGGAATGATTACCTTTTTAAAGGTACGAGGTATGGTTCCCTAACATGCCAAAAAAACTCATTAATTAATTTCAGTTTCATTAAAAACATCAAATATGACCATTGCTAAATAAATAAATAGAAATAGAGTTTAGAGAAACTGTGACTGATTTCCATTGGTAGCTGTTAGTATCAGTGAGCAAGTATAGGTGGACTTGAGTCAGTAGGTCAAGAGTCGGTAGCAGTTACTCTTTATATCAATAGCACTATGTATCGGTAGATCTTTATATCAGTAGATACTATGAATATTAGTGACCTTTATGTATTGGTGAACGTATGTATCAGTGACCCATACCAGTGATCTTATAACATTAGACTTCATAATAGTAGTGGTTATTCTGTATCAGTCGACTTGTGAATACCAGTGGACTTATTCTATCGATAGCTCAGGTGTACCAGTAACTATTTATATACCTGTGTCCTTATCCATATTGTTAGATTTTTATACCGGTGTACTTAGCCTTATCGGTAACTGTGTACCTGAGACCTTTGTTTTGGTGGCTGTTTGTATTAGGGGCCCATGTAGACTTCATCGGTAGGTCTGTCTGTCTGTCTGTTTGTATCGGTAGCATGAATCGGTAACTATGTACTAGTGACCTTGTGTCACATGAAGCTTGGTCTATCAATTACCTTTACCTATCAGTAGACTATGTACCAGTACGTCTGTATCAGTTAATCAACACTTAATACTCATTTTTTCTATGGAAATCATTTCTATATTGAGTTACATACATTTCTAAACAAGTATAAACATAAATAAACATTGATTAACATATCCCAATGATTATTTTGATATTTTTGTCTACATAATTTAACACACATATATATATATATAGCATTATAAACACATATTAAAACATAATTGAGATTATTAAAATATATTAAACCATAATTGGGATTATCAAAACATATTGAAACAAAATTGAGATTATCAAAATAGGTGAGGTCAACAATCTTTCACTTTTTGATAATAACAAAAAATGATATTATAATCTAAAATAATCAGTAATGTATTAGTATAAAATACAATGGTTATTATTTCTCAGTGTGAGAAATGACATTATCAAATGGGATATTTTAAATGTATCGTAGGATATAGTATTAAATGCAATTGTATCAAAGGTAACAAATGTACCATAGGTAAAATTATAAAACAAATGTACTGGAGGTAAATGCATTATTCTTATAAATATTAATCTCATATTTTTCATATTTTTCATATTTATAACCCTTAGTATTACTTCTACCCTTTTATATTATTTCCCCCCCTTTGTGATTAGCAAAAATATGGAAACAAAGATGAGAAAAGGAACATAAAGTAAGAGAGAATGAAAGAATTTATTTATTACTTGAGTAAAAAAGATACAGAGAAATAAAAAATTGAAACAAAAAGAGTAGCAACATATTCCAAAAGTCCATTATGATCCCTCCTCCTCTTTCCATAGCAGAAATGATGTCATCCTTGTTTTTCTTAAATTTTTCTAGAGCAGGAGTCAACTCCCTCAGCTTGCTTACTTGTTCTCTGAAAGCTTGGGTGAATATGGGTAGTTTCAATTTTTCAAACAGAAGTTTGAAATGATTCTTCAACTAATTCTTAGTGTAGATCCTTTGGAAATAGAAATCCACTTTGTCTTTGACCTATTTTTTAGATTCATTGTCCTCTTTCATAAAATTTTGAACAATTATCCCTATATCCCTTATGGTAGTCACTACTTGGGACAAAGAAGAAGAGTCTACAGAGCCACTGGTAGAAGACTGTCGAATCTCTTCTCTCCTTACAACTCGAATCTAATTAATATCCAAGGAAGGTTTGGTAGAACTCAGAGGTGCAACAGTAAAGGAAGCTGTTTCCTTAAAGGATTTAGTCATACCACTTATGAGATTTTCCACAAGAGAGTCATGGGTGCTGACATGCTGCTCCATGGATTTCTTAAATTCTTCAAAAACTGATACCATCTAGCTCACCACACTTTTTAAAAAATCCAAGTCTTTTTCTTCTTGAGATTTAGAGCTCATATAAGACTGCATAGAGATAATTGAATTCTTTAGTGATTCTACATCCTTTTCCAAGCATGATACTTGATTCTGGCAGGCCTTGACTTCATCCATAACAACAGATAATGATTCAGTCATTAAAAACTGAATAGAAGATACTAAAGCGGTTTCCATTATTTCCATTTCTTCCACAAAATAGGCCTGGAGATCAGACTTCAACTAGATTAAATCAGATTTTATTACCAAGTCCTTAGGTAAAGTTTCAGAAAGGAGGTTATAAGAGGAAAGAGGTCTATTGATGGGTATCTAATCTTCTGAATCAGGACAGTCCAACCCAAACACTAAAAACATGGGTCTTTAGCCTAGTCTTCAATATCATGAGAAACTAAAACAGTACCATGTATGGTAGGATACTCCCCCTCAATTTGTGCATTCTCCTCAATAATTAAATCAACAGAAGCCTGAGCATGAATGACATCCTCAAAATAATCCTCCACTAACATTTCAAATTCAACAGTTGGAGGCTCCTCAGGAATAGGTTCATTTCTGTCTACTTCCAAAATTTCCTTAGTAGGCATTGAGGAGAGCCCAATCAGTGGACTGAGAGTCAGGAAGAAAGAAACCAATGCTTAAGTTTCAGATTGTTCTTCCTCATCATTCTCTATAGCAGGCTGGTCTTCCTCATCAAAAGTGGCTTCTTCATTTCTTACTCCCAACAATGTTTTCTTTTCAAGACTATAAAACTTCAGCAGCTGGACTATGAGGTAAGTTTGGATCCCCTCCATCTACTATAGAGGTATCCTCCTCATTAGTTTCATCACTATACTGATGATCCTCTTCATTAGGTCCTAGACCTGGATCCTTAACATCCTTTTGTATAGAAGGATGATCCATAGGATTAAACTTATCATATAGATTCTCATCATCACTTAACCATTCACTACTCCAAGAATTCCAATTAATCAAACTGTATTTAACGATAGTTTTTGTAATACAAAAGTTGTCTTTCATAACCACTGTTTCATCCTGAGACTTCGCCACACCTCTTACCTTTATCATCACAAAGATTAGATTTTCAAAGAATATAGAATTATAATTTGATTTCGAGTTGGTCATAGATTCAATTTGAATCAATAACAGTCTACACAGATTCACCATAACACCATGTCTTAACAAATACAACAAATAAATATCTTGGTATTTCAAATTTGTAAAGTTCTGTGTTCATGGTCTTAGTACATGTTGGATAAACTTGAACAGTAACCGGTTCTCTTCATCCATTTCTATAGTAACTACTTTTCTTGGTGTGCCATCTCCTGTTATTTCTTCCAAGGAAGCATCATATTCAATGATGTTACTGGTAGGAGGTAGTGATTTAGAGAAATACCCAAAATCTCTTTCATTTGGAACTTTCAGGCACTCATCCCATTCAATAGAAGAATAAGATATTGTCCTGCCATTCACTACTGATACCATCCTATTCTCAACTTCTGATTTCTCAAAATGAACAAACTCATAGAATTATTTTACCAGCATCGGATAATAAGGACCATTTTTATTAGATAAACACTCTACCCATGTATGATCTTCCCGTACTTCTAGAACTAAATACTTACTGGTCGTCAACCATTCCGCGCATAGGACTTTCTCAACTACTATCTCCCTTTTATTGAAATGTGGATTTGTAGGTTTTTTCACTTCACTTCTACCACTAGACTTTACTCTGAGTATCTTGGCATTCAGCTCATCATCCTTTTCACTGACTGATGGTCTCTTCACTCTTTCCATTCTGCGAATCGTGAGGCTTAAGGTTCGAAGGAAATAAAGGTTTGGTAGCTACGACTTGAAGGTAAAGGGTTCAAGGTTGATCAAGATTAGGTCAAGACTTATGTTTTATAATTTATTATTCACAAAATAAATAAATAAGACATAATAAATGATACAGATTCCAGAGTCTAAAGATACAGATTTTAAAAAACAGTGCAATCCTAACGGTAATACATACTGTAGAGGATTCCTAACGGTGACATATTTTTATTAGTGAGGTCCACTAATAGTGAGTTATAGCTGTGAGGTTTCTAATGGCGAGGTTTCTAACGGTGATGTTTCAAAAGGCGAGGTTTCTAATGGTGAGGCTTCTAACAGTTAGGTTTCAAACATACAAAGTCTATCATTCCTAACTCTTGTCTAATGTAACTTAACCTATACAAACATAAAGGCTTGGTGACAATGTCAGCTAATGGATGTTCATTACCTATAAATTTAAGAGTAATGTCAACCTTTTGGTAATTATCTCACAAAAAATGGTGTGTTACATCAATGTGCTTGGTCCTAGAGTGGGACAAGGGATTCTTAGAGATATTAATTGCACTAGTGTTATCAGATATTATAGACACATGTCTAAATTGATATCCGTATTCCAATAAAGTATGTTTCATCCACATAATTTGTGCACAACAACTACCAGCTGCAATTTACTCTACTTCAGCAGTAGACAATCCCACAAAATTCTGCTTTCTACTACACCATGATAATATGGAATTACCTAGAATATGACATGTTCCAGAAGGGATCTTCCTATCTAACCTGCAACTAGAAAATTTATCATCTGAATGACTTACTAAATCGAATGATTTTTCTTTTAGATAAAATAATATTAAGTTAGTAGTTTGTTTAAGATATTAGAAAATTATTTTAACAGCAAGAAACTATGACTCTTTTGGATTAGCTAAAAATATTGAACACATACATAAACAAAACATAATATCTAGTCGGCTAGCAGTAAGATAAAGAAGACTCCTTATTATACCTCTATCGTTGGTTCGATCCACTGGTTTTCCAGTTTCATTATCATCCAACTTACTATTAGTACTTATAAGTGTATCACTTTTTTTAATACTATCTAAACCAAAACGTTTTAAAAGATCCATTGTAAATTTACTTTGATTTAAGATAATACCATTTTTTTTTGAAAAAAATAAAATCCAATAAAATATTTGAGTTCCCCCATTAAACTCATTTTAAATTCATTTTGGATACTCTTTTAAAAAATAAATACACAAAGAATTTTTAGAAGATCTAAAAAAATATCATCAACATAGATTTATACTATCAAAACATCTTTGGAAATTCGTTTAATAAAGAGAGTTTGATCAGAAATCCCATTAGAAAAACCATTTGATATATGAAAATTACTATGTATATCATACCAAGATCGTGGGGCTTGTTTTAAACCATATAAAGCATTATAAAGATTAAAAAATCGATTATGAAAATGACAATTAATAAATCCAGGTGGTTGTTCAACAAAAACATCTTCAATTATAAACCCATTTCAAAAATCAATTTTATCATCCATTTGATATAACTTGAAATTCAGATGAGAAGCATAGGCATGTTGAATCCTAATAGCTTCTAATCTAGCTACATGTGCAATGGTTTCCTCATAGTCTATTCCTTCCTCTTGACTATAACCTTGCACAAATAGCCTTACATTATTTCTAACTATGTTTCCTAATTCATCAACATTATTTCTAAAAACCCATCTAGTGCATATGGTAATGGTGTCCTTTGGTCTGTCAACTAATTCCCAGACATTGTTTCTTTCAAATTGATTTAATTTTTCATGTATAGCCATTACCCAAAATTCATCATTAATTGCATCATTGATATTTTTAGGTTCTAACTATGAATGAAAGGCTTGATGTTCAACCTGGTTTCTTAGAGAAGCTATAGTATGTGTCCCTCTATCAAGATTACCTACAACAACATCTAAAGGATAATTCTTTAGAATCCTAGTTGATCTAGTAAAGGTAGGACAAGAAATTTCAGGTTCCTCTCTATGATCGGGTTCACTTGGCGCAGATTCTAGAATATTTCCAGAACTGGCTATCTTTACAACATGTTCATTGATTTTATCATTAAGGTTCAGAAAAGACTGATCTTCATCAATATTTTCAAGAGAAGACCTAGGTTCATGTGGAATAGTTTCATCAAATTTGATTTGAACAGATTCTTCCACACATTTGGTTCTTTTATAAAAGACGCTATAAGATTTATTGGTTATATTTTATCCTAGAAATATTCCCACATCACTTTTAGAAGAAAAATTGTAAAGATTATGATTAGTATTTAGAATAAATACTTTACAACAAAAAACACTGAATTAACTAACTTTAGGCTTCCTATTATTCCACAGTTCATAAGGGGTATTCCTAAGAACAGGTCTAATCATGACTCTATTTATAATATAACAAGCTATATTGACAGCTTCAGTGCAAAAATAAACAGGAATATCATATTCATTGAGCATAGTTCTTGAAATTTACTGAAGGGATCTATTCCATATTTCCACTACACCATTCTGTTGAGGTGTCCTAGGGGAAGAAAAGTTGTGAATTTAGCCATTGTGTGAGTAGTAAGATTCAAACTCATGATTTTCAAACTCACGACCATGGTCACTTCTCAGGGTCTTAATCTTAAGTCCCCTAAAATTCTCTACAGACTTGTAATATTTCATAAAATAAGAACAAGCTTCACTTTTGTGAGTAAGAAATTATACACAGGTGTATCTAGAAAAGTCATATACTAAGACATAGGACACAGTGCTTCACATTTAAACTAGAATCTCTGGAAGGTCCCAAAAAATCCATGTGAACCAACTCGAGAGGTTGAGAAGATGAATCTTTTTTCTTTAATTTGAATGAAAATTTATGTTGCATTACCTTTTATAAGGGAGTACAAACGTTGTCTGTTGGGAATTTTAGTTGAGGTAGGTCACTAACCACAATTTTCTTAGTCAGTTTCTAAAGTGAATGAACATTGCACTGTCCCAATCTTTTGTGACATAGCAACGATTCTCTATGAAAAGAATTTAAACAATAAACCTTTGGTTTGGATACAGAATTTAAATCTATATAATTAACATTTTCATTTCTCAAGGCAAAAAATACTAAAGCATTTTTACAATCAAAAACATTACAAGCATCATTTTAAAATTTATCATTGAAACCATCATCACACAACTGAGAAATTCCTAACAGTTTGTATTTTAATCTATCAACAAATAATACAATAGAAATTAAAACTGAATCTGTGTTACCAATCTGGCCTATGCCGATGTTTTTTGCAATTGAATTATCATCAAAGGTGACATGTCCTCCATCAACCTTGATTAAGACTTTGAAGCATGAAAAATATCTGGTCATATGACTTGAACATCCACTGTCCATGTACCATATCTTCTTATAGGAACTCTTCAGGCATGTGTCCTACAAAATAGGTTTAAATAGAAAATGATTTTGGTACCCAGATCATCTTGGGTCCAGACAGGTTAGCATGAAATAATTTTGATGCCTAGATTAGTCTAATTGGTCAAATACAATCAATAGATTCAAAAGATTTGGAAAGATAAACATTGTTTGATCTATAACTATGTGAATAGCTGGTTGAGACATAGGAATTTCCAAAACTGGAACTGCCAGCATACTGTCCAGATTTTGGAATAAATATATTCATTGTAATCTATCTATGTCCAGGCTGATAGCCTAAACCAATAATATATTTTGGTGCTATATGTTTGTCTAGAATTTTAATAAGAGTGTTCATTCAATTTTTAAACTTTTCCAAATCTTTCCTGAGTTTCTCATTAGATAGTTTTAGTTCAGTATTTTCTTTTAACAGTTGGGAATTATTTTCTATTTCTTCTTCTAATGCTGATTTGACAATGCTAGATAAAGCATACTGTTTCTTTAATGACTTGTACTTATATTTAAGCTCATTTTAGGTTTCTTCTTACATGTTACATTATTCAAATAACTCTTCAGTAGACATGTTTTCAGAATTAGAATCATATCCCGAATAATAATAATTTAAAGCAGGAGTATCCAATGTTACCTCATATGTGCTTGTCATGAAACACATATTAGTTGTTCGAGATTTTTCATCCTGGGTGGATTCATAATCACCTGAACTATCTTCTGAAGCACTCAAGGTATCTTTCATTTCATTATTATATCTTTTTTCCTTATAATCATATTTCTTCTTGAACATCAACTTTGGAAAGTCAGCTTTCACATTTCCTTTCCTATTGCATTCGTAACAAACTATGTCATCACTTTTATCAGTCCTTTTCCATTATTTCTTCCAATGACCTTTGTTATCATAATTTCCCTTATAATTATATTTTTTTAAGAACTTATTCATTCTATAAAACTTCTTAAATCTCCTGGCTATCTGAGCCATTTCAGCATCATTGTATGATGCACTTTCTTCACAGCTTGAGAAATCACTTTCACTTTGATTTTTTCCTTCGTCCTTATTTTTTGAAGAAGAGGTCTTAAAGGATAATGATTTCTTTCTTGGTTCATCATCTTCCTATTTTTTTACTTTTAGCTCTTCTTCATTCATCATAAAACTTACCAATTATCTCCTTAACATTTAGTGAACTTATGTCACGTGATTCTCTTATTGAGACTGATGTGCCTCTCCATCTTTCTGGAAGACATCTATGTAATCTCAATATTTTCTCCTTTGTAGGAAAAACTTTTCCAAGTGATCTCATTGTATTTAAAATTTCTTTGAACCGGAGATACATGTCAGAAATAGGTTCATCATTCTTCATTTTAAAATTATTATACTTAATAGTGTAGGTATTCAATTTCATTTCCTTAACATTTGTTGTTCCCTCATGAGAATCACCCAAGGTATCCAAGATTTCATAAGAAGTTTTACAAGCAGATATTCGATTAAATTATTCATCTTCTAAGGCACAGTACGGGGAATTCATTGCTTTACAATTATTATTGTAAGAAGTTTTAGTTGTTTCATCCCAAGTAGTTCTTGCAGTTTTTGTAATCTTATAATGAGTCTCTATAGTAGTCCAGAAGTCAAATCCCATACATTCTAAATGAATTTTCATTTTCAGCTTCCATTGGGCATAATTAACACCATTAATGAAGGGTGGTCGGTTGGTAGCAACACCTTCTAATCTATTATCAATAATTATATTTTAGAAAAGATATTTAAAGAGATAATAATTAGAACTAACATAAATTTATGATCCTTAAGATACAACTAAAATCACAGTTAAAAAACATAGTATTTGGAAATCCTTTGAAAACAATAACCACTGATACCAAATGTTGGTCAGAGTGTATACTCATGAGGGGAGTCAATTGAGTTCCAATTAAAAATTTCTGTTAAAAATATTTCTATTTAAATCCACCAAATTAAATAATAATCTAAACTGTAGTGAATTTATAATTCTTGAATGTTTTCAATTAAATTATCAAATATTGATTATTTCTCAGTTATCTTAATCTGGAGATTAAGTCATCTTTTGAAACTAATTTACTGGCTAACAAAAATTATAAACACTTACTAGTTTAACTATCAGAGTTAATTTAAAACAGATTTATTTTTAAAGTACTTAGCAACAGAATATTCAAAATAGTTTAAAAAAATAAACAAGCAGAATAGTTTTAACAAAGAGGTTCAGTCTCAAGCTGAGACATAGTCCTCTCAAACAGTTTTATATAAACATTGATCCAAACCCTGGATCGGGGTAAACAATAGTACAGAGACTGTCCATGTACTAAGACCTCTACCACAGTTTTTTGTCGAAAAAACAAAACAATAGCACACATGCTATCTAGGTCACACATGACCTCTACCACTATCCATAGTGGGATATAAGAGTATAACAGAAAGATTGAGTGAGGATTTATAAATCCTCCAGTTCAGCACAAGAGACAGTGTGTGTCAAAAAATACAGAGCACATAAACTGCTCAATAATGTAAATAAATGAAACACAATAGATCTAAACAAATAGAGATGAGTTTATAATTCTCTATGTGTCGTGAGTGAAGCTCTGGACTCCTCAGATTGATGTAGATGAAGCTTTGAGTCCTTCTTTTGAAGTTTTAAGGAAAACATAGTGTCGTGGTACTGTTCCTTCACTTACAGTGTAGGTGTTCAGCTCGAGCAAGAGAGTATTCTTTGTAACACTTGGGATACTTTTTTAAAACTTATCCTTGATGTGTATGACTGTTCTTTGGGTTCTTCTCATTCTCTTCTTTATGAATTTCAATTCAGGTGTCACAAAATTTCATGTATTTTCCTCTCACTTTCTTTATTATATTGATCTTCATTTTATACCTTGAGCTTCGGCAATGGGAATGATTACCTTTTTATAGGTACGAGGTACGGTTCCATGGCATGACAACAAACCTCATTAATTAATAGTAGTTTCATTTATAACATCAAATATGACCTTTTCTAAATAAATAAATAGAAATAGAGTTTTGAAAAACTGTGACTGATTTCCATCGGTAGCTCTTAGTATCAGTGAGCTTGTATCGGTTGACTTGAGTCAGTAGGTCTTGAGTCAGTATTGGTTACTCTTTATAACGGTAGCTCTATGTATCGGTATATCTTTCTATCGGTAGATGCTATGCATATCAGTGACCTTTCTCTATCGGTGAACGTATGTATTAGTGAACAATAATAGTGATCTTATAATGGTGGGATTCGTAATAGTAGCGTTTACTCTGTATCAGTCGATTTGTGCATACCGGTGGACTTATTATATGGGTAGCTCGGGTGTAACAGTAACTGTCTGTATACCACTAAACATATCCATATCGGTAGATTTCTATACCGGTGTACTTAGCCTTATCGGTAGATGTGTACCTCAGACATTTGGATCAGTGTCTGTATGTATTGGTGGCTCTTGTAAACTTCATCAGTAGGTCTGTCTTTCTGTCTGTTTGTATCAGTAGCTTTTATTGGTAAATATGTACCAGTGACCTTATGTCACAAGAATCTTGGTCTATCAGTGATCTTTAATTACCGGTAGACTATGTACTGGTAGGTATATATCTGTGATTCAACACTTAATACTTATCTATTCTATGAAAATCATATCTAGATTGAGTTAGTAACATTTCTAAAGAAGTATAAACACAGATAAACATTGATTAACATATTCCAATGATTATTCTGATATTTGTGTCAACATAATTTAACATATATATAGGATTATAAACACACATTAAAAGATAATTGAGATTATTAAAACATATTAAAGCATGATTGGGATTATCAAAACATATTGAAACATAATTGAGATTATCAAAACAGGTTAGGTCAACAATCTGACCCTTTTTGATAATCATAAGGTATGATATTATAATCCTAAATAATCAGTAACGTATCAGTATAAAATACAATGGTCATTATTTATCAGTGTGAGAAATGACCTTTTCAAATGTGATATTTTAAATGTATCATAAGATATAGTATTAAATGTAATTGTATCAAAGGTAACAAATGTATCATAGGTAAAATTAAAAAACAAATGTACCAGAGTTAAATGTATTATGCTTATAAACATTAAGCTCATATTTTTCATTATTTCATACTTCTCCCCCTTTGTATTACTTCTCCCCTTTCATATTATTTCTACCCATTTTTGATTATAAAAAAGATGGAAACAAAGATGAGAAAAGGAATATAAAGTAAGAGAGAATGAAAGCATTTATATATTACTTGAGTAAAAAAGATACAGAGAAATTTAAAATTGATACAAAAAGAGTAGCAACAGATTCCAAAATTCCATTATGATCCCTCCTTCTCTTTCGATAGCAGAAATGATGTCAGCCATGTTTTCCATAAATTTTTCTAGAGAAAAATTCAACTCCCTCATCTTTATTACTTGTCCTCTGAAAGACTGAGAGACTAGGGGTTGTTTCAGGTTTTTTAACAGAAGTTTTAAATGATTCTTCAACTGTTGCTTAGTGTAGATCCTTTGGAAATAGAAATCCACTATGTATTTGACCTCTTTTTTAGAATCAGTCACCTTTCTCATAAAATTTTGAACAATCCTCCCTATATCGCTAGTGGTAGTCACCACTTGGGTCAAAGTAGCAGAGTCTACAGAGCCACTAGTAGAAGACTGTCCAATATCTTCTCTCATTATAGCTTGAATCTAATTAATATCTAAGGAATGTTTGGTAGAACTCAGATGTGAAACAGTAGAGGAAGCTGTTTCCTTAAAGGATTTAGTCATCCCACTTATGATATTTTCCACAATAGAGTCATGGGTGATGACATGATGCTCCATGGAGTTCTTAAATTCCTCAAAAACTGATACCATCTGGGTCACCACACTTTTTAAAAAAGCCAAGTATTTGTCTGCTTGAGATTTAGAGCTCATATAAGACTGCATAGAGATAATTGAATTCATTAGTGATTCAATATCCTCTTCCAAGATTGATACTTTATTCTGGAAGGACATGTCTTTATCCAAAACACCAGATAAAGATTCAGTCATCATAGACTGAATAGAAGATACTAAAGAGGTTTCAATTCTTTTCATTTCTTCCAAACAACTGGACCGAAGATCAAAATTCAACTGGTTTAAATCATATTTTCATACCATGTCATCAAGTAATATTTTAGAAAGGTGGTTATAAGAGACAGGAGGTCTATTGATGGGTGTCTCATCTTCTGAATCTGGACAGTCCAACCCAAACACTACAAAACCTGGGTCTTTATCCCGATCTTCAATCTCATGAGAAACTGAAATAGTACCATGTCTGGCAGGATGCTCCCCCTCAATTTGTGAATTCTACTGAACAAGTAAATCAACAGCAGCCTGAGTAGGCAGGTCTCCCTCAGAAGAATCCTCCACTACTATTTCCAATACAATAGTAGGAGGCACCTCCGGAATAGGTGCATCTCTGTCTACTTCATCAATTTCCTCAGTAGGCAATGAGGAGTGCCCAATCAGTGGACTAAGACACAAGCAGGCAGAAACATATGCTTCATTTTCAGATTCTTCTTCTTCCTCATTCTCTGGAGTAGGCTGGTCTTCCTCTACCAAAGGGGCTTCTTCATTTCTTTCTCCCAACACTATTTCCTTTCTAGATGATACAACCTCAGCAGCTGGACTAGGAGGTAAATCAGGATCCCCTCCATCTGATATAGAGGTATCCTCTTCATTAGTGTCATCACTATACTTTGGTTCATCTTTATCAGGTCCTAGACATGGATCCATCACATCCTTAGGCCTAGAAGGATGATCCAAAGGATTAATCTTATCATACAACTTCTCATCATCACTGACCCATTCTCTTCTCCAAGGATTCCAATTGATCTTCATGTAATTACAAATAGTTTTGGTAATACAAAAGTGGTCTTTCATAACCAATGTCTCATCCTGAGACATAGCCACACCTCTTACCTTTATCATCACAGAGATCAGCTTTGCAAAGAATAGAGCATTAGTTTTTGATTTTTTCCTGGTCATATCTTATATTTGAATCATTATCAGTCTACACAGATTCACCTTAACACCATGTCTTAACAGATGCATCAAATAAATATCTTGGTATTTCAGATTGGTAAAGTCCCCTCTTCTTGGACTTAGCACAAGTTGGATAAACATGAACAATAACTGGTTCTCTCCATCCATTTTATATACCAAATACTTTTCTTGGTGTTCCATATCCTGTTAATTCTTCCAAGGCAGCATCATATTCAAAGATGTCACTTGTAGGAGGTACTCATTTCGAGAAATACCCAAACACTCCTTCATGTGGAACATTCAGGCACTCATCCCATTCAAAAGAAGAAAAAGATATTGTCCTACTGTAACACCCGAGATTTTTATGAGTAATATTTTGTTTTTATATATCATCAAAGGAATCTTTCACTACATACTAGCTTGGCTTACTTTACACGCAATCACGACCTTCCTCGATAGCTTGCGTCGTACGCAATACCGAGTTTCACTAAACAACGATATGCTTTTAAAATATTATTAAAACTAGCCGTTATGAATAGTAATAACCACTTTTTGAAATTTTTGAAATTTTATTTTTCAAAATGGACTTCATTTTTGGATTCGGAATATCGAAATTAGCCTAGGGTGAAATTTTGGTATTTTTATGAAAACTTTCAATTTTTGATGAATAGTGAAACCACTAAGTGGTAGGTTAAAAACTGAATTTTGCATAAAACTTAATTTTACCGCTTCTGTGAATGGAATTTTGAAAATCCGACAGACACGGTTGATATCAGTAAGTAAAATGTGCTTCAATGAGATAAAAATAATTTTTTGGTGAATAGTAACTTTTTACTTATTTTTACCGCGGTTAATAGTAAATAGGGTAACTAAGGGTAAATATGATATTAATATTACCCTAACACATGTACTAATGTAATTTGACCAAAAACAAACTTAGGAATAAAAATATGACCATTTAGGCCCACTTGGATTAGATTAGGACATTTATTATTAATTTATTTAAAGAAGGGTTAAAATAGTTAAAATCAAAGTTTAATAAGTAAATCATTTTTAATATGGGGTTATACATAAGATAAATTAGACCATAAATATTCATTAGAAAGCTAAAAATATTTCCTACATAATGGTATTTTATTTGTAATTTTTAGACATTAAATAATGTAATTTATTTATGACACAATGATGATGCAGTAATTATTTTATTAATGAAATATTGACATAATTGATGTTATAAACACCAAAATAAATGTAATTTGAGACTTTTTATGAATTAAACTAATTTTCTAGGTTACTATGATATATTAATGTTGATTTAATCAACTTGGTTCGAACATATAATTCTTTTATGACTTTCACAAAAATCATATATCAAATAGTGTCAAAATTGACACAAAATAGTTTTTAAATCAAATATTATATTATTAATTGTTATTTTATTCCTAAAAATCTAAGATTCGGCCAAATGACTTAGATAAGGATATATATATTAATAATAATCAATTTGGGGTTCGTTTGGTATGTTATAGTAAGTGTATTAACCATATAGTGAAAGAAAACAAAAAGACACGGTAAAAGTTAAATTATTTAACTTAGAGTTAAATCTAATTGATAAGGTTAAAATAATACCCTAAACTTGTCTAAATCCTATTGGTTGATAGGATTTCGACCCATCCCCACTTTATCTTCGAAATAAGTCCCTTTGGAACCATTATAAACTGATTTTTACTTTAATATAAAATAATATTTTGAGATATTCCTAAGGTGCCCCTCTCCTTCCTTATAAAAGGGCACCTCCTCCCCCTCCTCCTCACACCAATTTGAGAACTCAAGCTCGGCCAACCCCTGCCATTTTCTCCTCTACACTTCCCTATAATAATCCTAGAGGTCCTGGTCTTCTTCAAAGACCAATCTTAGTTCCCTAAGTGGAGGATTCAAAGAGGCGTTCCAAAGAAGAGGAGCTTCGGACACATACAAAGCAAATCAGACCTAAGGTAAGGGAAATATCACAATCTCATTCTTATCTGAGATTGTTTATTTATAAGTATTTACTGGGGTGTATTTTATCATCCAAATCCATGTTTCATCAATATGTAATTTTATTTTCATCCACCTACAATTGATTAAATCCATTTTTACCCTTCGGTGAGTTTTTAGTAATATGTATGAAAGGAATCTTTTGTCGTACGAGGTACTTTTTGACTTTTCCGACAAAAGTAAGAAGAATGTTTTTTTAACTTATACGGCATGAATGGATTTTTAAAACATTATTTCCAAGAACATTCCTTTACATGTTTTCAATTTTATTTTTAATCAACTTCTTTTAGTTTATAATTGTATGACATGTTAAGAAAAGAAAAGTGTTTTTGAAGAAAAAAGGATATTTTCCTCAAGAATGGAGTTCAAGTGTTTTATCAAAATTATTTTACATCTAAGATAATAAAGGTTTCTGTTTTTATCCATTTAATTACATTGATTTGATTATGTTGTGAGGGAATTATTTTTATGAAGTCATTTACCTTATATGATTTGTTTTATGATGTCATGATGTTTCAAGAATCCCATTTTTGTTACATGTGTTATGCGATGATGTATGATTTATTATTATGTGACACACATAAGAAAGGATTCATTATAATATGGGTGGGACCTATATCTCCCTCCAATTCATTGGGTAAAGATTTTATATCTCATGAGATAGACATGGCTGGAACGGTAGGTTATACCGGTTCAGTGAAACAGGACTGGAACGAGGGTGACTCGGTTCAGAAAGGGACTTTGTCCACTAAGATAGTCTTGGCAATGAGTCATGACTAACAAGAAATTATTTTCCATGATTATGTGTGCATGCCACAAAGTTTCAAGTTTTATGTTATGATTATGGGGATCTCATTTTCACTTCTATGATTTGTTCCATGTTAAGATATTATGATCTCTTTTGCAGGTTATGATTTTCAAAAAAATATGATATGATTTTTATTTCCTTTATTTTCCCTTGCTGAGAATTTGAGATCACCCTTTTATGTTTTCTTTTCCCCAGGTCAGGAAGATGGATATTAAGTAGAATATGCTAAAGGGACCCTAGATATGATGAAATAAATGGGAGACACTGTAGAAGATTTATGAACCAGTTGTTTATGTTTCCCAGTTTCTAAAGACACTATACCTATACGGTCCTTTGTGGTTTTGTCATATGTTGTAATAAGTGTGCTTCAATTTTGAAGTATTAACAATGTATGTAAAGTATGGGTCGTTATAGTTGGTATCAGAGGAAAGGTATAGTCAACCTTTGGAAACTAGGATGTGAATGCCTTAGTAAGAACCCTAAGGATAAGTCTAAGCATAGAACACAATCTTAGTGTTTTAGAAATGGCCATGAATACCCTAGGATAAGACCTTAAGTGTGAAATTTTATTCTTGATTATGTGGTTTTCCTATTATAATTAGTGTTTCTCACACTATTCTTCTTGGTTTTAGTCAATGGCTGGAACCCGAAGGAACCGTGTTAATGCGGAATGCGATGGGCAATGCAATGATTGTCCCCCTGAGCAACCAAACGATATGGGAGATGGAATGAAAAATCTTGTAGCCATGCTCAAACAACTTTCTCAAGCTATGAATCATGCAGGAGTTCCAAACGAGCAAAGGAAGGAGCAAAATTCTGTTGAATCCTTCATGAGGCAGCGTCCGCCTTCTTTCAGTGGGTCTACTGATCCATTAGTTACTAAACAATGGAGTAGTACTACTGAAAAGATATTTTCAGTTCTTCAGTGTTCTGAACATGATAAAGTCATCCTAGCAGTGTATCGTTTGGAAGGAGATGCTGATCAATGGTGGAATCTTATTAAGAATACGAGGCAAAGGGATGAAATTGAGTCTATGGAATGGGACGAGTTCAAGAACTTATTTTTCAATAAGTACATCCCTCGTATTCTCCGAACAAAGATGGAGAAAGAGTTTCTTGAACTGAAGCAGAGGGATGATGAATCTGTTGGTACCTATGAAGCAAATTTTACAAGACTTGCAAGGTATGCTTCTGGTATTATTATCCAACCAGAGATTAAGATCGATCGATTCTTTAGTGGCTTAAAACCAAGTCTTCAAAGGGCGTTAGCCATAAGGGACTTCGATATCTACGAGGAAATCGTTCTATGTGCTCTCAAAGTCGAGATGGAGATTGGAGTAACCCATCAGTCACATGGGTTTGATAAGAAGAGGAAGATGGAATTCAAAGGAAAATCTAAAGAGCACATTGAAAAGAAGATGAGCTTTCCCTTATGCTCAAAGTGTGGAAAGAAACATGGAGGGAGTTGTCTTAAAGGGACAAGTAAATGTTTCAAATGTGGAAAGGAAGGTCATCGGGCATTTGAATGCCTCGATAATGGGAAGAAGATGTCTAATGATGCAAACAAAGGAAGGGATACACTGAATGAACCTATTACACTTCAATGTTTCAAGTGCAAGAAGATGGGGAATTATTCCAATCAATGCCCAAATCCAAGGGTTGATGATGATGGTCGACGTCAACAAAATATTAAGGCTAAAGACAAAGGAAAGTCACATGCAATTTCTATCAGCGATGTGGAATACGATAACGAAGTGGTGAAAGGTACACTTACCATCCACTATAAAGTAGCAAATGTTTTATTTGATTCTGGATCCACCCACTCTTTTATTTCTGAAAACGTTTCTAAGGGTATCACCATATTACCTCAACAATTAGATGTTGAGTTAGCTGTGACAACACCTAATGGCACAACAGTCGCATCAAAAGTTTATAATTCTTCTCCAATCGAAGTTTGTGGGAAAGTGCTTCCTGCAAATCTTGTGATCCTTCCTTTAGTGGAATTTGATGTGATTCTTGGCATGGATTGTATTTCTCTACATGGAGCTCATATCAATTTCCAAAGATGGGAAGTCACATTTCATATTCCAGATCAATCTACGATCGTCTATCGATGCAAGGATAAACATAACCTTCCAGTGGAAATTCTTTCCATCTTATGGGTCTTGATTCCACTAAATGAAGGTTATTTATCTCAAATGGTTGGTGAGAAACTCACGATTAAGAATATACCCATTGTACGGGAGTTTGATGATGTCTTTCCGTAGGAATTACCGGGTCTTCCACCAAATCGTGAAGTTGAGTTTTCAATAGAACTCGTACCGGGTGCTTTGCCTATTTCAAAGACACCTTATAGAATGGCCCCAATTGAGTTGCAGGAATTGAAGAAGAAAATCCAAGAGAATCTTGATAAGGGATTCATACGCCCTAGTGCATCACCTTGGGGAGCACCTGTTCTTTTTGTTAAGAAGAAAGATGGATCAATGAGACTCTGCATTGATTATCGAGAACTTAACAAGATCACTATCAAGAACAAATATCCACTCCCACGCATTGATGACTTATTTGACCAACTACGCGGAGCTCAATACTTTTCCAAGATTGATCTTCATTCAGGGTATCATCAATTAAGGGTCAAAAGGGAGGATATACCAAAGATGGCTTTCCGTACAAGGTATGGACACTATGAATTTATAGTGATGCCATTTGGTCTTACTAATGCCCCTGCTATCTTCATGGATCTAATGAATAGAGTCTTTAGAGACTATCTTGATCAATTTGTGGTAGTCTTTATAGACGATATTCTTGTCTATTCAAAGAGAAAGGAAGAGCATGAAGATCACTTGAGAATTATATTGAAGACCCTGAGAAAGGAGAAGCTTTATGCCAAATTTACCAAGTGTGAATTTTGGCTTCAAAAAGTTGCATTTTTGGGTCACATAATCTCAAAATAGGGGATATCTGTGGATCCAGCAAAAACAGAGGTTATCGAAAGATGGTCAAGACCAACAACAGTAACTGAGATCCGAAGTTTTCTTGGTTTGGCTGGATATTATCGACGTTTTGTAAAGGATTTTTCACGATTATCTAATCCACTCACCATGTTGACTCGGAAAGGAGTTAAGTTTGTCTGGACGGAAGAATGTGAAAAGAATTTCAAGGAGTTGAAAAGAAGGTTATCCAGTGCACCTATGCTCACACTACCTTGTAGTGGAGAAAGGTTTGTGATATACAGTGATGCATCCAAGAAGGGATTGGGGTGTGTTATTATGCAAAATGATATGGTGATAGCTTATGCCTCACGACAGTTGAAAATCCATGAGAAAAATTACCCAACACATGATTTGGAGTTGGCTGCGGTAATCTTTGCATTAAACATTTGGAGGCATTACCTTTATGGTGAAAGGTGTGATATTTATACTAATCATAAAAGTTTAAAGTATATTTTCACACAAAAGGAGCTGAATATGCGTCAAAGAAGATGGGTGGAGCTGATTGAGGATTATGACTGCTCAATCCATTACCACCCTGGGAAAGCAAACAAGGTGGCAGATGCATTAAGTCGACAAGACCATGCTAGTTTATCCATGATGAGGATCACAAAAGATCCAATATTTATGGATTTACAAAGGATGGATCTTGTAATTATAATGGAAGGGGAAAAATCTTCTCTTTCTCAAATGAATGTTCAACCATCTATACATGTGAAGATTAAAGAGGCACAGAAAGAAGATGTAGAGTTACAAAAGAAGGTGAGAAATGTTCCTGAATTCAACCTTGATTGTGATGGGATAATAAAGTTCAGGAATCGGGTTTGTGTTCCTCCCATCCCCGAATTAAAGAAGGAACTTCTGGATGAGGATCATAGTTCATCATTCTCTATTCATCATGGAAGCACGAAGATGTATAGGGACCTGAAAGAGTACTTCTGGTTGGATGGCATGAAAAGAGATGTTGCTGAATATGTCTCTCGATGCTTGGTTTGTCAACAAGTTAAAGCTGAGAGACAAAAGTCTAAGGGGATGTTACAACCATTGCCCATACTCAAATGGAAATGGGAAACATCACTATGGACTTTGTCACAGGACTTCCTAAAACATCCAAAGGCAATAATGCTATTTGGGCCATAGTTGATCGTCTTACAAAGTCTGCACACTTCATTGCTATTAGAGAGGATTTCTCTCTAGATCAGCTTGCCAGGATATATGTAAAGGATGTGGTAATATTGTATGGAGTACCACTTTCTATTATATCTGATCGGGATCCGAGATTTACCTCGAAGTTCTGGCGAAGTCTTCAGCATACTCTGGATATAGAGTTGAGTTTCAGCACTGCTTATCATCCCCAGATAGACGGTCAGTCTAAAAGAACAATTCAAACCCTAGAAGATATGTTGAGAGCTTGCTCTATGGATTCCAAAGGAGGTTGGGATCAACACCTACCTTTGGTGGAATTTTCTTATAATAATAGCTTTCACTCCAGTGTTCAGATGGCTCCTTATGAAGCTATCTATGGAAAGAAATGCAGGACTCCAACTTGCTGGGATGGAGTTGGGGAAAGAAAGCTATTAGGACCTGATCTCGTTGATGAAATGGTAGAAAAGGTCAGATCTATTCAACAACACATAAGAGCAGATCAGTGTCGACAGAAAAGTTATGCCGACAACCGAATAAAAGACCTAGAGTTTGAAGTGGGTGGTAAAGTGTTCTTACGAATATCTACCTGGAAGAGGGTAATGATATTTGGAAAGAAGGGGAAGTTGAGCCCTAGATATATCGGTCCTTTAGAAATACTGGATCGTGTTGGGAAGGTGGCTTACCGATTGGCGCTTCCACCGAATCTCTCTCAAGTTCACGATGTGTTCCATGTATCTCTCCTGAGAAAGTACATACCTGATCCTTCACATGTACTCAGCTCAAAAGTTGTACCGCTGGAGCAAGATCTTTCTTATGAAGAACAACCGATAGAGATTCTGGATCGTAGCGAAAAAGTCCTACGAAACAAGACCACTTGATTGGTGAAAGTTTTATGGAGGAACCACCAATTAGAAGAAGCTACATGGGAGCTTGAGGATATGATGAGGGAGAAGTATCCTCATCTGTTTGTTATAAAGTGACGAATTTCGAGGGCGAAATTCTTTTTAAGGGGGGTAGAATGTAACACCCGAGATTTTTATGAGTAATATTTTGTTTATATATATCATCAAAGGAATCTTTCACTACATACTAGCTTGGCTTACTTTACACGCAATCACGACCTTCCTCGATAGCTTGCGTCGTACGCAATACCGAGTTTCACTAAACAACGATATGCTATTAAAATATTATTAAAACTAGCCGTTATGAATAGTAATAAACACTTTTTGAAATTTTATAAATTTTATTTTTCAAAATGGACTTCATTTTTGGATTCGGAATACCGAAATTAGCCTAGGGTGAAATTTTGGTATTTTTCTGAAAACTTTCAATTTTTGATGAATAGTGAAACCACTAAGTGGTAGGTTAAAAACTGAATTTTACATAAAACTTAATTTTACCGCTTCTGTGAATGGAATTTCGAAAATCCGACAGACACGGTTGATATAAGTAAGTAAAATGTGGTTCAATGAGATAAAAATAAATTTTTTGTGAATAGTAACTTTTTACTTTTTTTACCGCGGTTAATAGTAAATAGGGTAACTAAGGGTAAATATGATATTAATATTACCCTAACACATTTACTAATGTAATTCGACCAAAAACAAACTTAGGAATAAAAATATGTCCATTTAGGCCCACTTGGATTAGATTAGGACATTTATTATTAATTTATTTAAAGAAGGGTTAAAATAGTTAAAATCAAAGTTTAATAAGTAAATCATTTTTAATATGGGGTTATACATAAGATAAATTAGACCATAAATATTCATTAGAAATCTAAAAATATTTCCTACATAATGGTATTTTATTTGTAATTTTTAGAAATTATATAATTTAATTTATTTATGACACAATGATGATGCAGTAATTATCTTATTAATGAAATATTGACATAATTGATGTTATAAACACCGAAATAAATGTAATTTGAGACTTTTTATGAATTCCACTAATTTTCTAGGTTACTATGATATATTAATGTTGATTTAATCAACTTGGTTCGAACATATAATTCTGTTATGACTTTCACAAAAATCATATATCAAACAGTGTCAAAATTGACACAAAATAGTTTTTAAATCAAATATTATATTATTAATTTTTATTTTATTCCTAAAAATCTAAGGTTCGGCAAAATGACTTAGATAAGGATATATATATTAATAATAATCAATTTGGGGTTCGTTTGGCATGTTATAGTAAGTGTATTAACCATATAGTGAAAGAAAACAAAAAGACACGGTAAAAGTTAAATTATTTAACTTAGAGTTAAATCTAATTGATAAGGTTAAAATAATACCCTAAAATTGTCTAAATCCTATTGGTTGATAGGATTTCGACCCATACCCACTTTAGCTTCGAAATAAGACCCTTTGGAACCATTATAAACCGATTTTGACTTTAATATAAAATAATATTTTGAGATATTCCTAAGGTGCCCCTCTCCTCCCTTATAAAAGGGCACCTCCTCCCCCTCCTCCTCACACCAATTTGAGCACTCAAGCTCGGCCAACCCCTGCCATTTTCTCCTCTCCACTTCCCTAGAATAATCCTAGAGGTCCTGGTCTTCTTCAAAGACCAATCTTAGTTCCCTTAGTGGATGATTCAAAGAGGCGTTCCAAAGAAGAGGAGCTTCGGACACGTACAAAGCAAATCGGACCTAAGGTAAGGGAAATATCACAATCTCATTCTTATCCGAGATTGTTTATTCATAAGTATTTACTGGGGTGTATTTTATCATCCACATCCATGTTTCATCAATATTTAATATTATTTACATCCACCTACAGTTGATTAAATCCATTTTTACCCTTCGGTGAGTTTTTAGTAATATGTATGAAAGGAATCTTTTGTCGTACGTGGTACTTTTTGACTTTTCCGAAAAAAGTACGAAGAATGTTTTTTTTAACTTATACGGCATGAATGGATTTTTAAAACATTATTTCCAAGAAGCTTCCTTTACAAGTTTTCAAGTTTATTTTTAATCAACTTCTTTTAGTTTATAATTGTATGACATGTTAAGAAAAGAAAAGTGTTTTTGAATGAAAAAGGATATTTTCCTCAAGAATGGAGTTCAAGTGTTTTATCAAAATTATTTTCCATCTAAGATAATAAAGGGTTCTGTTTTTATCCCTTTAATTACATTGATTTTATTATGTTGTGAGGGAATTATTTTTATGAAGTCATTTACCTTATATGATTTGTTTTATGATGTCATGATGTTTCAAGAATCCCATTTTTGTTTCATGTGTTATGCGATGATGTATGATTTATGATTATGTGGCACACATAAGAAAGGATTCCTTATAAGATGGGTGGGACCTATATCTCCCTCCAATGCATTGGGTAATGATTTTATATCTCATGAGATAGACATGGCTGGAATGGTAGGTTATACCGGTTCAGTGAAATAGGACTGGAACGAGGGTGACTCGGTTCAGAAAGGGACTTTGTCCACTAAGATAGTCTTGGCAATGAGTCATGACTAACAAGAAATGATTTTCCATGATTATGTGCGCATGCCACAAAGTTTCAAGTTTTATGTTATGATTATGGGGATCTCATTTTCACTTCTATGATTTGTTCCATGTTAAGATATTATGATCTCTTTTGCAGGTTATGATTTTCAAAAAAATATGATATGATTTTTATTTCCTTTATTTGCCCTTGCTGAGAATTTGAGCTCACCCTTTTATGTTTTCTTTTCCCCAGGTCAGGAAGATGGATATTAAGTAGAATGTGCTAAAGGGACCCTAGATATGATGAAATAAATGGGAGACACTGTAGAAGATTTATGAACCAGTTGTTTATGTTTCCCAGTTTCTAAAGACACTATACCTATACGGTCCTTTGTGGTTTTGTCATATGTTGTAATAAGTGTGCTTTAATTTTGAAGTATTAACAATGTATGTAAAGTATGGGTCGTTATAACTACCATTCACTACTGATACCATCCTATTCTCAACTTCTGATTTCTCAAAAATAAAAAACTCATAGAATTATTTTACCAGCACCGGATAATAAGGACCATTGTTATTCGAGATGCACTCTACCCATTTCTGATCTTCCTGTACTTCTAGAACTAAAGACTTACTAGTCATCAACAATTCCACGCATAGCTCTTTCACAACTACTATCTCCATTTGAACGAGATTCAGATTTGTAGGTTTCTTCACTTCACATAGACCACTAGACTCTCCTCTGAGTCTCTTGGCATTCGGCTCATCATCCATTTCACTAACAGATGGTCTCTTCACTCTTTGCATTCTGCGAATCGGAAGGCTTGAGTTTCGAAGGAAACAAAGGTTTGGTAGCTATGGCATGAAGGTAAAGGGTTTGAGGTGGATCGAGATGAGGTCAAAAAATTATATTTTATCATTTAGGAATCAAAAAATAAATAAATAAAAACAGTGCAATCCTAATGGAAATACATACCGGAGAGGATTCCTAACGGTGAGGTATTATTATCGGTGAGGTCCACTAACAGTGAGGTATAGCGGTGAGGTTTCTAACGGTGAGGTTTCTAACGGTGAAGTTTCTAATGGTGAGGTTTCTAATAGTGAGGTTTCAAATGTACAATGTCTATCATTCCTAACTCATGTCTAATTTAACTTAACCTATCCGAACTTAAAGGATTGGTGAAGATATCAGCTAATTGATGTTCATTACCAATAAATTCAAGAGTAATATCACCCATTTGGTAATGATCTCTAAAAAAATGGTGTATTACATCAATGTGCTTGGTCCTAGAGTGAGACACGAGATTCTTAGAGATATTAATTGCACTAGTGTTATCACATATTATAGACACATGTATATACTGAAATCCATAGTCCAATTAAGTATATTTCATCCAAATAATTTGTGCACAACAACTACCAGTAGCAATGTACTTTGATTCAGCAGTAGACAATCCAACATAGTTCTACTTTTTACTACACTATGATACTAAGGTCTTACCTAGAATATGACATGTTCCAGAAGTTCTCTTCCTATCTAACTTGCAACCAGAATAGTCAGCATATGAATAACTTATTAAATCGAATTATTATCCTTTTGGATAAAATAATCCTATGTTAGTAGTATGTTTATGTTATTTGAAATTTCTTTTAACTTCAATCAAGTGCAAATCCTTTGGATTAGCTTGAAATATTGCACAAAAACAGACAGTAAATGTAATGCTTTTTGGAATGACTAATGCACCCTCTGTTTTCATGGATCTAATGAATAGAGTTTTTATGGAGTATCATGATGAAATTATAGTGGTATTTATTGATGATATCATGATATACTCCAAAAGTTATGAAGAACACGAAAATCACTTGTGCACTATTTTCAAAACAGTTAGATAAAATGAATTATATGAGAAGGATTGAAAAGTGTGAATTATGTCTTATGTATATTTCATTTATTGGTTATATTTTTTGTATGTATGGAATCTTTATTGATACTTCAAATTCAAGGGAAATCTAAGAATGAGCTGCATGAATTATTATAACAGTGGTTTGCAGTTGTATTGGTTTAGTAGGTTTTTATCAGCATTTCGTCCAAAATTTTTCCCGATTGGAAAACCCATTAACCTATATCACACATAAAAGAGGTTAATTTATTTTGTAAAAAAGAGTGAAGATTGTTTTTAAGAATTGAATAGAAGATTAATCAATGTTTCAATCTTGACTCTACCCTTGGGGAATTATTGGATTGTTATTTATAGAGATGGTTGAAAGAATTGAAATGGTTGTGTCCTTGTACAGAATGATAGAGTTATTTCATATCAATCACAACAGCAAAAATATCATAAAAAAATCTATACTACTCACAATATTGAGTTATCAACTGCAGTAATTTCTCAGAAGATATGGGGCCACTATCTCTATGCTAAAAAATATGGGATATATACTGATCATAAGAGTTTGAGGTATATTTTCACATAGACACAACTCAACATGAGGAAGAGGAAATGTCTTGAACTACTCAAGGATTATGATTTCAAAACACAATTCCACCTGGGCAAGGGAAATAAGGTGTAAAATGCTTTGATTAGAAATAAACATGGAGTTCTGAACAAGATGAGAGTTGAAAGGGATCATATGTTCATGGATCTAGTAAATATGGATATGGGAATAATCATGTTATATGAAACATTAATACATTTTCAAATGTTTTCCAAACCATATTTACTAGAATGGATATAAATAGATTAGACAGGTGATTAAGGGTTTCAAAAGAAAATTAAAGCTATGAATGATTAGAGATTGATTGACTTCATATATGCTGATAGAATTTTGATATTTGGGAAGATGCTTTATGTTCACGATATACCTGATCTATAAATGAATGGTTGGATGATGATCATATATCCAACTTATCTAAACACCATGGTTACACTTCGATGTATAGTTGTTTGAAGGAACTTTTTTGGTGGGACATCATGAAGAGGGAGATTTTAGATTATGTGTCATGATGTATGGTTTTTCAACAAGTGAAGGCTAGAAGACCACATCCTAGAGAAGACATGCACCATCATCCCATACCTGAGTGGAAATGGTAAGATATTATTATGGACTTTGTCATTGGGCGGCCAAATACTATGAGGAGGAAAGATGCAATATGGGTCATTGTCGGCCATCTTACCAAGTTAGCACATTTTCTTGCTATCAGAGAAGATGTACCACTTGAACATTTTGAAAGACTATATATTAAGGAAGTTTTAAGACATAATGGGGTACCTCTATCGATTGTTTGTGATCATGATCCCAATTTACACCATGAATCTTGAAAATTATTTAGAAAGCCCAAGATACCGAACTCCATTTGAGCACTTCCTAACACCCTCAAACTGATGAAAAATTATAACAGACTATTTAAACCTTATAAGACATGTTGAGAAATTTCTCACGTGACATTCAATTTATGTTGGATTAGAATTTACCTCAGGTAGAATTTTCCTATAATAGTAGCTTCTATTCAAGTGTTCTGATGGCACCATATAAAGCGTTATATAGAAAGAGATGTCGCACACCAACATGTTATGGTAATAATTGAAAAGGTGAATATTATCCAAACCCATATCAATGCATCTCAAAGAATGCCAAAGAGATATGCCGACAACTAAAGGAAGGATTTTCAGTTTCATATAGGAGATCATGTTTTCATGATGGTATCTCCATAAAAGGGTGTAATATGATTTGGTAAGAAGGTAAATTAATTACCATGTACTTCACAACTTTCTAAATTCTAGAATGAATTGGAGTTGTAGAATACCGTTTGGCAATACCTCTAAGTCTCTCCGAATTTCATTATGTGTTCCATATATCACTGTTGAGAAAATACATGCCAAACCCAACATATGTATTCAACATTGAAGAAATAGAACTAGAACTCGATCTGTCTTATTTTGATGAGCCTATCAATATGCTTGATACCATAGAACAAGTGTTAAGAAAACAGACGAATCGTTTGGTAAAATTTATATGGATAAATCATAAAATGGAAGAGGAAACGTGGGATCTTGAGGAACATATGATGAAAAACCTCCTGAATCATTTCAAACAGTAATATTCTAGAAATTTAGAGCATGAAATTATTTGAATGAGGTAAATATTTAAGACACAAGATTCCCTGGTACATTTCTCTTTGAATAATACAGTTGTTTGTGCTGTACGCAACTCCGAGTTCTAGCACACTATGACCAATCAAACTGGCTGTTTTATTAAGTAGTTATGAATAGTAATACCAACATTTTGAAATTTTATATATTTTATTTTTCAAAATTTTATTCATTATTGGATTTTTAATATCAAAATTATCTTAGGGTGATTTTTTCTTATTTTTCTAAAAACATTTAATTTTTGATGAATTATGAAAACACTGCATCATTGTTTAAAACTGACATTTTGTTTAAATATATATTTTTAATTTAAATTTATATTTAAGTAAAAGTTGATAAATAATACCTATATTTGTCCAAAGTAATTCATTGAAGTCATTTTATAATAATAGTATATATATAAAGTTTTATTGAACCATTTAGCATTTTTTACCCACATTTTAGGCACATTTTAAAATTTACATAAAACGTAATTTTAAAACTTCTATGAATTGAATTTCAAAAATATGAAATTTACTGTTTTCTTCAGTAAGTAAAATATTATTCAATAGGATGAAAATAATTTTGGGTGAATTTTAACATTTGAATTTTATTTACCACGATAAATAGTAAATAGGGCGATTAATGGTAAATATAATATTATAACAACATAAAATTAACACAACAGATGTCCTAATTCATTTGGATAAGAGTTTTTAGACCAAAATAAACCTTATTAAAAAAATAATTTTCATTTTGATTCATTTGGGTTATTTTAGAATATTTATTATATTTTATTTAAAGAAGATTTTAAAGTGTTAAATTCAAATTTTAATAACTAAACCATTTTTTATATAAGGGTATAAATAAGATAAATTAGATTTTTAATAATAAATAGAAATATAAAATGATATTATACATCATAGTATTTAATTTATTATTTTTAGACATTAAATAATTTAATTTATTAATGAAACAATGATGATGGAGTAATTACCTTATTAATGATTGATTAACATAACTGATATTATAAATATTAAAATAAATTTAAATTGAATCTTTTGATTCCATAAACGAATAATATTGGATAATATGACATGTTATGGTTGAGAATATGAGAAGTTAGGGTTGATTAAATGTATTTTTTAAGTAATCAAGTTATTATGACTTTCACAAAAACCAAATACAAAATAGTGTCAAAATAGATATAAATGTGTTTTTTAAACAAATACAATTTTATAAAATATTATATTATTTTTAAAAATATCTGATTTGTAAAAAATGAATTAGATAATTTTAATCCACTGGGAGCTATTAGAAACCAAGAATAATTTTATAATAATTTAATATTTCTAGCTTTTCCCAAAATTCCCCTCACATATCTTATAAAATGGTACATCCCATTCTCTCAAATTAACACCTCCAAAGCCTATTGTATTGGCAAAATACTACCCAAATCTCCACCCAACTACCCTGAATTAATCCTAGAGGCCATACTTTGATCATAAATCCAACCTAAGGATCCCTTTTTTTCAAATCAAATGGAAGCACCCAAAGAATAGGTAATTAATTTATCACCTCTTTCAAATCACATTTCTTTTTCTGCATCCTCATTCATTGTTATTTAGATACTAAAATAGTAACTCCAGTACCTTATATATACTTTGATGTTATTATAAATGTGGTACAATAATATTCATTATTTTATCCATCCTATGAATTATAATGTCACCATTCATGCATACGTACGGCTTACCGTCTCCACGTCGTGGTGTAGATTGTTATTCAAAACATATATATTTGTATGGGGATAATAATGATTATAATTGATGTAAGTAATATATATAACTCATTAATGATTTTTTATATATAATATAACATCCAATTACATGCAATTTCACAATCAAAATAATGGTATTGTCGCTCGTGCGTACGTACAACTTACCGTCTCCACGACACGATGAGATTTTTATCATTAAAAATTAATGTTTAATAACTTAATTTCATTCGGGATATGTATAAGATACATCCTATCCACAAAAAAAATTAAATATGTAACAAAATATAAAGGAAGATGAATCATTTAACACCAGAAAAATGATAATACTAAAATATTATTAACAATGAAATATTAGAGGATCATATATGATATCATATTTATGAATGTGGTTCTTTTATTACTTAATAACAATGATTTATCAATTTTATAGGAGGTTAACATTCCCTTGACTAAGGAAAAGAATAATTTAAGGTTTAATTTTACAATCTCTTCATTATAAGAGGTTTTTTATATGTAAATATATACTGGGACTTCATTATCATCCACATTAGTGTTTCATAAAAATGTATTTCATAATTGTTTTACTATTTCTTAAATGTTGAGTTAATGTAATTTATACCTTTGTTTTAATTTTTATAAAAGTTTTTCAAAGGAATCATTATGTACATTTTCCAAAAAAGGTACATTATTATATTTTAGACAAATTAAGTAAAAAATGTTATTAACTTATACGGTACGTGATGCTATTTTCCTCCATTATTACACATTTGAAGATTCCCTTATATGCTTATAGGAATACTTTCAAAATAAATGTTTTCTTTTATAATTATGTGAAATTTAAATGATTTTAATGTAGAAAGATATATTTCTCTCAAATAGGTTTTTTGTTGATTTCATATTTGTCAACATATATTATTAGATTTTATGTTTAATTGAAGTTGATTTATTATGATAATATATTCCATAATGTATTTATAGTTTTATGATATGATTGATTATGGATGTGCTATATTTTTGTCAATCAAAGTTTATGGTTATTTTATTAACATTTAACATGTTAGTTTGATACTAATGATTATGTTATGTTTCACCCTTTTCATATGATTAATGCATTGGACATATTATGTGACAGGCAGTGCCTTCTATAGCCCTTTGATAAATCGGTAGGTCTGATTAGACAAACTAGTGTATTAACACAAGGCCATGACAAAAATTTTATTTATAATCTTGGAATGAGGCCTTGACTATGTGGTTATGATGTCTACCATTATCCATTCCATCATTATGTGATTATGTATTGACATTACAAGTGATTATTTGATATTAGAATATCCATGTGAATAAGTAAATTGAATTTTTTGATTTATCTTTGAATTTTTTTGATGAAGTTTATGTTTAACAAGCTTGTGTTTTGGTCTTTTACATTTTCGAAAATTCTAATTCATATTTATGATAGTTTCTACATTATTGTTATCCTAACTAAGCATCTGGACTCACCCCTATCTTATAGATTATTTTTTCTATGATGTGAAGCAGTTTTTTATGACTAAAATGATGGGATGGTTTAAGGGATATGAGTGTGTTAAAATGAGATAAAATGTTTTTTATTTTTCATTTCATATTGTAATTTACAACATATTAATGTATCTATTACTTCCAAGGCTACTAAACTGATTGGTCATTCAAGACATGATCTCTTGTAAAATATAAAATAGAATTTAAAACAGAAAATGGAATAATTGTTCTCATAAAAATAAAAATAAATTAAGATATTTTTTCATGAAAAAAATGTTATTTTAGAAAAATTTTAGTTTCTTTGAACAAATTTTGGAATGTACATGAAAATGGGTAAGTAATTGGGATGTTCTCTTCCATAAGGATTACATATCTGGTGGAATTGAAAAGACAACCTTTTAAAAACATGTATTTCAAAAAAAACGGGATTAATTGATCTAGATACATTATTTTTGAACATATAAATAAAATTTAGTACAATTATATAAAAATTTATAATTATAAATTATGGGAAAGGAATGAGAATTTGTAAACCGATGGAAAAATGGGTGTTTAGAGAGAATCCCTTAACACTTTTTCATGAATCCAATCGTATTCACAATAAAAATTAATAATCATAAAATGAAACATTGAATACCATAAATATAAATTAATTCATCATGTTATACATAAAAGGGAAGAATAAATATGACACACACAAGAAATAAAAGGTGAATAAGGCATATCTCACAGAAATAAAAGTTAGATGAGAAACCCCATACAATGATTGTATCATTGGAGTGTGGTTAAATTAACTAATTACATGTGTGTGAGAAATTTAAATCCCCAAAATAATTGTGTATATATAGTATAAAACCATTAGAGTTAATTCCACAAATATTCTTGGCCTAACATTACCTATGACATAGATTTTTAACTTAATGACTGGATATTGAGTTAGGAAATCCTTTACCTCTGGTTCAACATCCTTAAAACATGGTCAAAACTAATATTTTTTGTTTTAAAAATTTTATTAACTTATAATATAATCATATAAATATTTATGATATCATATATGATCATTTAATATAATTTTTCCACTCGTTTGTCAATGATACATCATTATTACCCTTGTTTCAGGTGTTATCTACTTAATTTTCCTAGGCATGTTTTCTCATGTAAGATATGGTTATCATTAAGAGTGTATATATCCAACAAAAATATAATTAATATAATTTCACTAATATCATATTTATTCATTAAATACATTTTTAGAACAATTATTTAATGATAAAAATTGATAAAAAATTACACCGCTACGTGGAGACGAGAAGCTGTACAAATGCACGTGTGGGGATTTCACTTTTCACAATATGGTTGATAGGTAGCATAAGGTTTTTTCAAAGTGATAATAAAATCTAATTACATATAATATTGTTTATTTATTATTTTATAATGGAAACCAAATATCAAGAAGAAGTAAACGAAGAAATGAATTTGAATGAGTTTGTAAAAACGATTACCTCTTATTCGATGGACTTCCATTAGATCTCATTAAGGTATCTAGATATCATATTTCCAGTAATAAAGGACCTAAAAACATGTATAAGGATGTTATAAGGAGAAATATATAGGACATGGTCAATCTAAGAGGATCAAGTCTGGTGAAATGAAATGATGCAAGGATTGGCCATTTAAAATTATGTTCAGGGGTACCCTTGGAAATAATCAAAATATTAAATTATAATAAATTAAATTACTAAAAAAATAAAACCAAATAAAAAATGACTCAAATAAAAGATGATATTATTTTTAAACTCTTCAACCAATGATATTTTGACACGGTTTTGTTTAACATTAAAGATTATATTTGTTTTGACTTTAGGTAACATAATTTGAATATATTTTTTGTAAAAAATAATTTAACATTAAAAGGGTGTAAATATTTAAATATAAAATGTATATTGGACCATAAATGATTATTTTATCATATTTTAGTCAAAAAAATAGATATTATTATTTTTATGTATTTTTAGGATTTTAAAAAATTTAATATACTATTATTTATAGAAAATATCATTAGTGTCAATTTTGAAACTATTTATTACATTATCCTTTTGGAAGTCAATACAATAGGATAATGTCAAAAAAATATCATTTATAACAACACCAATATGTCATAATAATATGTAAATTTATTTTATAAGCCTACTTATCTCAAATTATATTTATTTTAATATTATTTATATCATTTATTTGGTTGTTTCATATACAAAATAATCAAATAATCAGAATTGTATAATTATTTAAGGAAATAATTTTTTTCCCTAAAAATCAATATAAAATTCCTTGATGTATATAAATATATTATATTTCAAAATAATATTTCATGTTTAAGATATATTGTAATGACCCTAACTTTTATAATGATAATTATTTCCTAAATATGTGTGTTAAATTTTTTTTACACAACAAAATCATATCTATTTTTTAATGAAGTGAATATAAAGTGAAATGTTGCCACCTGGATTTGAGAATTATATGATAGTTGTTCAATTATAGCTATGTTTTATATATCCAGTGATAACTATACGGTTGACAATAAATTTAATGTTATAATTAGTGGTTATAAATAAAATTTGATAAATGATAATTGATAAAACAGAAGACTTGATTGCCTCAACCAGTATAGTCATTCCATTTGATGCCTATTTGTTAGATATTGAGTAGGTGGATTCATCCATAGGGATCTACACTGTCTATGTACATGATGAGCTTCAACAATTGAAGCTTGAATGAAATTTCATAGGGGAAATGATCAAATTATTGGAGATTACCACTTATTCGATGTTAGTTGAGGCACCCAAAAAAAACTACAACTATCACACACCTTATTCATATAGGGTATGAATGTGTAATTAGGGGTTACATGTCCCAAACATAATTTGTAATTTCATTGTTAAAATAAATTTTTTATTTCATCATATCCTTTTGAAGAATAGTTTTTTTAATAAAATTGAGATGGAATTTGATAAATAGATTTTTCAAATATAGACTATACTTTTAAAAAATGAAATAATTATTATAATGAACTAAGGTATTATGAATTATGTTTATTTTAGTGAAATATTATCTTTCAAATACTCTTATTTAAAAACAAATGATAATTTATTTATTTCTCCTATGTGTCAGAAATATTACAATGCATTTTCAAACGTCAATTATTTTCGATAAATTTCGATTTTATATTTAAATTGTAAAACAAAAAAATTTAGAGAATTATAATGATAATATAATTAAACTTTTAAAATTAGTGTGTAAAAATTGGGTTAGGGTTATATTATGATTATTTTCTAATATTTTATATTTTTTCTTGAATATTATAAATTATAAAATACAAAATTATTTCTTGAATAGTAAAAATATAATTAGAGTTTTTTTGATTGTTAGTGACATCATAATTATTTTATAATGATTTTTTAACTAATTAACCATTTATCTATGACATTAAATATTTTATTTTACTAAAAAAATGTATTTTAATAAATTTGGATCACTTCCCAAATATATAATTTACTTTCCAAATTATAAAATGGAAACATCAAAATTATCAAAATTATTTTTTGAAGTCATTAATTTTCCATGCCAAAATTAGTAATATAAAATGATGTTCAACTCATCTGTATAAAAATTAATTAAAAAGTGTCCAAAGTGTCAAATACCATGGGAAAGACCATGGTTTTTAATTTTCCTCTACCTAGTATTCAAAGGACTATTTTTTTAAATTATAAATAATTCCCACCATTTTTATTTAAATAACCACCTATTTCTCAATTTTAATTCACTACCAATTCATAAACATAAATATAGGATATTTTTACCTACAGATTAGTCACAAAAGGTTTCATGAACCCATAAGGACCAAATCATCATGTTTAAGTAACTACTCTTCAAGGTAATGTAAGCCTCCACTTTTCTATTTCATTTTCTGTTTCTTATTTGTGAGGTATGTCTTTAAAATTTCAAAACAATTTTTTTGGTCCAATATATTACATCTTTTTTCTATATTATTAATTTTTTATGAAAGGGAGACCCATGTCCTCTATCTTTTTAACAATTTCTAAAATCATTTTTGTTATCTGTTATGATTTCGAATTTACTTATCAAAATTTCTCACTTCTACTAATGAAATTCAATTTTATTTTGTATTTGTGAATACCCAATAATTTTACATTTCTAATTGCATTCACCATGATATAAAAATCAATAATTTTATTCTATAATTGACTTACATAAAACCATAATTTCCTTTAAATGGGATATAAATGACATAATGTTATTATCTTTAAGAACTTTTTTCAAAACACCATGATTTTTATATGAAACCTATTTCTTCAATTCATCATGGTATATTAATGAATTGTTTTATTATGATCTATGTGGATCAATTTAATTAAGGAATAAAAATGGTGTAGCCTAATAGTGATCAGTTTTAGGGAGTAATGAATTTAATCTCCAAGGATGATATGTTATACGATACCTTGGTGAATAACCTTAGTAGATTAATGACACCACATTGAAAAACCATGGTTATTTTCTTATAAATGTATCCATTAATTTTTGTATCCACTTTTAAACATTATGATTCACTTTCTTTCTATTATGTTATGACTCATGTTATATTTCTTATGACATAATGATATTCCTCAAGATCACATGTAAAATGTTTTCCCTTGTTTCCACTTATTGGGCCTTATCCTTAAAATTTACATTCAGGTATATCCCCATGTTATGAGATGTAATAAATTTACATAGGATAAAAATTTTATGAATCATTTCCAGGGGATTAGAATAATTGTTTATGTTTTCATGCATTATATAAATTTTTTTATGGAATATTAAACATTAAAATATCCTCTATTTTGTACCATGTAATGAAATTTTTATTTAATAAAATGTTGTTATGTAATTGTTTGTAAAAAATTAAGGTTTAGTTATTCATGGATATTTTTAATTGAAAAAATTAGTAAGAACCTTAAGAAACATTAATATATAGGAAAATATCCATGTATTTTGGTGAAGTATTATGTAAGTGGTTTCATATACAATAAATTATTTTGTAGATATGAACAAGTGGATGTGGATATAACATAAATTTATCATGGGGTAAAACCGAGAAACACCACTTTGAGATATACTCTAATGGTAAATATTGTACGAAAATAGGTATTTTTATACTCCTGGTTTGCCACTCTTGGGGGATATATTAGGTCAATAAACTTTTTTTACAAACAATTATAAAGGATTCATATATAATATAATTGTACTGAAATAATAAAATATTTATGAATGATTTTTTATGACATATACTTCTTTAAAAAAATAGTATTAATAAAAGAAACATGGTTCCCATTGTGTTTTATTTTTTTAGAAAATGTTTTGAAATAAGACGAACCATATAAATACTGAACGTAATAGACCAGGAGCTGAAGAACCTTTGGTTAAAGAAAAAATGGAATAAATGATGATAATGAAGAATCAACTGAACCAAGTTATTAGAAATAACATTAATCTAGAAGAGAGACATGATTCATCTCAAAGGGATGAACATTCCATTTAGTCCACTTGGTATCAATGATCACATTCTTGTAGTGGATCTACCCACCCATTTATTTCTGAACAATGTATAATCTCTATATATAAGATATTTTCAATACCCCATTATTTGGAGTATTAAAAACTCACCCTTTCTATTTACCAGTTAAGGGGAGAGCTTATTAGTTGTGGAAACTAGTAAAAAACAAGAATCCAAGAATGGGGATTTATTCTATTGAGTGGGAGGAGTGTAAGGGAACATTTTTCAAATAAATATTTACCTCCTTCTATGTTAATGAAAATGAATAATGTATTCTTAGAGATGATGTAGAAGGAAAATGATTTTGTGGGAATATATGAGATGAACATTATAAGGTATTATCGCTATGCATATATCTTTTTCATAGATCCTAATTGAAGGTTTGATATATTATTTGGTGTATAATGACCCCATAAATTGATGAATCAATCAAATCAAGATTTTGATACATATAATACGATAGTGTGAAGTGTTATGAAGGATGTAATGGAGTTAGTAGAGACACAATTGTCCCATATATCAAATAAAAATAAGAGATAAATGGTGAAAAGAACATGGTTGAACATTGATAATGAATGTAGTGGATGGAAAGTGTAACATACCACATGATTCAAATGTGTGATGAAACAATTAGGAAACTTCTTACTCGTGATCGAGAAATGATACAAGTGTGAATGATATAGTCATATTGCTTTTAATTGTTGTAGTGAGGTGAAACCACATCTTATCAACACAAATAATAAAGGGAAGATTGATCATTCCCATCATAAGGTCGAATTATTAAATTTTGTAGAGGCTGGGAACTTTTCTGATCAATGTACACCATTGAAGATAATGGAGGGGAATAACTGTCAACCCCAACAGAGACAAGGGAAATTTTTTGGGTATTTTCTACCATAGTGGATGAAGTTGAATCTCTAAATGATTTTGTGGAAGGTACTCTAATTATTCTCTAAAATCTATAATGTAATTCATTTTATTATGGTTGTACACATTCCTTCATTTCCTCCATGATTTTTGATAATATATATTCATCTAATAAATGTAGATTTATTAGTTAGGACTCATATGAAGATTATCCAAGAATTCAGTGTATATAAAATAATGTATTTTCATTGGATAGAATATGTAATCACAAATGTATTAGTCATTCCAATGATGTAATTTAAAATTATACTAGGGATTGAATGGATCCCAAAGTATAATTCCATAATAATCTTTAAAGGGATGGAAATATGTATACTCTTATATAGAAAACCTATAGTTGTTTTTAAAGGAGAGATATCTCGACTAGAGCTTTGTATAGATAAACCTACCATAGAATTAATTATGAAAATGATCAGTGAATATGAAGGGAGAATTGAAGTTTTATGAATTTAAAAGGTCCCTATTATTCAGAAATAAATTGACGTATTTACTGATGGGTTAGATAGACCGCACCTAGAAAGAGAGGAAGAGTTACCTAATAAACTCATTCGAGGATCCATGTGGATATCAATAAACCCATATATAATGGAAAATGTAGAGCTAGAGGAATTATAAAAACAACTCCAAGATATTTTGGATATGGAATTTATTAATCCATGTGTGTATCATTAGGGAGCTACTGTTCTCTTTGTGAATAATAAGTATGAATCAATGTGGCAATTTATTGACTATAATTAATGTAATGAGATCATAGTGAAAAAAAAGTAGCCAATTTTAAGGATTTATGATTTATTTAACCATATTCATGGGGATAAATTCTTCTCCAAGATTGATCTTTGATCTCATTATAATAAATTTAATGTGAACTTTGTTTATACAATAGAGACTTCCATAAACTCAAGGTATGGCCATTATGAGTTCGTTGTTATACACTTGGTCTTGACTGATTCTTCTAATATATATATGGATTTCATTAATAGAGTCTTTAAGAATAGCATTGATAACTTTGTGGTAGTATTTATTGATGATATTATGAATGATATGAATTGTCATGTAGAGCATGAGAAGCATCTATGGGTCCTATTTTAAACTTTGTAGATGAAGAGAATATTTGGAAATTTAATAAAATTTGATGTTTTTTACAATAATATTATTTATTGGGGAACATTGTAACCAATGATAGAATATCAGTTTATCCTACCAAGACAACGGTTGGGGAGTAGGAGCCTCATCCTTCAATAGTAACTGAGATTTGTAGTTTCCTAGGTTTAATAGGATATTATTTGAGGCTTGTGGGAAAAAATTAATAAAATTATAATCCACTAAAAATTCTAAGTTAGAAAGTGTCAAAGTAAATTTTGAAAAAAGTGTGTGAATAAATTTTCCCAGAGTTTCAGAAGAGATAAGTTGCTACACCTTTATTGACTCTACCCTCTATTGAAGAAGGATTCTTTATTTTTAGTGATGAATCTATAAAATGGATTTGGTGAATCCTCATGAAAAATATCAAGGTTATTTTTTATATGTATCTTAATAATCGAATCCACATGAGAGAAATTATCATATGCATGACATGGAGCTAGATGTAGTTGTTTTTTCTATGATGATATGGAGACACTATATTTATGGGGAGAAATGTGTTATATACACAAACCACCAATGTTTTAAGTATATTTCTGTGAAAAAGGATTTAAACATGAGATGGAGGATATGATTTGAACTTACTAGATACGATGACTGTTTAATTCATTTTAATGATGGAAAGAAAACAAAGTGTCCAATGAATTAAGTAGGAGAAACCATATGGTTCTGGAAATTATGAGGATCCAAGGACATATATTGATTAGATACCTAGTAAAATTGGATATTAGAATCTTAATTAAAGGTATATAATCAACCCTATTCAAAGTTATTTCTCAACAATCACTAATTGTTAAGAGAAATAAATCATAAATAGGTTATCCTTTATTACAGAATAGGATGAGGATGTGAAGAATGGTATAATTCTTATATTCAATATTGATCAAGAAGGTTACTAAAATTTACTGCAAGGATATGTGGTCCATATATTATAAAAAGAAACGAGGAGGTGATGGATGAAGATCATACATATACATTCTCTAAACATTGTGGAAGTACTACAATGTATAGGGGCCATCATGATCATTATTGTTGGGATAACATGAAAAGAGATTGGTTGGCTACATTACATGGTGCGTAGATTGTCAATATGTGAAGGGAGGGTGAAAAATTCTTAATGGGGTGTTACAAAAACTACCCATACCAACATGGAAGTGGGAAAATATAACTATTGACATTATCACTGGTTTCCCATGAACATTAAAAGGAAATAATGCAGTGTGGTTTATAGTGGAAAGTCTCACCATTGTGTCCCATTTTATCACTATTTAGAAATATATATCATTTTATCAGCTTTCCTTGATTTACATAATGGAAGAATTGAGGATGCGTAAAACACCAATTTATATCATATCTGATGATGATCCAAGATTCACATAAAAATTATATAGAATTACTCAGCCTAATTTGAGTACCAAATAGAATATAAGTAAGACAAATCACCCCCAAACTGAAGGACAATCTAAAAATACTATTCATACACTCAACGACATTCTGAGAACATGCTAAATTGAATTTATTGGGTGATGGGATCAAAAATATCGTATTAGTTGAGTTACCATACTATAATGGATTTTATTTCAGTACAAGAATGACACTTTATGAAGCTCCATATGTGATGCGATTTAGAACTCCTACATGTGGGGAAGAAGTTGGTGCCATAATGTTTCTTGGGACTAATCTTCTCTAAGAGATGAAAAACAAGTTTCATGACATCCAAAACATGTTATGGATTATCAATGTTAGTAGAAGAGCTATGATGAAAATCATTTAAGGGAATTGGATTTTGGTTTTGGTGAAAAAGTTTTCCTTTAAATATCACCATCAAATAGAGTCATGTAGTTTGGGAAGAAGCATATGCTTATCCCCATGTATACTGGACCCTATAAAATCCTTGATTTCATTAAAGAAGCGGCCTATTAGCTTTCACATCAAAAAAATATAGCTCATGATCATGATGTATTCAGTATCTCTCTCTTAATGAAGTACAGACAAAACTCTTCACCAATATCGAATCTGGAGGTGGTGCAAATTGAACATGAACACTCTTATGAGGAGTAGCTTACAGAGATCATGGACCATATAGATATTTTTCTATTCTTCAAGACTACCCACCTCATCATGTTTTTATGGAGGAACCATAAATATTAAGTAGTGATGTAGGAACCATAGGAGGCAATGAGGTAGAATTACCCACACCATTTCTCAACAGAGGGAACAAGTTTAATTTCAAGGATGAAATTTCTTAAGGGGGAAGAATGTATTGACCAAATTTTTTGATATGATAATTTTTTCATAAAAATGAGTGTTATATTATTATATACACAACAAAATCATATCTCATTAATAAGGAAGTGAATTTAATGGGATGTGTGACCATATAGATTAAACAATTACATGACCACTGGTCGGATATGACCATTGGTCAATATGGTCATTGAGAAAATACTCTAGATAATAATATTAATGTTATAATTTGTGATTATAAATAAAGTTTTACAATGAATAAAAGATAATGAAAGAATAGTCGATGACCTGAACTAGATGATTCATTCCATTTAAGTCCAAATTCTTAGATCTTAGGAGGGAGGTTTCATCCTTGGGGTTCACCCTCGACCATTCCCAAGCTAATCTGTAACATGTGAAGCATGAGTGAAATCAACTATAGGGGAAGCTCAAGTTAGTGGAGATTACCACTCAGTTGATGTTAGCCGAGGAAAATAATGAAAATATAACCATATCATAACATACTCATAAGAAGTACAAGGGTGTAATAAGCAGTTACGTGATCCAACTTTAGTGTGTAATTCCTTTGTTTAAACAAAATTTCTATTCCATATTTCTTTTCTTAAGAATTTTTTTTCTTAACAAAATTGAGTTAGAATTTGATTAATTGACATTTATGATAGGGATTATTGTTTGAAAAAATGAAATAATTATTATATTATAATAATTTATTATTAATAATTTTTATTTTAATAAAATATTATGATTAAAATAGTCTTATTTAAAAAATTTACAATTTTTTTTCAAAAGTTAAAAATTTTACTATGTATTTTCAATCCTTATTTTTTTATAAATAATTTTTTTATATTTAAAAGTTAAAATTCTCATATCTAAGTAAGTAATTTGATAAAATAAATATAATTTCTGAAAACAACAGGTTTAACTTTGGTTAGGTTGAATTATTGATAACTTTCTAAAATACGTTATTTTATCATGAATCGAAAAAACACTGTTTGAGATTTTCGTTATGTTAATGACATCATAATTATGTCATAATTATGTAAAAAACAATTTATGACAATAAATGACATAATATATGAAATTTACTTACTATAATTTATTGTAATTTATATTAATAATTTTTTTATATATAATTGACTTTTAAAATTCTAAAATGGGATATTTTACTTTAAAATGGTTATTTTGTGTAAACATTACTTTTACTTTCCCAAAATAATAAATATAATATTATAGTTTCCTCTTTTTGAATAAAATAACATAATAATTTTCTGTTCTGTCCAATACCATGGAAATATATCATGTTCAATCCCATGGTTTTTTCAATTACCAAAAACTAGCTGTCCGTGTCCTAATTTTAGAAACTAATAAACAAATTCCCAAATTTAGTTATAAATACTGACACATTTATCTATTTTTATTCAATAATATTAAATTATACAAGTTTATATTTTATTTTTACCTCCCATGGATTACTCTCAATGTTCCATTAACCCTCAAGTCCCTTATCCTCATATTTTAGGAACTACTCTTCATGGTCTGTGAAATCTCCACTTTTCCATTCCTTCTAACATTCCCCTTTGTGCGGTATGTCTTTAAATTTTAAAAACAATGTTCTTATATACAAATTATTTTATACCATTACTGTATGATTATTATATTATTAATGTGAGACCCATGAACCCTATATTTTTGCATGTTTCAAAAACAATATTTAGTATATGCTTTTCTATCAAACATACTACTCAATTTTTATCGCTTATCATCTAGAAATTCACTTTTTTCTTTTTGTGAATACTCAAAAATCATTATTTTCTATGGTTATTCCCCAATATGTAAAAAGTATTTATATTATTATATAATTTACATACATAATACCTTTATTTCATTTATGTGGGTTATAAATGTTATAAAGATCTAGCCATTATGTACTTTTTTAAAATGCCGTGATTTTTATATAAAACTTGTTTCATCTATTCTCCACAAGAGATTTCTGAATATATTTATTATGATATATTTGGACAAAATTAATTAATACATTTAAATTTTGTTCAATAATATCACTCCAATGAATTGGTTAACAAAATATATCTCTATATATGACATGTTCAACTATACCTTACCGAACAACCTTAGTAATTTTCATGACACCTAGCTGAAAAACCATGGAGATATGATTATAAATGTTTTAGCCACATTTGAATCTTATGAATCATTTTATTTTTATTATTTTATGTCTCAATTTCACTTTCATATTCATTAATTATATTCACCATTTTCTTTATTAATAATCCTCAAGATCTCTTGTAAAATGTTTCCCCTTTCATTCCCTTATTGGGCCCTATGCTCACATGTTGCATTAATGTATGCCATTGAGATATGAGATTCAGTATATATACAAAGGATAAACCTTTTAAAAATAATTTCTTGGGGATTATAATATGTATTTAATTTTTCATTTATTATGTACCTTTTTTTTCAAGTAACTATACAATATATGATCATCTTTTTTGTAACACGTAATGAAATGATTATATATGAAAATGGAAGGCTGTCATATATATGTTGTGTAACATAATATTTTAATAAATTATTGTTATAAAAAAATATGAATATGAAATATTTTTCATTCTTAATTAAAATATTATAAATACCATAACCTCATCCAAATCATTCCCTAAAATCATAAATAAATTTATATAATGAAAATATGTTTATTATATCGAAAATAAAGACATATATTTGTAAAAAACCATTCTTTTTAATGTGAAAACATAATTGATATATAATAAAATGGTAGTCACATTTGTGATTTCCTTTAATTTAAATAATTTTAATGTCATTCTCTAGGAAACATTTACATAAAATAACTAAAATTCAAACCATATGTGTTAAGGGTCGAATATAAATCATCCAATAATTGTTGGAAATGTTTTAGGGTAATTTTATAATACTTATAATTTTATTTTTAACATATGATTCCAAATTGACCCTTAATAGTGGTAATATAAACTATCAATGTTACTATTCATATTAGTAAAAATAAAAGACACCTATTTAATAAAGTTTGAATTTATGAATCAAAATATTAAATCCATCACTTAATATTCAAAAAAAATTATAAAAATTTAATTTAAAATTATAATGATAAAACCCAAATAAAAATAGTTTTTCAATCCATTATTAGGTCAAAGTATATAATTTTACAAAAAAATGTGATAATGATAAAATAAATTATATTTTTAATAAATAAACAATTATTTATGTTACATTGAGATAAAATTAAAATAATAAATATACTTTTAATATATGAAATATACATTTTTATAAAAATATCTATTTATCACTGATCTTTGGAAAATAAATAATTTTATAAAAATAAAAAAATTTCGCACTAAGATAATTTTTACATTAGAATTTTAAAAATGATTTTTATTTTTTTCAATATAATTTATTAAATCCTCAATGTTTATTTTTAAAAAATGTGCTATTAAATGGGCGTAAAACTACTACCCGAAAAGTATAGCCTTCAATGCATAAATTTTCATTTATTCTTACATTATGATTATAAAAAAATAATTTAGATGAATGTAAAAATATTTTTCTGATTATATAATATATAAATTTCCTAATGGATTCAATACTATTCATTCCATAAAATTTAATAGTATGGTTATAATGGTCATATTATAAATATTATATTATGGTTTTCATAAATGGTGTTGTTTGAAACATAAGTTTTCAAAGTAGTTAAATTTGAGGGAGTCATACCATAAAATCTTGTGGTGTTATATTCCGGGACATAATTGTGTGACAGAGTGGGACCATACATCATGTGTGTCCACTCACACGTCATGTACCCTTATGATCCTTTTGAAAAGACTTCAATCATCAATATCTCCTTCAATTGAACTCATATTATAGTCCACAAGTAGCCAACATGTAGTATTGTTTTTACATAGAATCAAATGGATCCCTCTATTGTGGATTTAGGGATATGATTCCAATTTTTCTGCTTTTGGAACTTTTGAGGGAATGCCAGATGACCATAGTGATCTGTTGAAATCATCATAGGCTTCCTATATAGTTTAACTACCTAGAGGCATGGGAAAATGTCCTCTATGAATGTAAACAAGGAGAAACTACCTATCATATAGGGTGTAGTTTGTCGACGAACAATTTGGAACCGCCATATCACACCAGTGCCCAGTTCTTCGACCTATATAGTGGAACTGCCCCCTCAATTAACATGGGTGTGAGTCCTATAACCTCTTAGTGGATCCTACTATCTAATAGGTTGTGGTTCCCTGATGACCATAGTGAAACCCCCTTTCACACCTGGATGTGGGTCATGAACCTTTTTAGTGGAACCCCAAATTAGATTGGGTCCCATTCCTCAACCATTTTACTAAATCCCACCTATCAAATTGGATGAAGGTTCTAGTGACACTAGAGTGGAACCCCTATTTTATTTGGTACAATTCCTCTATAGATACATATATTGTGGAACCCCCATGATACACAAGGGTGTGGGCCATGTAATTAGAGATTCCCCCTCAGTTTTGAAACACAATAGTATGGTTTGTGCATTTACATAGTTATATCAAGTTAGATGCATAAGATTCCTATAATAATTAATGGAATCTATGAATGATGGATACCCATTTTAATGGGATGGGATGTGAGATGTAGATCATATTTCTCTCATGTTTGGGTTTCTTTTGAAAGAAAAAAATATATATACATTTGTCTCCATACATTTTTAATTGCTTACTCTCTTTCGATGGGTAGAGAAGTCGAGTGGGGTATGCCATGTGATTTTTTGTGTTTAGCTTCTTATGGTTATATGTTTTTATTCTCCTACTATATATTAAAAGTACATGATAAGTTATTCGCCTATACACTGTGTTGATCTTCTTATGATTGGATGAGGTTAATCTCTCTATTGTTTTGGGAACATATGTTATCTATATACTATATTTATATTTATATTGTATCTATTACTTCTACACATTCAGATTTCCGGGAATCCTACCTGGTATGTATATACTCACCTATGCATGGGATTTTACCACATGGGTGGTGTCTTATGTATATGATAGATAGTTCAGCAGTGAGTGCAAATGAGTATAGGGATACTAAGTAATTTTGACCCCATGCAATTATAACATCTTTGAGATCAGGATATGGTCTCTCTCCTTGTATTACATTCAAGTTATTTTATGGTAGGACATCTTTTTTTTGGGCATGTTTTCCCCCTTGAACTTTCAGTTTTTACTATTGTACCCTTATACTATCTAGATTATTTACACTCATTGTTTTTTACATGGTATATTTCATATTTGTTTTATTGTCCGTATTCACTTCTACATCAAGATGGATGTGTGTGCAAATATTTTTACTTAGTTAAATTCATGACCTTTTTAGTTATTAATTCGATGATATTCACTATAGCCTGGGCTATGTATACGAAATTGGGGTTTTTGTGGCTTGAGCTCCAGCTTCGGTCAGGTCATGGATGTCAATAATGAATTCTATGGTCTTTTACATTATAAACTTTAATGAAATTATATTCAGCTAAACATTGTGAAAATGTTTAGATAATGTGTATCATTTTGGAGGATTTCATGTGAATTTATCATGATATTGTGATTTTATAAGGATAATTCATGTGCATGGGTTTTCTGGGAGGATCAATGCCCTAGTGGGCAGCATGGCTGACATGTTACGGTGTTGTGTCGTATGAGACCCTCAAGATGGGTGTCTTAACATGTTTCTATTTTGTGATGGGAAATGAGTGTGGTTTGTGACCCATGATTTTTACCTCCCTTGATATTCAATCTTTGTCCTTGAGGGATAGGTCGATTTCTCTTGTGAAAATAATGATACATAACTAATTGGGAAAGGTGGGAGTGCTATAAATTATTATTTTCATCATGATCCATAGTGAGGCCATGATTTGTTCTAGTACAGATAGACATGTAAGATGGAAAATCTCGAGATTCATCCTCATTTGAAGTAAAAAAGAAAATATCGGTTATTTTACATAAGAACGATGCATTTAATGTTCCTAGGGGTTTACTGTATAGGAAGGGTGATTACATTAATTAATGAGGATTCACCTTAATTCATTCATTTTTTCATCTTGTTTAGAATGGAATTACGTTTTATTTTCGTAACCCTATTTACATTGGGAGAATTTTAGAATGTCTTGAAATTGTATGGATGCATTTTCTAGAGTACAGTTCTAAATAAAGGAAAAATGTATTGTTATGTTTTACATAGGTATATATCCCCATTCCAATATGGATTTTAAGGGGAGTTCTTTTCTTTATGTTGTCTATCCTTGGTGAATGGATGACTTTTTTTAGTGAGGTATGCCTCTTGAATGTGTGGGAATAAAATGGATTGTGTAGTATGAGTTCTTACATCAATTAAGAATGATTGGATGAGACATATACACATTTTTTCATGCATAGTTACCATTTTAATATTCAATAAGTGATGTACTATGGTGGTCTATAGGTAAATATATGTTTGAAATTATAATAACCCAACCTTTTCGTGTAATACTGTTAGATCATTTAAAAGAGAACCAATATAAAAGATTTATAACAATAGGATATAAAGGATTATTATCTTGGAAAAAATAAGTAAAACCTTAAATTTAAATTAAAAAACATTAATATTTTATAATTACTTATTTTATATCTTCTTAGTGTCCCTCGGGCCCTCCTTATTATAAATAGTCACTCTAGGATGAACATAAAAAAAGGGATGATCTAAAGGCCCTGTAAGAGGATAGATTGGAACATGAATCAATATAACATAGTTGAGTATAATCATCATCATCATAATCATGATAGGAAGCATTAGGAAATGACATGGAATATAGAAATTCATTAAAATGAACCATCATATGTTAGTGGTCAACTAGCACACATAGTTGTGAACAAAGCTAGAACCATGCCCACAAATAACACATGTCAATAATAATAAAATAATAATTATAAAAAAAGATAGAATCATGTTCCCAAATATTTAACATTTTATAATGAGATATAATATATTAAACAATGTATTTTATTTCTATATTATTCTGGTCACACCCATCACAACATAACAATTACATAATCATGCATGAAACAAAGAATATATATCATTATTAGACACAATCTAACCCATGAAAAGGAAATGGGTATCATGAAAATTTCATAAATCATACATTCATGAAAAAATATTTTTGTTTTCAAAATAAAAAGGGAATATGAACTTACTATAAGAATCATAAATCTTGAGTGAGGAAGAAATAGTCTAAAGAAAAGTAAAATGTGTATTTTTTTAGAGAAGTTTTATTTTTGAAAATAATTTACATTTTTCATAAAATAATTTACGAACCATTTATATCCAAGAAAATACTATGTATTAACCAAGAAATTATATTTTAGTAATATTAAAGATCATCCAAACTGAAAATTTTCAAGAAATAGGGATAACCCAAAAAATGAAATTGGGTTTTTAGAATCCCCTTAACTAATGTATGAATGATTTATTCACATTAGATTCCTTGAAAATCAAGTTAGATTGATTAATTAATAAATACATAACCACTTATACATTAATTAATTAATTAATATTTTATCATGTTCTCTTATGGCCATTATGATGAGTTATGATGTTTAATTTTATTGTTCAGGGGACTTCATTTTCTTGGTTTTCATGTTCGGTTCAGCTGTATATATATCAGGATGATCATGTAAAAGGGGGAAAATTATCCATAATTAATATCTTATGTTATTAGTTAAATTTTAGATAATTAATTATTATTATATAAATTTTTTCCTGATATGAGAATGATTAATTAGAAAAAATTTCATTGACAATCCTCTAGATTTTTTGGTGGTTTTCAACCACAAATAACACTTTTTTATTATTTAATAATTTTTATATAAGTTATTTATATAACAGAAAAAATATAAAATAAATTTTAAAATATTTCCCAATTATTATAATTTATTTATTACCATTCTTTAAGGCTGTAAAATAAAATGAAAAAACATCATCCATGATGATGTTAAATCAACACATCACGAATAAAGATCACATTTTTTAGAATAAAAGTGGGAGGATAATAGATTTGATGATCAATTGTTACATTAACATAATAAAATTATTTTAAATATAAAATAATGCAGTTATAATTCGAAATTGATAACAGTATGTGAGGAGATAATAAGAAAATAAAATAAATTAAAAAGAAATTAAAAGAAAATGAAAGTGGATTTTACCACTTGAATTCTCCTCCACAAGGACCTCCTTAGGGAAATATGTTTTCATATTTAGTTCAAAAAAATGAATCCAAGACATGGAGAATAGTTTTGATAATATTATTCTGTAGAAATTGGTCAAGATTCAAGGATTTGTAGTTGTGAGGAATGTGGTGGTGAGACATGGTATTTTTATGGAAGAGATGTGTGTTTTTATCATTATTTTATTCATTCATTTATTATTTTGTCCCTAGAAAATGAATCGTTTTAAATAATTAACTAGATATTTTAAATAAGGAAGTAAGATTATTGATTATGGTTCTTACATCATCCATGACTCGTGAAATAGATATTTTAACTGGTACTGTTATATATTATAAATTATGGTATTTCATTATTCACTAAAAAATAAACTATTATAGAAAAATCCGATAAATACACCTTAGGAATTTTTTTATGTGTATAATTCATAAATTTAATACCTTTTATGAAAAAATATTCCAAATAGGTGAAATTTTATTTTTAATTAAAGTCATCATTTACAATGAAAATACTGATTTTAAAAATATAGTTGATTTTATACCATTTTGAAAAATTAATTAAGGTATCATAAATTTATCATATAATAATAAGGCTAAAAAATATTAATTCATGAATATATTTTAGGTAAATAATTTTTTATTAAATCAATATTTTAATTATAAACAATCATTTATGTTCTATAAAAATACCAATGCTTAATTTACCATTTTTATAATATTTATCTACTTATAATATAATATAATTATAAAATATTATCATTATAATGAGGATTAAATTTTATTTAAACTATAATAGATGTGTTTATTATAATATTTTCCAAATTACTATTCCTTATGGTCACATTACAATTCCAAAGGCCAAGCAACTATTCCATTCGTATATGTTCCTTAATTTATAGAAATCTGACATGTTTCATTATTTATTCCTTTATAATATATGTATTATGTTCTAAATGTTATTTTATGTAGTTTATAATATAAGAAATATTTATAAGAATGAAATTTAAATTGATAAAATTTTGGTTCATTACATTCTTCCCCTGTAATAAAATTGCACCCTCAATTTTTTTTAATATATTCTATGTTTAAAATAGGAGAGGTTACTTATCCTTCATCAGTTCCATCGATTCTTCTATTTCCTATTTATTCATATTGTGTCACCATAGTACATTGACCCGATGATTAGTCTTGTTGTGTATAAAATATTCTTTTTAGTCCAATATCTTCACTGGATACACTTCATAAGAGATATCATTTTGTAACTGTACCTCATTTGGATTCATTACATGTGAGAGATCTCGTATGTATTTCCTTGAGACAGATAATGGAATACATCATGTATATGATACATGGTTGGTGAAAGTGGTATTTGGAAGTCCATAGGTCTATAACGATAAATCATCATGAAGGAAGTGATGTAACTATGAGTTATCCATACCTTTTTCCCAATCTCACGATCCTCATCTGTGGAGATATGGTGGGGAATACAATGTCTTGAAACTAATACTCTATGTTTTTTGATGATTATATGCATATCTCACCCATCGACCATAGGATTAGATGATGTTTTGGTGAATGGTTTTAACCTTTTACAACATTTCATCAACCATTTCTAATTCTACTATCTTAGCTTCAATGACTACATTCAATCATGCTAGTGTTCTGTATGATTTTCATAATGTGATTCATATACATCCATTTAGATGCTTGAGTGGAAAATCTTGTTTTAATTGGACTAGACCAGAGGTAGGTATTTCTCCCTTCCACCATTGAAGTCTATAGAACATGATCTCATCTTGTCTTCAAATTTCAAAAATGTCAACATAGATTAGTCATCATTTTGAGGATGATAATCCATACTAGAGTTTAGTTCAGTGTTTAGTGAATGATGTAGAATTTTCCAAAACAAGGAGGAAATATATCAGATCACAATGAGATAAAATCTATAGTGGTAAACCAAGAATCCTTGAAAGATAACTAATGTAAAACTGTTTAAGATGATACAGTGATAAAACCTCTTGAATTATGATAAAGAGAGCCATCTTGGTAAGATGATCCACAACAACCCACTATATTGTTTCCTCTGGATATATTTGTATATATGGTGATAAAGTCCTTGGTGATGTTTCTTTATTTCCATGTTGGTATGGGCAATGGTTACATCATCCCAATAAATGTTTTTATTTTAGCCATCACATTTGAAAAAACAATGAGAACTGTTGTATCTTTTTTTGATCTCCTTCTCTATATTCTCCAACGAGTAGTGATATTTTAGATCTCAATACATATTTCTTCATTATAATTTAATTGATATGTTTGATATATATTCTTCACTTAGTATATATTTATTTATATATGGATAATATGGTACACATAGTCATAACCAAAATCTTATGACTCCTTCTTCATCAATTTTGATCTTTGAGGATTTCTATTTTCTAGGATCTTGCACATTCTTCTGAATTTCCACAACATTTCATTGATCTTTAGGTATTTTCTCCACAAGGGAAGGTTGATAAATCATTTGATAAAAGATTGATGATGTTCTTTCCTTAATGATTCCAATTTCATTCCTTAAAAATATACAATATTTTATCGTTTTCAATCCTCATCATTTATAATGTTACAGGATAATTTCTACAAAGAACATCCATCAAATTATTTTCCATACCAGGATAGTTGTGGATTAATCATTTGTAATTATTGAAGATCTCTAACTATCTTCGTTGGATAATATTAGGCTCCTTCTATGTGGGTATATATTGTAACCTAAATGAAATATTTTAAATGTATTTTTTAATTTAATTTCCATTAAATCTTTTTTTTGAGGTTTCCTATGACTTTAAGGAGGAATGGATGAGGTTTCCTGAATTGGGCCTAACAGTGAGCCCAATTCCCGATTTAAAAATAAATATTGTTTCTTTTGTTACTATTCATTTTTTAATATTTTTTACTCATTCTAATTCCAAAAATGACTCCCCTGATATATTAACACCACCATTGCAATTTGGAGTCTTTAGAAATCCATAACCAAGGTGTATATGGGGTTCAATTTAAGAGATTGAGCCAACCTGGAAGCAAAACTCTAGTTTTAAAAATCAAATTAGATTAATTAATAACATTTCTAATATTAATGGTTTTTCGGTGATTCCAAGTCCCACCCAATACCATTGTAACCAAATGCGTGCCCAAACTCTTTCACCCCTCTTTGGTGCTTTTATTCATCGCGAATTAGTGCTGAACTTTATAGGGTTTATCAAATCAGCCCGAATTGAAGAGTTGAATTCATTACTTCTTAAATCTCTCAATTATTACCTTTTTTCCTCAAATAAAGTTCCAACATAACCTCCTTATCCTTCTTCGAACACCCGTTTATGTTTTTATAGTTTTAAATTTATGATATTGGTGTATTTAGGGAGATTATTCAAGTTTACTCAAGTAAGTGAGTCTCTTTCACTCTTCCTTCAATTTTATTAGTTTTTCTTTCATTTTTTTATTGTTTCATCCCTTATCATTGAGGTTCCTAATGTCCGGGAACTAGGGTTTAGAAAATAGGGTTTACCCTTAGGTTTTCTAGGTCAATTATTATGGTTTTAGTTTTGATCTAGGTCTCTCTTGGTGTGGTGGTGGTGCGATTTTATTTTCCCACGGAGATTCAAGGGTTTTCATTAAATTGGTAGGTAATTCCATGTTTATGAAATATATGTGAATTATCAGGAAGTTTTTTTTGATGTTTCCATGTTTATTTATTTTTATTATGGCTTCAAAAATTAGTTTTAGTGGTTTTTTTATTGAAAATGATTTTGAAGTGCCATTTTTAGGTGAAATTGGGGATTATTCATAGAAATATTTTAGGAGTTCAATTGGGGATTCCCTATAAATACATAGTTGATTTTATTGAAATTTAATTGGGCTGAAAAATGTTTTTTGAATATTTATTCCCTTTGGTTGTTTCTCTGAAAATTGGTTGTAATGGTGTTTGTGGAACATGTGATTTTTAAGTGTCGTGTTTGTTTGAAAATAGAGGTTTTAAAAAGTTATCACTTATTAATTCACATGGGGCAGCCAAAAACATGATTTTTTGGATTAATTGAAATATGCTGGGCTTCATTTTCAGTTTTGGTAACTTAAAAGTGTTCACATATTGTTAAAATTGTGGGTTTTAATGAGATTTGGGTTTAAAAAAATACGGCGTTTTTAGAATAAGTTTTTTTGAAAATAAATTTGTTTTGTTGTGTGTTTTAAGTGGTATAAAATGTGTTTAGATATTGAAATGATTGTATGTGACCTGTTGTGGTGTTTGATATGAAAATGGATTTATTTAGCATTCTGAAATTTTTTGAGCACAATGGTGGAATCTCAGGTAACTAGGTGGAGTAGAAGTGTACTAGTACGGCTAGTGGACCAGATGGGTTTTGTCCCTATTTCACCTAGAATTTGGATGATGACAACACTAACGAAACTATGTGGATTATTATTAGGGATCAATAGGTTTTGGTAATTTTCCCTACTAGTGGCTCTTGCATGAGAACAGATATTACTATGAATACTTTACACTGAGGTACGAGGTGCATGGGGCCCGATACAATCTATTGGCTTAGGGTATTCCCGATTTTGTTGCTCATTTTATTTGTGGAATTTACCTTTTATTAGGGTGTTTTTGGAAGTAAATTACAGTATCTAACATTTCGTTTTAAATTTTTTCACATTGTGAATATTTTAGCTTGAAAATTATATTCAATAGAACTTTTCATTTCTTAGGATATGTCACTGCTTTTCTTTGTGTATTAAAAATCCTTGCCTTTTCACATTGTATTGCATGCTATTTAGAATAATCGGGTTTTATCATATTGGGAATAGGCTCACACCCTACTTACACCCCTTGGGAGTAAATATACATTATTATGCTTGACTCATGTAAAAGGAATGATATGTGTGGTGGAAGTTCAGGGTGTTAGTTCACATCTTTGGTGCATAATTGTGGAGATGAATTGTTTGTGACAACACATTGTCATGTGGATTACATGGGGATGTCTTTCTATTGTCTATTTTTTGTATCTAGACCACATTTATTGTCTTTAAACAAATTTATTTAGTTCTGGTTTTTGCTTAAGAATTGTCTGGGTGGAAAATTTCAGATTTATATTATGGATTGTTTTTAATGTTTTATGCTTTCATACTCGAGAAAAACAATCCCAAAACTAAATTAATGATACCCGGGAACTTGTTCCAGTCTATGGGGATTGGGAACACCCTTCGGGTCTTGTCCCAGGCTGGGTTTGGTGCCTGTATTAGTGTTGAGCAGATCCAGTTCATGAAAAAATGGTATCATATGAGGTTAATGTTTTTGGGTTATATTGCTATTTTGGGATGATTCGAGATAGATAGGAGCTAGGACTATCGGGGCTCAGGTTTTTGGATGTATGCAGTGTGTCTGGCCCTCACTAATCGTGGAGGACCTTAAGTCACCACGGGAAATTGGAATTTATGGATTGATTTCACTTCCAAGTAAGACGTGTGGGATGCATACCACACGTGGACATCAGGGGGAGGTGGTTTAGTTGTTTAATTTATTACTGGAATGTTTTTAGATTATTTATATTTGATGTATTTGATTAAAAATTTCAGAATTTTGGGATTGATTATTTTTTTGTGACTCCTGCATTTTGTAGCAGCATGCCTCCCCGGAAATCTCCCACACACCCACAGGAGGATGCCAGAGAGATCTCTCACACACCGATTGATCAGAGGCTATTCGAGGTTGTGGTCTGGGTAATCCAAGATCTAGGGGAGGGATCAATTCTTGCTTAAATTCTTGCTAGGGCCGAAGTTTTGGGTCATATAAAAGACAATTCTTTGGAGTTGTTGAAAAACAGTCCTCCTACCATCCGAGGTGGCTCAGAACCCCTAGAATCAGAGGAATGGATCAAGATGATCGAGCGTATGTTTGTGTTCTTGGAAAAACCAAAGAAGTTCATGGTGAAGTGTGCATCCTTTTGTTGGAGGGTCTTAGATTTAAGTGGTGGGATTCAATGCTTATGACTGGGAAGAATGAGCAGATGCACTTGGGAGATTTCAAGGCCATCTTCAATGAATCATACTGCCCTGAGGTGTTGGCATATGATAGGTCCAGGGAGTTCATGGACCTTGTTCAGGGGAATAAATCTCTATTAGTGTATGACAAACATTTCACGGATATGGTTCCGAATGCTCCAAAAATCGTCTCCAATGAACAGGCAAAGGCCCAGATGTTTGAGAAAGGATTGCGACCAGAGATATACTCCTAGGTGTTCTTGTTTAAGCTGAGGACCTATGCTTTGGTCGTTGTTTGGGAATGAATGTTGGAGTTTTACATGAAGGGAAGGGATGATTTTTGTAGTTTAGTATTAGTAGTGGGATGTGTTAGATCCTCAGAGAAGAAAAGGATGTAGGAGGAACATGTGACAAAAGAAGGTGGCAGTTCAGGCCACTCTCCCAGGATGTTTTCATCTGCGGTTTCGGATGAGAGATCGGTCATGTGCCACCAATGTGGGAAGCCAAGGTACATTAGACTAGAATTACCACTTCCTCTAAAGCCTTTTAACCAGTTTAGAGGGATGGGTCATTTAATATTCTTCTACGGTGTGGCACACCCACTTCTGAGTTTGGTATTGTCAGTGGATTTAGGAGGAGTTCCAGCATAGTCAGATCCATCAAGGACTAGGGGATCTCGATTTGGCTACCATGGTGGTAGGTCTGGGTCATAAATCTGGGAAAATATAGTTCAGTGCATATCCAGAGACTAGCGGTCATCCTCAGTCAGATTCCGAACATCTCTATGTGGTGGATCAGGCACCATCAAGATCAGAGGTGTGATCATCGACAGTGCGATGTACCATTCTAATATCATCTTCTATATCTACAACTCATTTTGATACTGAAACCTCTTTTTCAGTTATTTATTCCCATTTTGTGGAAATTCTTAATTTTACAACTGTGATGATGTCTTTCGTGATGGAGTTGGTGACACAGCTAGGAAAGAAGAAGTCGCAGGGCCTCAGGTGCCCCTCATGTGCGATTTTTGTGTCAAGGGTTGAGATGGAGTGGGGCCTCCTGGTTCTAGATATGGAACTGTTATACTGAATACTTTCGGTGAATTGGCTAGTACACTTCCATTCACACATTGATTTCTATAGGCGGTGAGTGAGTTTCACGGCACCTGATGGGAGTCGTTGGGGTTTTCGGGGAGAATGGGATCCTCGGTCGGGTCGTGCAGGTCCTCCACTCCAAGAGTTAGGAAGTCTTACCTTCCAGTTATAATTTTTCATTCAAGAGGATGATGTTATTTCCCATGGAGGTGAAATACTTCTTGTAGTGTATGAGTTTCTGAAGGTATTCTCGGATGATTTCATGGGTTTTCCCCCAGAGCGGGATGTGGGGTTTTCGATTGATCTAGTACCGAGAAGAAAGATGATATCTCTTCCCTCTTATCACATGGCCCCCACCGAGCTGATGGAATTCAAAATACAAATAGTTGACTTAGAATACAATGGATTCATTCATCCGAGCATCTCTATTTGGGATTCTCATGTGTTGTTTGTGAAAAAGGATGACGGCTCCCTCCAGTTGTGCATTGACTACCAGTAACTGAATATGGTAAAAATTAAGAACAAATAACCTTTTGAAAGAATAAATGATTCATCCGATCAGTTGAAAGGGGAAATGTGGTTCTCAATAATAGACTTGCATTCGGGCTATCACCAGCGTAGGGTGAAAGAGTTAGATATCCCTAAGACAGCCTTCCGTAGTAAGTACAGGCACTTTGAGTATTTGGTCATGCCCTTCAGATTGACCAATGCTCCAACAGTCATTATGGAACTCATGAATAGGGTATCCCATCAGTATCTAGATTTCATCATTGTTGTATTCATGGATTACATTCTTGTATACTCTGGCTTTGATGAGGAACACAAACATCACTAGAGGATCGTCTTGGGAACTTTGTGGGATCACCGCTTCTATACAATGTTGTCAAAGTGCACATTCTGGATCAGGGAAGTGTGAATTTTAGGGCATGTGATCTCTGAAAAGGTGGTCTCTATGGACCCTGACAAGATTAGTTCAGTTATGTCATGGGAGTAGTTGATGATTGTGTTCGAGATCTGGAATTTCCTTGGGCAAGCTGGTTATTACAGGCGATTCGTTCGGGAATTCTCACAGCTTTCTTCACCGATGACCACACTCACCTAGAAAGGGGTTATATTTTTATGGGGTCTAGAATGTCAAGAATCATTCGAGTAGCTGAAGAGGTGGTTGAATACCGCAACAATGCTAATTTTTCATGAGGATGGAATGTGGTATGTGGTCTATTGTGATACTACAGGTATGGGTCTTGGATGCGTGCTTTTGTAGGATGATCACGTGGTGGCATATGGCTCTCTCCAACTCCGACCATACAAAAAGAACTACCCGGCCCTTGACTTGGAGTAGGCAGGGGTGATGCATGATCTGATGACTTGGTGTCACTACATCTTTGGGGAGAAGTTTGTGGTCTAATATTATCACATAAGTTTGGCCTATATGTTCTCGCAAAAGGACCTCAACATGAGGCAGCATCGTTGGATCGAGTACATGTAGTGGTTTTACATTGACATTGTCTATACACTAGGTATGGGTAATGTGGTTGGCGATGATTTAAAGAGAAGAGTTCTAGTGCAGTTTTTGTGGATATCCATTGATGAGTGGACTTTGATGGGGCTCTTTTCTTAGATGCATGTGGAGACAAGGGAACACACTGTAGGGGAATTCTTAGCGAGCATCTAGTTGAATCCTTATCATTTGGATTCTATTCAGCGAGATCAACACAGTGATGAGCTTTATCAGTGATTGTAGATTTTTATTCATGGTCGTGAGACATCCTCTGATTGGTTGTCGCCTCCCAAGGGAATCTTTTTCTTCAAGGTTCGTTCAGTAGTGCTGTTATCTCTGTAGAAGGTGGTTATGGAGGAAAGAAACTAGTCATAGTGGGCTATCCATACAGGTTCCACCAAGATATATTATGATGTTTGTCAGTAATTCTAGTGCCCTGGTATGAAATGAGACCTAGAGGACATTGTGTCGAGATTCTACACATGCCAGCAGGTGAATGCAGAGCATCAAAGGCCCTTTGGTTTGCTCCAGCCATTACCCATTCCTACCCGGAAGTGGGTTGAGGTTGCCATGGAATTCATTGTTGGCTTAACTCGTACACCTTGGGGTAAGAATTCCATTTGGGTGGTGATTGATCATTTGACATAATCATCCCACCTCATTCCGATCAGAGATACAACTAAAGTGGATGAGTTGGTCCATTTGTATCTGCAAGAGGTGGTGAGACACAATGGAGAGCCGTCAACACTTGTCACATATCAAGACCCCCGTTTCACTTCTTAGTTCATGTAAGGCCTTTAGAAGGCCTTGGGGTCTCATATTAATATAAGCACATCATACCAGCCTCATACAGATGGTTAGATAGAGCAGGAGAATCATATTTTGGATGGCATGCATCATGCATCTGTCCTTGACATTGGAGGTTCCTTTGATATCCATTTTGGTTTGGATGAGTTTTCTTATAATAATAGTTAAAAATCCTCGATTGAAATGGATTCTTTTGAGGTGATCTTTGGCCGGCCTTGTAGGTCCCCCCTGTGTTATACTGATGTAGGTGAGACCTCACTACTGGTGCCGAGTTTGGTGCAGGTGAAATCTAAGAAAGTCAAGTTTATTAGGCAACAATTATTGACAACTTAGTGTTGCAATAAATCATATGATGACTGGAAGCTTTGAGACCCAAGGTTTTCTGTGAGTGATAGGGTATTCTTGAATGTGGCCCCTCTTCTATCCATCATAGATTGAGGAAGCAAGGGAAACTGACTCAATGATATATTAGCCCTTTTGAGATCAATGAGCATATTTGAAAGGTGGAATATAGTTTGTCCTTACCATCTCTGTTGACGTCTATCCATGATGTCTTCCATGTATCCTAGTTGAAGAAATACAACCGGGGTCCCCCACATGTATTGAGTTGGAAAGAACATGAGATAGAGCCAAAATTGTCAGTTTTTGAGCGGCCAGAGAAAATAGTGGACTCCCAAGAGAATATTCTTTTAGGGAATCATATTCCTCTAGTCTGGATTTATTGGCAGCATAGTAATGATACACATGAGACATGGGAGAAGAAGTCATTGGTTGAGGAAGAGTATTATTTCATGTTTTCTAATCTTGATTTAGGTTGACTTTTTGGGATGGAAAGTTTTCATGGTGGGGAGAATTGTCATATAAATGTCATATTTTAAATTTATTTTTCATTTAATTTCCATTTATTCTTTGTTTTTTGGGTTTCCCTTTCTTATATGGAGGAATGGGTGAGTTTTCATGAACTGCACCAAACCCTGAGCTGAATTCTTGATTTAAAAAAAATTTTGTTTCTTTTATAAAAATATCAATTGTTAATAATTTTCATCCATTCCAATTACTAAATAGCCTCTCATGACATATTAACACCACCATTACAATTTGGGGCCTTTATAAATCAATATCCAAGGTGTATAAGGGTTTTTATTTAATGGATTTGGCCTTCCTAGAAGCTCAATTCTAGTTTTAAAAATCATATTTGTTTAATTAATAAAATATTCAATTTTATGGATATTTTGGTGATTCGAAGTCTCACCCAAGACCATTGAACCCAGACGCGTTCCCAACCTGTTTCCCCCATCGTTGGAGCACTTGATAATCACGAATTAGTGCAAAACAATATAGGATTTCTCAAATTGGACAGAAATAAAGAGGTATCTTCATTCCTTTTAAATCTATCAATTCTTACTATTTTTCCTCCATTATTATTTCTATATAACCTCCTTATCCATCTTCTAACATACCTTGACGTTTTTAATATTTTAAATTTCATATATTGGTGTATTTAGGGAGATTCTTCAAGATACCTCAAGTAAGTGAGTCTCTTTCACTGTTCTATCAATTTTCATCGGGTTTCAGTCATCATTCTTAAGGTTTATTCCTGTATACTGGAAGTTACTAATGTCCATGAACTAGGTTTTAGAACCCAGGGTTTAACCATAGTTTTTTTGGGTCAATTATTGTGGTTTTAGGTTTGATATAGGTCGCCCTTTGTGCGGCGGCGGTGCGATTTGATTTTCGCTCGGAGATTCAAGGGATTTCATTAAATTTGTAGGTTATTCCATGTTTATGAAATTTATGTGAATTATCATGGTGTTTTTTTGGTGTTTCAATTATTATATAAATTTATTATTGCTTTCAAATTTTTTTTAGTGGTGTTTGTATTTAAAATAAATTTGATCTTCCATTTTTATGTGAAATTAGGGGTTATTCCTAGAAATCATTTAAGGGTTAAATTGGGGATTCCATATAAATACATAGTTGATTTTATTGAACTATAATATGGCGTAAATGAATTTTTTGAATGTTTATCCACTTTGTTTGTTTCTAAAAAAATGGGTTTTAATGGTTTTTGTGGAACATGTGATTTTTAACTGTCATGATTGTGTGAAAATGGATGTTTTACAATGTTATCATTTCATGATACACCTCGGAAGCCCAAAAAATGATTTGTTGGTTTCATTGAAATTTATTGGGCTTAATTTTCTATTTTTAAATATACAAGTGTGCAAATATTTTGAAAAGTGTGTTTTTTAAAATGTTTTGGGTGCTAAACAATACGAAGTTTTAAGAAAACATTTTATTGATAATCAAAGTGTTTTGTTGTGTGTTTTTTTGGTATAAAATGTGTGTAGCTACTGTACTGATTGAATGTGACCAGTAGTAATTTTTGATATGAAAATTGATATATGTATAATTCTGAAATTTTTTGAGCACAATGGGGGAAGCCTGGGTACATAGTTAGGGAGGATGTGTACTAGTAGGACAAGTAGAACAGATGGGTTTTGCCCCTATTCCACCTAGAATTTGAATTATAAAAACTCTAACATAACTGTTTGGTTGATTATTAGGGACCACAATGTTAAGGGAAATATCCCTACTAGTGAATCATGAATGATAATGGATTAGAATATGGTTACTTTATACGGAGGTACGAGCGGCATGGGGCCTGAGAACATCTAGTTCCTAGGGGTGTTCCTGATTTTGTTTGACAATGTATTTTTTGTATTTTACATTGTATTGGGTTGTTCTCGAAAATAATTTACAGTATAAAACATTAATATTTAAATGTGTGAACTTTCTGAATATTTTAGATAGAAATTTTTTTCAATTGAAAGTTACATTTCTTGGAATTTATCACTGTTTTTCACTGCCTATTTAAACAACTAGATTTTTCACATTGTATTGCATTCTATTTGGAATCATTGGGTGTTATCCTATTGGTCTTAATATCACACCCAAATTACACCCCTTGGGTGTATGTAGACTTTATTATACATGACTTAGGTAAAAGTTAGGCTATGGGTGTTGGCGGTTTAGGTTGTTAGTTCACATATTTGGTGCGAAGTATTAGAGACGACTTGTGGGTGATGACCCCATGCCATGTTGATTCCATGAGGCTATCTTAATATTGTCATTATTTGTATTTGGACAAATTTTATTTTCTTTAAACCAATTTATTCATTTGTAGTTTTTTATTAAGATTTTTTGTCTCGAAAATTTTAGATTTATATGATGGATGGTTTTTTCTGTTTTATGCTTTCATACGCAGGTAAATCATTCCCAAACCAAAATTAATTATACCTAGGAACTTGTGGCATCCCATGGGGACATGGAATGACCTTAGGGCCATGTCATGGTCCGTGATTGGGGCCGGTGTTGGTGGCAACCATATTCAGTTCATGACAAATATTTTCTTCTCTTAGGATTAGTATATATCTCACACTTATCCCCATAAATATAATTCTCCATTTTTTCAATACAAGGGTCAAAACCACCAACTTTAGATCAAGTGTAGAAAATTAATTTTCATTATTTTTTAACTGAACTGAGGTGTAGGCTATCACGTTATCATCTTCACCAGTAAAAATACTAAACACTTCTTTTAAGCATCATATTTTTCCAAAAAGAGTTCCCATTTCTCAGAAGTGTTAGTAATGGGATAATGATAATACTTTATTTACTCATTGATGTATTATTCACATTAACTAGTAAAAACCCACATTTCTCCCTTATGATTAATCTTCATTAGTGGGGTTTATAATTAGTATATGATCTTTTTAAATCACATTTAATACAAAAATATGCTAAGGAATCTATAAATCATCACTACACTAGTTATCCCAGGCCACTCTTTGATTTCCTTTGTTTTTGAAGGGTCCATAGAAATTTTTTTTGTTATAGTGTTACATAATAATGATACATCATCCATATAGAGCTCAAAATTATGTAACATTTCATGACAATTCTTTCCTAACAATGTATTTAGCACAATATTCAAACTCTACTCATATTCCACCTTACTAATGGTGTATATAAAATGTAATCTATAATTAATAACTAAACAATTGACCGGTTATATATGAAGACACAATTAATTATGTCCACAAATATTTCTAGATCATTAGTATGTTCTAAAGGCATCTCTATGAACTCAAAATGTCCTAAAATCAATAGAAAGCTAGAAATTGTATTACGTTCCTTCGTCAACATTAATTTGTGATATCCAGTCCAAATGTCCTCCAATGAGAAATACTTGACCCCTTGTAGTTGATCAAAAGAATCATCCCTCAATGTAAGGGGATAAATTTAATTTATCATCATTTTATTTAGATCATGATAATAATTGCATAGGGAAATTGATCCTTATTTTTCTTCAATAAGGGGACTAGTTCACTCTATGGTGAAGCACTCGGGCATAAAAAACATTATCTACATTCTATTTTAACTACATATCAAGTTACTCTAACTCAATGATGTCCATTAAATAATAGTTATTTTATAAATGAAGGGATCCCTGAATATGTTGAATCTATAACTAAAACTCTCATTTAGGAGGAAAAACAATAAACTCTTCATGGAACACATCATTATAGTCCATCACAATTGGAATGTTTTCAATCATGATCCTCTCATTTTTCTCAATCAATCAGGATTGATATTCTTGATCATTAGGTAGTAATATTTATACTAGAGATAATAATTCTAAAGTAACATTATACACCTCCTCAAACTTGTATTGAAATGGATGAGTCCTCATGATGTGAATGGTGATCTCTCAATCCCAAATGTTGAAGTTGGAATTGTGTAATGATATTTAATCCATGTGAAAAATAGAATCAAACTACACCATAAAAGTAAGACCATATTGGCTGGGAGGTTCAGTACACAACATTAACTGTTTATGAGTTATATACATTTGTTTCAATAATTTTTCCTTTTTATATTCTCATATATAAATCAACCCCCATATCTTGAGGAGGTGTTTTAATTTTTCTATTAAACATACAAGATATGAAATATTTCATAGAACCATAATATTGTGTTTGATATTCTTCAATAATTATCCATATTAACTATCACCACATAATTGTTAGGGCCCCACCTCATTAGTATTTATGGCCTATGATTTCCCTTAATCATTTTTCTTTGGTGGAAACTAACACTGATTATGCTCAAGGAATCGAGGTTTTGTCCACGTGCTTGCAAAGTGACTTATGTAACGCCTGACCTGTGTTACCTAGAGATGGTGCATTATTTTAATAAATTGGCATGATACAAGGAAATAATTTCCCAAAAGTCCGGTCCGTTTAGCAGTCTTGATATATATTACATACATCAACTTCACATTATAATTTAAAAAATAAAATACAACATTGATAGATCATTTACAAAGCAATTATTCCATTTAGCTTATCCCTAAATATCAATCATAATACACTTCTTGGAAATCCTGGAAATATAAAACATATGAAAGGGGTGAGCTCAGATTCTCAGTAAGGGTAATCAATTTAGCGGAATATAACATAAACAATTAGCATGATGAATAATTGAAAACACATGCCTTTACAAATAATAAACATGAAAACATAATGAAAGAAATATGAGAAGTGTAAATAATGACATAATTAAACATATCATGGGTATTATACTAGTCTAATAACCACTCGAACAAACAATATAATTAAAATTATGTGGGAATGTATAATGCCCGACATTTTGAAACATTTTTTCAAGGCCTCAGCCAACATGTCAAAAAATGATTTAGGCCTCGCCCTAACCATTTATCAAATTGGGAAAGGCCTCATCCAATTCCCCATATAATTGTATCATGAGTCCTACCGATGCATCGAGGAGCTATAGTAGGCTCCAACCATCACTTAATATGTCCAATGCATTCCTTATATGAAATGTTTTAAACATAACATAAACATTTGTATTAAAACTATCATACGAAATGTCAAAACAATATCCATAAACCATGAATGGTATAAAAATAACACTTCCACAATTAAACATATCATAAAACCTTCAATACAATATGGATGATTTTTATCATAACAAATAAACCTCGATCAAGAATAATATCTTGTAAATGATGTTGACATAGTTAAAAATGATTATTAAAAATCTTTGAGAAAAATAACCATTTTTCTTGAAATATTTTTAAAAGGAACATAATTTACAAAGTAAGTCATTTAAAACATATTTTTGAATCCAAGTTTCCTATACCACATTGAAACTTTTGAATGGATTTAACATTTTAAAACATTCGTGTCTATATAAATAAATCCTTAAAATCATTTTGAAATTATGGACATTAATGAGAAAGGTTTCGCAGAATAAATCGTTAGAGAATTTAAAATGATATTTTAGTTAAAGATTACCTTTAAAAGAATCATTTTTAAAAATATTTTATGATACATGGACATGGATAATAAATATTTCCCTGAAAAAAACTACACATAAACAATCTCAGATAATAATGAGATTATGGAATTAACCCTTACCTTGCACATTCCTTTTGTCGGGGGTACGTTTAACCTCCGGTATAATGACCATTATATGTTATTAAATAATACCAGATCCATATTCATTTTTATTATATAATACATGATTCATTTTTGACTTTATACAACCCATTTAATAATTATTTCCATTTTAAATTATCATTTTTGTTAATAATCGCAATCTTTATCTTACGTGTTTTAACTTGTTATTATTGGTAGTATCATTTAAATAATGATATAAATACATCCAGAATATAATATTTGATTTATATATCATATATATTATGAATATAAATATTAATAATAGATAGATACATGAAATGGAATGCACCGGTTATGGAGACGATAGGTTGTACGTACGCATAAATGTTGTTTCTGTTTTCATATCGTATTGAACGGATGTAAGTGAATAAAATATAATTATGTCTATATATATATATATATCTAGATGCATTATTATTCCATATATTAAATATTTATAATTAATATATATTTTTATAATCATCATGGAATAGTGAATGTGGGAATGAATCTCACCGCATCATGGAGATAGTAATCCGTACGTACACACGAGGGACAATATAATTATATTGATGGTGAAATAGTATGTAATTCAGTGTTATATCATATATAAATAATCATTAACATGTTATATTTATTATTTATATAAGTTATACTGATTACTATAACCATCTAAATAATGATGTGTTTGAAAAATGCATAACACCATGACGTGGAGATGGCAGGCCATACGTATGCACATATGATGACTTTTTCTTTTATAGGATCGATATAATAAAGAAAATGGTTGTACCATATTTATATTAAACATCAAATTATGTATAATTCAATGGATTTATTATTTTGGGATGGATACAACAATGAAATAAGATGTGTCAGAAGAAAAGAACTTGAAAGAGGGTGTGGAAATTATTACCACTTCTTCGGGTGATTCCTTTTGAGTTCATCAAAAGGGCTCCATAAGATGGATTTCTGATCTAATTAATTACTATAGGATGATAATAGGGAATTTGGGAGGACTTTTGTGCAGGGGTTGGACAAGCCAAATGGCTTAGGAGGTGTGATTTTGAGAGAAGGTGAAGTGCTCTTTTGTAAGATTGGTGATGGTCACTTTAAGAAAAAGATAAAATATTAATTTATTATACAATCATAATCGATTTATAATGGATCTTAATGAATTTATTTAGAACCATAGGTGGTTATGGGTCGAAATAATCTGAATTAATAGGTTTCAGACATGTTTAGGTTACCATTTTAACCTTTTGTTTAGATTTAACACTTACTTAAGTAGTTTTACTTTTACCATGTCTTCTTGTATTCTTACACTATATGGTTAATAAGCATACTATAACATTACAAGAGAACCTCAAGTCATTAATTAATTACATATATAATATTATTTAAACCCTTTGTCCAAACCATCGATTTTTAGGAATATTATATCAACCAATAATATAGAATTAAATTTAAAAACTAATTTATATCAATTTTGACACTATTTGGTAATTGTTTGGTGAAATACATAACAAATGTATCACTTCGAAAAAAATTTATCTAATCATCCCTAACATGTCTTATTAACCTATAAAATTATTGGAATTCATCAAAAGTCTCAATTTACATATATTTGGATATCTATAATATCAATTATTTTAAAATTTCATTAATAAGGTAATTACTGCATCATCATTATGTCATAAATAAATTAAATTATTTAATTTATAAAATTATTAAAAAATTACCACTATGTATTAAATATTTTTATCTTTATAATTACTAATTATATTGAAATTTATATTGTGTTATATCCTTTATAAAAAATGGATTAGTTTTAAAACATTGAATTTTACAATTTTAAATATTCTTTAAATAAAATAATAATAATTGTCTAAATATAATACAAGTGGAACAAAAAGGATCATATGTTATTACTAAAATTGTTTTTAGTCGAATTAAATGTATCAAATAGAATTAGGAAATGTGTTAGGTTAATTATAAAATCATTTTTACCATTATTTACCATATTTACTTTAAACCGCGGTAAACAAAAGTCAAAAGTAACTATTTAGCTAAAATTATTTTCGTCTTATTGAACCAAATTTTACATACTGATTTCAACCATCTCTCTTGGATTTTTGAAATTCAACTCAAATAAGAAGTAAAATTTTGTTTTATCCAAATTTGCAAATGCTCCTAGAAGGTGGGTAAAAAATGATAAAATGATCAATAAACATTTATAAGTCTAATTTTATTATAAAATGAGTCCAATGGATTAAATTGAACATATATAGGTATTATATATCTATTTTTACTTAATATAAATTTAAATAAAATAAAAAATTATTTAAATAAAATGTTGGTTTTAAATAATAATGCATTGTTTTTCACTATTCATTAAAATTGAATGTTTTCATAAAAATACCAAAAATTCACCCTAAGGTGATTTTTATATTACGAATTCAAAAATGAAGTCTAATTTTAAAAATTCAAAAAATAATTTTTTTTATTTTAAAATTAATTCATGTTGTCAAAACCAAAAAGAGGGTTTTAAAAAAAATAAAAACTATCAAAATATTGACATGTGTTTATGTAAAATATAAATGTGAACATAATTATAATGACCTACATTATATTAAATGAAAAAAATATATTCTAATTATACTTCAAAACCACTCAAATTCATAATTTAACACTATGGATTATTTCAATTAAAAAAGTTGTTTTCAATTAAAACACATTATTTTTCTCTATTCATCAAAATGTGAAAGTTACCCGAAAAGTACCAAAATGTTATTCAAAATAAAGTTTTATGTCCCACATCTGAAGAAAAATTTAATTTCAATAAATTTAATATAAAAAACTGTTGAATATTGGTTTTAAAAATTGTTCTCCCTTAAAAGGGGGTAAAAATACCTTTTAAAAAAAATAATTCTTTTAACTGAAAAAATGAATTTGTACTTATATTTGGTCTTAGAAACACATAATATGGATGTTAAAATTATATAGAGTATATAAGAATCAAAATACAGTCAATACTATTCATAACAGCTTTTTGAACATCTAGTTTGGTATGTTGTGGTGCGTCCGAACTCGGTGTTGTGTGTAACACAAGCTATTGAATTACATTAATGAGATAACATATTTTAAAATTTTGGGGTGTTACATTACCCCTTCCTAGAATAAATTGATTCCTCATAATTTGAAATTTTTCTCCGAAAATAAAATCTTAAAAATAGAAAAATACTATTGTGGACAACCCACATCAGACAGTGGGTTAAAAAAATTAGTCTTAATTAGTGGGAAAGGGAAATGAAAAAGTCACCACCAAAGTATGATCTTGATTATGAGATCATTAGTGGAAATTAGACACATAAATAGAGGAAAACATAATTATTTATAGAGAGTGATTGAGGTCATCAATTACAAAAAAGTGTAAATTTGGGGGACTCAATGCAATCAATCAATGATGATGTAAAATATCATCGGTTCAAAAAAAAAAACAAATGGTATTAGGGTTTTTGTTTTATGATACCTTCCATAATGTTTAAGAATTAATTTATTCATACAATGTGAGGATATATATATATATATGCTTGACAAGTAGAGCTTCATCCATCATCTATTTTCTACCACAAACTCATCTTTCACTCTAAAAGATAATATAATTCCAAAATATTATATTTATCCTAATCGCATAAGGTTCCAAAAATAATTAAATTATAAATCATTTGTCAAAATATTTACAAAATACTACATTATAAAAACCTATACATCAAGTGGGCCAGTGGTAGGTGATGCACCTGTTCCCCTTCAGTTAAGGGGTCAAGCCTCGCTGCCTTGCTGGATGTGACAGGTTAGGGCCCGACCTCCAGGTTGTACATTTTATAAATACCACAAAATAATTGTATGAAATGATTTAACCATAAAAATAGTATCCAATATCAAACATAATCCATTACAACCTATAGTCTTATCTAATATACTTTTATCCAAACTCACAATCCAAAGTATATATTGAAGGTTAACATAATAAAGATCTAATTTTAAACATAATAACATGTGAATACCTTCATCATGTATTCTTTTTAAAAATTGTACACCATGAATTACTATAATCTTTATTGATTAAATTCATGATCCCGTATTCCTTATATAATACTATATATACTCATTCTATCCAAAAATTTTGTAAACTCCAACAATAATGGAATAACAAATAATTAATTAGTATCAAAGTAGTCAATAATATCGAATATAATTATCCAAAATCAATCATATTTTATTCCAAAATCAATACCAAAGTATCAGGACCATATTAATGTTTATTATTTCTTCAACCACGTATTTTCCAAAATAATTAACTTGCTGTTGATTCAATTTTCTTGGTACAAAAAATCTCCAATCATTAATGAAATAGTACTGCAGTACAATTCAATTATACTCTATAATTCTTATAACATGTACATCATTAATACAATACTCAAATGAAACAATACTTCAATAAAAACTTAATTAATATAATTATTCCTCTTCATCTTCAGTTATATCAAAACTTGATTATTATCCAATAGCATCATTGGGGGAGTACTATAATGATTTGGACATTGCTTCACGTAGTGTCTCAAATCCTCACAGATGAAGCATTGTATATTTGAAACCTTTGTCTTACCCTTGAAATCACACACTTGGTGTACCTTTTCTCCACACTTATAAAAAACACTCACTCCCTTAAATCATTTACCATGGTGATTCTTTCTACAGTTATCACATATAGGAAAATACTTCATTCCCCTCTTCCATATATCCATACTTTTCTCTACCATCATTTTCTTCTCTTACTTCCCTTCAAATATATTAGACACAAGAGAATTATTTACTTATATAATCAACCCATAATATTATTTATTCATATTATTTGAATAGATGAGAAACTATTTCTCTTTTAAATATTATATTAATATCATGAATGATATGATCCTTTTTAATCATTTGATCATGCCTATAGCTGGAATTCACATTCCGTGTACTAGGAGCTATTTCTAAACAAGGTCATACACTTGGTTAGTTTAGGGATAAAAATTCATAATTCCAAAATTTGAAAATACCTAACATAAATTGAAATGATTATGTATATAATCTATAATCATAAAATGTTTTCTTTGATAAAATATTTACTCATAAATCCTTCATAATGGCTTGTATTGAAAATGTGAATTCTCCTAAGCATATCCCCTGGGCATGTCATAACCAAGAGTGAAGAAAGGCACGTTTTTATGTACCAGGATACCCCGAGTCAAGCCCAAAATACCTTGTCAGAGTTTTCCCTCCTAGGAACATCTGTGCCAGAGCCACAATGGATTTATTTCTTGGAAAATACACAATATCAGTACATTACCAAAATTCTTGTTTGTTTTTATATACTAATACTCAATATCTATCTTAAGGTAATGTTCTCTAATCAAGCTTTATCTAAATATATTTCTAATGTTGTTTATAAACATTCTATGATACCTACTATAACACGCTGACCCCAATTACATAGAGTCGGTGCATTATTTTAAAACATTGGCATGATTCAAGGAAATCATGTCTCGATAGACCGATTGGTTTTGCAGTCATGGAAATAGATTACATAACTCAACTTCACATTATAATTTCAAACATAAAATACAACATAGATAGTTCATTGAGAACACCATTATTCCCTTTTTTTATTAACCCTATATATTAATCATAATGCACTTCTTTTGAATCCTTGGAAAATAAAACCTAATAAAGGGGTGAGCTCAGATGCTCAGAAAGTGTTAACTATTTTGTGAAAGATAACATTAACGATATTCACGATGAATAATTGAAAACTAATGGCTTTAAGAATAATTATCTTGAACACTTTTTGGAAGAACTTCAAGCTTAGTAAATAATGCCAAAATTAAACATAGTCATGTGTATTCTTCTAGTCGAATAAACACATGAAGCATAAATATTATTTTCATTATGGGGGAATGTATAATGCCAGATATTCTGAAACATTTTGTCAAGGCCTCTTCCAAGACATCTAAATATGATTAAGGCCTCCGATAAAACCATATATCAAATTGGGAATTGCCATGGCCAATTTCATGTATAATTTTTTCATGAGACCTACCAATGCATCGATGAGAAATAGTGGGCTCCACCCATCACTTACTATGTCCAATGCATTCCTCATATGAAATATTTTAAACATAACAAAAAAATTTTTATTAAAAAAAGTATATGAAATATCAATAATTTATCCATAAACCATGAATGATATAAATATAAGTCATCCACATTCAATAATATCACAAAACCTTCAATACTATATGGAATATTTTTTTCATAATAAATCAACCTCGATAAAGAATAAAATATAGTAATGGATGTTGACATAGTTGATAATGATAAGTAAAACTCTTTGAGAGAAATTTCCATTTTTTAGGAAATCATTTTAAAGATACATAATTTATAAAGAAAGTAATTTAAAAGATATTTATGAATCAAAGTGTCAAATACCACATTGAATCTTTTGAAAGGAATTAACATTTTAAAACATTCAAGTACATATAAATAAATCCTTAAAATCATTTTCAAATCATGGTCACTAATGAGAAAGGATTAGAAGAATAAATCATTGAAACATTTAAAATGATTTTTTAGTAAAATAATCCATTAAAAAGAATCATTCTGAAAGCGCTTTTATGATTCATGGACATGGATAATAAATAAGTCCTAGTAAATGCGTACACATAAACAATCTTAGATAATAATGAGATTGAGGAATTAACACTTACCATAAACTTTACATTAGTCAAGGGTACGTTTAACCTCATGTATAATGACGATTTTATTTTATTAAATAATACTAGAACCGTATTCATATTTATTATTTCATATATGATTAATTTATTACTTTTTACTACACATGATTTCCATGTAAAATAATCATTTTGGGTAATAATCGCATTCCTTATCGTACGTGTTTTAACATGTTATTCTTGATCGTATGATTTAGATCATTAATTATATACTTATAGAATATAGTCCATGATTTATATATCATATATAATTAGAATATATTTATTTATAATAGATTTCTATATGAAATGGAAGGCAACATTTATGGAGATGGTAGGCTGTACGTATGAATATATGTTGTTTCAGATTTCATATCATATTGAACAGAAGTAAGCGACTGAGATATAAGTAAGTGAATATATATATATCTTGTATCATTATTATTTAATATATTAAATAATTTTAATAATAAAGATATTTATAATCCTCTTTGAATGGTGAACGCGGTAATGAATATCATCGCATCCTCGAGACGGTAATCCGTACGTACGCACTGGCGGAAATATCATTATATTGATGGTGAAATCGTATTTAATTGAATGGTATATCATATATAAATAATAATTAACATGTTATATTGATTATATAAATCAATTATAGTCATTATTATACCCATCCAAATAATGATATGTTTGAATAACAAACTACCCCACGACGTGGAGACGGTAAGTTGTACTTACAAACGTATGGTGAATCTTTCATTTATAGGATGGATAGAATAATGAATATGGTTGTACCATATTTATAAAAACATCAATTAATGTATAAGGTATTCTATTTATTATTTTTTTATGGAAACAATGATGAAATGGGAAGTGTAAGAAGAAAAGAACTTGAAAGAGGGTGGTGAAATTATTACCTCTTCTTCTGGTGTTTCCTTTTGAGTTGATCAAAAGAGTTCCATAGGATGGATTTATGATCAAAGTAAGGACTCGAGGATGATTTTATTGAAGTTGGTAGGATATTTGGGCAGGATTTGGCTAATACATATGGCTTTGGAGGTGTGATTTTTAGGGAAGGGGAAGTGCACTTTTATAAGAGGTGTGAGGGTCACTTTAAAGAATGATTAAAATATTAATTTATTATACCATCATATTCGGTTTATAATGGCTCAAAAGGAATATATATCGATACTTAGGTGGTTAAGAGTCAAAATAGTCTCAACTAATCGGTTTTATACCAGTTGAGGTAATTATTTTAACCTTATTGTTTATATTTAACTCTTATTTAAATAGTTTAACTTTTACCGCGTCTTCTTGTATTATTACACTATATGGTTTATAAACTCACTAAAAAATTTCTAGAAAACAAAAAGTGGTTCATAAATGTCATATATAATATTATTTTATTCCATTTGAAAAATCCGTATATTTTTAAGAATATTATATAAACCAATAATATAGTATTTGTTTTAAAAACTAATTTAGGTCAATTTTGACACTATTTGGTATTTTGTTTTTTTTGAAACTCATAAAAACCTTATCACATTGAAAATATTTTAACTAATAAACCCTATAATGTAATAGTAACCTATAAAATTAGTTTAATTCATCATAAGTCTCAATTTACATTTATTTGGATATTTATAATATCAATTATTTTTATATAACATTAATAAGTTAATTACTCCATCATCATTGGGTCATAAATAAATTTAGTTATTAAAAGACTAAAAATTATAAATAAAATACAATTATGTAGGAAATTTTTTTAGCTTTCTAAAGAATATTTATATTCTAATCTATATATTGTGTATCCCTATAGAAAAAATAGTTTAATTATTAATCATTAAATTTAAGACTTTTAACTCTTCTTTAAATAAAAAAAATAATGTATATCTTCATATTACCCATGTAGACCAAAGAGGATCATATTGTTTTTACAAAGGTTGTTTTTAATCGATTTACACTTATCCAATAGAATTAAGACATGTGTTAGAGTAATTATAATATCAATTTTACCCTTAATTACCCTATTTACATTTAACCGCGGTAAAAGAGTCAAAAGATACTATTCACCTAAAATTATTTTCATCTTTTTGACCCAAATTTTACATAATTATTTCAACCACGTCTCTCCTATTTTTGAAATTCAACTCTTCTAAGAGGTAAAATTATGTTTTATGCAAATTTGTAGATGCTCTTAGAAGTTGCGTAAAAAACATTAAAAAGTTCAATAAAATTTTATACACCTATTTTTAATATAAAATGACTCCAATGAATTACATTGACCATATACAGGTATTTAATATCTATTTTTACTTAAAATTAATTTAAATTAAATAAATAATTATTAAAATAAAATTTTGGTTTTAAATAATAACGCATTGTTTTTCACTATTCTTCAAAAATTGAATGTTTTCAGAAATATACCAAAAATGAAACTTAAGATAATTTTGATATTCTGAATTTAAAAATGAATTATATTTTACAAAAATAATATCATAGAAATTTCATTTATTAATTTAAAATTAATTCCCCTTGTCATATCCAAAAAAGCGCATTTTTAAAAGGTTAAAACTATCAAAATATTGACATGTTTTTATGTCAAATGTAAATGTGAAATTAGTTATAATGACTCACATTGTATTAAATGATAAAAATATAATCTAATTACACTTAAAACCCATTCAAATGAATAATTTAACATAATGACTTATTTCTATTAAAAAATTGGTTTACTATTAAAACATAGAAGTTTTCACTATTTTTCACAATGTGAAAGTTATCATAAAAATACCAAAAATTTATTCAAACTAAATTTTTATGTCTCTCTTATAAAGAATAATTTAATTTCATAAATCTGAATTTATAAATGTTTCAAATATTGGTTTTAAAAATTTTCTGCCATTAAAAGGTGGTAAAATTTCATTTTTTGAAAAATACTTCTTTTATCTGAAAAAATGAATTTTTCTTATATAATGTATAAGAAACACATAATATGGATGCTAAAATTATAAAATGTATGTAATATTCAAAATTTAGTTAATAATATTCATAACCTCTTTTTTGAACGACTAATTTGGTATGTTGTGATGCGTTCAAACTCGGTTTTGGGTGTAATGCAAGCTATTGAATTACTTTAATGAGATAACGTATAATAAAATCATGGATTTTTACAACATAGCTCCCTACAATTTATTAATTGGACCATTGGTGGTGATTTCCTTTTCTCCAACACATTTTCAAGCTTCTTCATGTCTCTAATCCATTAATGGGCCTGGTATCCTTCTCTCCCACACATGAATCATTTCACAATCCCTTAGATGAAATTCTCATGATGATTCTTCCAATGTTTTTGACATTTGAGTGGTTCAGTTTTTTATTCCACCATCTTCATTACATTCTCTTGATTGAAATCCCAAATTTCATTTATTATCTCCATATACATTGCATCATTCTCAAAACTCCATATCCAGTATGATATAATATCAAAAAACTTCTTAATGACACCCAAAGGCTCAATATATAGATCTTTTTGACAGCGTGGTTTTAAAATAAAACATGTTAAATCTATTTTATATAATTGTTTGATAAAAAACTTCAATCAATCCATGCAGGTCCTGTGAAATATTATTAATATGATGGGATATATTCACATTACTTTTGTTTAATCTCTAAGAATTTACACTACATATTTGACCAAAGAGTTCAAGGTAAATACTTGTTAATCAAGATTTTTCAAAAATTCTTCCCACTCCATCTCTTCAATTTCATCTATTGACAGGGTGTTCTTAGAAAATAAACACTATTGATCGTCCTCCCCAAAAAACTGATAAATTTATAGATTCACATTCTCCCTCTGAGAATTGGGAAGCATAGAAAAGATCTTTTCCATTGAGTTGACCCACTATTCTGCAACTAGTGGATCGGATGATCAACTAAACATCTCTGTTCATTTCTGCATAAAATAAAAAATATCATTTTACTACTTATATGGGAAGGCATATGTTTTACATTATTTAAGTTCTTAATCATATCCTGAGATATATGGTTATGAATTTCCATGAAATTTGAACTATGCATCCCAAGGCATTGGGGATGTTGTTCACAAAATTTATGAATTTTCCCTCACATGGGTTATTAGTCTGGATTCTCTTCATTACCACCGTTTTATAAAATATACATGGTTTGAAAAAATAGAAGTAAAAAAATATAGAATATTTAATTTTTTTCAAAGATTAGTTAACTCTAAAGTCATATCATTTGGGATCCCTATGTATATAATTTTTCTAAAACATTTTTTTGGGTGCTTTCATATCTATAGACTCATACTAAGGGTTTTGTCTAATGTTATGTAATCCTAATTCCCAAATTAACTAAACTATTTTCTAATTCCAACTATAATGAACCAACATTTTCTTACAGTACAATTACATCGTTTTGATGATAATAAACATAAAATCATTTGAAAACCATGACACAATAGGTTAGATTATTAGGAAAATTATGACCAAACATAACATTTACATAATAAATCATAATTTTTTTAATTAATTATTCTCTATATTCACAGTGGCCCTATGTATACTCTATTATATAAAAAGTCACCTGAGGATATACATCATTGAAAGGGGTGAGCTAAAATCCTAGTAAGAGGATTTATAAGAACATGAACAAATATAGAATGGGTGTGTATAATCATGATAATCAAAATGGTATAATGATGATAATGCAGATAGGAATAATTATATAAATTCATGGAATGTGTAAATTCATAAAAATGAAGCATCATGTCATAGTGGTATTCTACCACACATAGTTGTGAACAATTATAGCATGACATTGACACATAACATATTAGAATAATCAAAACATAATCAATGCGGACAAATATTGAATATGATTCGTTCATAATAGACATTATCTCATGAGATACATCACATTAACCAATTCTTTGTAGCTCTATATAATTCAACGTGCATCTGTCACATCATAACATTTACATAATCATGTACTCCACATAGAATATATGTCAATCATAGACATAAAATAACCCAATGAATGAAAATGCATTTCATGAGAATTTCAAAATGCATACATCATGAATAAACATTTGGGTTCCCAAAATAATAATGTAGTACGTACTTGGTGTAACAATCACCAATCTCAAGTGAATAAGAATCAATCTCAAGAGTTGTAAAGGGTGTGTTTATTTGAAAGAAGAGTTCTTTGGGATAAATATTTTCAATTTTCATAAAATCAAATTGGATACATGTATATAATAGAAAATAAAATTAATAATAATAAATTTATATAAAATTAATATTAGAGAACATCGACACTAATATTTGGAATTAAATATGAATAACCCGAAGAAAGGAAATTGGTTTTGATAATCCCCTTACCCGATGTCTAAAAGACAAATACAGATTAATATTCAATAAAATAAAATTAGATTCATTAATTAATAAATATAGAACCTATTATACATGTAATTTATATAAATATAATTTAATTATGATCTTTTATGGCCATTATGATTAGTTATATTTTTCAATTTCATCATTTGAGAGTGTTTTTTGCATGATTTTCATGATCTATTCACCTATATACATTTATTTAAGATCATGTAATGGGGATAATTATAAAAAATTTAAATTTTATGTCAGTAATAAATTTAAATACTTTTATTTGGTCTTATATATTATTTTTATATATAGGGGGATGATTCATTAGTTGATATTTTAATGAAAATCATATAGCTAATTTTGGCAGTTTTCAGTCACAAAGAACTCTTTTTTGTTTTATTATTTAATATTATGAATATAATTGAGATCCAAAATATAATATAATTAAAAAAACAAAATATATCCCAGAAATTATAATTGTTTTCTTACCATTCGTGAAGGTGGTAAATGAAAATAAACATACATCATCCTTTATGGTGGTAAAGCGCCACATCACGAATGATGATTTCATTTTTTTAATTATTAGGGTGAGGATACGTGGTTTGGTGATGAATTATTACACTAAAAAAAGTTTATATATGATACCAGAGATAACATTTCACTTGGATAATGTTATTTGAGGAGAGAATATGATAAGGAAAGAAACATGATTGAAATTTAAATAAAATTAATGAAGATTTTACCCGTTCAATTTGTCTCGTTAAGGACCTGTATATGGAAATTGTTTGCACTACTTTATGGAGAAAAAATTACAATAGAAATGGGTGATAGGATCATGAATATTATTTTTAATACATTTGACTAGATTCATGGATTTTGTTTTTAGTCGAAGAGGTGGCGAGTGGTGGTATTTATATGGGAGGAGAGGGGTGTATTTTTTATTATTTTAATCATTAGTTTGTTATTCTGGATCCTAAATAAGTATAATTGGAACCATAAGAAAAATATATTAAATAAATATGGATAAATAGATATTATGGTTCTAACATCATACACGACTCAACAAATAAATATTTATCTTAACACTGTTATATACAATAAATTACCTTTTTTCACCATTCATTGAAAATTCAACTATTTTAGAGAAATCCCAAAAATTAATCTTAACAATTATTTGATATTTAAAACTAAAAATTTATCTCCATTTTATGAAAATAATTTTCTAAACATGAGAAATATAATTGTTAATTTAAATCATTATTTTCATTGAAAATACAGATGTTAAAATTATATTTGAATTTATAAAATTATGGAAAAATAATAATTGTCACATCATTTTAGCTTATTATCATAATATAAAAATTTATTAATTTATGAATATATTTTATGAAAATTATTGTTATGCTAAATCATTATATTATATTTAAATAAACAATTATGTTTTATAAGTATTAAAACAAATAATTCATTATATTTAAAACATTTATTTACTTATTATGTAATATATTTAAATAATATTGTCATTTATAAGATGAAAAAAGTATTTATAATTTCATTACTGTGGTTACTATACATTTAAGGAATTAATATTCTTTAGCGTCATAATACTATTTCAAAGGTCATTTTACTATTCCATCGATATAGTTTTCTTAATTTCTAGAAATACCTCTTATATGATTCACTATTCATTTATAATGTTGGTATTATGATTATAATGTGATTTTATGTGGCTTATATTATATGAAAAAATTATAAGATGGGAATTTTCATTGAATTTATTTGGTTCATCAGAGACATGGTGCTTATGGGATTGGTGACCCAAGATTTCAGATAGAGTAATCGAAGTGAATTTGCGGTGAGTGCAATATAAAATTTTTTATTTTTTATCATGACAGGGTCCATCTAGGTTTTAGGTGGGGGATTCCTACGATAGAAATAACATGGATCAAATGGATTGACAAACATTTAATTAAGATCAATCCCATTTGTGTGGTGATCAAGAGGTTTTATAAGGTATACCATTTGGTGGGTAGTTCACTATTGGATGTTTAAGGGCGTAACCCTCATAATGACATAGAAGATAGATTAAACAGTGTTATGAAAGGATAATCCTATAGTTGGTAGTTGGATTTTAGTCAGACTTGTGCGAGACTCAGGTGTGAAGGTTTGGGGTATTATGAGACCGATCAAGGAATAATCATTATATAGTTTTATACATGGTAATAAGTGGATCCAAGAATATATGAATCACATGGAAAATTCATTTTATGAATTTTTGTATTGTATTTTTGGAGTCCCTGAATGGGTATCCGAATCTAAATGTATTGTGGTGAACCAGAAGAGTTGAATAGGTGTGAATCTATTCTTAGGGTATATAATGATGTTGGAAATAGATGATGAGTGGTTCAACCATGTAATTCCACTAGAAGTCAGGAATGAGAATATGTGAGCATTTGTAAATGGTAATAATATTTATTTAGTTTTATGGACATTGTGATTAATTTTATTGGAAATGTGTCTTTAGTAGGAAAAGATAATTTCTAGGAAGGGTCAGCTAGAGGTGGTCATGTACTTTCTTTATTTGAGATGGAATCCAGTGATATGGAAATTCCATAAATTATGTTATTTTTGAATAGACAGGTTATATAAGGAATTGAATCGGTAATTATAATGAAATAAAAAATAATGTTGTATAAAATATAAATTCTTCTTAGCATATATAGATAACATATTTAATTCTATGCTTAAATTTGGGAATGGTGTCTATTGGAGTTTGAGCGTGGTTGTCATGCTCAGGATGTCTCACACCGATCTGAAATAATTCAATTAGTATTCCTTAGTTATCAATGCATGATAATACAATTGAAATATATGGTCAATGGACGAACTATAGAACACCATTGGATGTCGAGTATGAGATTCATTGAGGTTTCTTGAGTGATTATGGGTTGACTTTTGGCTTAAGGGAATCATGATTATGTAACATCTACAGTTTTTAAAATATATACACTATATTCGATAACATATGTGAAATGGAACACAAATATTTAAAGAAAATATAACACCCTGAGAATTTTTTTTAAATTTTTTATTAAATAAATCACTTTAATAACTTTCATTACACCTAACTCTATGATTAACTTATATTAAATACTACACTGAGTTTAAAATAAATCTAAAATTTTATTATTATATAATATAATGGTTTTCACTTAAAAATTGGAATGGTGGTAATGAAAAGTAATATATAAAGGATTAAAATTATAAATTTAAATTAATTATAAATAAAATAATAGACATTTATATGATTTTTTTTGAAAAATTGTATTTTTTATATAGATGGATTAGTTTCTCTTTGAACACATAATTTTAATTTTTTTATGTCTTCTAGAAAACAATATTTATAAAATTTAAAATCATTTTAAAAATCATAATATTTTAATTACCATAAGGATATCATTTATTGTATTTTTTTGAAAAGTTTTATTATTTTGATGAATAGTGAATATAATAAATTTTAATTGAAAACTGTCTTTATGATCAAATAATTTTTAAATTTTTTAATATGTTTTCAATTAATATTTTATATAAATTAATCCAATTTACCAGGAATTTCTAGGTCCGTAAATACCGACCTAAAAATTTATTAATGAGAATAATGTTACAAGAAGACACAGTTCAAGAAGAATTACACGTCTGAGAGTGGAATAATCCCATCAAGTCATCCTCCACTCGTGATGTACAAATAAATAATGAATATAACATTGGGAGAGGCCCCAGATTTTGTAGAGGACACCACTGAAATAGGCATCTGATAAAACCCAGTGAAACTCCTTTAACATTTTACTTGAGAAGCATCCAAGATTCCCCAACATAATCCCTTAACCATGGATGACTGCTTCAGCTGACCTGAAATTCCCCAAATTTTAATAGAATAATTTATATATTGAGTATTTATATAATAACATAGTAATCTATTGAACAAATTCTCTTTAAAAACATGATTTCTAATCATATTTGTGTGATTAATTTTAAATTAAAATTTTCCACTTTTATAAAATTGAATTTGTAAATTTTTATTCTATATTTGTAATTAGAATAATTAGTATTTTATAACATTTGGATATTAATTTTTTGATATAATAATTGGAGAAGACAATAAAAATTAATTACCATGGTTAAGGTTAAACATGTTAGTTTTTCACATGTCATGCATTGGTGATCAATTAAATTTTATAAACGTATAATATTTTTATTTGATAAATTTTCATTAGTATTTATAATAATTAATTTCAAATTATCTAATGTGACACATTTATGTTACTATTATGGATTTAATTTTCTATAATAAAAAACCAATCATCATGTAGAAAACTATAGTTGTATAAAGGGAGTAAACATAATGGTTAAGGATTGAAAATTTTAAAAGAATGTGTTATTTTTTGTGGTGGAGGTTTTTATCAACCATGTAACCCAAAAAATAGATTACTTTCAAATTTTCACCTACAATAGGTGATTTTGGAACCCCATTATTGAGTAAATTTTGTTATTTTATGAAATATCACCCCTCTGAAATTAGAAATGGGAACTCTTTATCATCACTTAATTAGACCACTAAATTTGTTTGGACTGATGTACCAAGAATATTTAAATCCCAAATTACCATCCCTAATTCTGAATGACCATATTTTGTATGAAATGTATCATATGAAGGGTTTCTGTAGAAACCTAAAGGGTTTTTCTAATGAAGAGGTAACGTTTTTGAAAAAGTGGATTCATTATATTTCATTCATTACCACATTATATTATTATTACCCCTGGATGATATAATTCTCATAGTTTTTCATAGACACTAAGACGTTTTTATGTTAATTCGACTACCTAAAACCACCTCCTCTTCCAAAAATTGGTGTATAGAATCAATATTTGGGATTACAAAGAGCTACCACCAGGAGGACCAATGCCATTCACATTTTCATTAACACCAATCATGGCTTGGTCATGCTGATGGAAATATATATATATATATATATATATTATATGTATAAAATAATTATACCTCTATATTAATTATATAATTTATACAAATTTTACATCCCATTTTGTATCAGATACAATAACATTTCTCGTGTGTATGATGGACTACAACCATGTAAATCATTGTGATTCATTTATCACAAACTCTTTACATGGAATCAAATAGGGAAAAATTTATTTAATATATATGATGCAATAGAGAAAATTACGACATTAATGAAAAAATTATATGTTTTTTTTCAAAATATATATCATTTTATTTCTTACATTTTATGTCATTTATAATTGATAATGTATTTCGTGTATTTGTGGACTACCTTCTTCATGAAAAGGCATGAATCAATTTTCATCAGCCCACAACATGGATGAAATATAAAATTATAACTAAATGAATAAAATCGTATTTATGATATTATTTTTATTGTGGAAATAAAAAATATTACTGAACTCATTCCCAAAAGGATTATTGAAAAATGGAAATGTTACAGATGTGTACTTATGGCCTATCATATCTATGATTGTATAATTTTTTAGATTAAAAATAATAATTCAATATTAGAATTAAAAATATAATTGATATATGGTTATAATAATTATTTTAGGATTATTATTGTGTAGATTATTTTTATAAATAATATTAACACAAACATGAACTTTCACAACAAAGAACAAATGATAAAATAATGAATTCAACACCTTAATGAATGAACATTATGAATGATTATTAATGAATAGTTGATAAGATGTCAAAAAAGGATCATTAATAATATTATAAATATTAATATGTTCTTATTATATGTTAATAACATGTTTAAAACAATTTTATTGATGTTTGATTAACATTCATCGAAAATTAATCGTTATATAAGTTATTTCATCCTAATTTTCATATTGTTTAGAATTATTTGTTATAATTCCCCAATTAAAATTTTTATTATTAATATCCTATCATTAAAATATAATATAATTATTTAGTCACATTTCTTGATATTTTATGGTCTAATTTTAATAATTTTGTCAATGGTGTTTTAACATGGAAATTACCATGTGGTCAATGTTATTATACATGCAAACATTATGTTTTTGATTGTAAAATTTTATTGAAGCACTAATATACATGTGATCATTTTTTGTTAATTTTTTTTATAGAATATCCCTTTTTATTAATAAATATTATTTTCAAAAAAAAAATAACTTCCTTGTGATCATTTTCCATTATAAATTTCATCTCCCTTAAATATATATATTCTTTTATGGTCAATATGATTATTTCCTAATCCATATACCATTTCAAAAAATAGTTTTTTACATTAAAAGTTATTAAATTAATTATGGAAATTATGATTAAAATGACTCCTTTACTCAGTAATTTCATTTAATGAAATTTAATATTGATTAATTAAATAAATAAATCAATTTATATGTGTGTAATGATTTAGAAATGTATTAACAGGTTGGGCCTTGTATAACATAGATCCTCGATTAATAGTTAGGTCTCTTAAGATAAATAAGTTGGCCACATTAAATATGATTAAACATGTAGTATTTCAAATATGCTTGGAAAAGTCATTAGTGTAAACATATCATGAGGCTTGATAACATGGAATCCAATAATTAAGAATTCACATCATTGATAATTAATTTACTATTATACATTTGATTTTCAAAATGATATATACTCTGGATGAATTTCATACTCTATTTATTGATTAAATGGAATTTTTTTAGTTATTTTCCAAGTCATCTTTACTTTACCATATTTATTAAGGAAGAAATGTTATTTAAATTGAATGTGTGTACATTTATGTACCCTTCTATGTTTTATCTTGTTTATTGAATCACATTATCTTCAGCTATATGTAACCCTTATTGATTATTTGAGATCACCCTTATTCTTTTTTCTTTCCCTGGGTTATAAAGAATAAATAATTGAATGTTATTTCATAGAATCGTGTCATTTTATATTGTTATTTATTATGATAAATTATTAATTCCCAACGTAAAATTGTTATCTTGTATTTATTTGGTTCAGAAATACTGATAAATTGAGTGATTAATAAGGGTTTTATTATTTTTATCTATGTAAGTGTAATTAATGAGACACTATATCCAGGTAACTGGAGTTGGGGTCATTATAGTTTTTATCAAATTATGTTTAGTAGAAACAATAGGAAAGAGATTTCATAAAACACAGATTAGGGAACATATCCCTATGATAAAATTTGAGGATATGTGTATAAGAAAAAATTAATGTTATTTATGGAATATATTATGTACTTTTTCCATTAAATACAAACATTTCTAGATACAAAAAGTGTATTTTGTTCTATTGTAGATGTACATAGGGGTAATAAATCTAAAAAGGGATCATTTGGAATTACCCAATAATTACCTGGTGCTTGAAAATGGGACTTAATATGAACCCAATTTGACACTACTTAGGGATATAAATAGGATAATTGATATTTTCCATAAACACCCTTTTTAGGGATTGGAAAATAAATATGTCCCTGAAGTGAAAAAGATTATGATTCTATGATTAGAAAAGTATAAATTTTTATTTTTGTAATGTGTTCCACCATATTTGGTATTATAAATTATGATTTAAAATTCATAATATGAATAGGTAATCTAGTACAATCCATTTATTAGAAAGGGATCATGGAAGGAAAAAGGGGATTAATAGTTTTGGAAAATGTAGAGACTACCCTACTGAGGAAGCTAATACAACTGGTATAAGAACTGATAATGTTGTGGATATATTAGGGATCTTTAATTAGGGTATGAAATATAACCATTCCTAGATGGATCAAAATTTTCAAATACATGATTATCTTATGTTATATTACGTTATGTGAAAAAATACCCCATCATTTGGTGGGATTATTAATCCATTATATGTTTAGAAATGAATTATGTATTTGGAGAAGATATGTATATCCTTTGGATGTGGTAAAAAGGAAAATGTTATAATTTATGTGTATTATCTTAAAGGAAATCTTGATTAATGGGGAATATTGATCTAGAATACTTGTGGAGAAGATAAAATATAACCCCTAGAATGGAAATAATTTACGTATAATTTTTTTGAAAATTGATTCCCTCATGTGAATCAAAATATGATTAATTAAATGTTCGTTATCTCTAAGAACTAAAAATAATAAATTATAGTGGGGTATAAATATAACATTACATGGTTATTTAGATATAATATATATTACATACAAATCATGGAGTACATGAATATCCATTTCATTGATGAACATAATCTATGTCTCAAAAGGTTGATGTATTATCAAAAAAATTATTCATATGATGAATTATTTTAATGTGAAATCAAGATAAAGGAATAATTACCCATGTATTATGGTATAGATGGGAAGAAAGAGAATAAGTGGATTTAATATAAATGAATAGGTTAATGTATGATGGAAATGGAGTATATTTTAATATGTGATAATTATGTATAGAAACACAATGGTACATTCTTGAAGTGAATTGGAGTTTTTTACATGTGTGTAGAGAAAGGCCATGATTCTCATGATTTTAAGGGAAAGAAAAAAATTTAAAATTTGAAATGAATCTACTGTATAGAAATGGGGCACTATGAAAATGAATGACCCAAAAATATTTGGAATATTCCTCAAAAGAAGCTGCAAGATGAATGTTTGTATTATTCTAATGATATAACCAATGTTGAATAATTAATTCACTTGTGATTTTTATATAATAAATACATTGTGAAGTGATTTATTTTTTGATATTATCAATACATAAATCATGAAATTAATAAGGATTATATTGTTTTACAATTTTATAAAGGACTTTAAATATTCTATTGAATGGTAATATGAAATATGATTCAGTGTATTGGTAATATTCTTTTAAAACAAAAGAATCAGGGAAAGATAAACTGTAATATGTTCCTATTGTTGATATAATGATTTTGCAATAAAGATATGATTGATAATGATTGATTTAAAAGGACTGGACTAACTACCTTCATAATTATTATTTATTTTTTAACCAAGGTTAGATTATTATCATCTGCAGAGTTTAAAACATCAATTGATTTATGTAATATATAAAATAATACGCATTTTTATAAATAATAATGAAGAATTAATGTCTTCAATACTGTTTTCTGGTTATTGAGGTTATTATTATGTTTCAAGAAAATAAATAATGATGGTATTCAAATGTTTGGTAAGTGATGATTTATATCTACATCATGTTGTGTGCAAAATTAATTTTAGGTTTATTTTGAATATTTATATTCTTTCTTTTTAATTATTGGAATCATAATATCTTTAGCGTGTAATAAGGATATTCATTTATAAAATAGTTTATGTTAATATTTGGATAATGTTTTAGAGATTAATCTATCGCTTCTCTATATGTATATTTAGGCATATTAAATAACCATTAATCATCATTTAGTTACTATAACAACAATGATTTATTTAATGATATATTATTCTATTATGGATCTTATGTCCTAGTAAAAGTAAATTATTCTTATTAAAAAGATTGTTACTTATTTTATAGAGTCAGTGATGATTTGTAAATTGATCAATGATGAACTTATGGTTGAAATAGGGAATATAAAATAAATATATATCCATTAAGTTTATTTACTTATATTATTATATGTTAAAATAATTCCTCACCAATAGGAAAAGGATCACGGAAACCAATTTTTTTCATATTGTCATCATTTTTGAGGATATAATTAACTTTTTCACACCTATTGGGTTTATGTATTTTTGGTTATTATATTCCTCATGAACATGATGTCTATTACACTATATCAATATTTGGGGTTATTTTTCTCTTTTATTTCCATGTTTCCACTTCCCACTCAGGTTCTCATATTTATGAACCTAATACATGTTATTCCACATAACATTTTTATTTATATTTATCAATTATTAAATATATTTTTTATTTACCCATTTCATAATGTGTGTTTTTAAGCAATGTTATTTCTTATTATCAAACCATTCATTATTATGATAAATTTTAAATTGCGGGGAAACAATTTATTTACTATGTCGAGAATGTAACTCTCATTGATTTTAAAATAGTAAAATAGTATTTATGGATTATTCGATAGGAAAAACTAAGATAATAATAAAATATAACACACTAAGACATTATTATATATTTATTTTTATGTAAATATTGTTAATATAATACATTACACACAATATTAAGTTTATTTTTTATGCACACCATTGAGCATAAACAAATTGAGAAATAATATTATTTATTAAAATAGTTATCACATATACATTAGAATGGAATATATGATTATTAATACCTAAATTATGAAAATAATGGTTTTCAATTTATTATAAATACAATAATAATCTATTAAATGAAAATGATATTTTTTCTGAAGAACAATATTTTTTATAATGGATTTGTTTTTCCTGATTTGCGAACATAATAAAAAATTTAAATTCCAAAATAGTATAAAATTTCTTTAATAATATAAACTAAATTTCTTAAACAAGAATTTTATTATTTTCTCAATCTAATTCTTTAATATTTTTCAAAAAAAAATTATATATATTTCCACAAATAGTGGAAAATACTGAACAATAATTGAGAAATTCATTTCCATTTAAATTAATTATAAGATTAAATTATATTTTGTATTAGTTATAAATAAAAATTATATCAATTTTATAAATATTATTCCTATTCAGATAATTGGAAAAATTTTGATATTTATTTTTGTTTGATGAACATTGTAATCACTTAATGGTTTTCTGTGTAGAATCCCACTCTCTCATCATGCCCATGATATTAATATTAAATTTTTTTCCAAATATGTAAATTTAATTTGTAAAAAATTATTGCATATATAAAAAAATATTAATTTATATTTAATAGTTAGGTAAATTAATTTTTGGTTCATAATAATTAGTATTGAAAACAAAAATTAATAATTCTGGTTAATGTTAAAAGATGTATTTTTACACATTACATGTGTTTTATTAAAATCAATTTTTGAAACATGTATGATTTTTTGATCAATTGGATTGAGTATCAATAATCAGTTGGACTATATAGTCAAATTAGAGTCATTTTATTTAATATTAATGATTTTATTACCTTTGTTAAAAAACTAATTAACATAGTGAAATACTAAATTGGTAAAAGGGTATAAAATTAAAGACCAATGATTGAAATATTTATAATATGGGGTTTTTTGTGGTTGAGGTGTTTCTATACCATATCAAACCTCAATGAAAAATATTTAAATATTTATTGGAAATATGAAGTGAGAGTGTCCTCCCATTGCTGAATACTTTTGTGTATTTATAAAAATGACCTTTCTCATCAATTATAATTGGGATATCACTCCCCTCACTTATTCACTACTCTCGAGGTATTTTTATCCACCAATCCCTTCCAAAATTCTTTCCTATATAACCTCCCATTATTATATAATATTGGTTTTATGATGCGTCCTTTCCAATGAAGGATTTTTTTAAAACCAATTTAGGTTTCCTGAAGAAGAGGTAATGTTATTTAAAGATTGTTTTATTTTAATTCCATCATCAACCTCCATATTGTTTTATTAAACCATGATTATATAATAAAATATGTATCTAAAATTTAATGAGTTTGTTTTAATTTTAATTTAATTTACCCAAAACTCCCCCATCAATCATATGGTTTTTGAAATCATCATTCTTGGGTATAGAGGAAGACATTATCATGAACTGATGTCACCTGTTATTCTATTACTACCTACCACACTTGGGTATTATGTCTAATATACAATATATATTTTATATGTATAATATAAGTGTACCTTTTTATTATTTATATAATTTATTTTTTTACACTCCATTCCATAGTGTATATTATATTATCACTCATGTGTACGGTGGACCAATGATACCCAATGCGATGTGATTTGTTTCTTACTAACAATTTACCTAGAATGTAATATGGGTAATGTAATTGAAAATATATATTTAATGACATGAAATAATTATTAAATTAATTTCATTATTCTATCAATTTAATTTTAATATATATCATTTTATTTATTATCTAATTACTCAAGTAAATATGAAAACATCATTTACGTACATGTGGACTACTGCTTTCATAAAGATATTTGAATATATTTAATGCACAACACCATAGGGATAATATATAAAATTATAAATAAATAAATTAAATGGAATTTATGATAGTATTAACAATATTTAAATTATTAATATTAATTAACACCTTTGCATAATGATCATTGAAAACTGAAATTGTTTCCCATTTATATGTATGGTCTCTGTAATGCCCCGACCCTAGTTACCCAGAATTGGTGCATTATTACATAACATTGGCATGATATAAGGAATAATTTCCTGAAATACTGATCAATTTAGAAGCCTTGGAAGTACTAGATACATACATAAATTTAACATTACATAAACAAACAACATTCTGTCCCCTTTGAAGACTCTTATATCTCATAGCATATTCCTGTAAGTTAATTGTAATATGCATATGTTCATCTTGGGAAAAATAAAAAATAAGAAAGGGGTGAGCTCATATTATCATTAAGGATATCAATATAGCGGAAACTTTAATAAATTAGAATAAACATTTATGGCAATGTATAAGACAAGAACACAAGCCTTTTAAAATTAACCTTCAGTATAATATGGCAACGATTAATAAAATAATTTCATTTACATATTCATATGGATATTCTACTAGTCGAATAATCACATGTAATATCAATAGCTAATTTCATAATGATGGAATGCATAATTCTAGACATCATAACCACATAGTCAAGGCCTTATGCCAAGACTAAAAGTATGATTTTTTCAAGGCCTTATGGCAAGACACTAGTTTGTCTTATGACACCTACTGATGCATTAAGGATCTATAGCAGGCTCAACCCATCACTAACATAGTACAATGAACTTCTCAAAAGAAAATGTGGAAACATATCATAAACATTTGTATTAAAACTCTCATACGAAATGTCAATACATAAATTATAAACCATGAATGGTATAAAAATAAAAAATCCACAATCAAACATATCATAACACATTCAATACAATATGGAAGACTATATTATAATAAGTCAACCTAAATCAGTAATAACATTTTGTAAAGGATTTTGAAATTTTTGAAAATGATCAGTAAAACACTTTGAGAGAAATATCCCCTTTTTTCTTGAAAACATTTATATGTCGCACTATTTATCAAAGAAGACATTTATATGTGATTTTTGAATCAATGTGTCCCATACAACTTTGAATCATTTAAAAGGTATTTTAATTTCAAAACATTTATGTGCATATAAATAAATACTTAAATCTATTTTTAAAACAGGAAAATTAATGTGAAAGATTTAGAAGAATAAATATTTAAAAAATTTAAAATGATATTTTAGTTAGAGTTCCTAATCAAATGAGAGACGAAAGAATAAAAATAATTAAGGTAATAAATTTTTTTATATCATGACAATAAAGTGATTCTATATATAATATGTCAAAGTACAGTATATACACCATATAAAAGTGAATTGGTGAATAAATACAATGAAGTCTCAATAAAATGTAAATTGAGATGAAATCACTTATAAAGAACATATCCTTAGGATAAAGATACATCAATGAAATAATTATGTGTTTTAAATATAAATAAACTCAGTAAGATTGAAAATTTAGTGTAAATTAATCAGAGGACATTGACCCATATTCTTGTAAAAATAACACCAATGACATGGATGTTTAACTCAATGAATGGAAATTATGTTAAGATTACTCTTATAAAGTTCATATCAGTAACTTTATAATTTATTAATGTATTGATTATGTGTATCTAAATTTTATAAAATAACAAGGAGTGGAAATTACTACATAAATAAATAGTGAATCCACACATATTATTGGAGTAAAATAATCAATGAAGTATTCGTAAAATCCAATGAGTGGAAATGGAAATTAGAAACCCCCTTACTGATTTGGTAACATACGAAACATACATCCCATTAAATAAGGATCATACAATGAATATTTAAATACCAATAAATTAATGTATATTACACAAATAATAAAATAAATGGCACTACATACACCACACAAAAGGAAAGAGTGGCAATATAACATTAATCTCACCGAAATAAAAAGTGAGATGAAATCCCCTTACCACGTTGTAATCAACCGAGTCATAAGAAAAAATGTTTTTACCCCAAAATGAATAATAAAATAAAATTAATATAAATAGAATCATGATAATATATATCAATTGGCAGTACACAATACAGAACATGCAATACAAAAGTGGTGAACAGTGGAAATCTCACGAAATTAAAAGTGACATAAGAAGCCCCTTACCTTGTACATTTCCTTAGGAGATGGTATGTTAACTACTTTTATAATAGTTAAAATATTGTTATTCAATTATACATGAAATATAAATATGATATCATAAATTATCCTGTAATATTTATTTGTTAATAATATTTCATAAGTATCATAGTTTCGGGTGTTAACTAATTCATTTTCCTCTATAGGCTTGGTTATGTAAGCCATGTTTCTAATGGATAGGATGTATTTGATTTATATACAGAATTATATTATCTTCATAATAAATATTTTTAATCATAAAATGGAAATTATTCTTGAATGATTATGATGGGGAATAAATCTCATCGTGTTCTTGGAGTCGGTAATTCGTACATACACACGAGCAGCAATATCATTATATTAATTGTGAAATAGAATGTAATTAGATGGTATATCATATATATATAATGACTAAAATATTATATTTGTTATTTAAATTAGTTATACTCATTATTATACATATCCATATAAAATGGGTTTTAATAACAAACTACACCGTGATGTGGAGTAGGTAAGCCGAACGTACACACATATAATGACTTTGTTTTTTGTAGGATGGATATAATAATGAATATAGATGTAACATATTTAAAATAAAATCACAGTATGTAGATGGTACATGATTTATTATTTTGGAATGGAAACAACAAAGAAAGAGGATGTGGAAGAAAAAATGAACTTGAAAGAGGGTGTTGAAATTATTACCACTTCTTCCAGTGTTTCCCTTTTAGTTGATCAAAAGGGGTCCTTACGTTGGATTTCTGATCAATGTAAGGCCTCTACGGTGAAGGGGGGTAGTTTAAAGGATATTTGGGTAGGGTTTGGCCTAGAAAAATGGTTTGGAGTTGTGAAATTATGTGAAGTGGAAGTACCCTTTTATAAGAGAGGTGAGGGTCACTTTAGAAAAATATTGAAATATTATTTTTTAATAAAGAAAATTTTGATTCTAATGGATCCAAAAAATTTTATTTATAGGATAATGTGGGGATGGATAGGAAAAATATCAACCAATTGGTTTTATTCTCATTTGGTTCACGATATTAACCTTATCTTTTAGATTATACTCTTAGTTAAATATTTTGACATTTACCATGTATCGATGTATTTTTATATTATATGGTTAATAAAATTTCTATAAAAATCCATGATAACCCCAAGTGATTCAATATTAATATATATAACCTTATCTATGTCCATTTTCTAGGCCATATGTAAGATCCCGGTTTTTGGAAAGGTATGTTTTTGTTGTGCTTTGTGTTGAACCCATTGATTTTTAGACTTAAAAAGGTTTCTTGGAAGTGTGAGAGGCCTCAGGGGTGTTCTGGGGGCTCGGGGCATGAAAGAAGGGAAGTCTAGGCAAAAAAACCAAGGCGCACGACCTGCGCACAGTCATCCAAACCGTGCGGCCTGCCCAGACTAAGCTGTGCGAACCTCCCTCTTCTAGACAGACGTGAGCGCACGGTTTGCCAAACTGAGTGACTAAATTGTGCGACTCTCCCTCCTCCAGGTAGTGGTGTGTGCACGGTTTGCGAATGGTTTTCCAAACCATGCGGCCACTTAAAGTTGGAAAATTTTCAAAATTGCCACTCTGGGCTTTATAACCCCAACTCGGGATTTCCTCTCTTCATCCTCTCCTAACCGTAGGCACGAACCAAAGCTCCCAAGGATATCAAGAGATCAAAATCCTTCGATTATAAGGATTTTTTGGTGCCGTTAGTTGCAGATTGAATCTCCAGTTAAGGCTAATCTCCTCCTTGGTTCTTTTCTTGGTTTAAGGTTTTTGTCTTCTCTCCCTCTCATTCCGAAACCCTAAAAACCCTATATTTTGGGTGAGGTCTAGGTTAAAGCTCCAAGGGTTGGTCGAATCGAGGTATAAGGACTCAATTGAGGGTGCGTTCAACCGCGGATTCGAGGTAGGTGTTCTACAAGTTATATCCCATGTTTATTTAGGGTTTTTGTGCATGTTAAATTGTGTTCTTGCTTTTCCTTGGTTATGTTTGGATACCCTTGGCATGTTTGAGATGAATGGTGTTTAAAATGGAAAATTTGAACCCTCACGATCCCCATGGGATGTGTTGGGATTGACTTGACCAAATTAGGGTCATCCATGGTGTTGGGCGGAGAAATCAAGGGAATGATGGCAAGAGGGGGGGTGAATTGCCTTTTAAAAAATGATTAACAAATTAAAATCAAAGTGAAAGTGCAGCGGAAATAAAGAGGCAATCACACAAGAAATTGATAACGGAGTTCGGCCAAAACCCGGGCTACGTCTCCGCTCCCAACTCAACCGTTGAGAGATTCCTACCGCTTGCTTTTCAATGGTTTTAGCAAGAAACCCACTAAGCTTTGAGGTAGCACTAGGACCTATTACAGCTTGCTTTTAGTGGTTAAGCAAGAACCCACTTGCTTTTAATGGTTTAGCAAGAACCCACTATCCTTCTTACAGGTGAAGGATAGCTCACCTATGTCTCAAGCTTTTTAAAGGAAAAGCTTGTGAACCTCTTCACACCTTAGTGGTGATGTGAAACCCAAAAGAAAGGGAGGATGAGAAAAGAGTTTGGGGTTTGTAGGCACAAACCCAAATTTAAAGCTCAAAATAAATAAAACAATAAAAACCTTAATTGGAGGAAGTCTTGGGTGCCTTTGAATGATTGGAGATGTTGAAGGCCGCTTCCAAGCTTCTTGGGTGGAGCTCCTTGGATGTGGAAGTTGTTGGAGCAAGGTGGGTTCTTTGAAGGAAGTCCGCCGGGGGTTGGCCAATTGATACAAAATATGTCTGTTGGCTTTGTATATGATCCAGTTGGTGTCCGGGGCTTCCTTGGCCTTTATTTATAGGAATGGAACCCTTGGGGAGTCTTCGGAGCCGTTGGAGAGGCTTAAAGAGCCGTTGGAGGCCAAATGGGAGTTGACTGGTCAAAGCCAACGGCTAGTTTGACTGGGCTACCGGCTGGCCGGTACAGCTCCACCGGCTGGCCGGTGCCTTGGCAGAGGAGAAGAGTTTTGGTCCAGGCTCCACCGGCTGACCGGTGGAGGAGCCACCGGCTGGCCGGTGGCAAGACAGTAGCTGGAACTGTTGGTCTAGGTGCCACCGGCTGGCCGGTGACAGAGCCACCAGCTGACCGGTGGAGCCTGGCAGTGGGCAATGCCTCTGCCAGGTCCACCGGCTGGCCGGTGCTATCACACTGGTTGGCCGGTGGACTGCAATTCAGTCCATTTTGCCAGATTTCTTGGGCCAATCCTTTGGCAATATTTTGCCTATCATCCACAACACTTAAAAACAAGGTTAGACAAATAATAAGGTGATTGTGATCATGAAAATCAAACAACGAGGGGAACGAGAGGTACAACAATCTCCCCCTATTTTGATGATCACAATCACCAAAACAATCAAAGTAAAATACTGAAATTAAAGGAAATGCTAAGCATGATGAAAATGATTCTCCCCCAATCAATCAAGAAATTTCTCCCCCTTTGTGATTATCAAAATAGCACGGGGCATAAAACTTGATTGAGGGAAAAGAGATTTTAAACCAATTGAAATTTTTGAAATTTTGAATCAAAAATTGAATAATAGTTTGAATTGAAAGTTTTGAAAAAAAAATTCGATACCAACTGTTGGAAATTTAGAAATGAAAATTTAAAAGAAAATTTTGAATTGAAAGAATTGAAACCAAGAGTTGAAAACGAAAAATTTGAATTGAGAGTTTTGATACCAAGTGTTGAGTTTGAAATAAAAAATTTTGAATACACAAAAGAGATTAAAAGATCCTAACTCCCCCTAAATAAAAACAATGAATCACCGGGGAGAGGGATTTTGAAAAGAAACAATTTTAGGCCCGGAGAGACTCGCTAGAAGGGATTTTTCAATCCATACTTGTCTCATGGCGGGTCTTCTTCTATAAAACTCATCGGAATAGAAAATACATTTGGGTTGACCATACCGGGCGTTTTTACAATTACATTCATAAATAAGGTGCCCGGGTTTTTTGCAATAATTACAAAATTTAAAACTAGAGCTCCCCCTTACAAAAACAATGGGTGCATGGGAGGAGGAAGCTAGGTTGGTATAGCCAAGTCTATGTGTGGTTCTAGAAACACGTTGAGAACCAAGGAGTTTTGAAAGGTTTTGTTCTCCGTTTGTGAATTTAGCAAGAGATTCTCTAAGGTCCTTGATGGTTGATTCCAAAGAATCAACATTTGGGAAATTTTGGATTTTTAGGGAGAGTTCCTCCTTCTCTTTGAGAAGTTGGTCTTTTTCGGAGGAAATCTTTTTGAAATTCTTTTTCAAAGCGGCAAATTTTGAAGAAAGCTCATGAAAACCATTTTCTAGTTGGTCTCTAGCATGTTGGAGTTCTTCATAAGACATATGATTGAAAGAATTTGAATTTGAAGAACAAGAGGAGGAGGAGTCGGAAGATGTTACCTCATGTTTTTCCATTAGGCAATTATTACCATTGTCGCTCGAGGAGAAAGAAGAGAAGGAGGAGCTATCACTCCAAGTTTTCTTTAAAGCCTTCTTCTTCTTCTTCTTGGCCCTTTTCTTGTGAGGTGGGCAAACGGGCTTGATCTTTTCGTCGGGTTCTTGCTTTTGATCGGATTCTTGCTTTGGAGCCTCGCTAGTACCTTCATAGGTTAGTTCTAAAAATTTCCAAAGATCGTAAGAAGTAGAGCAAGTAGAAATACAATTAAATATATTACGGTCTAAGCCACAATGAAGAGCATTCATGGCTTTGCCATCAAGCTCGAAATTTGCAATGTCGGCGGGGGTCCATTTAGACTCATCGGGAGAAGAGAGCGTAAAACCATGCATAACAATTCTAAAAATAGGATAGCTAATGCTTTTAAGAAAAGTTGACATGCGGGTTTTCCAAAAAGTATAATCAGCTCCATCAAAGAATGGAGCACGATCCAAAGAATGTCCTTCGGGGGATTGAGAGGAAGAAGCGGTAGAAGCCATCAAAAAATAGGATCATTTAATTTGAAACCTTTTAAGGTATTACCCAAATTATCCCTCTGATACCAATTGTTGGGCGGAGAAATCAAGGGAATGATGGCAAGAGGGGGGGTGAATTGCCTTTTAAAAAATGATTAACAAATTAAAATCAAAGTGAAAGTGCAGCGGAAATAAAGAGGCAATCACACAAGAAATTGATAACGGAGTTCGGCCAAAACCCGGCCTACGTCTCCGCTCCCAACTCAACCGTTGAGAGATTCCTACCGCTTGCTTTTCAATGGTTTTAGCAAGAAACCCACTAGGCTTTGAGGTAGCACTAGGACCTATTACAGCTTGCTTTTAGTGGTTAAGCAAGAACCCACTTGCTTTTAATGGTTTAGCAAGAACCCACTATCCTTCTTACAGGTGAAGGATAGCTCACCTATGTCTCAAGCTTTTTAAAGGAAAAGCTTGTGAACCTCTTCACACCTTAGTGGTGATGTGAAACCCAAAAGACAGGGAGGATGAGAAAAGAGTTTGGGGTTTGTAGGCACAAACCCAAATTTAAAGCTCAAAATAAATAAAACAATAAAAACCGTAATTGGAGGAAGTCTTGGGCGCCTTTGAATGATTGGAGATGTTGAAGGCCGCTTCCAAGCTTCTTGGGTGGAGCTCCTTGGATGTGGAAGTTGTTGGAGCAAGGTGGGTTCCTTGAAGGAAGTCCGCCGGGGGTTGGCCAATTGATACAAAATATGTCCGTTGGCTTTGTATATGATCCGGTTGGTGTCCGGGGCTTCCTTGGCCTTTATTTATAGGCATGGAACCCTTGGGGAGTCTTCGGAGCCGTTGGAGAGGCTTAAAGAGCCATTGGAGGCCAAATGGGAGTTGACTGGTCAAAGCCAACGGCTAGTTTGACTGGGCTACCGTCTGGCCGGTACAGCTCCACCGGCTGGCCAGTGCCTTGGCAGAGGAGAAGAGTTTTGGTCCAGGCTCCACCGGCTGACCGGTGGAGGAGCCACCGGCTGGCCGGTGGCAAGACAGTAGCTGGCACTGTTGGTCTGGGTGCCACCGGCTGGCCGGTGACAGAGCCACCGGCTGACCGGTGGAGCCTGGCAGTGGGCAATGCCTCTGCCAGGTCCACCGGCTGGCCGGTGCTATCACACCGGTTGGCCGGTGGACTGCAATTCAGTCCATTTTGCCAGATTTCTTGGGCCAATCCTTTGGCAATATTTTTCCTATCATCCACAACACTTAAAAACAAGGTTAGACAAATAATAAGGTGATTGTGATCATGAAAATCAAACAACGAGGGGAACGAGAGGTACAACACATGGGATGTGCCAGCTTTTCCAGGGTTTAGGGATTGTTATTAAACAAGTGATCTTGTTGTGGTAAATGGTAGAGCCCTTGATGAATATGATGGCATGATAGGTTGAACGTGGAATAGAAGTTAGGTGATGCACCTAGACTTGGAAATAATCAAAGGGTTATTTGAAATTAAATGAATGGGTGATTCATGGAAATGATGAACGGGTTAAATGGGTTAATGTGTACATTGATTAACGACCATAATGGGATGGATTATTGGTCTAGTTTTGAATGCATAGTGAGATAGGAATAATACATGGGAATTGGGTGAATGGTTAAATGATGTGAAATGGTAATGTGTTAATGGGTTAAGGCATGATGTGAATTTCCCGTGTGTTGTGAATGCTTTTTCCAAAGGGCAATGGTATGGAAGGTTGATGGTTACTTATATATATATAATAATGTGCACATGGCTTGGTAGTGTAGGGTATGACTAGGGATCTATGTCCACATGTCGAGTGAAGACTGAGGCTCTAAACTCCACCCTAAACACACGAGTTAGGTATGGGGATTAATGCTCTTTCCTCCTAATGGTTGCATCCACCCGGACTGAGGCTTTGAGTTGAGGATATGGTTTCATCCACCCGGACTGATGCTTCAAGGTGAGGTTATGGTTGCTATGAGGGGGTTAGTCCTAGTGAGATAGGATAACCATGTGTTTACCCTCTTGCATGTGATTGTTGGCCTTAGACCCATGTAACATAATGTATGTGGTTAACCCATGGAAATGTGATGGAATGGTGAGTAATGATAATTGGTGTGAAATGAATGGTAATGGAAGTGTCAATGGCTATGGCTCTGAACTGGTTAATGGAAACATAAATAATCACTTGACTTCTATCATTCATATTCCTTTTGCATGAACTATCTGTTTATAATAGATATTTTGTATAAACTGTTGGTGATGGCCTATTGAGTTGTACTCACACACTGCTCGGGCCGCCGTTGGGTACCCGAGCAGACTTCATGTTTGCAGGTCAGGAGAAGGGAAATGGTCCTTGCTAGATAGAGAGTGGACATGGGTAGCACTTGGTGGAGGATCTGGAATTGGAGTCGAGACCATTTTGGGGATTTTGTTCGTTGTCCTTGTTCTGGGCTTTTGTTCACTCATGCACTTGTAGTATAACATGGCATATTTATTATTATTTGCAATTGGTTGTTATACATGTTACCTGTTGTTGGTGATTTTTTTTCGATATTTGGTTATTATGTTGTGGATTACTCTAATCGAAAGGGGGTATAGTTTACCAAAATGACTACATAGAACCCTGCTGCTAGTCGGCAACCTTTGGCATACGAGGAGGTGTGCTTAAGGTTACGTAACCACCTAGCACGAGGCACCGGTTTAGTGGATTCTGGGTCAGGGGCATTACAAAGTGGTATCAGAGGAGGTCTTTCTTCTCCTTCTATGAGGTCTTGTTATTTGGGATTGGTAGCCAAGTGTTAAGACATTTCGGGCCTTGGTAATAAGCTCATTCTTGGGAGTATCTAACACAGGTATGAGGGAAACCCGAGTCACCCTGGGTGGGAAATTGTTGTTCTTGGATGTGTGTTGTTATAGTTGATGATATTTCACCATTGGGAGATACACATGTGGTTCGATGTGACTGTTTTATGATATTTGGCTCGTGGCCTTAATGGCATGAGGATTTTCATTCATTCATCATTGTAGGCACCTAGGGAGATAGGTGACATGCATTGTATAATGCACACACACGAGATGGGTGTGTGAGGCAGAAAAGTAGGGTGCATTATGCATTTCATGAAACCAAGAAATAATGAGAAGAATGAAATGAAACAAGTGGGTAAATGATGTTTAAGGAAACCTAAGGGTTTGAAATGAAGTTGAAAATGTCTTGAAAAATGTTGTGTGAGATGGTGGTAGTGCATGATTGTTTTCCACATGTGGACCACGCCCCGTGGTAGGGATGGTCAAGGTAGTGAATTTGAGGTGTTAATGTTGATAAAAAATGGGTTTTTGTAGCTAGTAAAGAGCTTTTGAGGGAGTCCTGAAAATTTATGGTACGTGTTCTAAATCTCATGCTTGGCATTGTAGAAAGATGCCACCACAACGTCGATTGCCAGTTTGGCAACGGGAGGATGTTTCTGAGAACAATACTCTAGTAGAGGAGCAAGAAAATGTGGTGGTCAATGAAGGTGGAGAAGACAAGTTCCGAGTGAACTTGGATCGCCTTATGCAGATGATGGATCGAGACCCAGGGTGGGTTGCACCGAGTATGTTTGAGCTGACTAGGGAGTTCCAGCTACAGCACCCTCTGACTTTCACCGGAGAGGGTGGGCCAGAGGCAGCAGAGTTCTGGTTAGAGTCTTTCCAGATGATATTGGATCATCTAGAGACCCCTGTTGAAAAGTGACTAAAGCTGTCTGTTTATATGTTGCGGGGCAAGGCGAGGCATTGGTAGGACATTCAGGCTCAGACCAAGCAGGCTGAGAGGATGTTGTGGAAGGCTTTTCAGGAGATGTTTCTAGATCATTTCTACCCAGAGAATTTGAGGCAGGAGTGGGCTGCAGAGTTTATGAGCCTGACTCAGGGATCGTTGTCGGTGATGGACTATGCAATTCTCTTCACTGATCTGCGACGCTTCACCCCAGTGTTAGCCGGGGATGAGGCAGCGCTAGCAAGGCGTTTCCAGGATGGGTTGAGACATGAGATCAGGTCTCACGTAAATATCTTTAGCTTAAAGAGGTTTGCAGAGGTGATGGATTAGGCACTCATCTATGAAGGAAACCTGAAGGGAGCTTTAGGTAGTGGGCTTGTGGTGCTGGTGGGGCAGACGAGTGGTGCAACTTCTAAGGGTCAAATGCGATTCCATGAGAGCTCACAACATGGTGGTCGCATGCACAGTAGCTCGAAGAGAGGGTCAGCCTCTCAGAGTGGGAACTAGGTGTTTTGTTATCAGTTTGGTAGGTCGGGGCATGTGCATGGTCAGTGTCCTTGACCTTTAGTTGAGTGTCGTTTGGGTGGAAGTATGGGACATGTGCATAGGTTCTGCAGGAATCCTTGGCAGGCTGGGGAGCATGATGGTGGAAATCAGATACCGGATACAGGAATGGGATAAGTTTCCCCATATCAGGAAGGCAGTTTGAGCTCCATGGGTCGTACTGACAGGGGTGGTGGACGTGGAACTCCGGGACAAGATCGCTCATTCCAGTAGGGCAGTGTATCATAGAGTACTAAGGCTGCGGCCTATGGTAGAGGGACAGGTCAGCCTCAGGAATTTCAGTTTACGCCTGGTGATGGCGAGGATGGACCATCTACTGTTCGAGGTATGATCCTTATAGATTCTACGTTTGCTAGTGGATTGTTTGAAACAGGTCCTACACACTCATTTATCTCTTCTCAACTTGTGGTAGTGATGGGTTTACATGTAGAGGGATTGTGTGGAGTGATTTTAATTGACACCCCATTGGGAGTGCAGTTTGAGGATATCATGCAGTGCAAGGAATGTGCCTTGGAAGTTGGTGGTTATCATTTTCTGGGGAACTTGTTCATTCTCGAGATGTCAGGGTTTGACCTAATCTTGGGAATGTATTGGTTGGTGTTGTATCAGGCACACATAGACTCCTATCACTACAGAGTATCGTTCAGGTCGATTGAGGGTGACACTTATGTCCACCGTGGCGAATGGGATGTTCGAGAAGGGTGTGCGAGGCCGTTGGGTCAATGGATGAGTGAAATCATGGATCAAGTGGCATGTATCATGCTTGATGATGATGAGGGAGGGGAACAACCTAATATTCATCCCGTGGTGGATCGATTTCAGGATGTGTTTCATGAGGATTTCTTGTGGTTACCACCCTAGAGGGATGTTGAGTTCACGATCAAGTTGCTACTGGGAGTGGATCTAGTTTCTATTCCGCCATACCAAATGGCACCGGCGGAACTCCAGGAACTAAAGGTACAACATGAGGAGATGGAGCGTAAGGGGTTTATCCATCCTAGTACGTCTCCTTGGGGATCTCCCGTGCTTTTTGTGAAAAAGGCTGATGGGTCGTTAAGGCTGTGTGTTGACTATGAAAAGTTTAATCAGATGATGGTGAAAAAGCGGTACCCTCTTCCTAGAATTGATGACCTGTTTGATCAGATGAGGGGTGCATCAGTTTTTTCTTAGATTGATCTGAGGTTAGGTTATCACCAGTGAAGAGTGAGGTCTTCTAAGGTTCCACATACTGCTTTCCGGAGTCGTTACAAGTTGTTTGAGTTTGTGTTAATGCCTTTCGGCTTGACCAATGCACCGACAATGTTTATGGCATTGATGAACCGGATCTTTCACCCCAATCTAGATCAGTTTTGGGTTGTCTTCGTTGATGATATCTTAGTTTACTAGAAAACTCACGGTGATCATGCCCAACATCTTGACATCGTCCTGGGTATGCTAAGAGAGCATCGACTATATGCCAAGCTATCAAAGTGTCAATTCGGGATATGTGATCTTCATTTTCTAGGTCACATCATCTTAGAGGCAGGTGTGTTAGTGGATCCAGAGAAGGTGCAGGAAGTTGTATCTTGGGAGCATCCTAGGAATGTTTCTGATGCTCGGCGTTTTCTGGGTTTGGCTGGGTATTACCGAAGGTTCATTTAGGATTTCTCTTGTTTGGCTACACCACTCTCAGGGTTTACCTAGAAGGGAATCAGTTTTGAGTGGTCTGTGGCTTGTGAGAATTCATTTTAAGAGTTGAAGAAGCGGTTGAGGACCACACCTATCCTGATCTTACCTGAACCTGGTAACTAATACGTCGTGTTTTGTGATGCGTCTGGAATTGGACTTGGGGATTTGTTGATGCAGGATGATAGGGTTGTGTCTTATGGGTCAAGGCAGTTTAGACCCCGTGAGCGGAACTATCCCACTCATGATCTTGAGCTGGATGCAGTGGTGTACGCCTTGAAGTGCTGGAGGCACTATCTGTTGGGAGAACGGTTTATAGTGTTTACTGACCATAAGAGTTTAAAGTAAATCTTCTCACAGCGGGATATGAATCTTTGGAAGTGAATATGGGTTTAATATCTCTAGTATTTCGACTTTGAGTTGGTGTACATGCCAGGAAAGGGAAACAATTTTGCTGATACTATGAGCATGATGGTTCAGAATTAGGTAGTTCAGGAGTCCAACATCGAGTGGAAGGTGATGGCCTTGTTTGCAGAGATGCACCTGGAGGTGTAGGAGGAGAACGGTCAGGTCACTCTTGCTTTCTTAATGATGGAGTCGACAAACTCGAGTCGAGTTAAGGAAAGTAAGCTTGATGATCCTGAGTGTCTGAGTATGAAGGAAAAGCTTAAGGGTGGGAAGCTACCTTCGGGTTGGACCGTCGGTGTGGACGATGTTGCTCGTGTTCGGGATCATGTGGTTGTTCCAAAGTTTTTGCGGGAAGAGTTGAAGGATGAGTTCCATGCATCAAAGTGGGCAGTGCATCCTGGTTTGTCCAAGATGTACCGTGATCTCTGAAGGTATTTTTGGTGGCCTGGAATAAAGAAGGAAGTTGCGGGCTTTGTGGAACGGTGGCATACCTATCAGCAGGTGAATGCCGAGCATCAACACCCAGGTGGTTTGTTGCACCCATTGCCCATTAAGGAGTGGAAGTTGGATGATGTAACAATGGATTTTGTTGTGGGTCTTCCGATGAAACCGTGGAAGAATAAGGAAATTTGGGTGGTTGTGGATTGGTTAACTAAAGTGTCTCATTTCTTACCAATTCAGGAAACCTTTATAGTCAACTAGTTGGGTGAGCTGTATGATCGAGAAATAGTGTGGTTGCATGGGGTGTCGCGGACCAAAGTTTCGGACTGAGATCTGCATTTTACGTCACATTTCGGGAAAGGGTTGCAGAAGGCATTGGGTATGAAAGTGTTTTTGAGTACGACTTTCCACCCACAGACGGACGGGCAGTCGGAGCGTATGATCCAAGTGTTGGAATACATGTTAAGAGCTTGTGTCTTGAAACTTTGTGGTTCTTGGGAGATGCATCTATCGTTATTTGAGTTTTCCTACAACAACAATTTTCAGGCTACAATTCAAATGGCACCGTTTGAGGCGCATTATGGGAGACCGTGTAGATCTACGTTGTGTTGGCTAGAGGCCGGTGAATCCGAGTTTTTGGGGCCATGTCTCGTGCAGGAGACTTCCGAAAGAGTTAAGTTGATCAGGAAGCGGATGGATACGGCTCAGAGTAGGCAGAGGTCGTATGCAGATCATAGGTGTAGTCCTCTTGAGTTTGGGATGGGTGATAAAGTGTTCCTTCAGGTGTCGCCAAGGTTGGGTCACCGTCAGATTCGAAAGAAGGGTAAGTTGGCGCCCAGGTATGTGGGACCTTTTGAGATTGTGGAGATGATTGGACCAGTGGATTACTGATTGGATCTTTCACAGCTATATGGGTGGATGCATGATTTGTTTCATGTGTCACAGCTTCAACGGTATCACCCTGACCCATCTCATGTTGTTGATGTTGAGGATGTGGAACTTCAAGTTGATGCGTCCTTTGAGGAGAATCCGGTTCGTGTGATGGATCGTAGTGAAAAGGCCTTGCGAGGAAAGGTTGTGCCATTAGTGCGGGTACTATGGCAGCATGGGAAGGTTCATGAAGAAACTTGGGATCAGGAATCAGATATGCGGGATCAGTGGCCTGAACTCTTCTCTTCGGTGGAGCAATGAGGCTTGGAATCTCGGTTCGAGGACGAGCCGTTATAAGGTGGGGAGGTTGTAAGATCCCAGTTTTTGGAATGGTATGTTTTTGTTGAGATTTGTGTTGAACGCTTTTCTTTTTGGACTTAAAAAGGTTTCTTGGAAGTGTGAGAGGCCTCGAGGGTGTTCTAGGGGCACGGGGTACGGAAGAAGGGAAGTCTGGGCAAAATAGACCAAGGTGCACGGCCTGTGCACGGTCATCCAAACCGTGCGGCCTGCCAAGACTAAGTCGTGCGAACCTACCTCCTCTAGAAAGAATCGAGCACACAGTTTGAGAATGGTTTTCCAAACCGTGCGGCTCTCCCTCCTCTGGAAAGTGCTGTGCACATGGTTTGCGCACGGTTTTCCAAACCGTGCGGCTAAACCGTGCGGCCACATAAAGTTGGAAAATTTACAAAATTTACACTCTGGGCTTTATAACCCCAACTCGGGATTTTCCTCCCATCCTCCCCTCCTCACCTTTGGCACAAACCAAATCTCCCAAGGACTTCAAGAGATCATGCTCCTTTACTTATAAGGTGTTTTTGGTGCCATTAGTTGCAGATTGAAGCTCCGGGTAATGCTAATCTCCTCCTTGGTTCTTTACTTGGTTTAGAGTTTGTGTCTTCTCTCCCTCTCGTTATGAAACCCTAAAACCCTATCTTTTGGGTGAGTTCTAGGTTGAAGCTCCAAGGGTTGGTTGAATCGAGGTCAAAGGACTCGATTGAGGGTGCGTTCAACCGCGAATTCGAGGTAGGTGGTCTACAAGTTATATCCCTTTTTTATTTAGGGTTTTTGTTCATGTTAAATTGTCTTCTTGCTTTTCCTTTGTTATGTTTGGATATCCTTGACATGTTTGAGAAGAATGGTGTTTTAAATGGAAAATGGGAACCCTAACGATCCCCGTGGGATGTGTTGGGATTGACTTGACCGAATTAGGGCCATCCATGGGATGTGCCGGCTTTTCCCGGGATTAGGGATTGTTATTAAACAAGTGATCTTGTTGTGGTAAATGGTAGAGACCTTGATGAATATGTTGGCATGATTGGTTGAACGTGGAATAGAATTTAGGTTATGAACCTTGACTTGGTAATAATCAAGGGTTTATTTGAAATGAAATGAATGCGTGATTCATGGAAATGATGAACGAGTTAAATGGGTTAATGTATAAATTTATTAAAGACCATAATGGGATGGATTATGGGTCTAGTGTTGAATTCATAGTGAGATAGGCATAACACATGGGAATTGGGTGAATGGTTAAATGATGTGAAATGGTAATGTGTTAATGGGTTAAGGCATGATGTGAATTTCCCGTGTGTTGTGAATGATTTGTCGAAGGGGCAATGGTATGGAAGGTTGATGGTTACTTACATATATATAATTACGTGCACATGGCTTGGTAGTGTGGGGTATGACTGAGTATCTATTCCCACAGGTCAAGTGAAGAATGAGGCTGTAAACTCCACCCTAAATTCATGGGTTAGGAATGGGGACTGATGCTCTTTCCTCCAAACATTTTCATCCACCCAGACTGATGCTTAAAGGTGAGGTTATGGTTGATATGAGGGGGTTAGTCCTAGTGAGATAGGATAACCATGTGTTTACCCTCTTGAATGTGATTGTTGTCCTTATAACCATGTAACATAATGTATGTGATTGACCCATAGAAATGTGATGGAATGATGAGTAATGATAATTGGTGTGAAATGAATGGTAATGGAAGTAGAAATGGTTTTGGATTTGAACTAGTTAATGGAAAATTAAATAATCAATTGACATCTATCATTCATATTCCTTTTTCATGCACTATCTGTTTATAATGGATATTTTGTAGACATCGTTGGTGGTGGCCTACTGAGTTATACTCACACCCAGCTCGGGTGGTCATTGGGTACCTGAGCAGACTTCATGTTTTCAGGTTAAGATAATGGAAAGGGTCCTTGCTAGATAGTGAGTGGACATGGGTAGCACTTGGTGGAGGATCCAGACTTGGATTCAGGACCATTTTGGGGATTTTGGTTATTGTCTTTGTTTTGGGGTTTTGTTCACTCAGGCACTTGTAGTATAACCTGGCATATTTTTTGTTATTTTCAATTGGTTGTTATACATGTTCCTTGTTGTTGGTTATTGTTTCCACTATTTGGTTATTCTGTTGTGGCTTACTCTGATAGAAAGGGGGTATAGTCTACCCACATGACTACATAGATCCATGATACTGGTTGGTGGCCTTTTCCGTACGGGGAGGCGCGCTTAAAGTTTTGTAACCACCCGGCTTGGAGCACCAGTTTAGTGGATTCCGGGTCGGGGACGTTACACCATAAATTTTTTGGAATGTTATATCAATTAATAATATATTATTTGTTTTAAAATCCAATTATGACAATTTTGACACTATTGATTATATGATTTTTTATGAAATACATAAAAACATTATCACTTTAAAAATAATTTATTGGACAAACCCTAACATGTCATATTATCCTAATTTTTTTTGAAATTAATCATACATATCAATTTACATTTATTTTGATATTTATTATACTAATTATTTTAATAAATCATTATTAAGGTAATTACTGCATCCTCATTGTGTCATAAATAAATTAAATTATATAATGTCTAAAAATTATAAATAAAATATAATTATGTAGGAAATATTTTTATCTTTCTAATGAATATTTATAGTCGAATTTATATTTTGTGTAACCCTATATTAAAAATGGATTATTTATTAAACATTGAATTTAAATCATTTAAATCTTCTTTAAATAAAATCATAATAAATGTCCAAATATAATCAAAGCGGATCAAAGAGGATCATATTTTATTGATAAGGTTTCTTTTGGTCTAATTAAACATATCCAACAGAATTAGGACATGTGTTGGGGTAATTATAATAACATTTTTACCCTTAATTACCAAAATTACTTTTAACCGTGGTAAATATAAGTCAAAAGTTACTATTCACCAAAAAATATTTTCATCTTCTTGAAAAACATTTTACCTACTAATTTGAACCGTGTCTCTTATATTTTTAAAATTAAACTCATAGAATCATAAAATTTTGTGTTATGAAAATTTGAAATTCTTCTAGAACGTGGGTAAAAGATGGTAAAAAGTTCAATAAAAATTTTTATATCTAATTTTAGTATAAAATACATCCAATGAATTAAATTTAACATATATAGGTATTATCTATATAATTTGACCTAAAAAAATTAAAATAAAACAACTAATTTCCTAAATAATAATTTGGTATTAAACAATAACGCAGTGTTTTTCATTATTCATAAAAAAATGAATGATTTCATAAAAATACAAAAAATTCACACTAAGAAAATTTCGATATTCCAAATTCAAAAATGAATTAAATTTTACCAAATTTAAAACATTGAAGTATTATTAATTAATTTAAAATTAAATCCCATTGTCCAAACTAAAAAGCTGGTTTTGAAGAAATAAAACTATCAAAATAATGACATGTGTTTATGTCAAATATAAATGTGAAATTACTTATAATGACCTAAATTGTAATAAATGATAAAAATATAATATTATTACACTTCCTAAACATTTAAATTTATTATTTAATACTATAAATTATTTCGATTAAAAATGTTTTTTTTTTCAATTAAAAATTAGTATTTTTCACTATTTATCAAAATATGAATGTTATCTGAAAAGTACCAAAAATTTATCAAAAATAAATTTTTATATCCCGATTATTATTAATAATTTAATTTCATTAAATTGATTATATAAAAGTGTCAAATATTGGTTTTAAAAAAGGTTTTCCATTAAAAAGTGGTAAAATGCATTCTTTCAAGAATACATCATTGATTTGAAAAAAATGGTTTTGTTCTTATATTATGTCTAAGAAATATAAAATATAGAATCTAAAATTATATGGAGTATATAAAATTCAAAAATCAGTTAATAATTTTCATAACCGTTTTTTAACGACTACTTTGGTAAGTCGTGGTGCTCTCGAACTTGGTGTTGCATGTAGCGAAAGCTATTGAATTACATTAAAGAGAATAACATACGATGAAATCATGGGGTATTACATTCTTAACCCCATTTTGAAATTGAATCCATGCAATTTTAAAATTGGTCTTGGTATCTTCATAGAATGTCCCTCATCGAAAAAATAGTTAATAAAAAAATGACTTTAATAGAAACAAACATAAGTACAAAGGTCACCCGAGATAACACATACTAGGAATCAGTGTAGGAAAACATGCATATTGAAGATAAACTAAGTGTCAGGTTCTAATAGAGAGTTATAAAAAACATGATCAGGAAAAAGTTAACAATAATAAAACCACAAACTTGTGATGGGATAAACGGTCAATATTTTTCCAATAGGAATGGGAAACAAAAAACATTTTTTAATGTTCCATATCATAAAGTTGAGGAATTTATTTATCAGATTGAATGAGAACATAATGATATATACTTACCTTTAAAGTATAGTTTCATCCATTAATAAATTTCTACCACTAAATAAGTTTTTTTTCCATACAATGACTATTGATGTTGACTTTGTCACACCTGAAGCACTATAATCAACTTCTAGATAATCACATTATCCACAAAGGATAAATTATATATTTCCATTATCATTAAAGAATTACAAAAAACAAGATGGTTGGTACAAGATTAGATGATCCAAAAAGGAAAATTCTTAAGAGAATGAAATACTAATCATAATTTCTAAAATTAAACGAACAACAACCAAAGTTCAATAAATATAATTCAATAAACAATTGTCCATAAAATCCTTCAATATAATCCAAAATAATATTGAACCCCAAAACATAGAATAATTTTATTATGTAGTGTTCCTCATTAATTTGTGTCTCCAAAAAACATACACTACTCTTAATGTCACATACATAAACGTAATTAACCAAATCATATATTCTCTATGATTCGTTAATCATTTCCATAAATAAACCAAATCACTATAAATAAACAAAAAAGAATAGATGAAAATCCACAATTACACCTCAAAAGAAATCACATAATATTCTATTTTCATTCGACATATAGTGTTCCCAATAGAGATAATGTCTTCTAAAAGAAATTTTATCACTTAATCACTAAATCACTTCCCTATAATAAGGATATCCATTTGATAATACATAAGATCTTAAATCAACTTATTATTTATCAATTAAATCATTTAACTAAGAATAATTAGTCACACAAACCAGGGACTTCTAGTAGTCTAGTGGTAGGAGAAAATTCCCAATCACACTCTGGTTGTGGGTTCGATTCTCGTAGCTTTGGCCGATGCGATGGGTTGTCACATAGTTTTCATGCAGTGATTTTTTAGAAACAACATTTTATATCATTACCAAAATGTGATAAATTCCTCTAAATATCCATTACATAATTTCACCACAAATGTTATATCATACCTCACATTTTCATCCCAAAATTTAATAACATGTAATTGTCTCAAATTAAAGGATTATATAAACAAAAATGATTATTTATAACTATATCAATAATAGAAAAGATAATTCTTCATAAAATATCATTTTCACATAACAAACTGCAGGCTTACACATACAAGAGAAAAGTCTTCGAAAGTAATCTCAATAACCAAGAGAACTAATATTTTTAATCATTTCACAATCAATTTATTTCCACCTAGGTTCTTTCATTACCAAGAGTTTATCCTTTTGAATAGGGAATTCACTCGGGTAATGACCTGGTACCATTCATTTACTGTAAATGAATATAAATGGATTCTTGGGATCTTTTTTTTCATAGTACTCTTCATTGTTCCTTGAAAATTCATACATTTATTCCCTTATTTCCCACACATAAATCATTTCTTTGTTCCACTGAGACAATTTTCATAGGTGTCTCCTTCCACATTTACTGCATGAGGGAAATTGAGCTTTCTTTTCACCATGGTATCCAATGCTGGATCTCTTATCATTCACCGCCTTTCTCTTATTTGTTGTGTGCGAGAGTTGGTTAATATATAAGTTTTTGATTATATTTTTGGAAAAATGATTCTACATGAATACGATATCTTTTACACCTATCAACATTTCATTTCGTTTCTCATTTCCACCATTTTTCCCACCTTGTACATCATGTTCAATGTTACTATGACTTCTTAGGAATCCAGCCATTGACTAAAACAAGAAAGCATAGTTTGAGTCATAAAATAATTTAGAACATATAATAACACCTTATTTTATATTTAAAATACCTTTGGATTAAAAAATGTTATTTATTCTCATCTTATATTAAAATAATTCAAATAAGTTTTTAAAGAAAATGGGAATTATCCTAAGTATATCCCTAAGGAGTGTCATAACCAAGAGTGATGAAAAGACCATTGTCATGTACCAAGATACCCTAGGTCAATCTCGAAACTCTTTTTTGGAGTTTTCATCCCTAGGTATATCTGTTTTAGAGACACCTCTACCAACTGGTATCTAGAAAGGGATGTATTGCTTGGATTAACCCCATAATATTTACATTACCATTTTTTGATGTTCATCTATACTAATCCTCAATGTATATCATAGTGTAATGTGTTCTAATCAGAGTTTTGTTTTTTAAATATAGCATCCAATGTTTGTACTAAACTTATATGATACCAACATTAATGCCCCGACCCCAGTTACCCAGAATCAGTGCATTATTACATAACATTGGCATGATACAAGGAGTCTTCTCCTGAAAGACTAATTAGTTTAGTAGACTTGGAAGTAGTAAATATATACCTAAGTCCTACATTACATCATTAAAATAACTTTGTGTCCCATTTGATCACTATTATATCCCTTAGCCTATTCCTACAGTTTTATCGTAATATGCTTATTTCCATACTGGGAAAAAATAAAACATATGAAAGGGGTGTGCTCAGTTTCTCAGTAAGGATAAATGTATAGCGGACAATGTCATAAATAATAAAACACATTTAAGGAAATGTATAAGACAAGAACACAAGCCTTTTAAACTTAAAAATTCAGAATAATATAGAAAATATAAATCAAATGATGTTATTTACTTATTCACATGGATATTATACTATTTTAATAATCACTTGTAATATCAATACCCAATTTCACAATGATGGAATGTATAATTGCGGGCATCATAACCACATAGTCAAGGCCTCTTACCATGACTACACATAAGATTTTTTCAATACCATGTGCTAATAAACTAGTTTGCCTCATGAGATCTACCGATCCATCGAGGAGCTATAGAGAGCTCCACCTTTCGCTTACTAATTCTGATGAATTAATTTTATGAAAATTTAGAAACAAAACATTAACATTCTTATTAAAAATAGCATACGAAATTTCAATGCTTTAACCATAAACCATGAATTGTATAAAAATAACACATCCACAGTCAAACATATCATAACTCATTAAATACAAAATGGAAGGTTGTAATATAAAAAAATCAACCTCAATCATGAATAATATATAGTTAACGTTGTTAACATAGTTGAAAATGTTCAGTAAAACTCATTGAGAGAAATATCCCTTTTTTCCTTGAAAACATTTAAATGTAAAACTATTTATCAAATAAATCATTTAAAAGAGATTTTGGAATCAATGGGTCCCAGAAAAATTTGAATCTATTAAAAGTAATTTTAATTTAAAAACATTTATGTCAATATAAATAAATACTTAAACCCATTTTTAACACATGGACATTAATGAGAAATATTTAGAAGAAAAAATATTTTAAACATTTTAAATGATATTTTAGTCAGAGTTCCTAACCAAATGAGAGATTATTGAATACAAATAATTATGGTAATAAACACCTTATAATATCAATATAATAATGGGATTCATGATATAATATGTCAATGTACATTATATACATCATATAAAACTGAATTGGTTCATAACAATAATGAATTCTCAATTAAATGAAAATTGAGATGAAATCCCTTATAAAGACCGTATCCATAGGTTAAGGATAAATAAATGAAATAATTATGTGGGAAAAATATAAATAAACTCAATATGATTGGATATTCACTATAAATCAATTAGAGAATATTCAAACATATTCTCATAAAAACAAAAATAAAGTCTTGGATATTTAACTCAACGAAAGGAAATTGAGTTAAGATTACTCTTATTGAGTTCATATTGGCTACATAAGAATTTATCAATGGAGTGATTATGTGTATCAAATGTATATTCATAGAAAGGTTGGTGGAAATTTCCATATTAATAATTAGATATTCCACACATAATCATGGATTAAAATAATCAATGAAGTTTGCATAAAATCCAATGTGTGGAAATTGAAATTAGAAATTCCCTTACTGATTTGGTAACATACGTAACATACATCCCATGAAAGCGGGATTATAAAATGAAGATATAAATACCCAAAAAATAATTTATATTACACAATTAATAAAATAATGGACAATACATTCTTACAATAAAGTATATAGTGGAAATATAGCACGATTCTCATGAGAATAAAATATGAGATGAACACCCCTTACCACGTTGTAATCAATCGATTCGTAACACAAAAAGTTATCAAACACCAAATGAATCACAAAATATGATGATTATAAATAGAATCATGATAATATATATCAATTGTTAGTACACAATACACCACATTAAATAAATAAATGATGAACAATGGAAATCTCACAAAATTAAAAGTGAGATAAGAAGCCCCTTACCTTGTATATTTCCCATAGTAGATGGTATGATAACCTCCTAAATAATAGTTAGGAAATTTTTATTTAATTATACATGAACTATAAATATGATATCATATATGATGCTATAATATTTCTTTGTTAATAATATTTATTTGTTAATAATATTTCAGTAGTATCATCGTTTTGGGTGATAACTGATTCATTTTCCTATATATGATTGGTTATGTAAGACATTTTTGATATGATTAGGTTGTATTTTATATATATTCATAATGATATTGTGTTCATAAACATAATTTTTAATCATAAAATGAAAAATATTCCTGAATTATTACGACGGGGAATAAATCTCATCGTGTTCTTGGAGACGATAATCTGTATGTACGCACAGGTGACAATATCAATATATTGATACTGAAATCATATGTATATGGAAAATATATCATATATACAGAATCATTAACATGTTATATTAATTATTTACAATTGTTAAACTCAATATTATTTACATCCTAATAATTAAGGGTTTGAAAAACAAACTACAACACAATGTAGAGACAGTAAGTCGTACGTACGCACGTATGGTGACTTTGTCATTTATAGGATGGATAGAATAATGAATATTATAGTACCATATTTATAATAACATAAATTTAGGTATAAGTTACTAGAGTTATTATTTTGTTATGAAAACAATAATGAAATAAGAAGTGGAAGAAGAAAAGATCTTGGAAGAGGGTGGTGAAATTATTATCTCTTATATGGGTGATTCCTTTTTAGTTGACGAAAAAGGGTCCATAATTTGGTTTTCTGATCAATTTAAGGCCTCTATGGTGAATGGGGAATAGTTTAAAGGGTATTTTTGAAGGGGTTTTCTGAGAAAAATGGTTTTTGTGCTGTGAAATAAATAGAAGGGGAAATACCCTTTTATAAGAGAGGTAAGGGTCACTTTAGAAAAGCTTGAAGTATTATTTTATAATAAAATATTTTTCAGTTTCTAATGGCTCCAAAATGATTTATTTCAAGGATAAGGTGTGTATGGGTAAAAAAACTCTCAACCAATTGGTTTTAAATAGGTTTAGGTCACCATATTATCCTTTTATTTTAGATTAAACTCTTAGTTCAATATTTTCACATTTACCATGTCTCTTTGTATTTTTATATTATATGGTTAATAAACATACTATAACAAGCGTAGTAAACCCCGAGTGGTTTAGTATTAATATATAAAACTTTATTTAAGTCCTTTTGTCAAACCATAGATTTTTAGGAATATTATATCAATTAATAATATAGTATTTGTTAAA